>CM022768.1:13657361-14312361 GCA_012411365.1 Ameiurus melas | reverse complement strand
CTACCATGCCAGTCATTGTTCTTGTTTGTGTCAGTTCTTATTTTCAAATGTCTAGTGCAAAACCATAGTATGTTTAAAGAGTTTATTATTTGCCTACACAATAGAGACATAAATCAGGAAATTAAATGTGAATGAGAGAACTCACACTGGAGTCATAAAAATGTATGTCTATGTTTGACTGAGGATGGTTGATATTCTGTATATGCTGATGGGCAACCTAAAAAAGCTGTGTGTTTTTGTGTTTGTGTATGGAAGACTGTCCATATTGTCTCCTAGTCCCTATAGGCGAATGGCAGTAGAATAACACCCTTTGGAGCCAGGAATCAGCTCAGTGCTGAAGTGAAACAGCTCTCAATGCTCAGCCTTGCTTGCCATCACTCTACACCAGAGAGGAGCTCTCCAACTGACCAACACCACCCACAACTCTTCACCTCTTCAATTAAAGTGTCTTTTGGGTGCCAGGGAGCTGACTGAAGGATTGATTCTTAATGGGAGCTTCTTCACAATAAAATAGAACACTATCACATAAGGATGTAACAATGTCCATATTGTATTATAATTTGGTGATGCAGTGTGTTTACTGAAACATAGTGCAAGCTTTTTTTAAATGGGGATGACTACTTTTGAAGATTAAACATATCAGTCATAAAAAACAGAGAATGCTGTATAACTATTAAAGGCTATGAGTGAATCTCTTTACAGGTCCTCGTCCCCCCCAATTTTATTTCACTCACCATTCAACCTTTTACAAAAATTACAGATAAAAAATGTATATTCAAAATTATTAACTATTCCATACTATTGCGATCCATGTATCCATCATATCTACCATCATACAAAAAATATTATTATATTATATTATATTATATTATATTATATTATATTATATTATATTATATTATATTATATTATATTATATTATATTATATTATATTATACATAGCATACTTTCTACTAAATGGAAACTGTGCTATTTTATGAAGTATGAAATTAAGAATGAGCTGAAAATATAAATTAAACAAAATTGAGCCAGAATATGTTTACTAGCTAATATATTAACTACTAGTTTTACAGTATTACATCCATTAGCATTGTTCTTACACTCTATATCCCTCTATCTTCATGCCTTCTCATCCTTCACTTTTCATCACTCTGTCCATCTCTAATGAGGAGACCAGGGTGGGGATGGAGGGATGGGGGGTGCAAAAGCCTGGACTTGACCCCTGAGTTCTGGGCTCCAGTAAGTCTCCTCACCTCCGTGATGACAGACGGTCACTCACTCACTCACTCACTCACTCACTCACTCACACACACACACACACACACACACACACACACACACACACACACACACACACACACACACATAACCAATGGACATAATATTTTTACATTTTCTTATTTTGTTACAGTGGTGTAAATTATTGACTTCTTATTGTGCTACATTTCTATATTCCTGTTTAGGCCCATAGTGACTAAAGGCTGACTCCCGCTTTTCAGCAGCGTTTTGGGTACAATCCACACTTTGCAGTTGGATGATCTAAGTGATCTAGCAGGAGTATATTTAGTGATCATATTGAAGGGTATGTAGGAGCACCACCATGAAGACATTTGAAAATTATTAATTGGATTTTAAAATCAATTCTGTATGATACAGGTAGGAATGATACAGTATGATTCTTCAGTCTAGTAGGTGTTAGCATTGCAGCTGCATTCTGAACTCTTCGTAAGTGTTTAATGGAGCTCTTTTGTAAGCCAACTAAAACACTGTTGCAGTAGTCAAGTCTAAATGTAACAAATGCATGTATGAGTATCTCACTATCTGTGGGGTAGAGAATATCATGTACTTTAAAGATGTTACAAACAGGATAATATGCTGTTTTACAAACATTGCTAAAATGTTTTTTTTAAAACTGAGATCATTGTCAAGCACAATCCCTAAATTCTTAAAGTAGTCATTAGCCTTGAGAGACAAGGAGTCTAGATATGGCATAATTAACTTTTTCTTTGCATCATTTCCAATAATAAGTACCTCTATCTTTTCTTTATTTAGCTGCAAAAATTTCTGTGACATCCACAAGTTTATGCTCTCTATGCGATTTACAATGCTGCTAATCGGCTTGTGGGCATCTGGTGCAAGTGAGAGATAGAGCTGCATGGCATCTGCAAACTGATGGAAGGAAATGTTATATTGATTAATTACACCAGCTAATGCCAGCATATATAAGTTAAATAAGAATGACCCAAATTTAGCCTTGGGGAACACCACAAGATATTGCATGACGTCTGGAGGTGTGTATACCCAGTGCAACATAATCTTCCCTGCCACTTAAGTAGGATCTAAACCAATCCAGGACTAGGCCTGATAAGCCAACTCAGTTTTGCAGTCGGTCAAGCAGAATCTCATGGTCGACTATATCAAAGGCAGCAAAGAGATGTAAAAGCACCAGAACTGACAAATTACTTGAATCCTTATTTTGTTGCAGATCATTTAAAACTGTTATAAGAGCAGTTTCTGTGCTATGGTTGGACCAAAAGCCAGACTGAAATGCCTCATTAAGATTATTGATGTTGAGATAGTTATTGAGTTGTATGGACACAACTTTTTCAATTTTGCCAGGAAATGGACAATTAGAGATAAGTCTTTAGTTACTGAGCACAGAAGAATCAATATTGTTTCTCTTCAGCAGAGGCCTAAAGCAACATAGAGGCCTAAAGACATTCTCTGGAAAGGAAACAAACAAAAAACAAACAAACAAAAACAAACATACAACAACAAAATACAAGACATTTATTCAAACTTCGTTTCACAGTCTGTGTTAAAGAACAGATCGAAATGTGGTTGTGAGAAAGCATGGAACTCTTTCACTGCCTGTTCTCAATGCTGCATGTTTCACATCGCGCCATAAATGCGCAGGGTGTGTGTGGATACTCAACCTGCGCTCCCGATAAGCTGCGCCACGTTTACGCACACTTGCGCAATGCTGGTTAATGCCGACACTTTGCAGTAAGGTGTGAACCAAATGAGTCGCCGTGTTGTAGTGGAGACAGGAGACAGGGGGTTCAATGGGCCGTTTGGGAATGAAAGTGGGGGTGCTGATTGTAATTTTCGTTCAGCGGGGGTTTTATTTATTTTTTATTTTTATTTTTTTTTTAATCTATCTTTCGCATTTTTCTTTCCTGTTCCTTTTCCCTGGTGAAGAAACAATCTAACTCACTAGCCTGCGGAAGTCATCGTTCTCTGTTCTGTCATTCACAATGCTATTTTCACCCATCGTATTCCTGGCATCGTATTCCTTTCCCCCTCCACTTTCTTTAGGTTGTTGGGAAAACAACCCAAAAAGAATGAGGCTAAGTTTGTTAGGCTTCCTGCTAATTATATCCATTATATCCATCATTAAGTTACATGACAGCACACAAAACACAGATTTCTCTCTCTCTCTCTCTCTCTCTCTCTCTCTCTCTCTCTCTCTCTCTCTCTCTCGTCTAACTGTCCACTGACATTAAAGCAGCTAATTAATGCTATGTCTATACTTAAATCTCAGAAACTAAAAGGAAATCTTTTAGCATCTTTTAGTATTTCTCTGAAATTTTTGTTGCTCACATGCTCACAACACCACACAAGTCACACACTTGACATTAAAAAGACTACAATATTTGCAAGAATGTGGAAATACACTATGAATCACTATAGTATTGCAGAACAAAGGGAATAGCAGCAAAGTGTGTGTATTTGTGTATGAGACACAGCAGTGAAACTGCACCTCCACCTTGATTCAGTGTGTTACAGATTGTTATTAAACATTCACTTATTTTAGGAAGTAGGGTTTGCAGATCCCTAAATATGATCATATACACAATACCATTTTATTAGGTACATTAGTTTAGATACATATTATGTGTCTACACTCATTAGCTATTTAATCAGGTACAGGTGCACTTTGTAGGTACATCAGGCACTATGACATTATTATCATGGAGTATTTTACTTGTCATTTTCACTATTCATCTTTACGTATTTTACTTTACATCTGCCAACTGATTCATGTTATTATATTAAGTAAGCATATGATTAGAAACAACAACTAATCTTTGCCTATTTGTGTACAATGGTGTTGAGTAGGTCTCTCTGTGTGTGTGTGTGTGTGTGTGTGTGTGTGTGTGTGTGTGTGGGGTATAAATGAGCATGTATGTGTTTAACACACCAGAAAATGTTAGCAACATCAAGTTAACACGTGTCTTAAAAGCAATCTCGTTTACTCAGATTTTTGCATGAGGATGCACTTTGGTTTACGGTGCTTTAGTTACCTTTGCCCTCAACACACCTTGACCTTTGGACAGGCGAGGCCTCTCTCACACATGTTTTTGCATCTAGAGTGAGATGGTGAGATGGACACACTTACTTTTAGTTTAAGTCTACTTAAAACATTGAACACACCAATCTGTGCTAGAGATAAATTTGCATCTAGACAATTGATATAATATTATATTAAATTAATGAAAACAAGAACACTTTGATGTACAAAGCGAACATACTTATAAACTAGTGTGCTAGAAAGGTGTTAAGGAGCTGTTAATATCATAATTAGATATAGATGAACACACTGATTCATTATCTGGGTATTTTGTTGTTGTTGGTTTTTTTTTTTTGGAGTTGTCAAGCAACACCATTTGGCACATTTTGTGTCTGGCCTCAATTCTCAGGGGCATTTAGGAATAGAATAGCAAATCAAAATATAATGGCACTCCTGGGGAGGACCCCCATGGCTACTAACACAACACACAAGTGTGAGTGAGAGTGTGTGTATGTGTGAGGCAATGTGTGTTGTTTTAACCCGTGGGGGGTGAATAAGCCAGTAACCCAGCTTGGTGCTACGGTCAAATAAGATCTCTGACAGAGTCAGGTTGTGTATGTGTGTGTGTTCATATGCATGTAAGATTGGTTTGGAAATGATACTAAACATACATATCTCATAGGTTAATATAAAATGATGCCACTGTATTTTTCATAATTAATTTAATTACCTTTAGTTCCGAAATTTATTATTACTAGGTAAGCAGGTAAATTCATACCTAATTAACATTTTTAAATAGTTTAGTATGTATTTGTGTGTCTAATTTATCTAATAAATAATTTAATAGAAATTATTTATTAGATAAATTTGTTTGTAAATTTGTATTAATTTAATAATTTTATACAAATTTAATAGAAACTGTAGGCTCTTCTGTTCTACTTGTTTGACCATGCATTGACCATTTCCTTTCAGCTTTTACTTTTTCAATTTATACAAATGAATGATTACCTTCTAAAATAACTAGCATTTGAACTGACAGACAAATTCCAGCAATAAAAAGGGTATTTCCAAAAATTTCCATAAAAGTTAAACATGCCAATCATACCCATTGTATATTCGTATTATGCATTTTTAGATAAAATCGTGGCTCATTTTTGAAAGTATTCCACATAAAATTCACAAAAGGACTAGTGATTGTGTTCAGTACTGTAATCTCAGATGTTGTAAAGTATTGGTGCCTTAAAAAGAAATAATATGCAAATGTATATACTCATATGGTAATTCATGGAACATTTTTTTTTAAAGTAATATATACCAGGAGGTTATTTGTCTGATAGTGTCCTCGGGAAGCTGGTGGCCTTGCCATTATTTTGCTTTTGACTCTTTCCCATTATTGACTGATATGACTATCTTTCACTTTGATATTATTTTGGACCTCTTTTATACTGCTGCATTAGGACTTTTTATTATTATTATTATTTTTAATCTTGATGCTACTCTAAATACATCTCAGGTTTTAAGCAGAAGTCACTTTCGGTCCCCCTTGAGTGATTTTAAAGATCACTTTGTAGTTTTCACTGCCCTTTACACATTCATGTAGCAGTTGTGAAATGTCATAGTTGTGCTTAAAAAAATCAGCATGTCTAACAATATTTAAGGGAGGCAACAAAATGATGTGGAGGACTATCATCCCAGCAATTATGACAAGAATTCACCTCTTCTGTATTTGTTTGAATTTTCAAAATAGCTAAAAGTCATTGACTATATCCTATGACAATGTACTCTAAAAAAATAGACATTGACAGTTTTCTTACTTTGGCTCTGTACTTCCAAACATTTATAAATGAAAACTGAATTAAACTGAATTAAAATATATATTAATTCAGGCTTCTTTATACAGTCACACCATTATTTATTGTACTGTAGCACCTTCCCCTTAAAATGATTTATATCCACTGCTAAAGATAACATACAAGGCATATGAAGCCTATACAATTCATATGATGGCTGTTTGTGTGTGGTACTTCAGGCTTAAAGAAAGGACTGACGAGGATAGTGATAAAGGCCAGGTTTATCTCTCCAGTCTGGGTTCTGGACAGCTCCTCCTCACAGTATCTCAGACAGCTTTCCCAAAATTCCTCCCTCTTCATGCCAGTAACAAGCTATGTGCAGTCCAACTGCCATTTCTGTATTACTGTAACATACTAATTCTGCATGCATGTACACACACATGCACACATGGAACTACATGGTTCCCCTGTCTCCTGTAACTCAGAATGATTTATTGGGCCCATGGGGAATAGCTGCAGAGACAACACACGGAAGTTTTGATTTAATGCCTGAATATTAGTTAAATAAATGTCCCCATGTTACCCCCCTCCTCCTCCCCACCTTGCCGGCACATAACTTCCCCTGTGTCAGGCTCGCTCCATCCACATTTCAAACATAATATCCTGTTTTCTGAAAGAGAGAAAGAGAGAGAGAGAGAGAGAAATGACTGAACAAGGGCTGAATGGACGCTGACCCTGGGAAAAGTCTCTGCTAAGGAAAGACTATCACTCACAGGGCAGTTGGGAGGAGGCGAGTAGGTGGAGGAGAATAAAATGATGGAAGGACAGCATAGAAAAAAGCTGAAAATATTAAACACAGCGGTAACCTTGACACCGCACTGACCTCAAAAACCTATAGTCTCAAATACTTTAGGACAAGTCCATTCAAAGATAAGAGGGGCTCATGACCCCTCGCCCGAACACACACACACACACACACACACACACACACACACACACACACACACACACACACACACACACACACTCGCCTTCATGCAAACACCTGGGCTAAAACACAAAGCCACACTCCTGCAATTTTACAACATCAAGCTTCTAATGAGTGGCCCTTAATGCAGGACAATGGTACGCAAACATGGCCACGAGGGTCGTGCTCCCGGCGTGACTCCTGCTCTTTGAAGCCATGTGTACACAAGGACAATAGAGCCACTTACTGCAGCAAGGACACAAGGATGAGTGTGTGAAGTGTATGAGGCTGGAAATTCCACTTGAATAGAGTTTTGGATGTTTAGGAGATGACTTTTTTTTAAACTTTTTTTTTTGTTTGTTTTCTTGGGGGAACACACAGTGGCTTAGTCGTAGGCCTCACACCTCCAGGGTCCGGGGTTCGATCCCCGCTGGGACCATGTGTGTGTGGAGTTTGCATGTTCTCCCCGTGCTGCCTGGGTTTCCTCTGGGTACTCCGGTTTCCTCCCGCAGTCTAAAGGCATGCATGGTAGGCTGATTGGCATGTCTAAATTGTCCAAAGTGTATGAATGGGTGTGTGAGTGTGTATGTGAGTGGGCCCTGTGATGGACTGGCACCCTGTCCAGGGTGCACCCCATCCTGTGCCCGATGCTCCCTGGGATAGGCTCCAGGTTCCCCCGCGACCCTGAAGAAGGAGCAAGCGATAGAAGATGGATAGATGGATGGATGGATGGATGATTGGGGGGGATAGTGTCACCAACCTTCCAATCCCTCAGGACTTGTTGTCTGGTCCAGACCTTTATATCTCACACGTGCAACCATATACAAACATTTCCTATTACTTTCACTATAACTACTAAATAAGATAATATGCTTGAAGAAAAATAGCTAACTTTAAGGGGTGAAAAAGGTGATAAAATAACATCAATAAAAATTAAAAATAAAAAAGATTCAGTAAACAAATCAGTTATGACTCAGTTAGGGGTGAAATGTTGTGAAATTTCCAACTTCCCATTTTCAGAGTGATATTCAGTGATGTAACACAGTGGCGATGGTACAACTACTAAATTATTTGTTAGGCAAACTGCTAGAATATGCTGTAAGCCATACTTTATCAAGTCTCAAGTAACTTATTAACACAACATGCAGTATAGTGATGATATTATTTTATGTAATTTTTTACCTAATATTTGTGTTCTCTAAATATTAGACTACTCTTTCAAGAGATATGACAAACCAAGAGATAGTTTAAAAGAAACATTGTTCTGTATACCAGTCAATAAGAACATTAACAATATAGTTATTCCAATTTTCCTTTTCACAGTATACTGCCATATTAGTACTGCATATTGTCACAGCCCTACATTCATTATGAGAGGGTACAACATTTAGTGTATGAAAGGAAAAGTTGATGAGATTAGCTTGCAAAGTAGTTGGTCATTGAGCACAGGCAATAGTGATCAGATTTGCGTGCAATTTCCCATAATGCCAAGTCCTGCAACTCATTGCTGGGGCAACGGAAACCATGACAACAGCAGATAAGAGAGGCTAATTTGACCAATAGCAATAAAGGTGGTGTGTGGAGCCTCTGTGTCGCCACAAATTGACTCGTGCCAGCCTGGGTCGAACCCACAGAATCATAAAGCCAAGTTGGAAGGCAACCTTTGACCGCCAACACGAAAAGAGAGAGAGAAAGAGAGAGAGAATAACACAATTATTATGTATGTAGCTACTTATAAATAATATATAACAGACATACAATTTTTTTTTCTTGGATGAGATAACAGTTTTGTTTTTTGTTCCTAAAATAATACCTACATATTGAAAAATGTTATAATGAAAAATAAATGTAAAAAGTGTGCATAATATACACACTTACAGACTATGGAGCTGTAGTACAAAACAAATACATGTGAATATATGTACTGTAGGAGCTACAAGTAAAGTACAAGTATAAAAATGCTGTTTCTTTCATGGCCAGAAACAAATATATATATACAGAAAAGTATTTGCTCCATCCTGATTTCTTAAACCAATCAGGTTTAGATCTTCAAACTAAATGAAACATAAAACAAAGGCAACCTGAGTAAACACAAAATACAGTTAATTTATTAGTTATTTTTCTACTGAAGCAAAAGTGATAGGGTGATGTTTTCCAACACCTATCACCCATGTGAAAAACTAATTGCTCCATTAAACATTAAATCTGGTTGTGCCAAAGTAATAACTGCAACCAAACACTTCCTGTAAATCAGTCTTTAACCTACTTCTAGGACTTGGATTTACTCCTATGCTTTGGATCATTGACTTGCTGCATAATCCATTTGCGCTTGAGTTTCAGCTTATGGCTTGAAAACCAGACAATCTCCTTTAGGATTTTCTGGTAGTGAGCAGAATTCATGTTTCCATAAATAATTGCAAGTTGCCCAGGCCCTGAAGCAGCAAAGCATCACCACACCACTGCACTTCCACCACCATGCTTGATCATAGGTATGATGTTATATTGCTGCTATACTTGTGCTGCTACGTTACACAATATTTTACAGTTTACAGTCCATGTTCTGTCTATCTATTGTCTTGCATATTTGTTGTTTTGTTTTGTGTATTTATTATTTTGCATTTGTCTCCCCTGAAGTCTTGTGTACTGTTCCACTGTATTGCACCATGGTCCTGAAAAAAATTCTTTTTGTTCCATGGTATACAAGCTATATAAAGGAATGACAATAAAAAAACCCCACTTGGCTTGATTTTTTGTGTGTGGAATTCTGTGTTTGGATTACACCAGATGCAATGGGACCCCTGTCTTCAAATAGTTACACTATTGACTCATCAGTCCACAGAATGTTCTTTCAAAAGTGCAGGATCATCATGGTGTGTTTTGGCAAAATTAAGAGGACCCTTAATGTTCTTCTGGGTTAACAGTGGTTTCCTCCATGCCACGTTTCCATGGATGCCATTATTGCCCAGTGTCTTCTGATAATGGAGTCATGAACAGTGATTATTATTGATTCAAGAGAGGCCTGTAGGTCCTTTGATGTTGTCCTTGGGTCTTTTGTGACTTCTTGGATGAGTAGTTGCTATGCTCTTGGAGAAACTTTGGAAGGTTGGCCACTTTTGGGAAGGTTCACAACTATGCCTTTTTTTCCATTTGGAGATAATGGATCTCACTGTGGTCCTTTGAAGTCCCAGAGCCTTTGAAATAACTTTATAACCCTTCCTAGACTGATGTATTTCAATCACCTTTTGCCTCACCATTTCTGGAATTTCATTCAATTTTGACATAGTGTGTTATTAATCAAGCCTGGATATCTACTACAGCTTATCCACATTATGAATGCAGTTGCAGACTTGGAGATTTAATAACTGTGGGATGAGGGGTAGGGGTGGGGATTTGCTTCAATAAGTAACATTATAATTTAAAAACTGTATTTTGTGTTTACTCAGGTTGCCTTTGTTTTATCTTAAATTTGGGGCAAATACTTTTTCACAGCACTGTATATATAATGCTAATTTTTTTATTGTGCTTGGATTGTAGTCTGGTTCACTTGTAACTGGCTTTGGGTAAGTGTCTGCCAAATCAATACATTTAAACGTTATGTTTTAAAACTTAATGTTTAGGTTTTAGCTAATGACAATGCTTACCTCTGCACAATATCAGGTGGAAAATAAGATTTCCATATCAGGCTTAAAGCTGTGTTTACAGTCACTATAAATATGCTTCAGAACATAAACAGATTTGGTCATTTTTTCTTTTGAAAAATCACAAAGACCTTTACACTGAAAGACACAACAAAACTTACACAAAAATTAGACATTTATTTTATGTCTGTTTTTTTCTTTTATTCACAAACTGTGCAAAAATTATTATTATTTTAATAGTAGTAACATTTTGATCATAAATTTATTATTTTTTTTTTTGTGTGTAAATATGGACATCTACACAGTAAAATTCCTAGTGTTGATTTAACACCCAGAGTGTACATTTTTGTCCAATGGACTTATATGAACTCTGTAGGGTGTAAATTCAACACTCTGGATATTAAATCAACACTGTGGATTTTGCTGTGTAGTGTGTCCTCTAGACTTTTGTTAATAAATCTTGATTTATTTCAAAGAGTATCAACAGTCTGGATAGAGACACACGGACAATATCTCATACTGAGTTTTATGTTCAGTAAAACAAAGGTGTAATTCCATTAGATATCAACAAATTACAGCAGAAATAAAATTAAGGTTAATATATTTGAAGAGACCAAAACAAACTCTTAAAATAATCGTGTCCCTTTTCAAAAGCTTTGGAAAAGTGAGCCATTGCACTTCAGATTAATGAACAGCATTATGAATCAGTAGAAACATTTAGGAATCTTTAAAAGCCTGTTTGTGTGCATGTTCGTGTATGTGTGCGTGTGTGCGTGTGTGTGTGTATGTTCAAATGACATTATGACTATAAAATATATTCCCTGCCAGGAAAAAAGAAACAATATATTGAATAACTCAGTTTGTCTGGACTGCTCCTATCTCAACATAAATAATGTATCTTAAAAGTTAATAATTTGTGAAGAAGCATATTATAAAACATTGTGTTTTTTATAATGTGCATTTTGATTTTGTACTTCATTTTGGTTCTAAGTAAAAAAAAAAAAAACAAAAAAAAACCCAACAACTCTGTAATAACTTGTTGAGTTGTCTGCTGTCGCTTACACCACAAATGTGAACAGGTATGACCTGAAATTTACACTGAACAAACGGACAGTGAAATATTGTTTACATGCTGTACAAACTGTATTATCAGTTCACATATTCCCATCAAATGGCATCCACCAGAGTTTGTTTTTGCTTGTTGGTGTTGGCTGTGTAATAGGTAGTTCTCGTCATAAAGTCTTTTTCCTAGATTGCACTGGGGTGATTTTCAGAAATTACATTGTCTTGGGCTACATCATGCTTGGGACAGTGCGCACCAGGTGTTCTGTGGGGCGATGGATGTTGGCGTGAAAGGGTAGTCCTCGTATTTGATATCCACATGGCCCGAGCTTGTGCTGCTTAACTGTGTTGAAGCCTTATGAAAGAGAGGTAAGAATAAAAGCATGGGTTATTCCACCTGGCTTTTTAAATTTCATATTTATTTCCATATTATTTTCCTTTTCTGTGCTTGAACCATTCACACAAGCCAACTCTTATGAATGTTAATGAATGATTAAGGTTAAGGTGAGAGGTCACAGCTTTTCTAACAACATCATTTGTAGAAAATTTGCAAAAAATCTATTTCACTTGTTAGGATTCCTGAGTTTTTTTGTGTGCAGTTATTCAGCCTTACTATAGATTCACTGTCTGAGAACTATAATAATTAAGACACAATAGCTCTCAGACTGAAAATATTAATTTCTTTTTTTGGTAATGTGATCAGTTAATCAGCTGCTGTATAATGTGATTTATCTGTGAGTGATAATGGGCTTAATATGAATACCTGTGTGACAGACACAACTGTTTGACCGGCGTATGGTGAGGCAGCAATATTGGGTTCACTTTTTATTGTTGAAGCATTCTCTGAAATGGGATGAGAGGTAGGAGAGGTAGTGCCGGACACAGAAGTCCCTAAATGGCCACAAAATATGAAGAAAAACAACCCCAATTAAACCTAATAATAGACATCACACAATTAGCAGCATCAGATATTCAGAGATGGCTGAGGTCTCTCTATAGACACTGTTTGTGTCTTGAACCACAAATCCATTAAATCCAGAAGAAATAGTGGTACTGGACGCTCACTTTCTCTTTCTCACTCACTTTTGCGTCTTCCATTTGTTCACACACCCCATATGTCTCTCCACACATTCTCACAATCCCACTCTCCCTCTTTATCATCCCAATCACTCATCTTAACTTCCTTCTAAAAATGAACTACCCCTTCATTCCACCTCCTCTCACACCACTTTCACTAAAGCAGTGCAAAATCATTGATACTGTGATACAGTCAGAACATTTATCATTTATCACTGTACATATCAACACTGCATACTGATGACTGATGAGTCAGTATTTCATCAAATACACAAACACTAAAAGAATTTAAAAATGTACAATTAATGAGATCAGATGGTCACATTATTCACAGTATACCAATCTATAACCAGATAGTACATTTCAAACCATAGGTTTGCATTAATTTTGATTCATACTGTGTGATATTATGGCTTAAAGAAATGTACCAACAACATCTCTTACCTGAAGCCTTAGTTTTAGGTATCTTGGGTTTGCGTTTCCTTGTCTGAATGCTTTCTTTCTTCATAGCTAGTGGCCTGGGAACCTATAGGATGGCAGAAAGATGGATGAGATCATCTAATGAAAAATATTACTCATTAAAGATAGAGATATACATTGTAATTTGAAACTGAATAAAATGACACTAAATGTAGCCTATAATCATATCAAGAACCATTTTGGAACCAGAGGGCCATAATTGAACTTTTTGGGGTGAAAACGGTCACACATTAAATTAATCGAGTATTAAACCCCATCAATTTTCAACCAGTTTTGATTATATCATAATTACTTAACTAAAGTTACCAACTCTGCTAGTATATTCAAAGTATGTGTTGGACACTGGCTTACTAAACATTTATGCTAAGATGCTAGAAATTTGTTTGGAAGGGCATTAGTGATTGAATCCTGAGAGTCTCTTGAGCCAAGAATGTATGCAGAACACATTTCTGCATGGATATATTAAGATAAGATCCAACAAATTACATTGATACTGACCCCATGAAGCTTCATGTAGAGGCCACAGGCATTACATACAGGCTCCCCCTCTGCATTTCTCCTCCACAGTGTGGTCGTGCTGGTATGACAGTTAGTGCAACACAGGCCTGCCCGCCGGGACGTAGTCTGCTGCAGATACACACAACAAGTGTTTTTCATCTTGACAAAAATGGCAGAAGGGTTGATTGTGTGTGTGTGTGTGTGTGTGTGTGTGTGTGTGTGTGTGTGTGTGTGTGTACATTCATTCAAAGATTATGAGGAAAGAGACAGGAGCAAATGAAATCTGGGACCTGATAGGAACCGATAGTTATTAGAAAAGGTAATATTCGTAAAAATTCATTTCTTAAAGCAGAACAGTTCATTAGCGATGTATCAACATTGCATTCTGCCAATTAAAATCTTCGAATTAGACATTGTGCATCTCATGCTCAGTTTCCACAGGTTATTGACAAAAAAACTCAATAAAAAAAATACAGTATTCACACGTCCTCTAAGTACACACAGTGTTGAATTATACCGTTGTAACAAGTAATGACATAACTTATTATAATCATGTACTCAGGTGTTGGAAACAAGGAAAACTAACAGCCTGTTTTTTTTATTACAATGCTGTGTGCTCATGGGCAGAGAGATTTCCCCACTCATGCACACAGTAGCTACTACGTGGAGTTTTGCATCCCTTTCTAAATGTGGACAGACTCAAGGACAAGGTCACTAAATGGCAAATAAAAACAGAGATGTGGAAAGGGTGTGCTAAGTGTGCTAATTCACAGCTGCAGAGAGACAGAGAGAGAGAGAGAGAGAGAGAGAGAGAGAGAGAGAGAGAGAGAGAGAGAGAGAGAGAGAGAGAGAGAGAGAGAGAGTGCTTGGGAAGTAAGACAGCAGTGAAGGTTTCTCTACCTCTGTGACCTCCTACAAGTGGCCCTGAGATAAGCACTCTTTCCATTTCTCTTGTTTTCACACACACACACACACACACACACACACACACACACACACACACACACACACACGTCTTACATATATCTTTCTTTCCCCTGTTTTTTTCATCATTGACTGGAAAAGAATAATTTTACAAAATGAGAAATGAAAAAATAGTAGACCTATTTCCAATGTTTGTCTAGCTATCAAAACCACATTGAACATTGCTTAACTTAATGCTTATTAGAGTTTCAATATCTTTAAAGATTAAATACCACCACAAGTTTCATGGTCTACACAAACTACCTAATTTTGATGGCTACATATTAAAAAAGCTGTATCTCCTGCAATATATTAGACAAAACCATATCGTCCAGTATATTGACAAGTATTATAAAAACCAAAATGATGCCTTTTGTTATGCATGATTGATGTGAGATTCACTGATATTTTTTTTTTTTTTTGCTGCAACAATAACGATATATCATGCAGTTCTAAACCCTTGGGCACTCACCAGTCGTTTCTGGGGTTTGATGAGAGGCCGGTTGATACCGTTCATCTTGTGGTAGAGACCGCAGGCGTTGCACAGGTAATGGCCGGTTCCGTCGCGTCTCCACAGTGGAGTTGAGATGGAGCCGCAGTTCACACACTCGCGTCCCTCCACCGCCATTTCATCTAAGACATCTGCAGGCACAAATACAAAGATTTCTAATGTATACTGGCCGTGGTTCATTTGTTGCAATCATACTAATTTAATTCCTAATTAACTTTCGCAGCATTCATAAAATTCCAAGGGAAGTGACGTCAATTATGGTTTGGAAAACATTTCACCCTATTAGATTAAGAATCATAAAACAAATTCTACTAATAGGGTACGGAGAAAATATTACAGGAGTAATAAAAGGCTATCTAATATCATTTCAACATGTACTGTTATTTAAATAATTAAAAAAAGCATTATTGTTTCAGCTGCGTAAAAGTATGTCCATACATAAAGAACTGGGTTCCACATAATGTGGGGACAAACAACAGCCAGAGGTTGCATTAAGCTGCTCAAAGAAAGAATTTTATCAAAGCATATAAGTTAAAAACACTATTTATAAATAAATTATATATATATATATATATTCCTTTCTAATTATTGTCAACAGACGCAATGAAGTATTTTAACTTAATTAAGTATTTTAACCGAAAAGCAAGTAGGCAACTTCAGCGTGTAATAGTTAATTAAATACACTGTAGTCACTCCCTCCATTCATTAGGCCTGTGTGTGTGTGTGTGTGTGTGTGTGTGTGTGTGTGTGTGTGTGTGTGTGTGTGATGAATGTGTCCGTTTGGCCTGGCGCGGGTGGAATTAAGACGCGCGCGCGGACCGAGACAGCACGCGAGAATGTATCAATATGGGGGACATTGTGGGATAAGCAGTCTCAGACAGAGAGAGAGAGAGAGAGAGAGAGAGAGAGAGAGAGAGAGAGAGAGAGAGAGAGAGAGAGAGAGTGTTTGTGTCTGACAAGGCCGGGTCGAATGGCTATGGGGCTCTTATCAGTGTTAAGGATCCAGGAGTCCCCAATCAATCAGGCCACATGACACGCGACGCCCTCCTGGATTTAATGACTGGAATTCCACATTTCAAAGAATTAGTTTAACTAATTTCAGCAAGTGAGAAATAACAACAACAACAACAACAATAATAAAAATTAATAATAACAACGATGCACCTGTAGGACTACCCTTTCAGAATATTTATCTTGCCTTTCTGTTGTTCTGTTATTATAGGAGACTTTATATGACATTATGGACCTAAACACATAAACCTCAAACTCGTCACTAAAATGTGCGAAATTTATAGGGCTATATAGTTTTGTAGGCGAAGTGCTCTTTCAAAGATAACATTACGACAAAGTGAATACGTCCAGCAGTCTGTTATGACAAGCTGCGAACCAAATTACATGACATACACATAATTCAGGAGTGTGCTACAGCTCATAGGCTTCTGCTGCATTATGTGTATCAGAAGATGAGTCGTTAATTGTTTATTTAAATAAGTCTGATCAAGGTGGCAATAAGGTAGTTGTCAGTGCTCAGAAGTCTGCACTCATAGCTCTTTCATCAATTCACATCCAAACGATGTTTAGCGGTTTAATTAACAACTTAAGTGCATTAGCAGTATATGTGTATTAGTTGAAAGAACACAACTTTTAGCTTTGATTAAGAGGAATAACAATCTTACTACATAGCATCAATAGACTGACACAATCACAACAGCCTGCTATTCTTGTGGCTGTTTAGCCATAGAGAAAGCTTAAAACACCTTCAGCTGCCATTAAATTACTGCAATAAACGTGAACTCACAGCATCAAACGAGACCCCTCCCTTTCATTCCAAACATTTTTGCTTGCTGACTTGGAAAAAATAGAGGTCACATTACAAATTATACTAGAGTAGTAGTTGCAGATTTGTTTCCATGAATTTGTAGGCTACAACGAGTAGAGTTAAGTGTTTAATATATGCCTACGATGGCACGATATCATGATTTAAGCAGAATAAAGATGTAGATTTCTAGAATTGCTACTATTCAGTCAATGTATTATATATGACGTTATAGCATCATAATAATGCATTCATAAATATAAATTCATTCCTCATTTGTATGCATTTATTACATTTTTCTGTATATAGACTAGTATGTCACAATATATTGTTGTACACATTTTCATTTCTCCTTTGTATATTTTATATAAATAGCTTACAGTTGTTTATAATAGCAACCAGGTGCCTGACAAGTATTGTAACTAATGAACAGGAAGTAGTTTGTTGGACAAAGTGACAATTTAATTTTTAAAAGAGGGATCTCAAGCGGTTATAATAAAATCTTAGCTTCAGGTGTGATTTCGTGGCTCCAGTGGCGAATTCAGTGGACCAGGTGCATGTGCATATGTTTGCAATAAAAGGTTGCTAAATAAATATATACTAAATACAATTTTGTAAAATAAAATAATTATTAAAAAAGATTGAAAAAACTGAGGAAAGGTGTGTCATCAACGAATAAAAGATTTAAATGATGGGATAGTGGTCTTTTGTTGTTGTTGTTGTTGTTGTTGTTGTTGTTGTTATTATTATTATTATTATTATTATTATTATTATTATTATTATTATTTTAAGATGATCATTAGAGATACACACCTAGAGCAGACCTTCTGCCTGTCAGAGTTCCCTGGCGTCCCTGTAGTCCGATCACACCGCTGTCGAAATGACCAGGCGCCCATGATCCGCTCACGTCAGGGCCCATGTACGCGTATGGGCTCGAATAAGAAGCGCTCATGGAGCGCATCAGAGCACCACCGTACTGGTCGGAGCCGCGCGCGGCCCCACTCAACGCCAGTGCACTCTGATAGGACGCAGGGTCGCGGGCGCCACAGCTACCACCGCCGGTCGCAGGCGGACTGTGTGTGTATGAGAAAGTGGCGGAGGGCGCGTGAGCATGCGGGCTTCCAGCGCCGAACGACGAGCCGTCAGCAGCAGATTGCGGTGGCCATGCGTGATGGTGGCCCGTGAGCGCGTGCGTCTGGTGCGTTGGTTCGCACGGCTGCAGGTAGGGCAGCGACTGCAACACGGCGGCGGGCACACGTGTGCTGGGCACATACACAGGCGAGCTGGCCGGTGCGTGCACGTAGTTCCCGGAGTCGTGGCCGTACGGGGATGGGTTGGAAGGTATGGCCAAGCTCGAATACATGCTGCAGGATTAAATCTAGGTTTCTTAAGAAACAATCAAAGAAATAAACAAACAAACAAAATAACAAAAACAAAGAAAAATAATTATCAGTGCAAGTGAATTTCGTCCAAAAGTTCCACTCCGGTCGGTTCGGCCAGACAAGACTCCTGACAACAAAAGGAAAAAAGAAGGAAAAAGAAAAAAAAATCATTTTTCACCGAAAATAAAGTAGCATACACGTCACTATCCGTCTTAATTAGCATCTAAAAAAACAAGGAGTCAAAGTCTGGTCTGAGGCAGCTTCTCGGTCGTGACAGCGGATAATAATCAGAGCCACATGGTGAGATTTCAGATATCTTACTTTTTAGATTAACTTGCAGTTATTTTTCCGGTCATGTGCAACAAAACGTGAAAATTACTACAAAGCCGATGTCTAAAGAAAACATCTAGATTATAATACATTTTATAGTCAAAATGTGATTAATTTGATAAGTATATTCGTTAAAGCAACATTTTGATGGATCATTAATGAAATGAAATAAAATTAAACAGTCCTATAGTATTTTTGCGTGTAGATATTGGAAAAAGACTAACCATGTCAAGTACCTAGACTACTCCAACCAAGTCAGTGAAAAGCCTATTGGAGCTAATCAAGAACCATAGAGATAACCAAGACACAATCTCTTGATACATATATTTTATCGGAAACGCATAAAAACAGATGATAGCCGCATGCACAGCGCTAATGCAATTTTATCCTAGAGCTCTCGTCGCATTATCTCACCAGATAAGGGCGCGGGGCGATAAAGTTAGGCTCTCTCTTTCCCCCCAATCGAGTAGCAACCTCAGTCGAAGCTCCTCTGCTCCGTGTTCTCTTATTAATTGGAAGGAATGCAAGGATTGTAGTCGTAAACGCTGAAACCTGTATTTAAAAAGCTAATTTTTTTTCTCCTCGCGTGTTGCGACTCGGTATCACAGGCTGATAGCACCTCATATAACCGTTCCCCGATTCGCCCTCTATACTTCACGCGAGAGCCAAGTCACGTGACTCAGCGCCCGAAGGTAGGACCCATAGCAAAGGAGGAGAGGCGGACTCGGGTTATGGCCAACAAGCACAAAGTACCATACTAAATAGCAGCTAAATATCTTGGCCTACTATTTAGCAAGGAAGTGTGTATTTAAGGACTTGAGTGGCAGGGAGTAATGGAATTATAACCAAATTTATTCTCATTCAACATGAGAGATGTACTTTGATGAATTTGTTTTGAGTTCTATTTTAGAATTAGTTACACGTTAGAATAATATGTTGGGAATTTATCCAGGATACGGAAGCAAACATTTAATAAATTAGGTGCTGTGCAGCGAGAATAAAACTCCAGAATAATCATAATATTTTTCGGTTGCTGCGCAATTTCTTCTCTGGAGGGAAAAACAAACAAACAAGTTTTTAAATGAACATAAAAACAGAGACACAGCACGTTCTTGTCCTGGTAGCATATTTGCAGGGATTTTAAATGAGGAGTCTTTTAAAAATAAAAATGATTGCAGTAAAATAATTTCGGCGTCCGTACGAGAGCCGTATGATCGCTTTTATGACACGTTAAATCGGGATGAGTTCACTATAAAACAGCAGGCAGATAAGGCAGATACGAGTCACAGCTTTTACATGGCGATACAACAATTATCACCACATATGTATATGTTATTATCCTGAACGTGTTTAAAAACGGACACCCCTGTTTTTGTCAGTAAAATGAAGTTAAATAAATAAATACAATAATTGACAGTTACGATGTCATAAGAAAATATCGGCAAAATTCCAATAAAATAGATGTTTAAGGACTGATGAAAAATGTTGATGACAAATCAATTAGATCCTTAATTTTATTAAAGATAATTAGCATCAATTCATCATGTTTCTGCGCCCGCGTGCTTTAAGTTGATTTAATAAGTCTAAATGGGAATTTTGAATTACTACTTAGCTATATATTTAACTGACGACATATAGTACAATCGGGTATTTTATCAGATAGGGAAAATGGGACATTTTAATGCATCTTTAGCTAAAAGTTTAGTGCAATCTTTAGTTCAAAGCAATATATTAAATATTAAACAAATAAGACAAAATTTAAACAAGTAAATAACAAGTAGGCCTAATTTGTATTCAAAAAGTGAACTTAGTAAATATTAATTCGGAATCTCTATAACGGTTTACAGATTGTAATGCTCAATATGTCTCACAAGTTAATCTTAGTGAGATTATTGAACAATAAATTCCATAGTTGGCTAGGAAGTTAGCGCATGCGTCATAAAGGTCTTGTGAGGCTCCCTGTTTAATCCAGGAGGCTGAAACGATCTGCTTAACTTGCAGATAATGCAAAGTAAAACACTTCTACATCTTCTTTTCTATTCTACATCTTATCAACAATCTATTCTCAGAACAGCAGTCAAGAAAGTGACTTTTTATTTATTTATTTATTTATTTGCACCCCCTGTTGATTTTTAAAAATAATATTTATAACTTTAGCACATATGGCTTATATACATTCAAATAGGCCACAATACAAATCAGTGACATAGGTCAGGCAAACAGATTCAACAGACTTAATATTTATGTAGCCAATTAATCCAATAATAATAATAATAATAATAATAATAATAATAATAATAATAATAATAATAATAATAATAATAATAATAATAATAACAACAACCACAATATATATATAATTTTTATTTTTTTTTCATTTTTTTTACACCTGTTGAGAGTATATGAGATAAAGCAGGCTGCTTTTCAAAGGGCAACAGATTAGGCGTTAAGTCTGACCAAATATAATTTTGTTTTGAATTTGTATTTATTTGTTTATTAGTGGGTATATAAAACATAAAATATCAAAAGAACAACGCAGGTTACAAGGCTTTAGGCTAATGTAAATTGATAAACAACAACAAATAAAACCTCAGACAATTTATGTGATTTTATATAGCTAATCATTTCTATTTTAGTAGCAAAATTATCGTCCGACATCTCTGTCAACCGTTTATTTGTGAATCATAAATTTCTAGCTATTAAGATAAAGACGTGTCATGAATTGGTGATAATATACCAAACAGTATAAGCTATGAGGAGAAAGGCACATGGCTCAACTGTGAACAAACAGCGTCCCTAACATAAAAATCACTGAAATCGTGCATGCAATTAGACTAATAACCACTTTGGATAACATATCAGGCTAAATTATAACTTAATCCTTAAACATTGCAGAGCTACTGATTTAATACACTTATCTATTCTTAACATTTTGTTATAATACAGGCCTAATTATGCGACTATAATTAAGTCTCACTGATTTGTGAAATAGCCAGGCAATAATTAGTACACAACTAAAATGCAACCTGGACAAATTTCAAACACATAAAAATAATATTATTTAGCCTAAGTAATCTCAAACAGAGGAGACTGGAAGACAATAACGAATCCGTTTTTTTTTTACGTAAACGGTGTAATATTCGTATGATTTTGATATATACAGATTACATACATTTAACTCTATATATTGAGATTATATGCATTTAGCTGTTGTATATAGTGTCCGTTCATTAGTTGGATGAAGGCTGATAAACGCGCTTATGGATGTGGTGTGTATCGCAAGGCCTTTCTCCGCGCGCGCCTCATTGCGCTGTCTGTCACGCGCAGGGCGCGCTTCTCCGGTTCAGACTCTGGTTAAGTAAATAACTTTTAAATCACCGTGGATTGTAAATCTCCTCGCTATAATTGATGTATCTTTAAATAGTTGGCTATGACATTTTTAACAACACTCTACCTAGAAATGCCATTGTAGTCCATTGTAGCGTGCTTTTAATCACGAAATATGGAAAACCAAATGGAGATAACGGCAATATCACGGTTAGAGACTCAGTTTAGGTAGAAGAATAGGCTAGAAGTGTGGAAACAGAACCTACAAAAACATACAAAGACCCTTCCACAATTCAAATAATAAATTATATCATTTCTTTTTGGTAGAAAAATATAATTTGTTTATTGAATATTAATAATAATGAATAAGAACAATTTCAGGAATGTGTGAATGTATGTATAGTTGGCGTTTATATAAATATTAATGCATTTGACTTAAGGTCTCATCAAAGAAGCTTTTCAGAGCTTGTGTACGTTTTTTTGTTGTTGAAAAAGCGCACAAAATCCTCTTAAGTTATTAAGACCTGCTTAAAAGTTGTTTTTAGTCTCTCTTTTAGGGTTAAAAAAAAAAAAAAAACATTTTTTTTTTTTTGCATTTGGCTTCAAAGTTATCCGGAAATATAATTGTATGTAAATTTTTTTGTTTCCCATGCTGGATCAGTGTCATTATGTCACTACATAGGACATAATACATTCTTGTGCCCTTATTAGATTGGCTGATGTTTTCATTGATGCACTTCACAAGAGAGATTATAACTTGTGCCTTTGTCATCTTGACAGATCTTTTTTTATTGTGCTTCATTTCTTGATTAGGAATGCACAATAATACACACTAAGGTAATATTGTGTGTATCCTGGCCTTGAGTAAGGAACAGATATGATTGTATTGGTTTCTTAATATTTGCTTCAACGATATTTGTTCTGTACTCTCCATTTGCAATGCTTTTTATTCTGTTTCTTTGAGTGTGTGTGTGTGTGTGTGTGTGTGTGTGTGTGTGTGTGTGTGTCGTTGTATGTGTGTGTGTGTGTGTGTATGTGTGTGTATGTGTGCGTGTGTGTGTGTATTCCAGAAGGCTGCCGCTTCATGGAACAGCAGAAGCAGGCTGGGGAATGCAGTGTTGGAGTCAGGCTAATCTGACTGAGCAGTCTGCCTGTCTGCCGCAGCCCTATCTGTACTCTCAGTTCTCACCCCCTCACTCCCTATCTCTGCTCCTGCACTGGGGCACAGCAGGGATACAGCCACACACACACACACACACACACACACACAACACACACACACACACACACACACACTATTGCATGCCACTTTACATTTGAAATCCTTCAATGATATTTTGTATTCTCAACACTAGCAGAGATTTTCACTAAGAAGCCAGATACACAAGCAATAAAAAAGGTGTGTGTGAATTCATGCATGGAACACACAAGTTGGAATAACATATGAAAAGCCACACATACATTGGCTGTTGGAAAGAGGCTGCAAATCATCTCATATGAAATGTTAGGGTTAATATTAGGATTAATTAGCAACATTCATGGTTAGAATTTCTGTGAATTTCCTCTGTGATCATACTACTGTTCTAAATCCTTCCTCAGTTTAGAATGATCTGACTCCATAGGTCAAAGTTCACTCAGCTTTATGGAAATATCAAGCAAACAGCAGGCCAAATTTTTGCATGTGCGGAATTGCTGAAAAAAGTGATGCTTTATGAATTTTATTTAATCAAATGTGTACATAATTTCCACATCAATAAAATATAATGAAAACAACACAATTATTGGCAAAAAGAATACAACAAAAAGTCAAAAGTGTGTATTTGTTGTAATGATGTACCCATTTGAATCTGGTAAATGAATGCATCAATTTTCTATTCTTTTTTTTGTGAATTTGACTGTGACATTTATTGCTTTGACTGTGGATTTGAGGTGCATCGAAATACATGCCTAGATGATACAGTGAAATAAGCAAAAGAAGAGATGACAGTCTAAAACCACACAAGGCAATACTCAAGAGTGACTGAATGTTTTATAATCTCTTTGCTTTCATAGGGCATATTAGCAAAATACTGCAGATTTTTACAAGGATATTATGTGATATTGAGTGGCACCGTGGATTGCTATTTGTTTTCAGTAACAAGGATTAAATGCCAAATTAGTGGTGCTTTCACAAATGTCTCAACAAATTTAGAAACAGATTTAGAAACAGCAATGAGTGCTAGGTTTAAAGTAATAGGCATGGCAGAACAGAGCTGGGGTCAATGACAGGTGTGGCAATGGCAAAGGGCTGGTATAGCACAGGTGACAGGTATGACACACACACACACACACACACACACACACACACACACACAGTAGATGTGCGGTGGGAATGTGGAATGTGGAGAAGTGGCAGTCAGTAGGCACTGTTGGCACCATTGACACTAGTCAGTGATATACAGTATGTAAATGGTCAAGGTCTGTGTTTGTATGTGTGTGTATGGGTGGGTGTGTGAACATAAGGTATGTGATGCATATCTGCAGTATTTTGTAAGTGGCGTACAAGCTGTGTCTGTCTCGATATGTGTTTTCATAAGTCATCAGAGTTAAAGTTTAACACATTTAACATTTAACACAGATCCAAAATGGCTTCTCTCATAGCTGAGACTGCCTGATCTTGCCAAATCCTGAGAAATCACTTTTCAGTTGCAGATATTTCTTTATATCTTATAATGACACCACACACATAGTCACTAAGATAAGTCAAAGTCAGACAGATATTATTTACATTTACATTTATTCGTTTAGCAGACACTTTTATTCAAAGCGACTTACAAATGAGGAAATATAAGAAAAGCGATATATATCAAGTGGAGAACAATACAAGTAGTGCTACCATACCAGATCTTTTAATTGAGTTCTAGAAAGCAAAGTGCACAGAGTAGAGGTGTAAGTGCCAGAGTAGGTTTTTAATTGTTTTACATTTTTGTTTTAATTTTATTAAAAAAATTTTTTTTAGGATAATGTGGGGTTGGCATCTTACACAATAAAATCGCCAGTGTTGATTTAACACCCAGAGTGTTGAATTTACACACTACAGTGTTTATATAAGTCCATTGGACTCAAATGAACACTCTGGGTGTTAATTCAACACCAGGGATTGTACTATGTAGGGGTTAGTTACGTGATCAAGGTAGAGGTGGGTTTTTAGCTGTTTTTTAAAGAAAGTGATAGATTCTGCTGCCGGATTGAGGTTGGAAGTTCATTCCACCACTGAGGGACAGTTAGTGTGAAGGTTCTGGAAAGGGACCTTGAACTACGCTGGGTAGGCACTACTAAGTGTCAGTCATTAATCGATCATACATGTATTTGGAATAAACATGTTGATGCATGAAATTAATGATGATCTACAGTGCTGCTTGTGTCTGTATAACAATGTCAGTGCACTGAATTCTGGCAATATCCTGAATGAGGATCATTAAGCATATTATTTTGTACATTAAAAAATTTGTGCACATTTGCTATATAATTTTACTTTATTATTTAACCAATACCCATATTGCCATGATGCCAATTAACTTCAAGTACACCAAATAGTGATTCAGGTTTGTAGAACTGAGAAAATAATTAGGAAATTGATACATTTAATGTAATTAATCATTAGTTCAGCAACAACACAAGCTTGCATGATGTTATAATGTACCAGTTCATTGTCTGAACAATGGCTTAATGGTTTCAGCTGAACATCACTATTGGTTCTGTGCTGTAGATAAAATCAGCTCCTAAAGGTAACCTAACAAACTCTATAGCATTAAGCCTCGCAACAAGCAGAGTGCAAAAAACATTTTGTAAACATGACAGAAAGGCTGTGAGAATTCTTTGTGCTTCCCGTTCTCTGAGAACATGTCTGGGGCACCAGATCTGTAGAGGAACTGCAGTTATCTAGAGAGGTTGAATGACAGGAGAGAAAACACTCAGTCACACACAAAGACAGCCAACCCAACAGGAAAAAAATGGAGTCTGTCCTCATGATGAAGAAAGAGGGTCACTCATAATAACTCTTAACTAAAAGGTCAATATGTGATCTCAAAAAAGCTATTTTACTGGATATTATACAAGATGGTTTGCATATTCTTACAACTTGTCCATCATTGGACTACTTTCATGAATGGAAGGGATTTTGTGAAATTTTGGACTAAGGGGTATGTGAGAATAATAATCGTAAGAATCATTGGTTCCTTACTCCTTATTTCTTCTACTACTAGTAGAATGGTGTCTATATACAGCTATATCCAAATGAAAGGCTAATCATTAATAATGAAAAACATTATTATTGTGCCATGCTGGGGACTATCGTTTTAAGATGGTTAACATTTCCTGTTTACTACTTTTTGCTGCATCACATTATTTGGAAAGACAAAGTGTTTTTCCCAATTAAGTGGGCAACAGTGACAGTTAAATAGGGTGTGAAACATCACCCCTTTTGGAACCATAAAAAGCCCATTTACACACATCATTTACTAAACACACACACACGCACACGCACACACACACACACACACACACACACACACACAGCTTCAAAACCAGCTGTCAAGGGCCAACTGCTCACCACTAATAAACTACCTATTTACAGAAGGTGGAGAGTCGAGCGACTGTTGGTCCAACACACCTATGAGTGTGTGATTATATGTGCATGGCTCACTGATGAGCTTATTGATCTTGGTGAACATCCTTTGGTCTCTAACCTTTGATAGCTTTGTCAGTCACAGCAAACAGAAAAAAATGGAGAATTAGCAAAATACACAAAGAGAAAGAACAAGATGGAGACAGAGCAAGAGCTGTTATCCAGTCAGAACTGTTATCCAGTCAGTGTGTTACCCAGTTAGTGCTGTTACCCAGTCAACACTGTTACCCAATCAGCGCTGTTACCCAATCGACACTGTTACCCAGGTAGTGCTGTTACTATTAACTCGGTTTTGCATAGAACATTTTACCATGAAGCTTTGAGCTAATGAAACGCTTATGTTGTTTTTGTGATGAATAAAAAAATGTTAAGCTTTTATGACTAAATCTTTTTAGATTGGATTCAGGAAATTAATCTCACCACACCAATAGTTATTACACCAACATTTTTGCTGTATTTTATTATAATTTCATTATAATACATCTAAACTTATATGAAATGTTATTGAAATATATTACCCACTTACTTAATTATTACTCACTTTCATTGGTTTTGCAAGATCTGAATATGGCTGCAATAACTCAGTATTCAACTGCATTTCCAACAAATGTTGGACAGGTATAGGGGAATACCTGTATAAAATAGAGACAAGCCAAGTGTCACACCAAACAAAAAATCCATGGATGATTAAATAGTGATGAATTGTCTTTTGTTTGTCTGAGTTTGTCCAAGTTCAAATGACTGTACTGCAGACGTAACTGGTATGCATAGATAATTTATATAATTTCAATCTTGCTTTGTCAGAAAGGTGTTTCTGAGACAGCAAAGGAAAGGAAACCTTTACAAAAAAGGAAAAGTCTGAAGTGCAATATTGTCTCTCTATATTACAGCCTCATTTTATATCAAATGACTGATTTTAAAAATCATAAAAAATTCACAATAAAAATACAAATGAATCTGTGCTATACAAATGCATCAAATACAAAAAGTCCTTTCAGAGAGCATTTTCTTTGCTGACATTCTCTTTTGTCCATTTCTTTGTGTGTGTGTGTGTGTGTGTGTGTGTGTGTGTGTGTGTGTGTGTGTGTGTGTGTGTGTGTGTGTGTGTGTGTGTGTGTGTGAGAGAGAGAGAGAGATTTCTGTTCACACTATCAAGAGAAAGTTAGACAGATGGAGACAAAGGAAACTTCTCTGATATCAGCACCATGGTCAACATTTTCCTTTGGGAATACTCCACAGCAACAGCTAGAATAATATAAAAAAAACAATAAAAAGGACAGTGAAAGATAATAATATCACGTACTGCATTTCAAGGATGGCTTACATTTAAAAGCACTATAAGAGATTTAGTCTAGGGGAATTAGTAAAGGCAGATCAAACTGTTTTACGCAGCCCATGCCTTAATATGGGCCAGGTTTCCACAGAATAATTCATTTTATGTTTCTGTCATCTTTTCTAGAAAATAATAATTAATGATAAGGTGCTATTGAGGTATGCTTATACTGTATTTGTGAATGCTAGAACAACAGAAACAATTGTCACCTTCAGGACTGCCCAAATACAAGTTTGGTGTCATGAATTATGATTACTGCTTGTAATGATCAGTAAAACAGATCAGCATCTGTAGTGGAATGAGAGAATTCCATCTTCCACTGGAATGAGGGAAAATCCTGTGAGACAAACAATCAAAGAAATGTAGAAGTGAAGGAAAACATCTAGCTTAGGGGAAAGGCCAAGGTTCAGAGATTGGGAAACCACTCTTTTAACACTCCTAACACAACATTATACTGCTGGGCCAGAATTGACCAGCGTCTAATGTGTCTTTGCATTAAGATGTACTTACAATAATAATTATATGAAATCAGAATACGAAGTATGGAGAAATTATTTATATTTTTTTGTGATTAATCATTTCACCTTTAGGGTTCTGAGAACATGTACAATACAAAACAATACAAAACAATGATTCATTTATATTGAATTCTTGTTAGATAAGACACTTAGGTCATTAATTTGTTTTTTATATTGTTAGAAATAAAAACACTGTATTTATATATTTATTTAAGATGTTTACTTACCTTTTTAAAAATTAATATTTTTAAACCAGCTCTGTATGAAGCACTATACTGGAATACAGTGCTAGAGATGATGATAATGATGATGATGATGATAGTAATAATAATAATAATAATAATAATAATAATAATAATAATAATAATAATAATAATAATAATAATAATAATAATAATAATGTTATTATTATTATTATCATTATTATTATTATTATGGGTTTATTTTTAAGCAAAGGAAAAGGAGCTTTTTTAATGTACAGAATTCCTCTCCAGCCTCATTCAGCTACAACACTGAGATTAATTAAACACTGAATCTTCTATCTACTGTAAATCTCTCTCCTCACAAACATGTTTCTGATGACTCACTGGCCAGCAGAATTGTGGAATTTGTCAAAAAAAACAAACAAACCCAAAACATCCCCAGGAATTGCTGCACACAAAAAGACTCATCATGTAAATTGGTTACTATTAACCATATTTAATGCATATAGTAAGAGATTATGGATTGTAATCTGTTAATTTATAATGGCTGTATTCCTGTTTTGCTTCCATTTTTATTAATTCACAGAAAGAGCAGGAATAATATATATATATATATATATATATATATATATATATATATATATATATATATATATATATATATATATATATATATATATATATTTTGCGCTTACACAGTGTGTAGGTAAGGCAAGAATTTGGAGTTTGATTTATTGGCTCCTTACAATCATTAGCAAAGGAGTTACACAAGGTCCCATTACTTCAATCAACTCGATGACAATTCTTATCACTCACTCACTCACTCACACACACACACACACACACACACACACACACACACACACACACACACACACACACACACACACAAAAAGGAGACTAATAAATTGGTTAAAAGCGGCATTCAATACTAATTTGCATCGCAACGACCAAAAAAACGTAGGCACTTTATTTATTTATTTATTTATTTATACGCTGACGTTTAACCACCCGTATCCACTTCCATCAATGGTGTGAAAAACAGAACCTAGTTTTTATTCGATCACCGTTCCGATTCTTGGCACACTGGCTTCACAAGCATGGTGTCGTTTATATCACGTTAGCTGATAAATCGCTTAAATGAATCACTTCGCATTTTCATTAACGGGCAGTTACAGTAGCCTACATCAGATGGTTAGGACTAACAAAGTAACACACCAATGAACATATGCCTAGTGTTAAAAAAAAACCTTAAAAAAACAAAAAACAAAACAAACAAACAAACAAACAAACAAAAACAGATATGATAAGACATGATAGAAAAAAGACATGATAAAGCCGCAGCTAGAATTATTTATGTGACTGAGTAATTTTTACAAAACAGTTAAAAATACTAATAAGCCTAGTATAAGTAAGACACTCGATCATGAAATCCTATAGGCCTATTTAAAGAGAAGAGTAGTTACAGTCATGCACTGGCCGATATTTTCTGACTCCCCGTTTTTGTCTTGGAGGCTTAGCCTTATTCACGGCAAATGGACAGACTACAAAGGGAAAATGTTTGGTTACCATTTTAGCCCTCTGTGGAGTCTGGACATGTGGCTCGAACCTAGAATATAAAATGGTATAATTTTTTATAGTGGCGTTTTTATAGTGCGTTTTTCTTCAATAACAACAGTGACTACTAAATATCACAATGCGTTACTTAAAAATGGTTACATTTAGTTTAAAGTTAAACAAGACCAACAAGAACAAGAACAATAGCAGCAGCAATAATAATAATAATAATAATAATAATAATAATAATAATAATAATAATAATAATAATAATAATAATAATAATAATAATGTTGTTGTTGTTGTTGCTACTGTTGGTGGTGGTGATGATGGTTATAATAGAAATGTCGCATTATTGTGTAGACATGCAACACATACTCTGCAAAAAACCTCATAGACCATGGATTGCAATTTTTGTACTTGGTTCACTTTCAGTGAAAACTGAACGTGTTAACGTCGTTCTTTATATTAGTTAACCATTTAATTTTGTTCGGACATTTTAAAAGAATACTTGCTTCCTATACTAAACAAAACTGAATTCTAGTAGCGAGAGCTTCTCATGTAGGCTGCTACAGATGGACAATCAATAGCTCAATTTATAATGCTATATTTAAAACTATTGTTGTACTAAACCAGACGTGCTTGAAGTCGATTCGTTTCACGGAACCCTGCATGAAAACAACCGTTATTTGTATAAAAACGTCTGTACATGTTCTCCTTGAGAAATAAAATGTTTATAAATAGTAAAAGAAAGAGAGAGAGAGAGAGAGAGAGAGAGAGAAGATGTGAAAAGGTTTAAGGTTGAATGTTTATTCCACCAGATACAGATGACCAGGACAATGAGTGGTAAATAAAGTCTCCATCCATCTTCTACCGCTTACTCCTTTTCAGGGTCATGGGGAAATAAAGTCTCCTTCGGCACAATTGTTAACCTGCTGATAAAACTGTATAATTGGAATAACGCTACATAAAAAATAAATAAAAAATATTCGGCGTTTGGTAACAGTAAATAACAGTAAATAAGTTCTACAGCATTGTGAATTCAGCTACTAAAATATTCTAATGCTCCCCAATTATTGTGATGTGGCCTAAAATTAAGATTAGGATGAGAAAGATACTTGTAAATGTTAATCTACAGCTAGTATCTTGAGTATTTTCAGCTTTGATGAAGATTTACACTTGTCTGCATTTTACATGTGTTCCACTAGATGGTGGACTTACAGTGTTTACCCTCAGAAAAAAAAGATCAAGAGATCTTTAAGGGTTCATTGGATAATTAAGGGTTCTTGACATCCTAAAAGGTTTCTAGTTGGACTATAGGCTAAGTGTATATGGTCAAAGTGTGAAACTTTCCAGCTTTACACACTCAATAACGTTCACTAACAGCTTTATTCTGGTCAGGGTCACAGTGGATCTGAAGCCTCCTGGGAAGTCTTGAGGCAGGAATACACACTATATCACATAGGGGCAATTTATCTTAGCCAGTCCATCTACTGGCATGTTTTTGGGAGGTGGGAGGAAACCAGAAAATCTGGAGGAAACCCACACGACACATACACGATTCTGAGATCAGAATGACGGCAATAGCCTACTACCCTCTAGAACTAGAACTGATTTCATTTTAAAATGGCAGACACAGTTTTACTTATGATACTTCCCAAAAGCCTATGACACTATTTCTGTTTGGTATTCCCATAGTCAAAAAAATGTATTTTAATCATAATATTCCTAAAAAGTTATCACAGTATTGCTCCCTCACTGTGATTTTTCAGACAAACCTTGTTTTTTTTTTTAATTTTTATTTATTATTATTTTTTTTTTACATATGCATGTTCATCAGTACAGTATGTGTTGTGACTCAAGTGGCAAGCCTACACAAAAATTCTGACTGTAAAATCGGACTCAGTGTTTAAATATTGATTAATTCTGTTCAATACTGTTTAAACAGTTTATACACACTGTAATAGCAGGACATGTGAAAATATCTGGAACATGGGCAAAGGTATCTAATATTTCCTATTATTATTTAATGAGCCTGATTTGAGATGTTTTTACTCATTTCAAGCTTAAAATGTTTTTAATTCTATTCACAAACAAATTTGCTTCATTCTAGAAATAAATGCTTAAAATTTGACTACTTTAAATTTAAGTTTAATAATCATATAATGTAATAATAGGTAATAATTGATAAATGTAACTATTACAATATTATATTTTCACTTGCCAATATGTTATTTTAAGTTATTTAACTATTTTTCCACCTATCCATAAATTTTCTGTACTGCTTATCCGCAGGGTCACAGGGAACCTGGAGCCTATCCCACTGAGCATCGGGCACACGGCGGGGTACACCCTGGACAGGTGCCAATCCACAACATGGCACATTCACACACCCATTCATACACTGCGGACATGCCAATCAGCCTGCCAAACATGCAAGTCTTTGGACTGGGGGAGGAAACTGGAGTACCTGTAGGAAACCCCCATAGCACAGGGAGAACAGGCAAACTCTGCACACACAGGGCAGTGGTGGGAATTGAAACCCCACCCCTGGAGGTTTGAGGCGTGCGTGCTAACTACTAAGCCACCTTGTGCCCATGTACCCTGTTTAATCAGCTAAAAAAAAAAAAAAATAATCAAAAAAAATGATTCATTATGGAGCATCAGGACCAAGTCTACTAGATTCAACAATTTAATTTCATTTCATTGCACTGTGCCACCTTACCTACTCAATACACCGCACTCATTATACACTACAGACATAATATTAAACAAGTCCATATGCACAGGTCTCTTATATGTTTTACTTCTGCTCAAGATTATTAAGTGCTTACGTAATCAGTGCTAGTGTATACTAGAGTTTTTTTCATAGTGTATAGTGTTTATTGTATTCCTTGTTTATTGCAGGGGTTCTCGAACAATTTACAGCCCACCTGGACCCACTCTGATTTATTTTTGAAGATATTCAAAGAACTATCCAAACATTACTCTCATTATTTTAAATGTGCACAATATATTTTTTGCATTTATTTGAGATGTACTCCTGAATTTTCTAATTATATAATAATATTTTTTAATTTAAAAAATAGATTTAGGATTGATATTATACATAAATCTACATGTTTTTGAGTTATTGAGGTTTGGATTAAACCCATTCATTTCAAGTGACCAGTCAAAAATGCTAATAACTATAAAACAAAAACAGTCATAATCATAACCAGTCTGATAATTGTGGATTGTGATTTCCAACACTGTAAAAAGCAAACAAGCAAGCAAGTGAACACTATGCTTCATTGACCCCTGGAACACTGAGAAACAATTGGGCCTATGGTATGTTGGGTTTACTATATAGTCTATCTACATCTGTTACTAATTCACTCGTCCAATTTTGTTTCTATATTTCATTCCCAACATTATAAATTTGATTTTTGATACTCTATTTTTATACAGCATATACACAGGGTTTTTTCTTCAGCTTGAGCTATCAATCGGATTACTTATAAATTTTAAGGATGCATATAAATGTTGCTACTTCTATTTGAAGTCTTTAGGATCATATGAGCCAGATAAATACAAATGGTATATTTTCATGTCTAACATATTATAAAGTCAACCGCATAATAGGGGGGAGAGTTGCGAATAGATGCTTCAGAGAAGAAGATAAATCATGTTATATTAAATAAATGGATCTCATAGTATGTCCAGTAAATTTTGTATTTGTCTGTACATCATATACTTATCCTAATCATGGCCTCAGTGGACCCAGAGACTATCTAAGGAACACTGGGCATGAGGAGGATGGAACATGCTCTATATACCTGCTGTGCCACCACAACACCTTATTTGTCTTTACATGACTGAATTAAAACAAAAGTGGTTTAGGCTTGTACTGAAGTAATACCTGCAGGCAGACTTGTACACTCTTAGCTCTTGTGCATCCTTATGGACATTTTTGTCTTTTTCATTTTTTTATGATTATTATTTTTTAAAATAATTTTTTACATGTTAATGGAAACAGCATACATTTAGCAAAATGTGTGTATTTTTATTGGACTTTTAATATTTCACCCTTATTTGCTTTCATAAATCTATGTTAAATTCGGTACACAAAATAGGTACACTCAGGACCTTAAGGACAAAAATGTCCCAGTTGAAACCCATTCAAACTATAATATTCAATCCCCGTGACATTTAAGCATAAAATAGTGGAGTCTGTGTTAATAGGCTTTCATTTTGTTGACAAGGTTTCAAAACACTGCATTAAAATAAATAAATAAATAAAAAAATCTGAAATGTGTACTATTTTCTGAGGTTTTGCCTATGGCGAAAATACATGCTTTCCCTTTTTTTCTGAATCTGTTGTATTATAGAAAACTGCAGACCAACCAAATAAATGATGCAGCTATAACATGTGATTGTGTTTGTATGGATATCAGAGTTGTGGTTTCTTTGTGTGTACTGAAAATTGTGTGTGTGTGAACAGTTGAAAGAAAGAAATTATATTGTACTAGAAATCACAAATCCCACCCCATGTATAAGTCATAGAAGTTTATTGCTTTTAAAATTTTTGCATTATGTAAAGAAACCGGTATTTAAAGGGTCACAATTCTGAAAATGAATGAATGTTTAGTAATTATGATTAGAACTGGTGCTGGTAAAACATAGATGTCAGTGAAAGTGGGAAAAATATTAATATATAATATTTTTATGAAGATTTTGGGCATGGACATTTTTGTTCTCTATGGACCTATATATAACTTTTTTAATTGATGCACAAGAGTAAAAAATAAATGTTGTTCAATGGTTCATTATAGAACTGTACAGCACCAAATACAATTTTTCATGAGTTGAGCTATATGGTTCTTTGAAGATTAAAATTTCTTCAGAGCAGTGTATTTGTTCTTCAAGGTATCATCACTTAACAGGTTAACATGAAACCTATAAAGTGAGACTGGAAATGGTTCTCCTGGCATCACTCTTAAGACCTTACTTTGTTTCTTTAAAGCACTAACTAATGGTTTTTAGAGAACTTATGGTTGCTTGTGGAACTGCTGTAAAGGACCATTTTTGGGTTAATTAAAGCACCAGTAATAGATAGTTCACTAAAAGGTTATTTGTGCAGTTTAAAAGGGTTCTCCTATGGCATCAGACTGAAAAACACTTTTTGGTTCTAATTAGAACCTTTATTTTTAAAATGTATAAGTCTTCTACCATTATTACATTATACCGTCTTATTGCAACCAACTATCTTTTTTTTATTATCAAACAATGTTACTTTGATTTGATACGTCACAAACACATATACGTCACAAACACATTTTCAAAAGTGGGCTATCAATCTGGATTAGACTCCACACACACACACACACACACACACACACGCACACACACATGCACACACACATGCACACACACACGCACACACACACACACACACAAACAAAAAAAAGTATTTAATATAAAACTTTACGTCCCTGTGTATTTTTATTTTACGCAACCACACACCCCACCACAACCCCACACACCACCTTATATAAAAAAACACAGTAAAAAAAAAATTAAGAGACAAAAGTGTGGATACCAGAATATCACCAACTAATGTAAAATGTTCAATTTCATCCTACAGAAGCAGAAACATTCAAACATTTGTGCAGTTAATAGTAAAACCATAACAAGTCCAAAATAGATCTTCAGCAATCCTCCAATAAAATCATGTAATTTCTCTTTCATTGGACTTTTAAATCCAGTTCAGACACTTTATTTTAATTTATTTTAGTTATAGCAAATCAAGCAAAGCTGAGATCTGCTGAATGCTTCATTTTCAATGAACAGGTCATGATCCTGAGAATGCATTTCAACATCCGGCTAAATGCACACATGGGAGAGTTGGCCAGTGACTGACGGCTCAATTGCACAGTGTGCAGTAAGCACATTTTTAGCATAAGGCTAATTAAACCGCCATGGAATAAGTAAAGCCCTATTAGCACTCCAGAGTGGCTCAGCTAATAACCCGAAGCAGCACAGATTGATGCCTGATATTAGATTGCCAGCACTTTCTGTCTTTAAATACATGATAGCCCAAAGCTGTTTTTAAAAATACATTTAATAATATTATTATTAGTCCATGGACACCTAAATTTTTACTCACTTATACCCAGTTGCTAAAAAGGCTAGCAACACATTATTCATTTTACTACCTTACTCAAAGGATGTTGGACTTTTAACCTCCTTCTCCTTTCTCTGCTTCACCTTTGCTGCACTGCCCTCCATGCTAATGAGGCTAGCTCCCAAAAGAGAAATGAAAAGGAGAGAAAGAGAGAAGAAAAAAAGTACACAGTTAAAAGGCAAATGCTACTTGAAAAAGCCCTGGTGTCCTTGTCTACTTCTCTTTGAACAACTCGCCTGCGCATTGTGCACAAGATAAGCAGAAATATAGCCAGGCCTTTTCTCCTCCATCAGCAAAAAAAAAAAAAAAAAAAAAGTAAACAAATTTATCATTTACAGTGATGCTGAGGAATCACAGAGGCCCTTCCTTGTGGACTCCTTTCATTTCAATAGCCCCTGTTGTTCTTAGAGAACAGATTAACCCAGGCAAAGTCAGGGACTTTATTTTCCCAAGCTCCCCTGGGGGCTTCATGGCTGACTCATTCCATATTTACTGTGTAATTGATTATTTTAGTGCATTTTAATCTTGCTTGCTCTTGCCTGCATCAAGAGAATGTAGTTTTGGATAAAAGGGTCTGCTAAATGAATAAATGTAAATGTAAATGTAAAGAGGCTTAGGTCATACAGCATTCTTCCCCCATTTACAGCATTTAGCAAATGCTGTTATCCAGAGCGTCTCCTCATTGTAGTTAATGTTTGACACCACATTATAAATCTGGAATACTTTTTTATTTAAAATAAATAAATAAAAGTGTATAATGAATGCACTGTATATTGGAGTTGAAATGAATTAATAAATTTAGGAACTACAGCACTTATTTATGGGCGCACATAAATACGTATGTGTATGTGTGTATGTGTATGTGTGTGTGTGTGTGTGTGTGTGTGTGTGTGTTGAGAGAGTGTGCGTGCCCCCCATTTTAAGAGTTACAAGGGCTAAATGGCATGGTTATGATGGAATCAGAGAATATTGCTATCCCATTTTGCATACCATCCATATTAAATAGTATCTGAGATGAGAATTAGTATGTCCCAAATCCTAGTGTGTTGAAATGAGTATCCCAAAGGTACCCGGGTGGTCTACTATTTCCAGTAGATTTTTAAAATGTGGATCCGTGGACACTTTTTCAGCTAATGTTTCCCACAACTCCTTATGTGAGGGAAGTGGAGATCTTTGACAGTTTGTTTTGATGAATTCAAGAATGCGTTTTAGAGAGGTGTAAACGAAATGTGGAAAATAAATCCAGGGAATTATCAGTTAAATTATATAGTATAAATTATATAAGCAATAATGAATGAAGAAAAGCAGAAATGCAATGAGGAGTTTGTTTACAGTGGTAAAATTCTCTTCTGTTACACAATGTTTTAATATGTCTCAGTGTGTGTATGTATGTATTCTCTTTTAATACACACTCAAAAGTATATACATTCTCTTCACAAAATAAGTACATACTTTTAGTACATAGGATAAGTATGCCAATTAGCATGCAGGGTTAGAGATTAAACAAACAGTGGTCATTAATTTTAGTCATCAAAACTATAAACAATATGTTGAGAAATGTGAGACAATTTTATTAGGTAGGATCAATGTTTTTTTCAGGCTGATTTATGTGTGGAAAAATTTAAAATACAGATATTACCTGCAGTGCCACAGCGCACTAATGTGGCTAGAAGTAAAGCTGGGTGAGTTGTATAGTATAGGTGTTTTTGTCTGTATATTTATTATGTCCCCCCCTCAAAATCCAATTTGGTTTATGTAAATATGTAAACAAATAGACTATATGCTACTTCAACGTGAAATTGTCCCTTTTCATAAGCATTACATGAACCTTCTGGTAATTGAGACAGGCCAATCCAACAGTACACAGTGCCTGTTCAGTAATATTTTGCTGCCCTCTAGCCTATTTAAACCTGCTGCTGAGTTCATACTGCACTTGCACTTGTTCTTAGCTCTCTTTTAGTATCAGAAGTTTTAGCTTGCTAGTCTGGTCGCAGCAGTGACATGTAGCTATGTTATATATAGCGCTATATATATATATATATATATATATATATATATATATATACACACACACACACACAAACACAAACCAGAGACTAGGCATGCATTTGTAATCTTTCCACTTTGTACATATCACAGGCAATGTGCTCTCTTGCAAGACAGCTAGGTAAGAATCTTCTTGAACCTTGTACAGACCCGGCATCAATTAGGTTATAGGCCTCCTCCGTGACTTGAATGAGGAGTATCTTGGCATAAGGTGGAAAAAAATCCTCAGTGGGGTTAAGGAAGGGACAGTATGGTAGGATGTACTGGAGTGAAACTTGTGGACGTGAATGAAACCAGTTTTGGCCAAGAGCAGATCGGTGGAAAGATATACACTGTCCCAGATGACAATGTATCTCATCTGCTCTGCATTCCTTAGGTCTTCTTCTGTGATGATGTTGTGTAGTCTCTCTAAAAATGTGAGTATGTGGGCCGTGTTGTAAGGACCTAATTTGGCATGGCGGTGGAGGACTAAATTCTGCATGATTGCATTACATTTAAAATAGTTCTGTGGTCAACAGTGTTTTTGCCTCTTCTTCTTACTTTTGTCAAGATAAACCCTCATTTATGAAGATAATTTCATCTGTATGGGATGTTATTTAATTATTAAATATGAATTTCAGAAAAAGGTCAGTGGAGGTATCATTATGATTTCTCCATAAAAATGTGTCCCAAAGTTTGATTTTATTTACTATTGCTGCTATGGTGAGAAACATGATTAATGAATCTGGATCAAATTGATCAATCATGATCAGTGATTTGAGTTCAGTTCTAATAAAGGAGCCAAAAACTGTAATAGATGATGCTGTTTCTGAAGAACAAAAATCTACAATGGGACATTGAGAGGTGATGAGCATCAGAGGTGGGTAGAGTAGGCAAACATTTAAGTACAATTTAAATACAATACAACTCCATATAAAAATAATTACTTAACTAACAGTAAAAGTAATAATGTAAATAACTGTTTAGGTGACTACTCAAGCAGCAAGTTACTAGTTATTTCAGATCTGATTAAAACGAAGGGAAAATCCTGAATTCCGGAAATGGAGAACTGTAAGTCACACCTCTCCTTGAAAGGCTGTCTGTTCTGTTTATATGATATAAAATCTGGGTTGAAGATGAAGCAGCAGATCACAGTTCTGTGGTAGTTACAATAACACACGTCATTTTCAAAACAAAATATCTCTCTATCTCTCTCTCTCTCTCTCTCTCTCACACACACACACACACACACAATCACACAAACAGTTGACTGTCTTTATTCTCACAACATGTTAACACAAACCTGTCAAACCTGAGTGTTTGTGTGTTAGATTATTTATGTGTGCACGTCAGTCATTATCTTCCAGGACGACATTCAGACTCGTGAGGATCGCGAGATTTCGACCTCATTATACGTGATATAAACTAATTATTAAAACACACATAATCATTAACATTTAACAGCAACAGAGAAACACCACAGAATGTAGCAAAGTAAAAGTGCATTTCTGTGATTAAAAATTAACTTGAGTAAGTGTATAAGTATGGCCAGTTAAACCCACTCTTAACAGTTCTTTTCTATATTTTTTTCATAAACCTACTCAAGTAAATGAAATGTGTTAATTCTGTTGAGCATGGGAAGTGATTGAGAGAAGATGCTATAAAGATAGACATTTCTAAAAAGACTAAAAAGACATCATGGACTATGTTTGACAAAAACAAAGACAAAGATTGACATATGAAGACTGACAACACATTTACAGACATGTAGACATGGTTTTCAGTATATTTAAGTTTATAGAAAAATTAAAAATGGATAAGCTCAATCTTAGTTGGATAGATAAATCCGTTGTAAGATGCAAGATTTGAGTCTACATTAATAATTGTCACAATTTGAGGTTGAGGCAGAAGCAGTCGCAGATTTTAAACATTTAATATAAACAAATAGACTACTAGACAAACACTAAGACAACTTGAACCTCAACCTCAAAACCTCCTCCTGATGAGCTTGTAGGTTATAGTGGCCCCAGGGTGGCCAGAGGGAAAGGAAGCATGCACCCACTGCAACACAGAGCATAATTAGTTAGGCACAAAGATGTCCAGGTGGACCATTACCTGGATCAAGTGGTGGAAGTTTACAGAGGTTCTGCGATGAGCTGAAGTTTCTTATAAACCTTCTATAAAAATTGACAAACCCAAGAAATCATTGTACCCATTTCACCAAATAGGGATGAAGCCATTCCTGCACTGCACACACCTTGCCAGAGTCCACCTGGCGACAGCCCTTGGAGACAATGAAACCAAGAAATGGGACTGAGGACACATGAAATTCACTTTTCTCCAGCTTGATAAAGAGGCTGTGTTTAAGTTTGTGTGTATAAGTAACTGAGAAAAAACCGGTCGGACATGACGGTAGAGATGGTAGAAAATGCAAGAGGCCAGAGATAATCTAAAATAGAGTCTTTACTAACAAAACGAGCACCAATAAATGAACGGGAAGGGGGGGGGGACTGGGGGCGACAAAAAAAGGCCTAAAACCAGGAACTACACAGACTTAACCTACAGCAGGTAATACTGGCTCAAGACAGAACAATGAGGAATAGTCCAAGTCTGCTTACCTAGGAGAAAACCCAGGTGTTACAAATCAGGCCTAATGAAGAGCATGAGTTCAGCATGAGTCTGGAGAGAGGTGCCCTTTGCCAATCAGGAGGGACATCACAGACCAGTGTGGAGTTCTTACAGCACTACAACTAATACAACAGACTATTCGATTGTGGCTAGCATGCAGCAAACCCACCACTACAGTCTGGGTTTGATTTCTGGTCAGGGATCCAACCTCAGACACTGGAGAGTTGCACGGACCAGGGCGCTCTCAATACCGGTCCCAAGCCCAGAAAATGGGGAGGGTGCATCAGGAAGGGCATCTGATATAAAGCTTGTGCCAGAACAGAAATTTGCGGATGGGTGATCTGCCTTTTAATATTCAGTTGTCTTCCAAAGTTAAAGGAAATACTGGTTCAAGACACTATTTCATTTGTGCAGTAAAGAATGTATCAAACATCATTTTGTCAGGTGGAGCAGATGGTGACAGTTGAAGGTTTAAATTCTTTATTTTCACAATAGCAAATAAATCCAACACAAGGAGCTGAAACAAAGTCAACAAACAGTCAGGAGTCAGGCGATATGCAGAGTTACTTAGGCAAGAGACAAAGAAATAAACCAGGAACTAGAAATATAGTCATGACCATAAACACAACAACAAGGAATCCTAAGGTTTGGTATAGGGAGGTTCATTGCATATATTGCATATACTGTATACTTCTCAAAGTATGTGCAGATAGAGAGTCATTAAATAATGTGAGTGTGTAATAGAGTACAGATGTGTACAATCAGAATGAGGGCTACCATGAATGAAGTGAGTTTGTGGTGGCTGGATGTTGTAGTCCTCGGCGAACATGTTTGTATGTTGTTTTTTGTTACCTTCTTTAGAAAAAAAACTTTTTCCTTTTTTTCACTCTCCACAAAAAAAAAAAAAAAAAAAAAAAAACAACAAATAAATTAATCTTTTTTTTGTGTATGACTTCAATGCTAAAAAAAAAAAAAAAAAAAAAAAAAAAAAAAAAAAAAAAAAAAAAAAAAAAAGCACACTGAAATGATTGATTCTGACAATGAAAGTGTGCAGCACAGCATTGGAAACTCCTTTTAGCTTAATGATAGATTGAGGATGTGATGTCTACAGCAGTGTCTGGAAAGTTGCTCTGCTGTGTTCAACTCCAGCCTCAGTAGTATACAAAAACAAGTCTGGATCAGGCTGTCAGAGCTGGCATGCACTGCTGACCTGACTCTAAACTAGCTGAATGGGATTGCGCTCTGAATATGCTCTTTCACACAACCGTGGTCACAGGTGACTGTAGAATTGGCTACAGTTTTGAGAATAACAAAGTACATTTGCCTATACATATAGTGGCGACTAGATAATGTATTAGTCGATTAATCTGCAATATTCATTATTCTTAAACAGTTAAGGAGGACAAAACATGATTATGTTGTGCAAATTTATGCATTTAACCCTGTCCAGGGTGTACCCCGCCTTGTGCCCTATGCCTCCTGGGATAGGCTCCAGGTTCCCCACGACCCTGAAGAAGGAATAAGCGGTTGAAGATGGATGGATGGATGGATGGATGGAAATTTATGCATTTAGACAATAGTTAAATAGACAACAGTGGACACCAGAACTTAATAAGAAGTCTGAGAAATGAATGCGAAGATGAAACATGGGAAATGATTGGGAGAAGATTCCCTTCCCTGTTGTGGGGTTTATATATTGCATTTATTTTCCATGTTTACAAATCACTACAGCAACCTATGTCAGTGTAGTCACGCTGTTCATTTAGCCAATGTTATTGGTTATGTGCAATTTCTCTTGAGGTGACAGAGCATCACTGGGGAAGATATGAAAGGTCTGGTCATATGTGTGAGTCACAGACTTTAGGCAATTTATTTATTTATTTTTTTCAGAGAATTGGGTGCAATGAACAAAACATACCTATTTTAATTTGTTTATTTACATACAGTGAAATTGTGGATGCATATATATAAAAAGAACTGTACACCCCAAATGAGAATTAATTTCCCAGAAGAGAATTAAATCTGACATCCCACTTTTTGTTTATCCTCAATGCAATTCTTAGAGTGGTGCACCACAGGAACAGCAAAATAAATAAATAAATAAATAAATAAATGCGTCATTGTTTACAAATGTGCCAATTACTTACAGACTGCAGTATAACTCTAAAGTTGAAGTGCACTCAGTAAACTGAATGTAATTGGAGTTAAACCTGCCTTCAGGATTAAGCATAGATTAAGTATCGGATTGCTCTTTTAAAACCGGTTGTTCTTTAAATCAATACAAATCAATGTTGTGATTCGGAGTGAAGTACAGGATAATCCATTAAATTAAAGGCTAATGTAATAGGTGGTGTACTGCTGAAGTGGCATGTAGCGCTGGTCTGCTGCAGTGTTTCCTACACTGCAGTCATTCCCATCAGAATGCAGCAGGATATACCAGAGCACCTATTGTGATGTATATATTGTTTTCTCTCTAATGGAAAGGTTCCTAATGAGAAAAACATAGCTATTGAGCAGATATGTAAATCACTCACACTCACAAACACACTCACACACACACACACACACACACACACACGCACACATGCGCACACACGCACACACACACATGCTACAGTTATGAGTATACAACACAGTTCTAAGATAAACAAATTCTCACTTTAATCTAATTCATTTAAATAAATGTTCTGCACAGTTCTGATTTTGGATTGCATATGATTGCTAGTCATCTAAAAGTGAAGACCCCTAGAAGATGCAGGAAAGAGTAAAGAAGAGCTGGAGAGAGAGGTAAAGAGGAGCTCAGGATTCACTCAAGGGCTATAGAAGCTCATGTGATGATGCTTACATATAATAAATGTAAAATGATGCAAACAGCAGGAGCCACAGCTAGATGTCTACATGTATACGAGCCAATTTTTGTGGCATAAGCAAGCAAAAGAACATATCTGAAGCACATTTTTACACAAACACACACACACACACACACACACACACACACACATACACGTGCACACCAGCAATAAGCTATGGGAAAGAATCAGGGTTTCGAATATTAATGAAAACAACTAAAATCTGCTAGACACATGGGACAATCTATTGTGATACACTATATTATTAACCTCTATGGTACAGCACTGCAACCTGCCTGTGCCAAATAGCAGCCAGTAGAGGGAGACTACCAACAATCTCAAACAACTGTAGTTTTATTCATTCTAATTAATTCAGAGTAGAGGGCAAGCCTCTGTTTATAGTGTACACAAATTTTATTAGGTCTCTTCTCATTATTCTTTACAATGACCATAACTCTACTTTAGTAACTCTGCTTTATTGAAAAATGGGGCTGGCACCATGGCAGTGGGTAGTGTTGCCACCAACAGCCCCTGGTTCAAACCTGAGCTTGGGTTACTGTCTATTTGGAGTTTCACATGTTCAGCCTGTGCCTATGTGGGTTTCCTCTGGGTTCCCTGATTTCCTCCCACATGTGAAAAACTTGCTGGCTACACTAAATTGCCCTAGGTGTGTAAGTGCTCATCAATGCATGTGTGCGTGTGTGTGTGTGTGTGTGGTGCCTTGCAATGGATTAGCTGTATTCCTGCCTTGTGCTCAGTGTTCTCAGTATAAGCACCAGATCCAACATGATTTATTAATATGAATTTTAGAGTCCTTGACACTTAAAACTATTTGGATTAGGACATGTTAACAGTAAAGCAGCAGGACATGTGACTGTGTTTTATGTCGAATATGTGAAAAAACAGAGCAGAAGGACACAGAGAAATAGTAGGAGATGGAAAGTGAGAGAGACAGAGAGGGGGTTGCTGGCAAGAGACAGAGTGCTGACTCTAGCTTAGCACAGCGTCTCTCACTTTGCCTCTTTCTTAATCACTGCATTGATTCCTGAAGCTCAAGCCTAGAGAGAGAGAGAGAGAGAGAGAGAGAGAGAGAGAGAGAGAGAGAGAGCTGGTCAGAAGGCCAGCTGTCCTTGACTGCAATGGAACCTACAATCTCAATGTGTTATATAGTGCCCAATGAAATCTCTGTTGGCCAAGGGAACATTCAAAATTCTATATAACATTTCCAGCAATTAATTTTCATGATAACATTGCCCTAAAATAACTGCATAAATCATTTTCATAGCAAATGTGCTTACAGCAGCAATTGCAGTCAATAAATATGAGTGGTCTAATTAGTTTTAGTGGGACAGCAATTAAATATTAGTACCACATGTAATTGAATTAAACACCTAATTCACCAACATTAAACAGCAAGGAGGACACATAATCGAAAGGTGTATCCTAATATAGTCCATGTACAATAAAATATTCCAGTATTTTCTCAACATATATTTAAGAAACAATTTCTTTAATGCATTTTCTGATAGTAAAAAAATTAATAGTGACTTCTCTTGCCCTCTGAATATGAAGTGTTTTATGGAAATGATGCTTAAACACATGCAGTTTACTAATTGGATGATCCCTTAGGGCTGAGCACCAAGTTTGTGTATTTGACCACTGACCTATTCAATACCAGTTCAAAGGATTATACACAAAATACCTCCAATTACTCTTCTCTAAGAAATTATGGGTAGATAGTCAAACAATCAGACTCAGATATGCACTTTGTCTCTGACAGAAACATTGAAAATACAAATAAATCCATCACAATGGTTAGTAAATGGACCAGGTGCAAAAAACAGCATCGAACAGCATTGCTGCAAACCGAAAGTCAATTATGCATGCTCCTATGGGTTTGCGTTACACACTACTGCTGCATTAAAGTAGGCTGCCTCATGTGTTTCACCAGTCCTGCAAAGCTGCTGCAGGAGTGTCTCTGCCTTTAAGAGGGAGACAAGTCAGCAGCAGTGTAAAATTGGTCTAAATAAAACTGGGGTTATGGCCTAAAAACTGTTCACCAAATTGAACCCTGTCATATATCAAGGAGGTAACTCTGTATTTCAGTTCCCATCAGCCACTGCACTTTACTACAATATGGCACATGACCACCTGCACCTGAATCATGTTTCTGTTAATGAGCACTCCTATATATAGCCACTGTTTGTACTGCTTCCTTGTTTCACGTAATTATCTTCTATGTTTTTATCCATGCTTCCATGTTTAGTTTTTGTCACAGTATTTGACCAAGTTGTCTTAGTGTATTTGTTTTATTTTTTGTCTGTTTATTAAACTGTTTGAAAATCTGCGATTGCTTATTCATCAACCTTGAAACGTGACAAACCCAATGCAACCAGAGGAGAGGTTTATGACCGTGGGTGGTTGTATAAATGGTCTTGCAGGGCAAACTGAACCTACTGCCAACATACTGTCCATCAGATTATTGCTGTTAACAAATTTCTTAAACCAGATTATTTAGTAATTTTCTAGAGCTGAGCACAACAGCACAGCCATCATTAGAAAAATACACATGGTATGAAAAAGCCAAGTGGGTGCTGATTTATTTGTAGCCCAGACAGTATCTTCAAGTAGCCTTTCAGTTACTGTTACGTCAGCTGATTACACAATGTGAAATGCTGCATACATTTTTTAAATCTCCATTTTGCCTTTGTTTTTCTTCACTGTGTCTGTAACACATCAGCAGTGAGATGAGATGGATTGCTTACCTCAATTCAATTAAATTGTATATTTATAGCACTTTTACCATTAACGGTGGACATTGTCACAAAGCAGCTTTGCAGAAAACTGGATATATAATTTATATTGACACATAATAATGTTTCTTTATTGTCCCTTTATTATCCTTAGGTATACTAAGCACACATTGTCCAATCAATGGACAAATGACAAAAAGACACAGTACAGCAACAGAACAGCAAATTTTGCATTAATTGGTTTGAACAAAAGAGTTCAAACTTTTGGTATTCAGCAGAGTGTTACAGAGTTGTACCCTATGTGTTTAAGTTTGTGTGTGCCTTATATTTTGCCCCACATCATTCTTAGATGAGAATATATGCCATAGATGAGACGTGTTGCTTAACTCTAAAAGTTTTACTATAGACCTATTGATAAATATTCGATTTTAGCCCTAACATTATTACCACGAGTCATCACTAGTTATTACAGCATTCACTAAGGAAATGTCCAGTTCCATGTAAAGCAAATATGTCACTGAATAGAATGGAGCTAAAGCAAATAAAGAAAATCTTTTTAGATAATCTTGTTTGTGATTACTTGGAAATTTGAGTGATCTCATTCATATTTTTTGTATTTGTGATGTGTGTGAATGAGGGATTTTAGCCTGTTCTGTGGTGAATGTTTATGGGATGGCCAGAGGAGTGAGGACAGAGAGAGGGAATATATAGAATCTGCAGGGGAATAAATGACCTGAAAAATGTGAGGTAAGACTCTACCCTCATGCACATTTCAAACAAGGGAGGGCATGGAAAAAGAAGTGTGTGAGAGAGAGAGAGAGAGAGAGAGAGGCAATAGGATGTGATGCAGATGCAGTGCTCTCTATATCCCATATCTCACATCACTGTAGTGGAAACATAATAAGCAGAATTCCTTTAGGCAGATTATAAAAGGCACATGTTGAGATTTTCTTCAAAGGAGTTTCTTAAAGACTTTTCCAAATCAATGATAAGAGGTGGTGCAATATTCAAGCTGTTAAAAAAAAGCAAATATATATTGCCCTCTTGTTTCATTTCTCTCTCTTTGCCCCCCCTCTCTCTCTCACACACACACACACAATAACATATATACAACCACCAGCCCTTCAGAAGACACTTGCCCTAAAGAATTTTATAAACTCCAAGCTCAAGCTAATTAGAATGAGAGAGAGAGGTGAGAGAGAGAGAGAGAGAGATAAGTGGGTGACATTTGCATTCCACCAGCAATATAATCAATGCCTGCTGGTGTCCTGCTAATTTGTGTTTCAGCTATTTGAAGTCCCAATGGGACTCCATGATGGATCCATTCTGCATTGACTACAATTCATGCAGACCACTGGTGAAGCACTAGAAATGACCATTCGCCTTCAGTTTAATGGAAGCTTTGCTTGCAAACCATCTAGTTGTAAGAGGATGGAATGAAAAATGGGTCTGTCTTAAACTTGACACATGATATAAGGGTACACTCAGAATCCAGAAACATTACAGACTTACCTATTCTCATGTAAAAAGGGTAGGAATTGCAATAAATTCATTGGATGGCATACACATTTAGCTGTAAGACGGGTACTAATTCTGTCACAAACCCATAACCTTTCCTAGCTTTGTTGTTGTTTATTTTATTCATTTTTCCTTTGCTTTCCTTCTGCTTTGCCTGGTGGAAGTCACAGTGGAAACAGCCTGAGAAGGTAATCTCCAGCAACAAAATCCAGCCCCACCTAGATGATACCCATATGCTCCCATGCCAACAGTGAAATATAATCTCTTGCGAGGGTGCCGAGTTTTCCTCAGGGTCTTCATCCACTGTAATGTGCCTACAGAAGAGGGTATCCATGTAGGGATCATCTTTGTAAGGTACCCTAGCCACCTGAACTGTCTCCTCTCATTTCAAAGCAGCAACGACTCTACTCCAAGGCACTCTTTAATTGTTGAATTCCTCACTCTATTACAGAGATTAAGCCCAGTAACCCAACAGAGAAACCTAATTTCTGCAACCTGTATTCCTGATCTTATCTTTTCAGTCACTACCAACCTCTCGTGACCATAGGGGAGTAGAGGGATGGTGATTGGGGACAGCACCACAGACCTGATTTTCATCCCAGATGCTTCACACCCAGCAACTGAATATTTGAGTGAAGTTGCAGTTGAGTCCAAGTTGTAGTAAAAGACAACCCGCTGTATTTCCCGCTGTATTTCGTCCTCTGCATAAAACTTAATAAGGCCTGAATCTCATCATCAGTGATATTTTTTAAGAAACTCAATTGTGTTGATTCAAATTCTAATAAACAAATGTTTGCACTGAGGCTTATTTCTTGCTTTTGTCCGATCAGCGCCAAAGTGGATGAAGCTCACATGGGAAGAGTTGAACGTGTACACACCACAACAGAGTTTAAAAAATGGTGGTTGATATATAATGCTGCATGCACCCAAACAATCAGCAAGTTCAGTGCCCAAGTCCCACCCCCCAAATTTCCTGGACTTTAAAAAGTACAAGCTCCCAAGTAGGGTCTTAACGAAGGAGAAATATTTTACCTGGAACTTAATATAGGCCCTGGTCCCTAGGGTGGAAACATACCAAGTACCTCCAAAAGTTACTAGTTCCTGGGGAAAGTTCCTGCAGTTGAAATGCGGCTATAATGTGTTTGTTGCTTGAATTTGGTTCTATGTCACTACCTCAGCAGATTCACTTTCTGTTGCTAATACCAGTGATGCTAGCAACACTGAGCTGCTAACTGACCTGTCTCTGTACCTGCATTTTCAAGGCCTCAGATGACCTTTCCTTTCTTGTTGATCTAATTCTTCTGGCATTTGTTCTACCTGATACTGCAGTAGGCCACTTGCATATGTAGACCAGAGAGGCCTCACTGGGACCACAATCTAGATTTAGTCTTTCTCATCTAGAGAACTTCATGAGCAGTCAGGCCAGCTCTGTTTCTCAGGCAGGTATGTCCCCAGATATGACTCAAGGGCCTTTTTTGGCCGCTTTAAAGGTGACCTTGAAATGCAACATGGAACAGGGAAAAGTTGGGCAACACCTGACACACCTGGTTTATGGATGTCAATGGGCGGTTGGGTCTCTGGATTTCTTTCACTCCCTCTCTGTCTTTTCTCTTTATTGGCAGCATTTAGCAGATTAAGCAGAAGCTTTAATCATTGACCCACAGTGAATTGGGTGGAGAGGTGGCAGATGGAGGGGGGAGAAAGAGAGAGAGAGAGAGAGAGAGAAATCAGTTTAGTTTTGGCTGCATGCATGCACTTTTAAATGAACAGCAGGGCATAGGCCACAGAGGTATAACCAACAGCCTATGTTATGTAATGTTGCCCTTTACTCATTCTTTTTTCTTTGCTTCATTCATGTTCCAGTGGTCATAATTACAGTCTTTGTACATAGATATGTACTTTACGTGTTTTTCTAAGCAGGCACAAGGCTACAACTAATGTCAGAACTATATAGGATTTAATTCATCATGCAAAACACAATGCAAAACACACCTGATAAGTTTACAGGACACTCATGCAGCTATGCAGTGTGCGGGGCCTTGTCTATAATATAATGAACAAACTCTGAAAAGATTTTCACAGCATCTCTATGTATCTACTTGTACTATAACCATCCACATTGTGACAATAGTTCTCAATGCCAAAAGTCCATTGAGCTTTCTTGTCCATATTCATTTCTTCATTTCCCCACTCACAACTTAAGGTCAATTAACTGTGCATTAATTTCCATTTACTATTTTACATGCAACCATTGTTTCATGTTATTCTGTCACATACACCCTCTCAGTAAATCTGTAGAGAATGTATGATGAATACAGTTGCAATCAAAATGATTCAACCCCCATTGCAAATCAGGTTTAGTGTCAAAATTTTCAGACTTTCAGCTGTTTACAATGAACAAATCAAATAAAAGCAAGTGAAATAGCTAAACAAAATGAATATTTCAAGTGGTTTACCCAAATTCAACTAAAAAAGCAACTTATAATGACTTCTCCAGTCTCAAAATTATTCAAAACCTTCATGACAAGCATCTTTAGTACTTAGTAGAACACTCTTTTGCTCATATAACCTGCTGCAAATGAGATGCATAGCCAGACACCAGCTTCTGGCAGCGTTCCTGAGGATTCTAGGCTCATTCCTCATGAGCAAAGTCTTCCAGTTCAGAAATATGCTTGGGTTTGCGTGCTGCAAATGCTATCTTCAAGACTTTCGATTGGGTTCAAATCAGGTGACCATAATGGCCCTGTAGAATCTTCCAGGACTTCTTCTGCAACCAAGCCTTGTTGTAATTTGAGGTATGCTTGGGATCATTGTCTTGTTGGAAGGACGCCCATGCTTCAGCTTCCTCACAGATGGCATAACATTTTCGCCTAGGATTTTCGGAGACTTCAATGAATCCATCTTGCCTTCCTCAAGCTGCAGGTTTCCAGTGCCAGAGGATACAAAGCAGCCCCAGAGCATCACCAAGCCACCACCATGCTGGCCTGTGAACAGAATGTTCTTTCTTCATTCTTCTTTCTCCAGACATACCAAAGAAGTTTGATTGTGTCACCCCAATTTTAGCATCGCTTCACTGGCTCCCAGTTTGTTTTAGGATTCAGTTTAAGGTTCTGATGTTTGTTTTTAAAACTCTTAATAATCAAGCTCCTTCGTATCTTGTGCATCTTCTTAATCCACATTCATCAAACAGATGTCTAAGATCATCTGATATGTTTCTTTTGCATGTCCCTTGTTCTCATTTAAAAACAAAGAGGGAGGTTCGAATTTGGTGTTCGATGGAGTAAGACGTGAAGTTTGAGTCTCCTGCTGATTTCGATCAAAAATTGTAATTAATTAGCACTTTCTTTTGTAATATAATATTTTATATATAATTTATATATAAAATATTATATACATACTATATTTTGACTTATTCTACTTCGTTTCCTTATTTGTACTTTTAACTCGGTGGTTCGTTAAAGATGTCAGGGAAAAATTTGAAAACCGGTGGTAGCATTCAGACAAAACTGAGGTCTGGAGGGCGAACCGCGAGCGCGTCTCCTCGTGAATATGCAACCGCGCCTCCCAATCACCATGAACCCGCGCCTCCTGCCCAGGAATCCGTAGCTGCGCTCCCTTCCCCCTGTGAACCCGCGGTCACATCCGCGTCCCCGAGTGGCTCTGACTTCGCCGCATTCAAGCTTGAGTTGCTGGCTGTAATGATGAAGGACAACGCTGATTTGAGGAAGGAGTTTCAGGATCATCTGAAGCACCAGGAGACTATCTATGAGAATCTTCAGAAGACTCTCAGTGATGCGCTGTCTACTATCCAGCTTGACCTGCAGGCCATGAAAACACAGCTGGCTAGTGATAAAGTCGCTACCGAGGCCACCATATCAACACTGAAAGGTACTGTGGGGGAAATGGGGCACACTCTCTCTGGTTACACCGCTGATATCATTCACATGAAGACTACTATCGAGTCTCTCACTGCGACCGTGACTCAATTAGAGAATAAATGTGAGGATCTGGAGTCGAGGTCACGGCGCAATAACGTTCGGATAGTCGGAGTTCCAGAGGGCCCCGACACCTGTACAACCGCTGCTGTAGCGGCCTTGTTAAAGGAGGTGTTTGGTCTGGAGAAGGAGCCGGTTCTGGACCTGTCCCACCGGACCCTTCAGCCGAAGCCGAAGTCTGGTGAACGACCACGAGCTATTGTATGCAGATTCCATTACTACAGTGACTGTGTTGATATTTTACGCCACGCGAGAGAGCGCCAGCAGATTAAAGCGAGGGATCTGACCATCTCCGTGTTCCCTGACTACACAGTCAAGACAGCCCGGGCCCGGGCCGCGTTTAACGAGGTTCGGCGTCAACTTCATGATATTGAGGGAGCTCGCTATGGAATACTTCATCCAGCTCGGCTTCGCATTACATATAACGGTGTCCAGAAGGACTTTATTTCAGCGGAGGAAGCAGCAGAATATGTTAAACTCTTAAAACCGGGGTGAACTGCATCACCTACACAGTGTAGTGTTCCTTATTTATTTATTTATTTATTTATTTGGTTATTTATTTATTTTCTCTGATAATATTCTTTATTCTAATTTATTCTTTATTCTTTATTCTAATTTATTCTCTATTCTTTATTCTAATATTATTTATACTAATTTCTATTTTATTATCATCTTGTTATTCTCTTCTTGTATTTTATGTTAATATGCTACACTGTGTAATATTATTAGGTATAAGTCTTTAAAAGGTATGGAAATTATATTTGTTAAAGTGCGCAGACTATTTAGTAGATTTGAAGTCAGCAGGGGACTTTTTTCGTACTGGAATTTTTTTTTTTGTAATTTTTTTTAGCTTACTCTAGGTCTTTAGTTCTTGGGTTTTATAATTTTTATATAACCAGTGACAGCTATGGTAGCCTGATGAGCCGGGGGTGGGGGGGTGGGGGGTTCCCCCCCAACAACCCCAATACCTTTAGAAGCGCCCTTAACCAACTTACACCCCACTATACTAAAACTGATGTGGCACCTCATGTGACTAGCCTCCTACCTGTGGACTGCATGCTGTGGATGTGCTGGGCGGTGCGTCTCTCTGCCATCCTGCTCCACGGAGGACGCTGTTCCCCCCTCATGCTTCACGGAGAGCGTCGTTCCTCCCTTGGGCCTCGTGGAGAACCTCGCTCCTCTCCCTGGCCTCATGGAGAACCTCGCTCCCCCCGTGAGCCTCGTGAGGTACTTCGCTCCCCCCTTGAACCTCGTGGTGAAGCCTGCTACGCTCTCCTATCCCGTGGGGGACGTCACCCTGCCTTCATGCTCTGCCCAGGGCATCCCCCTGCCCCCCTGTGCCATTGTGGAAGCTGCTCGGCCTCCTGGTTTTGCTGCGGACTGTTTGCCCAGAGGGCCGGGACCTCCAGATGGTGGACGTTTGATTTTGGGCGCTCCGGGAGTAGCGCCCTTGGGGGAGGGTTCTGTCACGTATCCGGAAACTCTGGACTCCATTTCCCATCAGCCACTGCACTACACCACATGACCACATGCGCCACCACATGCACCTGATTCACGTTTTGGGTAATTAGCACTCGTGTATATCTAGTTTTTGTCTGCACTGGTTTCTTGTCTTTCGTTGTCTTAGACTCATGTCGTTCATGTCTCAGTGTTTTGTTTCTTACCACAGTGTTTTGCCAAGTGTCTTAGTGTCTTGTTTTGTAGTCTGTTTGTTTATATTAAAAGTTATCGTCTGCACTTGCTTCTGCCTCAATCCCCAATCGTTACACTTATAAGCGATAATCTAGCTTTTTCAATGCCCATGCTCATAATGCATTATACACAGATTTATAAGTATTAATTAGTCAGTCTCATTCTATTAATGTATTCATAAAAATGAAGCCTGCATTTTTATAATGTTATTATATTATAGTTATAATGACTTATTAGTAATGCAGAATTATTTCTAGGTCCAATAAGTGAATTATTTTATATTGTTGTTGATAGTTATTGTGAGTTATAATACAATTATTAACCTTTATAAATGCATCATTGTAGGCTTTAAGTAAAGTGAAAGCATAGGATGCAGTTTCCATAATGCACATGTTAATAAATCATGAAGATGTGCTTATTACACAAATAGAGCATGTCCAGATGACACAAAACACCAACAAAATACATTTAAAATGGCACAAAATGAAATAACAAATGGAAATTGCATGAAACTCTTAGCTACAAAATATACAATTTCACAAATAAAAAGTTTGAAACTTACTCATCTCATTTAGCCTTTTCAGAAATCAGCACGAGAGCCCTGTTAGCACTGTCACATATTTAATACAAGCATGCAGAAGGTGCTGTTTCCACCTTCTTTGGCATGGACATGGGATTGGATTTTCGAAGGCAAAAATAGCTATTTATAACAAATATGAATGAGCAAAATGTAAACTAGTATATGTAAAACATGAACAAAAGTGCAAAAAACCTGAATAAAAGCGTCAGAGTCTAGTGCTAATCATTGATCTTGGCTGTCCTTGACATCATCCCCACTCAGGAAACAAAGATGGTCCACTATAGTACACAGGAACACATCACAAGATCTGCATTTGTAAATCGTCTTTCTGTACTCCTTTGAAGGCAGTAATGGTGTTTTCTCCCAGCTGAGGCTTTGCCTCTCCTAGCAAAGTTTGAGGTGTTTACAATTGTCTCTGGATAGCATGGCCTCTTCTCTGCCACCGGTGACACGTCACTGACAGCTGCAGCCTCAGCTGTCTCAGACATCCTGAACTTATGGCTTAATCACTCCCAAAATCCACAATTCTAGACCTTGTATTTACCATTCTTTCATCGATGCCCAGGTTCTGGTTAGGCTGGTAGTATCCCCTGCATGGCAATAAGAGCTGCTTCCTGGTGGGCTGCACATAAAAGAGCCAATCATAGCCAGTGGTGCCTTTTAGCCAGTCATTCTGCTCATCATCTTTTGACATTGCTTGCACAGGATCCAGTATATTGCTTGAAATATGTAGAATGCCAGGAGGTTGGGAATGGAAAAATATGTTGCTAATTCTTTCTCCACAAGTCTCACACTCTTGATGGATTTATTCCATCACAGTAAATAACTAGGCCCAGGAATTTGCATATCTTCAGGCTAGTTACAGGACTGCATGGTATCTAGATACCCTTCTTCTTTTACTCAGCATACAAGTTTGGTTTGTTGCAGAGACTAGAAGTGTGCTGCTGGTGACTACCAAGCTGTACCCCAGGAGTGTGGGCAGGAGAAAAGTGATGTTTTACAGGAGGCACATCATCCTCATTAATATTGTGCCACCTGTCCTGTTCAGGTTGTGTTGTAGGTGCAGGAGCACTGGCTCTCCTAATGGCTCAAATGAGTGACTCACAAGTGACCCCTCTTCTCTGACTTCTCTAGGGGGTAGATGGAGCTGTCAGTTTTGCAGTGGAAACCTCCATGTCAGTGGTAGTGGAGAAGGCCTCAGAAGAAGAATATATACAAAAATATGCATGCTTAGCGTATAGTGCGAACACCCACCATGACACTGCAAACACAGAAAGCGAATCTTATAACAGACTTGCAGCTATGAAATAATTCATTTGTTTATACTGATCCGATAAGTCGATTTCCATTCTGCTGGTGGAATGGAACCCCAGTATACTGATAAAAAAAGGCTTAAAATTGTTTAATTGTAAATGTTACTACTGAACAATAATGGTTTTAATAAGATAAAGAAAAAACATATTAATGCAACAAATCATATTAGTGAACTGAAATTAGCTGCTTTGACACAATCACTCCATGGAATGAACATGTGTGGAGAAGCTCTCCTCATTTACTGATAGATGTTGTGCTGCATTCAGCAGTGCCATCAAAGAGACAATCTCCTAGATGAAAATTGATGGAGAATAGCCAGTACCAACTGCCAGTACCTTCTGAGACACAGTGTGTCAGCCACTTGTTCTTAATGAACAATGAGCATTCTGGGAAAAGAAGTTGATGGTCTGCTGTGATATGACAATGTCTTATCCTCTGTGTTATGGAAACTGCATCCTATCCTTTCACTTTACTTAAAGCCATCAATGATGTATTTATAAAGGTTAGTAACGGAAACACAAGACTGACTAATTAATACTTATAAATTGTTGTATAATGCATTATGAGCATGGGTGTTGAAAAAGCAAATGTATCACTTATAAGTAATTATAACTATAATATAAATGTCACCCCGCCTTGTGCCCGATGCTCCCTGGGATAGGCTCCAGGTTCCCCCGTGACCCTGAAAAAAAGGATAAGCGGTATAGAAGATGGATGCATGGATGGAGGTCTTTATGTGTTGTTATAAAACATGTTTTTAGAGCAGTAATACTTGCTTATAAATAATTATAGTTTGGGCTATAATCATTATAAGTAGGGGCTTCATAGAAAGTATTACTGTTTTGTTTTCTTAAAAAAGCTGTTAGCAGTGATGGGGGAAAAGAAATTAGCAGTGATGGTGGAGAGAGAGAGAGAGAGAGAGAGAGAGAGAGAGAGAGAGAGAGAGCTTTATAAAGGTATTGATCCTTGATGACTTTACAAAAAAATAGTCTTCTGGGACCAATTAGTAAAACCAAATGACAAAGGATTCTATTTATGGGCTATTAATGGGCAGATTTGACTGATGCAGAACCTGAGCCTTTAAAATCATTGCTTGGTGGAAAAAAAAATCAAGTGTGTGATGATTTTGGAATACAGTTAACATGATGCTAATTAGCTGTCATCAACCTATTACATTTTTAACCTCTTCCAAGTTGATTCATAACATTTTCAGTTGAGTGGAACATCTAAATTATTGCTCTGATGATGGAAAGGGGCATTTTTAATGCTTGTGCTATTTTCTTATAGCCACTTCCTATTTTGTGATTCTCAACATCCTTTTGCCACACATCACAGCTATATTTCTTACTCATTGTTATGAATAACCAAGGGAATTTGGCCTATGTGTTACCTCATATTTATACTTCCTAAAACAGGAAGTCATGGTTGAGCTATTTCCTGTTCCTGGTCACCCAGGTGTATTACAATTTTTAAAATATCAGTGGGAATATACTTAAAATATATTTTTCTTATATGAATTTTAGGGGTGCCATTAATTGTTTGCACACCTATATTTAACAAAGAGATTTTTGATAAACCTGTGTTGTGTTTGCTATTGTTTGATATCCATGAGAGCAGAGCATTTTTGTGATTTTTTTTAAAACAAAAGATCAAAAGGTTAAGCTATAAAGACAATTCTTCACAGACTTCTTTTCTCATATTTGCCAAGGGTGACAATATTAGTGGAGGGCACTGTATTTAAATGGCTTTTAGCTTTTAGTTTTACCAGCCACTTTAATAGGAACACTTGTATCCCTGCTCATTCAAGCAATTATCCAATCATGTGGCTGCTGTGCAGTGTACAAAATCACGCAGATACAGATCAACAGCTTCAGTTAATGTTCACATCAAATATCAGAATTGACTCATTGACTCTGACTTGGTTGTTGGCTGGTTTGGATATTGGTTGAAAGTGAACCAATGCAGAGGAAAATGAAGTGACCCATTAGGAAAATTCCTGACCTTCCTGATAGCAGTCCTCCTCTGCGCATGTCCAATTGACCGAGCTATCACAACTACCACACTTAGATCTTACAATCAACTAAAGCATTTTAAAGTCTGCTATATTAAATAATTTTGTATAATTGAAAGGTATGCAGGCAAAGTGTGGTTTCTAATGATGATAGCATTTGTCATTGCCCACCCTTTAATTCTGATCTTAAGAAAGCCTGGATTAACCAATTATTAAATGGAAGTGTACCTGGTTTTATGCTGAGAATGTGTGTTGCCAAAGAATGAATGAATGAAGCAACAAAGACAGAATATACACAAAAGGATTTGGACATACAAACAGTGGACATAATGATTACATGGCGTTATCAATGCATGAAGAGCAGTGGTTCTGGCTATGGTACAGGTTCACAGAACTCGTCCCACAGCAGTAAAAGTAGCCAAAATTGCTGACATGCACATCCTGAAGCCAGTGCACTTTGACTCTGCTCATCTGCTGTGGTTTTGAAAACATGATTACATACATTAAGCTCCTGCTGGCATCATATGGAGGAGAGCGGGATACTGTTGGCCTTGTCAGAGCAGATGCAGCATATATACTGGATTCAAGAATGGGACAGTATGAGACAGGACTTTGTTTTATTTCACATATAAAGGAGAACACAGTGGCTGCTGAATATTGCAGAAGAATAGAGGCTAAATAAGTGTCTTAGATTTGGATTAGTAGATCTGCCCAGCTGAGTGTAAATACACTGGCCTGAGAGGAGGTGGTGATAAGGCACACACATTATGTACACACAATGGTTCTCATTTATAAATCTAAATAATAAATAACATAACATAACATAATATAATATAATATAATATAATATAATATAATATAATATAATATAATATAATATAATATAATATAATATAATATAATATAATATAATATAATATAATACACACACAGTGGATATAAAAAGTGTACACACCCCATGAAAAATGGCATGTTTTTGTGCTAAATAATTTTTTTTTGCCAAGATAAATGCCAGATCTTTTCCCACCCTCAGTGTGAAATCACAGCATATAAAAACGCAGTGAAAACCAATCTGAAACATTTTAGGGAAAAATATGAAAAAGTAATTATGTTACAATAAAATGGTTGCTTAAGTGTGCACACCCTTTTATAATTGGGGTGTGGCTGTGTTCAGAATGAACCAATCTCATGCAGTGTCATGTACAACAGTATTTACCGTACAGCTGTCAACAATTAAATTATTCCGATTAACCCCAAATAAAAACTAACTGTCTCTGTAGAATTTTTTCACATCTCCTTGGTTTCATCTGACTGCTGAAACATGGTCCACAAAGAGTTCACAAATCAGGGTCTCACTATCAAAAAGAATCGATCAGGAGAGGGGTACAAAAAAGACATACCATGGAACACCGTGAAGGCCATCAATAACAAGTGGTGAAAATGGTGCACCATAGTCACATCACCAAGAACTGGATGTCCCTACAAAATTTATAAAAGGACATCTTTTGTTCAAAACATTCACAATAAAAAAAAAAAAATATATATATATATATATATATATATATATATATATATATATATATATATATATATATATATATATATATATATATATATATATACTGCTCAAAAAAATAAAGGGAGCTTTTGGAGTTACATTGTGCTGTTTAAGTATTCCCTTTATTTTTTTGAGCAGTATATAATCTTTGTTAAATATATGTGTGCCATAATTTATAAAAAAAAATATATGTGTGCATCAATATTTTGTGCTACATCGCTTTGTCAAGTCTTCTCCTATAATGCCTGATGAGGTTGGAGAATACATGGCAAGGGATCTGAGACCATTTCTTTATACAGAATCTCTCCAGGTCCTTCAAATTTTGAGGTCCACCCTGGACTCTCCTCTTCAGTTCATCCCATAGGTTTTCTATTAGTTTCAAGTCAGGGGACTGGGATGGCCAAAGCAGGACCTTAATTTTGTCAGTAAACCATTTTTGTGTTGATTTTAATGTAAGTTTTGGATCATTGTCGTGCTGGAAGATCCAACCACAGCCCTTTTTAAGCTTTCTGGCAGAGGCAGGCAGGTTTTCATTTAATATCAGTTGATTTTTGATGCCATGATGCTATGTATCCTAACAAAATATCCAGGTTCTCTGGCAGAAAAACAGACCCACCACACTCATATGGCTACCTCTCTGTGTGTTCCAAAACCACCTCTTCTGTTTATTGCCAAAAAGCTCTATTTTGGTTTCATCTGACCATAGAACCCAGTCTCATTTGAAGTTCCAGTAGTGTCTAGCAAACTGAAGATGCTTGCATTTGTTTTTGGATGAGAGTAGATGCTTTTTTTTTATTATTGAAACCCTTCCTAACAAATTGTGGTGCCTTTGGATTGTAGTTTTGGAGACTTTCTGACCCCAAGATGCAACTAACTCCTGCAAGTCTGCAGTTGTAATCCTTGGAGATTTTTTGGCCACTCAAACCATCCTCAACAGTGTGTTGAGACAATATAGACAGACATCCGATTCCACGTTGATTCATAACATTTCCAGTTGACTGGAATTTCTTAATTATTGCTCTGATGGTGGAAATGGGAATTTCAATGCTTTTACTATTTTCTTATAGCCACTTCCCATTTTGTGAAGCTCAACCTTTTGCCACACATCACAGCTATATTTCTTACCTCTTTTTTTCCCTTTTTTTTCAATTTATTTATTTTTATCTATGAGAAAGTACTTCACATATTTTTCTCATATGAATTCATAGCAACAGTTGTGGCACACATATATTTAACAAAGATTTTAACAAAAATTCTTTAGATAAACCTGTGTTGTTTTTGCAGTTGTTTGATATCAATTTTTGAACAAAATATCAAAAGGTTAAACAATAAAGACAAATTTTCACAGTCTTCTTTGCTCATATTTACCATGGGTGCCAATATAGTGTAGTGCACTCTGGTTTCCTAGTCCAAAGACATGTGTTGTAGACTGATTGGTATTTCCAAATTGTCCATAGTGTGTGAATAGGCACAATGCACACAGAGGAACAAATCAAAAGACTGAAAAGATTTGGAAAGAGCCTCTATTACAGATTTCACATGGCTTCCTGTTACCAGCTGAAAACAGTTCAGTGCCAACAACCACTTTTGTTATTTCCTGGAGCCTATAGTGAACTTATACACACACACACACACACACACCATATGTCTATGGCAGGTATTTCTAAACTAGAAGTTTGAGCAGTTGTGTACAAGCAGTTGTGTGGATAATGACAAGAGGATTCCTCCTCCAGCTGATAAAGCACTGCTACCACTGTGTGTGTGTGTGTGTGTGTGTGTGTGTGTGTGTGTGTGTGTGTGTGTGTGTGTGTGTGTGTGTGTGTGTGTGTGTGTGTGTGTGTGTGTGTGTGTGTATGTGTGTGTGTGTGTGAGCAGCACTTTCCATCTGGGCACTCTGTCTGCTTACTGCATTGCAGGACCAGCATCCTGGAGTCTGTGGAAAGATTCTCAGAAGGAGAGGCTTCCCTTATGAAGATAGATAGATAGATAGATAGATAGATAGATAGATAGATAGATAGATAGATAGATAGATAGATAGATAGATATAGATAGATAGATAGATAGATAGATAGATAGATAGATAGATAGAGATGAAGAGTGAGAGAGTGTGTGTGAGAGAGAGATTATTGCTTACTTTCCTCAATCTTTCTTATATTTGCTTGCCTCTTAGAAAATGATTGGTCAAGCATGCAAAGATAAAGAAAAGTGAGAGTACTGAAATTTTTGTTTGTCTTTTCTCATTCTTTCTCTCTCCTATTTTCTCTATATTTTCCTTTCTCTCACTCTCAGAATTACAACATAAACTAATCAGTTCCTCTCTCCATTTTTTTGATGAATATTTAAATGACAGTGATGAAGTTTCAGTACTATATAGAGTTGATTTGAGAATATGTAACTTCTGCTTGTCTGCATTATGCATCTCTTCGCTGCATTACCTGGGTGTGGTATATCTGCAACACCGCGTATACAACCAACATGCTAAATTTCGAAATTGCTAAATGACAACAAATGCATACATACTGAATAATTTCAGTGAAGTATCAGTGAATTTCTAGCGAAATTAATAATACAAAATAAAGGCTTGTGTGAATTGTGTAATTGTTAACCTAACAGTGGTAAAAGGGAAAGTTTTAGGTCTATCTGCAGAATAGGTAGCTATAATGCAGGCAAATATTTCACTGTGTGCTGGACAGTATATACAGTGTGTGTGTGTGTGTGTGTGTGTGTGTGTGTGTGTGTGTGTGTGTGTGTGTGTGTGTGTGTGTGCGCGCATATTCGGGTGCGTTTGTATAAAGGAGATTGCTCCACAGGGACGATGTGATATTATAGTGTAAGCAGAGTTTGGCAGCACTATAGGGGGAGGCAGTGCACCATATTAACATTCTACTGTGCGTGAGGGAACCTCTGAAAGTCTGGGATCAGACACGCTGTCCTTTTTTTGCTTCACTGATCAGGGCATGGTGGATGGGTCCTGAGAGAGAGGAGCACGGAGCAAGACAGCCCCATTGCTCCTGAAGATGCAGCCATGACCAAGCTAAGAAGAGGAGTAAATTTTATAGCAGTCAGCCTCTCTATGACAAGCAGCCTGCAACCTGCCATCTACACAATGACTTTATCATCCTCCATCTCTGTCTCTCCCTCTATCTTTTTCTTCCTCCTGAATTCACTCCTGGCTTAAACTCCTTTTTTCACTTTCCAAGCTCACTGACCCTTGCCTAACTTCCTCCTCCTTCTGTGTGTATTGCTCTCTTTCAGGTTTTTCCTGCATTGTCATTTCCCCTACCTTCAGATAATGGTCTCTGAGAAAATACAGCACTGCATTGGGAGATGGGGAAATGAATGGCATACCAAAATGAAAAAGAATGTACAAATCAGTCACTCAAAAGAAAATCACTCACCAGCCAATGATCAGGTCTATACACACATACACAAGGTAAGTCTATTTTGGTCCCCTCTGAAAGTTTAGTAAACTCAGCTGGCCCCTCTGGCCCATATCTTGCAAGCCTGTGGCCATGCAGGCTCTGAGTTAAATCATGGGCTGACAGGGCCCTTTCTTTTTATAGCTGCCCCCTGTATAACCAACCCAGAAAAGGAAAAAGGAGAGGTGATAGCAACCCACCCCTCCTACACACACACGTACATATATGCAATCATGCATGCATACACATAGAGCACACACCCCTATGAAAAATCTAATAGACATAATATGTATTCATGTGAATAAATATATAATTTTGCATTCATAATATATATTTGGAGTGTATTAACTTACATTCAATATACACATGTGTCTAAATTAAATACATGAAATAAAAATTAGGAGAAAAAAGCAAGGAGATGCCATATACAGTATACCCAATATCAACCCACACACACACACACACACACAATGGGATGGGATGTTTAAAAAGCACATATGGGTGTGAGGGTCAGGTGTCCACAAACTTCAATTGTATATACATTCACCAGCCACTTTAATAGGAATAACTGTACACATGATAATTCATGCAGTTATTGTCAGCCAAACAACAGGAGCTGAAGTGAGTTTTAGCTGTTCACTGGAGTACGACTCTCTGCAACTCTATGGATCAATGTTCTCCATGTCTTCTGATCTCTCATGGCTTCTTTCAATTCTGCTATATTCAGTCCAGTATCTTCCTTGATGGTATCAGGCCAGTGAGTTCTTGGGCATCCTCTTCCTCTTTTCCCACCAGTCATTCTAAGCATGATGTCCTTCTCAAGTGACTTGCTTAACATGATGTAACCAAAGTAGGAGAGCTTTTGCTTTGTTATCTTGCATCCAGTGAAATTTTCAGTTTGATCCATTCTAGAATTGCTTGGTTCCCTTTCAAAGAGAACTCCACGTTTCATTAGCTGAACACTGTGGGAAGCGCCCTCACGCGTGACTGGGGGTGGCTGTAGCGCAGTTGGTAGAGCGGGTTGTCCACTAATCGTAGGGTTGGCGGTTCGATTCCCAGCCTGGGTGACTCCACATGCCAAAGTGTCCTTGGGCAAGACGGTGAACCCCAAGTTGCTCCTGATGGCAAGCTAGCACCTTGGTGTGTGTGTGTGAATGGGTGAATGAGACACAGTGTAAAGCGCTTTGGATAAAAGTGCTATATAAGTGCACATTTACCATTTATCCGAAGCTTGTGTAACATCATGTATATCATTTATAGGCCTGCAGTGATCAGGGGACATGGCAATTAAGCGTGTCGCATGATATTATTATATCTTCAGTGAGACTACATGTCATTTGTGTAACACTTGCAAAAAGACTCTTCATACCCTTTCTATCTTTTCCAAAAAAAAAGAAAATTCTATTTTATTTTCTGTCCATTTTTTAAAAAAGGAGAAAAGTATGAGTGAGATAATTCAAGAAGTATTTTACGCCTTGCTCCCTTTTCATCACGGGGAGGATGGACACACTTTCTGTGTGAAATGTCTAGGCATGGAGCACACCAGGGCAGCCTCGAGAGGTCTGACTGTGTGCATTGTGAACGCCTTACAAATATGCAGCTCCGCTTGCGACTCGCACTATGAAGCATGTTACGTTTCAGAGCCTCACAGATCTCAGTTCCTGGGGATCTTATATGGATCTGGAAGAGGAGCTGGAGATGAGCGCTGCTCTATCTCTTGCTCTGTCTTCTGGGTCTGGCTCTCCTGTGGATTTTGGAGCTCACATCGTGAGCCAAACACACACACAAAAACAAATTCCTCTCTGACACTAAGGAGCCAGAAGGGTGTGCTAAAAACTGTGCGCAGCATATAAAGAGCTGCTTGAAGTGATTACTAAAGGTGGATCAGCTTTTTTCTCTCCAGTGAAAATAAATCCCTCACACTGCAGAAAACTCCCCTTTTTTCAAGAAGTGCATGACAAAATATCAGACTTCTGTGCAAAAGCCATGCATACGCCAGATTTATAACCCCGCGATGTTGGCTAATTTAGCCATCGTGGGAAATGAAAGGCATGGCTATTTAGCTATGCTGAAGGTTGAGGAAATGCTGGTGTGCTACTTCTCTACAATGACGGCAGGCAATATAGGGGGGCCGGCTTTGCCATCCAAGCCATGTAAGGCCACCATGGTGTTGGTGGGCAAGTCCTATGCAGAAGTGGGTCTTGCTTGTGGGTCACTGCAGACAATGACAGTGTTGCAGGCCTACCAAGCAGACCTGATGAGTGGGCTCGACATACGGTGGCAGTACAACATACAGTGAGGGAGGCACAGAAGGTGAGACAGCTATGTACAGTGGTGTGAAAAAGTGTTTGCCCCTTCCTCATTTCCTTTACTTAGCTTGTAACTTTATAGTTTGAACATCAAACCAATTAAAACAATAGTCAAGACAACACAAGTAAACACAAAATGCAATTTGTAAATGAAGGTGTTTATTATTAAAGGTGAAAAAAATCCAAACCATCATGCCCTGTGTGAAAAAGTGATTGCCCCCTTGTTAAAACATACTATAACTGTGGTTGTCCACACCTGAGTTCAATTTTCTAGCCACACCCAGGCCGATTATTGTCACACCTGTTCACAATCAAGCATCACTGAAATAGGAGCTGCTTGACACAGTAAGGTCCACAAGAAGATCCTTAAAAGCTACACATCATGTCGAGACCCAAAGAAATTCAGGAACAATTGAGAAAGAAAGTAATTGAGATCTATCAGTCTGGAAAGGGTTATAAAGCCATTTCCAAAGCTTTGGGAATCCAGCGAACCACAGTGAGAGCCATTATCCACAAATGGCGAAGACATGGAACAGTGGTGAACCTTCCCAGGAGTGGCGCCACCCCAAATTACCCCAAGAGCGCAGCGACGACTCATCCAAGAGGTCACAAAAGACCCCACAACAACGTCCAAAGAACTGCAGGCCTCACTTGCCTCAGTTAAGGTCACGCGTTCATGCCTCCACCATCAGGAAAAGACTGGGCAAAATGGCCTGCATGGCAGAGTTCCAAGGAGAAAACCACTGCTGAGCAAAAAAACATCAAAGCTCGTCTCAATTTCTCCACAACACATCTTGATGATCCCCAAGACTTTTGGGACAACATTCTGTGGACCGATGAGACAAAAGTGGAACTCTTTGGAAGGTGTGTGTCCAAGTATATCTGGCGTAGAAGGAACACTGCATTTCATAAAAAGAACATTATACCAACAGTAAAATATGGTGGTGGTAGTGTGATGGTCTGGGGCTGTTTTGCTGCTTCAGGACCTGGAAGACTTGCCGTGATAAAAGGAACTATGAATTCTGCTGTCTACCAAGAGATCCTGAAGGAGAATGTCCGACTATCTGTATCTGTTCGTACTCAAGCTGAAACGAACTTGGGTTCTGCAGCAGGACAATGATCCTAAACACACCAGCAAGTCCACCAACCGAATGGCTGAAGAAAAACAAAATGAAGACTTTGGAGTGGCTCAGCCAAAGTCCTGACCTGAATCCTATTGAGATGTTGTGGTATGACCTTAAAAAGGCCGTTCATGCTCGAAAAACCCCTCTAATGTAACTGAATTAGGACAATTCTGCAAAGATGAGTGGGCCAAAATTCCTCCAGGACGCTGTAAAAGCCTCATTGCACGTTATCGCAAACGCTTGGTTGCAGTTGTTGCTGCTAAGGGTGGCCCAACCAGTTATTAGGTTTAGGGGGCAATCACTTTTTCACACAGGGCCATGATGGTTTGGATTTTTTTTACCTTTAATAATAAACACCTTCATTTACAAATTGCATTTTGTGTTTACTTGTGTTGTCCTTGACTATTGTTTAAATTGGTTTGATGTTCCGAAACACTTAAGTGTGACAAACATGCAAAGGAACAGGAAATGAGGAAGGGGGCAAACACTTTTTCACACCACTGTAAATTGAGTGTCCACATTCGCGGCCTGCTGCTAAGCCTGAGGGGACAGGATGTTGTTAGGGCAGTTAGCTCCAGTGCTACTGTAGGGTGTCCCCTAGCCAAGGTTGTCCCAAGTTTTCAGTGTTGTCTGGCCAGTGATCTGTCACAGGGCAACAAAAATCTGATGCTTTTGCTCATATAGAATGTGGAAAAGTTAATGTCACTAAAAGACCATTTGGCAGCATGGAAACTACTGCCAAACATGTTTAACTGCGTTCTGTCTACCGTAGAAAAAGGTTCCGGGTCCAGTTCAGAGCTCAATCCCCCAGGTTCAGAGGTGTGCTCACCACAGTAGTCACCACAGTAGTCATTGCTCAAAGGTGCCATAGAACATGTACCCCGTTCCCGGAGAGAGTGAGGTTTTTACAGGCGTTCTTTCCTGGTCCACAAAAATAGAGGAGCATGTGGCCAATTTTAGATCAGCATCATCTGAACTGTACTCTTCAGACATACAGGCTCATGATGCTGATGCTCAAGATGATAACCCAAACTTATCATTGCACAAATTCAGTTTGAGGACTGGTCTGTGACTATAGATTTAAAAGGTGCATATTACCACATAGAAATATTACCCAGTCATGGGAGGTTCCTGAGGTTTGCGTTTGGAGGCAACGCATACCAATATGGGTTGGGGTGCGGTCTTAGACGGTTGCCCAGCTCACGGTCTCTGGAGCGGCCCTCATCTGGAGTGGCGTATAAATTGCCTAGACATGCGGGCCAGGTTTCTAGCACTAAAATTCCTTCATCCTCCATTGATAGGTCACGATGTGTTGACAGACAACACTGCGGTGGTCTCATATATCGACCAATAGGGAGGATGTCTGTCTGCAGTCTATGTCTGTTGCAAGTAACACCTTATTGGCCAGCTCAAATATGATTCTCAGAGATAATATCGCTGCTAGATGGCACTCCTTGGAAGATGGCACTCCTATCCACAGGGATCCATTGTAGATCCAGTGAACTGCGCAACAGTCCTGGAGTTCTTACTAGAACGTTTCTCAGAGGGGTGGGCTCCTTCTACAATCAGGGTTTATGTGACCGCCATTTCGGCCAGCATGCCCCTGTTGATGGAACCTCTGTGGGGCAACATACTCTAACTTCGCGGTTCGTGCATAGTGTCAGGCAGCTGAGGCCCATCTGCAAGCCGCACCTACCTTTCTTGGACCTTTCTGTGGTCCTGGAAGGTCTGTCAGGGACCCCATTTGAGCCTCTGAGAAGCTTCTGCTTCTTCTGCCCTGACATCTCTCAAGCGAGAAGGAGATCTATAAATGGTAAATGTGCACTTATATAGCGCTTTTATCCAAAGCGCTTTACACTGTGTCTCATTCACCCATTCACACACACACACCAATGGTAGCACAGCTGCCATGCAAGGCGCTAGCTTGCCATCGGGAGCAACTTGGGGTTCAGTGTCTTGCTCAAGGACACTTCGGCATGTGGAGTCATCCGGGCCGGGAATCGAACCGCCAACCCTACGATTAGTGGACAACCCGCTCTACCAACTGCGCCAAAGCCGCCATCTAAAAGATCTATAAGCTCTCTCTGTTGCCCCTTCCTACCTTGACTTTGCCTCTGGATTAGCAAAGGCCTTCCTGTATTCTATGCTGGATTAAAATCTTGAAATCCAACCCCGTGGTGTTGCAGCCTTTCTGCCCTCCTCCATTCCCCACACTGGAACAAGAGAGAATGCACCTGCTGTGTCCAGTAAGGGCTCTCTGTACTTACGTTCACCGCTTCAGCCAGTGGTGTAAGTTGGTGCAGCTGCTGGTCTGCTTTGCAGGCGACAGTAGAGGTGATGCTGTGTCAAAGCAGTGCATCTCTAATTGGATAGTGGAAGCAATCTCGATTGCTTGCTACGCCTCTGGGCATAAGAGCTCATTCCACTAGGGCAGTGGCCTCCGTGAAGGCTTTGTTCAAAATGGTATCCTTGCAGGATGTGTGTGCTGCTGTAGGGTGGTCTACGCCACACACATTCATTCATTATTACAGCCTGGATATTCATACCACCCCGGGCTTGATTGTTTTGCATGGACCCTTGGGCTTGGGTCTTTTTGAACAAACCATACCCTCAGTATGACGGAGTGGGTATTCTCATTCCCATAGTTCTATGCTAAATGCAACGTCGAAGTTACCTTTGAAAGGGAACATCTGGGTTACACATTTAACCATGTTCCCTGAGTAGGGAGATGTTGCGTAGCTTTCTTATCCCACGGCAGGCCTGTGAATTGCGTCTTCGCTTCAGATAATAGAGGCTGATGGCCCGGTTCACAGGTGCCATATTTCTACCACGTGACATGTTTAATTGCCACGTCACCTGATCATGTGTATATATAAATAGGCATGATTTTACACAAGCTTCAGATGCCGAGCACGGGTGAGAGGCCCATAGTGTTATGCTAAACACAACGTCTCATTCCCTTCTCAGGGAACAGGGTTACATGCAAACCCCAGACGTTTTATTGAATTCAACTGTTTTAACAGTCTTTATCAATTATGCTGATACTGCTATGTGGTGGTAGTGGTTTTGGTCAGTCTTGGTAAACTTGCTACCTGTAATCAGTTTGAGCTCAGGGTTATCTGTGTTTTTGTGGCAATAAGTTTGTCTTTGTGTTTTATTCTTTCGTTTGTCTACTTTGAGCGTATTGTAATTGATTTTGTGTTTTTGTTTTCTGAACAAATGTAGGAGCTGAATTCTTCCTGAGACTGGGGGGAGTTCTTTGCTGCACCTTAGGCTTTACTTAAACAAAGGTTGTTATTATTGCTGTGTTTGATTGCAGTGAATTTTGTGGGTATGATTCTGATTGGTGGGGTTCTTCTCCCTTTTGTATAGCTGGTGCTGTCCTACTAGCCTTCCATTCATACAGGAAGTCTCAGTCCTCCTATGACTGTGAATTTCTTCTTGTGCCTTTTTCATAAATTTTTTTATTTATTAATTATTTTTTACCAATGCCTCACTGTGTTATTTGCTGTTTATTTTATGTATTTATTTATGTATTTATTTATTTATTTATTTATTTATTTATTTATATAATTTTAAATAATTCTTGGCCAGTCTTTTTAACTTCAAAATAAAATCTATTTTCATATGGAAACTCATGCCTCTTGCCTGTTCTAAGTGGAACGTATTTGTGTGTCTTTATTTGGGTTATTTTCCCCATTTTCTCGAGGTGGTGTAGTTGCTATGAACTGAGCCACATTGCTACATGTAGCTTCAATGAAACTTGGTGAAGTAATTTGTAGCTTGCCCCCATCAAGGTCTTCTTTAAACTGTTCTGAACAGCTGGGTGTTTTAAAGGTATATCCAATAGTTGATTTTTAAAGTCAACAACTCTAAGAATCAGCTAAATTTAGCAATTCTGAAACTGTGGTCCAAGTGTTCCTCTTCTTCTTCTTCTTCTTCTTCTTCTTCTTCTTCGTCTTATTATTATTATTATTATTATTATTTATTATTATTATTATTATTATTATTATTATTATTATATGTGTGGCAATGTGTGCTTGTGTGTCTGATGTTTTTATTATCCATTTTGTGCAGCTCAACAACCATTTGTCTTTTTTGTGTTGAAATAGACAAATGGCAATGGATGGCAAAGACTTGATCATGATCATATGTAAACAGAAAAGAAACAGGAAATGATGAAATCAGAATACATAACTAAAATTATGTTTAAGGCCCTATGGGCCTTTTGGATAGTTTTCTGGTAACCTGACTGAGTAAGGTGTGAATTCAGGGAAATTCAAAATCATGATGTGTTTCTGAACTCAGGGAACAATTATTTCAAGTTCAAGTGGTTTTATTGTCATTTCAGCCATATACAGTTTGTACAGTACACAGTGAAATGAAACAATGTTCCTCTGGGACCCTGGTGCTACATAAAAACAACACACTAAAAGACATGAGACACAGAATTAATATGATCCACAAACATTCTACATAAAGTGCATGTGCAGACATGTGCTAACATACAGGACAGTACAGGACATTAAACAGGATAGGCACAGTAAGTGACAGTGCAGCACCGAACAATACACAGTTTTGGTGTGGAAGTGTCTGATATACAGGTAAAAAGATGGGTGTAACAATTGAGTAATCAAGGAGTAACAATATAATAAAAAAATTGTATACATGTAAACATAATATGCTATGACTAAGTATTCAGCAAATTAGCTTATACCAAATATGAACATAGCAGTTATAGTGGTAGCAGCCAGGTAAAGTGTATATAAAGTGTATATAGTGACAATAAATTGGATACTATATTTCTATAATATAGTATCAGAAAAAAATGCAACAGTGTCAATGCAGGAATGTGCAAATATTTTAATGGAAGTTGGATGGTGTTCAGTTCAGAGTGTGTGTGGGTCTTACGATCCGATGTGGTGCAATTTTCGAACCAGACAGTGATTCAGCTGCTCAAGATGCTCTCAGTAGTTCCTCTGTAGAATGTAGTGAGGATGGGAGGTGGGAGATGGCCTTTCTTCAGCTTCCGCAGAAAGTAGAGATGCTGCTGGGCCTTCTTGGCTATGGAGCTGGTGTTGAGGGACCAGATGAGGTTCTCCGTCAGGTAAACACCAAGAAATTTGAGTCAGCAGAGTGAACAGCAGTGGACTGAGCACACAGCCCTGAGGGGTGCCAGTGCTCAGCATGGTGGTGCTGGAGATGTTGTTCCCGATCCGGACTGATTGAGGTCCAGGATCAAGTTGCAGCGGGGGGTGTTAAAGTCTAGCAGGTTCAGCTTTCCAATCAGGTGCTGAGGAATGATTGTGTAGAATGCTGAACTGGAGTCTATGAACAGCATTCAAATGTAGGTGTCCTTCTTGTCCATGTGGGTGAGCATTGAGCGGTTGGTGCAATACGTGAACTGCAGTGGGTCCAGTGCGAGGGGCAGCAGGGTCTTGATGTGCCTGATAACGAGTCTCATGAAGCACTTCATGATGAGGGATGTGAGTGCAACGGGATGGTAGTCATTGAGGCAGGACACTGGAGACTTCTTTGGCACGGGGACAATGGTGGTAGCCTTGAAGCACGTTGGAACGATGGCGCTGCTCAGGGAGATGTTGAAGATGTCAGTGAGAACATTTGCTAGCTGATCTGCACATCCTCTGAGCACTCTGCCAGGAATGTTGTCTGGTCCAGCAGCCTTCCGTGGGTTAACTCTGCATAGAGTTTTCCTCACATCAGCCGTGGTTAGACACAGCACCTGGTCGTTGGGAGGAGGGATGGTCTTCCTTGCTGCCACATCATTCTGTGCCTCAAACTGAGCATAGAAGTTGCTCAGTGCATCTGGAAGAGAGGCATCACTGTCATAGGTGGGTGATGTTGTTGATTGCCTGAATGCCCTGCCACATGCGCCGTGTGTCGCCACTATCCGTGAAGTTACTGTGGATTTTCTGGGCATGTCACTTTGCCTCTCTGATGGTCTGGGACAGTTTGGCCCTTGCTGTTCTTTGGGCCACTTTGTCACCTGCCCTGAAGGCGGATTCTTGGGTCCTCAGTAGTGATCGCACCTCCGCAGTCCCCCATGGAAGTTCAGCCTCTCTGAACATGTCCCAGTCAGTGTGCTCAAAACAGTCTTAAAGAGCAAAGATGGCTCCCGCTGGCCAGGTTTTCACCTGTATCAAAACCGGTTTGTAGCATCTGACGAGCGGTCTGTATGCTGGGATTAGCATAACAGAGATGTGTTGTTTGAGTAGGTGGGGGCGGGGCTCTGCCCTGCGTGTTTGCCCCCCTTGTTGCAAAGTCAACATGTTGATGAAATTTACAGAGCACTGAATTGAGATTCACATGGTTGAAATCTCCAGCGATAATAAACAGTCCATTGAGGTGTGTGTTCTGCAGTTCACTAATAGCCCATACAGTTCACAGAGCACATCCTTAGTATTAGTGCTGGGGGGAATGTATACTCCAATTTTCAGAAGAGTAGTGAATTCCCGCAGCAAATAAAATGGTCTGCATCTAATAGTCACAAACTCCACCAGCGATGAGCAGTAACTAGAAACTCCGAGTTCTTGCACCATTCCGTGTTAATATAAACACACAAGCGACCACTGCGAGCCTTACCGCACAGAGCTGCATTTCTGTTGGCTCGAAACGGGGCGAGCCTGTCTAGCTGAATGGCAGTGTCCGGAAAATGGTCACTGAGCTACGTCTCAGGGAAAACAAAGATGCAGTAGTCTCTAAACTCATGCTGCGTTGCCTGCTGGAGTCAGATGTAATTCATTTTATTGTAATGATAATAATGAGATAATGAGTCTTTATTGGTTACATATACATTAGAGCACAGTGAAATTATTTTCTTTGCACACCAAAGCCTATTGTCCTGGGAGAAGATGTTGGAGAGCATCATATATAGCTTTACATAAAGTGCATTTCTATCACTGTCATCATGACATGTTTTTCTGTAAAGAAAAGATGCTTCGGTTAAGGGCAATAGAACAGGCCCCCTCCAAACACCCACTCAGACCTGGTATACAATATATAGTATTATAAGTCAGGTGCCACCATTAAATTGTGCTATACAATTCATCACATGTCCATATAAACATATGTACCGTGTGTAGTATTCTGGCTTGCCTGCTGCTGGCTCACTGGCTTAGTTATGGATGGAAGAAAGAACTCAATTTTGGTTCATGATTAACATAGTCATAATACCTTGATTGTGTTCACATGTAATTGGATTTTTAAAATAATACAATAAACATCCATCCAAACAATCAAATGCATTTGGACTCCATTTGTTAACCCTGAAGTATGGCAAGTGTGCCCTGGAAGTATTTCGATAGTGAAGAGGCATTACATTGAGCAGACCTTTATGTCACTCACTGTATATAAAGGAGTGACAACCATACTCACTTGTTCATTTATTGGCAAGAAGAAGAAGAGGAGGAAAGTGTAGAGGATGTAGGAAATCCAACCCAAGCTTACTGCTGCTGTCAAAATGCATTACAGAAATAATCACAACCAAAGCAACAGCACCCTTCAAAGTTTCAACAGAAATAACATTCAGAATTTGAAAAAAAAAAATCAGCAAAAAAGAAAAAAAAATCAATAGAATTATTCTGGGAATCAAATACAGGGAATTTTTATATGAATATAAAATTAACTAAAACTGTTCAGCAAGAGCAGACATATAATTTTCTTTCTCTGCACTACATGAGAGTTTTTGTTTAGCTTGATACCAAATGAGAAAAGCTAGAGCTTTAAAATGATTGGCGTTAGACCAGTTAACATTGAGTTAACACTGGCAGGAGTACAGTTCTCTCTATGAAGTGTGACCCTGGGCTGCTGCTCTGTGATGAGAAAGCAGTTGTCCTGCAAGTATTTCTTTAAAAAGCACATTTTAAAGTTTTCCTAATGCCAATCTTCCTAGTTTTACACTCCAGTAAGAAACTACCATTATGTTTTGCTTCCTTTCTTACCTGGAAGACTGTCTGGAGGTTTACATCCATCCTTTAGAAATGATTTGATCCTGAACCTACAGTACAGTTCAATACAGGCTATCATGAGTACACGACAGTGGTTCATTCATATGTCTTTCTACTTCCATGACTTATTTGGTAAGGCCACATGCTTAATAATGTGAAGTATTCCATTTAATATAACCACTTAAACTTCCAATTCTATTCTTAAGTTCTGTTCTATTCATTAAATAGATTGACATTTGATCTTTGAACGTTTAAGGTTGCATATGGATAATGTAATTAAGAATTCATGCAATAGTCATAAGGCTCTACAACATAACTGAGTATAAATATTATGTGAGTTTAGAAAAGGGGGGGTGTTTTAAAATGGACCGCAATTCTCAGAACACTCACATTCATTCTAATCACACACCTGCATTGAATTCACAGCACTCACAAACACAATATAAAGAGACTGTTTGAACACAATGACTTTGTGAAGTATTGAGTGTTATCAACATAGCAAGCATTTGTACCCTTTTCTTCGTTTTGGTTCATGTTCATTGATCTTGTTTATTGTTTCTCGTTCTCATTTCTCGCCTTGCCTAGTTTATGCCTGTTTGCAGATTGCCTGACCCATTGCCTGTTTTTAACCATGCTATTGCCTCATGATTTGGATTTGTCTGGCTGCTCTCTTAAAAGCTCTTATCTGCATTTACATCCGTCCTAAGCTTCATTACGTGGATTACATGACAGAATACTTTGCCTCACCATGGATGCACAAGGAAGACAGAGAAGACATCATGCTAGGGAAACAAAGCAAACTGTCCCAGCTTTGGATTTGATCCAGTTACCCCAGTGGACTGTCATAGAACTATGATTGGTGTTTTGGCTACCCTGAATATTTTCTTGTTGTCTGCCAGTTCTTTTTTGCAAGCCTAGTGGACCCCAAGCCTGACGAGAAGCAATGGCAAGGCTCATGTTGTCCTGGTTTTTTGGACCAGCCCGCCAGTGGGCACAACGTCTAGTGGCCATGGGATCCAGGGGACTTTATAATGTAACTCAGTTTGTGGGACTATTCGTGATGGTGTTCGGGAGTCCAGAATTCAAGGCCATCCTGGAACATCTTTTGGGAGGGGTCAGCCTTGCAGAAAAACCTGCCCTGCCGTTCAGCATCTATTAAAAGTAGGCAAACAGGGTGAACTTCTCCCCAAGGCTCCAGCCTGAGACCCAAGAAGTGGTCTCACCTGCCAAATTCCAGCCGGAGGTCAACGTGGTGACCTACTCCCCAGAGATCCTGCATGAGATCCATGAGGTGGTCTCATCTACATTGCTCCAGCCAGAGGTCAACATGGTGACCTCATCTTGAGAGCTCCAACCTGAGAGCCACATGATGGTCTCACCTGCCGAGCTCCAACATGAGACCCCCAAAGTCGTCTCAGCTCCAGAGCCTCAATCGAAAGTCAACATGGCAACTTCCTCCCCAGGGCTCCAGCAGGAGACACAGGAGGCGCTCTCATCCCCAGAGCTCCAGCATGAGACCCACAAGGTGGTCTCACCTCCAGAGCTCCAGCATAAAGTCAAGTTTCTGTTCGGGGTTGAAGAGACGACCTCTCAAGCCAAGTTCTTCTCCGAGGTCAAGGAGAAGGCCTCTGAAGACATGTTCCTGTCCGAGGTCGAAGAGATGTCCTCTCAAGCCAAGTTCCTGTCCGAGGTAGAAGAGAAGGCCTCCCAAGCCAAGTTCATGTCCACGGTCGAAGAGATGGCCTCCCAACACATGTTCCTGTCGGAGGTCAATGAGGTGACCTCCCACGACAAGTTCAAGCTAAAGGTCGATGAGGTGACCTCCCACACCAAGTTCCAGTCCAAAGTCACTGAGTCGACCAACCAAGTTCTCCTTATGCCTGAAATTGAAGCCGACATCATGACCAACCAGGTTCTGTCATATCACAGCAAACCAGTGACTGCATTTTCCATCATGCACTGTGGCCTACAAACACGGCCGCCATGGACTGCAATTCCCAGAACACTCACATTCATTCTAATCATGCACACCTGCATCAAATTCACAGCACCCAACCACAATATGAAGAGACTGTTTGAACTTTGTGAAATATTGAGTGTTATCACCATACCAAGCATTTGGACCCTGTTCCTCGTTTTGGTGCATGCTCATTGATCTGGTTTCTCATTCTCGTTTCTTGCCTTACCTAGTTTATGCCTGTTTACAGATCGCCTGACCCATTGCCTTTTTTTTGACCATGCTATTGCCTCATGATTTGGATTTGTCTGCCTGCCTCTCTTTATTAAAAGTTCTTATCTGCACTTGCAACCGTCCTAACCATTACATGGATTACGTGATACATGGCAAACAGGTGTGTCAAATGAAAACTGTACAGTCCAGACATTAATTCTGGTGAGCGAGACAGGAGTAGTGTTGCAGGAAGCAATATGACAGAACACAGGATCAGTGGTTCCTGAAGGTCAACCACCTCTGTTTCTGAACCTCTTACTGAATCTCTGGCATGTATCCTAATGAGACAGAATATACGTCAGGACAGTAGGTCAGTAGGATGTCTGGAATCTGCCTATTTACTGGTTCTGCCATTTGACTGGATTGTTAAACAGTGGGTGATAACCTGGTTAAAGGCTCACACTGATATTCAGTTAATATATACACAGATCTGCCATAACAATAAAACCACCTGCCTAATATTGTGCAGGTCCCCCTTGTGTCACCAAAACAGCTCTGACCTGTCAAGACATGGACTCCACAAGACCTCTGAAGGGGTGCTGTGGTATCTGGCACCAAGTAGTTAGCAGCAGATCCTTTAAGTCAGGTAAGTTGCGAGGTGGGGCCTCCATGGATCTGACTTTTTTGTGCAGCATGCCACAGACACTCAATTGGATTGAGATTTGGGAATTTTGGAGGCCAAGTCAACACCTTGAATGCTTTGCCATGTTCCTCAAACCATTCCTGAACAACTTTTGCGATGTGGCAGGGCACTTTATCTTCTGGAAAATGCCACTGCCTTAGAGAATACATTTGCCATGAAGTCAGTACGTGTTGCAGTACTTGGTCTGCAACAATGTTTAGGTAGGTGGTACATGTCAAAGGAACATCCACATAAACGGCAGAACTCAAGGTTTCCCAGCATCATATTTCTGTGCTGGCTTGCCTTCTTCCCTAATATATCCCACCCCTTGACAGGTGTCACTTTAACGAGATAATTAATGTTATAATATCACCTGTAGGCTAATCACCTGGCAGTGTTATACAATAAATCAAAAGGAAAACAAATCGCAAATCCCCTAATTGTTTTTTCTAAGGACAAATAATTTCCAGTCAATTACCTATTAAAGGTTCAGTAGTTATATTTTCTAACAGTTACATTTATATATATATATATATATATATATATATATATATATATATATATATATATATATATATATATATATATATTAAAATGTGTGTGTGTGTGTGTGTGCGTGTGTGTAATTTCTTACTAGTACAAATAATCTGACAAATAATTAAGAAATGAATAAAACCTGTTTGGAATTCTGCACTCTGGTCTGGAATGTTGGTTTGTATTTGGGTTGGCTTCTTGTCAGTCATTTTATAGACATGCCCCCAATGCTTTAAATCCTCATCAAAACTTATGAGGAGAAGGTCCATGCTTATAAAGTGTTAACTTGGCTTTCAAGCAGTTTGACAGTGATGCCATTACAGTCCTTGGTTATGGTAACTCTACTTTTGGGGGTGGAGCTTTGTGTACATGGATCGATCGCTTTTTCATAAATCTAACCTAATGCACCTTTAAGTAATGTTGCTAGATGATGCCTGTAGTAATTATGATCAGTGATTAAAAAAAATATGATCAGGATAGGTGATCACTGTCTAAATAACAGAGACGCGAGTACAGAGCTTAATTTGAGCCGGATCCTGCAAGAACCTCTAAAATATAGCACACCTGGGTTACAGAACTATTTTATGTGCATCCAGCACCTCCGCTGGATGTTTAAAGTCTCAAGCAGCAATATTATCAAAACAAATAGTTTTAGTTTTTAATTCACCAAAAGTAAAGAAGAACAACAACAAAAAAACTGCAATAAAAATGCTATTCTGATATTACTGGTGCTCAAATATTGCTAATATCAATAGCCTCCTTCACATAATGTAATCATTTCAAGTTCAAAGGTCACCTCAATTCGTTGTCGTGAAGCGATGGCTACAGTCACGTAGCGTGTTTTGTACAGTTTCTCAATTCAAAAAGAAAAGTTATAATTGGCAGCATTTTTTAAGAACACAAAAAAAGACAAACTCTTGCCATTTTAGTATTTTGCTCCAATTTCTCACTAAGACAGTGAGCAGCAGCAGGTCACTGATGAAGCAGTTTAGTGACCATTCCCATGACTAGCAGTGATAATGCTAGCCTGATTCTGGAAGGTTTTTAGAAGCACTTATGAGGCTAAATGTTGTCAACCTACAAAATTACTGCCAGGAATTAAATAGAGTGTACAATTGATCGGTCTTTTAGGAGATACTGGGACTCAATTACACAAAAAATTATCAGTCTATAATTTTAATGGTAGGTTTATTTGAACAGTGAAAGACAGAGTAACAACAAGAAAATCCACAAAAACACATGTCAAAAATGTTATAAATTCATTTGCATTTTAATGAGGAAAATAAGTATTTGACACCCTTCTCAATCAGAAAGATGTCTGACTCCCAGGTGTCTTTTATACACTTAAAGGGAGTGCTCCTAATCTCAGTTGTTACCTGTATAAAAGACAGCTGTCCACAGAAGCAATCAATCAATCAGGCTCCACCATGACCAAGACCAAAGAGCTCTCCAAGGATGTCAGGGACAAGATTGTAGACCTACACAAGTCTGGAATGGGCTACAAGACCATTTCCAAGCAGCTTGGTGAGAAGGTGACAACAGTTTATTCACAACAGGAAGAAACACAAAAGAACTGTCAATCTCCCTCAGCCTAGGGCTCCATGCAAGATCTCACCTCATGGAGTTGCAATGATCATGAGAACAGTGAGGAATCAGCCCAGAACTACACGGGAAGATCTTGTCAATGATCTCAAATGATCTCAAAGCAGCTGGGACCATAGTCACCAAGAAAACAATTGGTAACACACTACGCCGTGAAGGACTGAAATCCTGCAGTGCCCGCAAGGTCCCCCTGTTCAAGAAAGTAGATATACATGCCCGTCTGAAGTTTGCCAATGAACATCTGAATGATTCAGAGGACAACTGGCTGAAAGTGTTGTGGTCAGATGAGACCAAAATGGAGCTCTTTGGCATCAACTCAACTCAACTGTTTGGAGGAGGAGGAATGCTGCCTATGACCCCAAGAACACCATCCCCACAGTCTAACACGGAGGTGGAAACATTATGCTTTGGGGGTGTTTTCTGCTAAGGGGACGGGACAACTTCACCGCATCAAAGAGACGATGGACGGGGCCATGTACCATCAAATCTTGGGTGAGAACCTCCTTCCCTCAGCCAGGGCATTGAAAATGGGTCGTGGATGGGTATTCTAGCATGACAATGACCCAAAACACACGGCCAAGGCAACAAAAGAGTGGTTCAATTAGAAGCACATTAAGGCACATTAAGCTAGTGGCCTAGCTAGTCTCCAGACCTTAATCCCATAGAAAATCTGTGGAGGGAGCTGAAGGTTCGAGTTGCCAAACCTCAGCCTCGAAACCTTAATGACTTGGAGAAGATCTGCAAAGAGGAGTGGGAAAAAATCCCTCCTGAGATGTGTGCAAACCTAGTGGCCAACTACAAGAAACGTCTGACCTCTGTGATTGCCAACAAGGGTTTTGCCACCATGTACTAAGTCATGTTTTGCAGAGGGGTCAAATACATATTTCCCTCATTAAAATACAAATCAATTTATAACATTTTTGACATGCGTTTTTCTGGATTTTTTTGTTCTTGTTATTCTGTCTCTCACTGTTCAAATGAATCTACCATTGAAATTATAGACTGATCATTTCTTTGTCATTGGGCAAACGTACAAAATCAGCAGGGGATCCCTCATTGTATATGTCTCCACTCTCTTGATGTCCATACCCTAAATGCTCACCAACGTAGTCTCCTGCGGAGGTTAACTACCATCTCCTTTGTCTTGTTGGCGTTGAGGCAGATTGACAAAGTCAGCGATGAACTCCCAGAATTCCTGATCGTTCTCCTCTAATACTCATCCAACAATGACCGTATCATCAGAGAACCTCTGCATGTGGCAGCTGTTAGTGTTATGCCTGAAGTCCGCTGTGTACAGGGTGAAGAGAAATGGAGCAAGCACTGTACCCTGGGCTGCTGACCACCACATCAGACATACAATCCTAGAGCCTCACATACTGTGGTCTGTCAGTGAGATAGTTGGTGATCCATGCAGCCAGGTGGCGGTCAACTCCAACTCCAAAAAGCTTCCCCCTAAGATGTGATGGCTGAATTGTGTTGAAAGCACTGGAAAAAAAAACATGATCCTCACAATACTCCCAGTATTCTCCAGGTGTAGAAATTATCTGTCCATCAGATAAATAATGGCATCCTCAACACCCATGCCTGTTCGGTAAGGAAACTGTAGGGGGTCTAGCTCTGTTCTCACTGCTGTTGCAGTACAATTCTCTCCATGGACTTCATCAGGTGTGAAGTTAAGGCTACCGGTCTCAAGTGGTTTGGCTCACTTGGGTGCACAATTTTGGCTACTGGAACCACACAGGAAATCTTCCAAAGTACTGGAGCTCGCACTAGTCTCAGGCTCAGATTAAAGATGTGCAGGATGACCTCACTCAGCTGATCTGCACAGTCTTTAAGAAGTCTGGAGCTGATTCCATCCGGGCCTGGGGCCTTTCTTTCCTTGATCTTCTTTAGCTCCTTCTTCACCTGACTGTCAGAGAGAGGGGGAGTTATTGAAGGGGGGAGTTGTTGGGGAACCCTGATGAGTGGTATGGGGGGAGGGGTGTGAAACCTCCTCCAGTGAGGGATGGTGAGCAGTGGAGAGGTGTGAGCTGTGTAATGCTGATATCCCAGAAGCTCTGAGGTGAGGGTTGGATGATGCCGATATTCCTGGAAACCTGGGGGTGGAGGAGGGAGTGCCTAATGGCCCAAGAGGGAAAGGTTAGGTCGCTGACAGGTCTGAGGTCTGGTTGGAGGGAGGAGGAGATGGTGCCGATTCAAATCTATTAAAAAACAGAATTGTTTAATTACAAGGAAACAAACCTCCCATTGTCTTTGGACATGAAGTTTTTACATTTAAACAATTACAAAACTAAAATAATCGAATTTGGTCCATCAACGGTGTCCTGACATTGTCAGTCAGTTTGGTCCCCTCTCTTCTAATGTAAATGGGGCACTTATATAGCGCTTTTATCCAAAGCACTTTACACTGTCTCATTCACCCATTCACACACCAATGGTAGTAGAGCTGCCATTCAAGGCGCTAACTTGCCATTGGGAACAACTCGGGGTTCAGTGTCTTACCCACGGACACTTCGGCATGTGGAGTCATCCTGGAATTGAACCGCCAACCCTACGATTAGTGGACAACCCGCTCTACCACCTGCGCCACAGCCGCCCCCATAATGTGTGTGACTGTTGCTAAAATCAAGACGATGCTCTCGAAGAAGGATCTTCCATCCATCCATCTTCTACCGCTTATTCCTTCTTCAGGGTCACGGGGAACCTGGAGCCTATCCCAGGAAGCATCGGGCACAAGGCGGGGTACACCCTGGAAAGGGTGCCAGTCCATCGCAGGGCACACCAAGAAGGATCTTGAAACTGTTATTCATATGTTTATAAACAACCAGCTTGGACTGTTGTAATTCGCTCTATCTGGGTTTGCCTAGAACAACTATTGATCGTTTGCAATTGGTACAAAATACGGCAGCCAAATTACTGACTGGTACTAAAAAGACGTGAGCACATTATACCTGTGCTTCCTTCTCGGTTACCGGTAAAGCACTGTTTTGAATTTAATATTTTGCTATTAATATTTTGATAATATTTTTGCTTTTAATATTTTGATAATATTTTTATATTTTCATGGACTTGCTCTGCAGTATATTTGTGATCTTCTCACCCCATACACTGCTTCAAGACACCTTCAATCAGTCAATTATTACTTTCAGATCCTAATTCATATTTTAAGGCTAAAGGTGACCGGGCTTTCTAGGTGGCTGCTGATAGGCGTGGAATAGCCTTTCTCTCCACATTAGATCTTCCCGCTCCATTTGTGTGTTTAAATCCTCTTTGTATTCTTTATGTATTAATTGAGGTTTAAAATTTTCACTGTTTTTTTCTTTGGTTTTTGTTTATTCTTTTAATTTTTAAAAGAATCTTTTAATATCTGCTATGTTAAATGTGCTTTATACATCAATAAACTCAACTAAACTAAGCATTGCGTGAGTGTTTTTATAATGTCTGCATGGTTGTCACTACATACATCTTAATTTAATGCAATATTTGACTTTTAAGATAATCACTTATTGTAGTGTGTGTGGCTGTCTAGTAGTATTAGACCAATTAATTATGCATTTTAATCAGTATTTTGAAAAAATCAACCATAAGGTAACTATCCAATCATACACTGTGACCAACTGAGAGTCTGAGACACCTTAACAACCCGAAGAATGAACGTATGATTTTGCAGGCCTGTGAAAGGGGGTCTTATATCTTGTACATACATTTGATTAGCACTGAGGCTTGTGACAACTACTACAATGTAGGACAACAAAATATATTTCTCTGTAAAGACCAGGATGCATTGAACTAAGAGATATGTGAACACCCTTCTCAACAGTAATGGGCACAAAAGTCTTAACCTAGAGCATTTTCAGCTGGTTCAGTTGTTTGGACTATGTATATGTGATCTGGCCATGAAACTGCTGGGATAAATGTATGCTTTAAATAATAGTTAAATGCAACATAGTGCAATCAACTAAAACAACTTGATTATTAGAACATATCACCTATTACCTGAATTTGTCCATATAGTCTGACATATCAAAAAGATCAAATGCCCTTTTTGGACAAAAATATTGATTGATTTGTTTTTTTTTTTAATTTCTTGTCATTAAATAATCATTTTAATCAAGCTCATTTCAATTCTTATTTTATAATTTGTTATCTTTTGCCCATTAATGTTAACTTTAAAAAAAAATTGTATACTTCTCTTTTATCCTTTAATTCTCTTTGTCTTAATTTCAATTGTACTTATGTACTTTGAATTGCCTTAATTTTTTAAATGTGCTATACAAATAAACTTGCCTTGCATTTTGGCCTTCCACTTTCCTTACATGGTCTGTGCTTCCTGTTTTTATGACCTATGGGTTTTGTAGTTCATTCATCACACCTGTTCCTTCTTCCCCATTAATTAGTTTGACTATTTAAACTTTCTGCGGTCCACTCTCTGCTATATACTTTACTAAGTTGTGTTTCCTTTGTGCATAGTTCTTGGTTTTCCCTGCTTTTTGACTCTGGCTTACATGTTTGATCTTTGAATATGGTTTACCCTGTTTTTATTTTTTATTTTTGACAATTTGTTTTCTGTATTTTTCACTTAGAAAATATGTAATTGTACTGCTGTGCATTTTTATTATTTTTTTTTTTTGTCAGGGGCATTTTGATTTTGATGGTTCCTCAAGATTAAAAAAAATGTTCAGGAAAGGCTGAAAGTCTGGAAGTTCAATAAAGTCATACAATGCATTAAATTAGTAATGAATTTTTTAGCCACCTCAGATAGTTGTATGATTGTTTGGTTTTGGGCTGACAGCCAATATTTTTCTACAAGTGCTATGAAGAGATTTGCTGGCATTAATTTCAACTGCATAACTGCAAAGCTCTGCATGGGAGTATGCTAAAATGAGTTTGATTCTAAAGGCAAGGATTCAGTATTGGAAAAAGCTACTGGATCTGTTGGAATATGATTACATATTCGGCCCCCTTGAACTTTTCAACCTTTTGCCACATTTCAGGCTTCAAACATAAAGATATAAAATTTTAATTTTTTGTGAAGAATCACCAACAAGTGGGACACAATTGTGAAGTGGAACGAAATCTATTGGATATTTTAAACTTTTTTAGCAAATAAAAAACTGAAAAGTGGTGCGTGTAAAATTATTTGGCTCCTTTACTTTCAGTGCAGCAAACTCACTCCAGAAGTTCAGCGAGGATCTCTGAATGATCCAATGTTGTCCTAAATGACTGATGGTGATAAATAGAATCCACCTGTGTGTAATTAAGTCTCTGTATAAATGCACCTGCTCTGCGATAGTCTCAGTGTTCTGTTGAAAGCGCAGAGAGCATCATGAAGACCAAGGAACACACCAGGCAGGTCCGTAATACTGTTGTGGAGAAGTTTAAAGCCGGATTTGGATACAAAAAATTTCCCAAGCTTTAAACATCCCAAGGAGCACTGTGCAAGCGATCATTTTGAAATGGAAGGAGTATCAGACCACTGCAAATCTACCAAGACCTGGCTGTCCCTCTAAACTTTCAGCTCGGACAAGGAGAAGACTGATCAGAGATGCAGCCAAGAGGTCCATGATCACTCTGGATGAACTTGCAGAGAACTACAGCTGAGGTGGTAGAGTCTGTCCATAGGACAACAATCAGTCGTACACTGCACAAATCTGGCCTTTATGAGAGTGGCAAGAAGAAAGCCATTTCTCAAAGATATCCATAAAAGTCTTGTCTAAAGTTTGCCACAAGCCACCTGGGAGACACACCAAACGTCACACCAAACGTTGAGAAATGGCTTTCTTCTTGCTACTCTTCCATAAAGGCCAGATTTGTGCAGACCGGCACAAAGAAGACAGCACAATTTCTTACAAAAGTGCAGCTCCTCTGAATATGAAGCAAGAGCTATAAGAAATAGTACACACTCTTCCCCAGCATGGATTGGGAGATAAAAAGTATCGGAGCATGGTACAAAGGAAAAAAAGAAAACAATGAAAGGGCAGAGAAAAAGTGTGCAGATAGTAGGAGAAAATACTTATGATGAATGATTCACTCCGTTTAGGTGCCATAATGCCTAGATAAGCGGGCAAGGGAGGTGGGATGAAGAGCTTTTTGATCATTTTAAATCATTAATGTGTAGATATCATGACCATGACATTTTTCAGTTGCTGTCTGTTTTAAGCAATCTCTTAAAGATATTAAATTACTAATAAATCTCAATTACCACAGCAGAGAAAGAAATATTAATCTAATTAAGTATTATATACGCACACACGTTCCCCCCCTCTGAATGTATTCCCTAACATCTGAGATAAAATATTTCCGTTTTACAAATGTAATTTTTGTTTCTAATGAAATTCGACAAATCAATAGCTTTGGAGTTCAGACCTTTTAAAAATTACACCAAAACTTTGTAAAATATAAGAAATAACACCACAAGAGAATCAAGTATCCCACAGTTGTTTAAGATTATGTGGCTAACAATTTTTTGGACAAAATGTCAGAAAGAACCTTATAATACTGAGACAGACAGATACATAATGATTCACTTTTTTTTGTACTAAAAACATTCTCAAAGACAGAATATCCATGTAGCATCAAATTATTTTCCTTTTCAAGTCCCTCACACCTGAAACTAACCACAATCCTTGCTTTCACTAATCTATGAAAACCACCACTCCTGAACACTTCACTTTCTTATATATTTAAAACCAGTGATACAACATGCTATGAAAATAAACTTTCAAAAAATAAAGGTTCTGTTAAAATGGAATGAATGGACTACCAAAAACAGTGAATATTTGAACAGTGAAAACAGCATGACTCACTGATGCTCTTTGTGAACAAAACAGAAAGAGAATTTTCAGCTTCATTTCATCACTTTGGATAAAAACCCCAAACAGCTTGTCATCCTTACATAAAAGAATGTTCCCTTTCAAAGGGAACGTCGACATTGAATTTAGCATAACAGTATGGGAACACTTTGTGCGCGTGACCGGTATCAGAAGCTTGTGTAAAATCATGCCATACTTATAGGCCTGCCATGATCAGGTGACGTGGCAATTAAGCGCGTCGCATGATATATATATATTTATGGCACCTGTGAACCACGCCATCAGCCTTATTATCTTCAGTGAGACTGCATGGCTGTTGTTTGTGTCGAACAAACAAACAAACAAACAAACAATTCATTTCTATTTGAGATTTTCTCAAAATCTCAATTCAACCTTTTCCAACCAAAATCTTTTCCAACCTTTTTTTTTTAGAGGAAAAGAAAAGAGAGGGAAGTAATGAGCGAGAATGAATTCAGGAAGTGTGTTACGGCTTGCTCCTGTTTCGTCACAGTGAAAAGTGCGCACTTTCTAGATGAAGTGTTTAGGAGTGTAGTATGCGATGGGATCCTCGAGAGGCTGCACATGTTAATGCCTACATTAATCAGCTCGCTCTTCCCGGAAGTCGAAGCGAGTTGGGTTTCAGAGCCTCGCGGATCTGTGCCGGCCGTGAAAGCTAGCCGTCTCAGGTTCGGGGATCCAGAGATGAGCGCTGCTCTATCTCTTGCTCTGTCTTTCGGGTTCAGCTCTCCACTGGATTTTTGGAGCTCGCATTACGACTCCTGCTTCTGCTATGGAAAGCCAAAAGGGGAAGAAAACACACACACACACACACACACACACGCACGCACGCACACAAATAATAGTAATAATTTCTCTCTGACTCCAAGGAGTCAGAAGGATGTGCTAAAAACTGAGAGCAGCATATAAAGAGATGCTTGAAGTGATTACTAAGGCTGGATGAGCCTTTTTCTCCCCAGTGAAAGCAAATCCCTTACACTACAGAAACTCCCCTGTCTTGCAGAAGTGCATGACAAAATATCAGGCTTCTGGGGAAAACCATGCATAAGCCATATTTATAACCCCATGCTGTTGGATTATTCAGCCATTGAGGGGAATGAACTGCATGGCTATTTAGCTACGCTGAAGGTGGAGGAGGCACTTGCGAGCTACCTCTCTCCATCGACGGCAGGTAATTAGGGGGGCTGGCTTTGCATCCAAAGCACCGTATAAGGCCGCTGTGTCATTGCTGGGCAAGCCTATGCACTAATAGTCTTGCTTGTGGATCACTGCAGGCCTACCAAGCAGACCTGCTGAGTGAGCTCGACATATGGTAGCATTCAAAAAAGTCAGTTCCCCTCCGGTTCTCTCGAGCTCACCACAAGTGGAGCCCGGGCCAGCACTAGTACGAGGGAGACCCAGAAGGCAAGTATGGCAGCCCTCCAACCCCTGCAGACAGCTAGGGAAACTGGGCGGCCACAGTCCCGCGACTAGGCCTGATCTGAGAATGGTCATAAAGGCCAAGCAAGCAAAGAAGAGTGGCCCTGAGGGGCCATGGAGGGACGTATCAGGGGACATGAGGCTGTTAGGACAGGTAGCCCCCAGTGCTACTGTAGGGCCACCCCTAGCCAAGGTGGTCCCCAAGTTTTCAGTGTTCACTGGTCAGTGAGCTGACACAGGGCAACGAAAATAGTTAACGTCACTAAAAGACCATCTGGCAGCATGGAAACTACTACCAAATGTGTCTCCATGGGTTCTGTCTACCATAGAAAAGGGTTGCCAGGTCCAGTTTATTTTACAATTTTAGATCTGCATCAACTGAACCATACTCTTTGGACATACAGGTTCAAGATGCTGACCCTCAAACTTATCGTGCCACAGATTTAGTTTGAGGACTGGTTTGTGGCGATAGATCTAAAAGGTGCATATTTCCACATAGAAATATCGGTAGCTTTATCCCCTCGCACCTTCACAAAGTGCATGGATGTCACTCTGGCTCCATTGAGACTCCAGAGCATCTGTGTACCAAACTACCTGGACGACTGGTTAATTTTAGCATGATCCAGTGAACTGGCGGTTCAACAACGAGATGTTGTTCTCACCCACATGAAGAGCTTGGGGCTCAGGTTGAATCTCAGAAAAGTATGCTTTCCCAAGTGCAGTGGACAACTTTTCTAAGTTAAAAGGGGGGACCCAAAAAAAAAAAAAAAAAGGGGGGGGGGGGGGGGGAGAGGAGGAGGGGAAAAAAAACAAACACACGAAAAACGGGAAAAAGGGGCGGGGAGGGGGGGAGAGGAGGGAGAGGGGGGGGGGGGGGAGGAAAAAAACACCACCCCCCACCCAAAAAAAAAGAAAAGAAGGGTCCCTTTTCCCTTAAAAAAAAAAAAAAAAAAAACCAAAACAGAAAAAAAAAAAAAAATGAAGGGGGAAGGGGGGGGCGGGGAGAGGGGAGGGGGGGAGAAAAAAAGAAGCGTGAAAACTTGGGTACTGACTACGGGGCTATCAGCTCATAGATTCTGATCTCACAACTGAGATTGTAGAGACCATGTTAAATGCTAGAGCAACATCCACAAGGAAACTGTATGCACTTAAGTGACAGCTTTTTGTCTTGTGGTGTGAGGGACATCATCTAGACCCAGATAACTGTACAAAAGCTACAGTCCTGGAGTTTTTACAAGAACATTTCTCAGCGGGGTGGGCTCCTTCTACAATCAGGGATTACGTGGCCGCCATTTCGGCAATCCATGCCCCTGTTGATGAAGCCTCTGTGGGGCAACATCCTCTAACTTCGAGGTTCATGCATGTTGTCAGATGGCTGAGGCCCATCTACAGGCTGCACATACCTTCCTTGGACCTTTCTGTGGTCTTGGAATGTCTGTCAGGGGCCCTATTGTCAGGGGCCCCAGTATCCTATGCTGGATTATATTCCTAAAGTGCCTACATCATAAGTAGTGTTGCAGGCTTTCTGCCCTCCTCTGTTCCTCATACTGGAACAAGGGAAATTGCACTGGCTGTGGCCAGTAATGGCTCTCGATCTGGCCAGTGGTGTAAGTCGGAGCAGCTGCTGGTCTGCTTTGGCAGCGACAGTAATGGTGATGCTATGTCAAAGCAGCGCATCTCGAATTGGATAGTGGAAGCAATCTCTATGGCTTACAAGGCACGCGGTCTCGCCACGCCACTGGGCACAAGAGCTCATTCCACTAGGGCGGTTGCCTCCTCGAAGGCTTTATCCATAGGGGTATCCTTGCAGGATGTGTATGCGGCTGCAGGGTGGTGTACGCACATTCATTCTTTATTACAGCCTGCATATTCATTCCACCTCGGGCTCGAGTGTCTTGCAGTGACCCTCGGGCTTGGGTCTTTTTGAACAAGCCATACCCTCGGTGTGATGGAGTGGGTATCCCCATTCCCCTACTGTTAGGCTAAATGCAACACCAAAGTTCCCTTTGAAAGGGAACGTCGGGGTTACGCATGTAACCCTGTTCCCTGAGAAGGGAACGAGACGTTGCATAGCACTGTCATACCAGGGCAGGCCTGTGAATTGCGTCTTTGCTTCAGACAATAGAGGCTGGTGGCATGGTTCACAGGTGTCATATATATATAATGCGATGCACTTAATTGCCACATCACCTGATCATGGCAGGCCTATAAGTAGAGGCATGATTTTACACAAGTTTCAGATACCGGTCACGCTCGCAAATTGTTCCCATACTGTTGTGCTAAATGCAGCGTTGAAGTTCCCTTTGAAAGGGAACAGGGTTACCTGCGTAGTATGTAGTTTCATCCAGATATTATATGATCTTAACAGCTGACAAGTTTGGACATCTATCTGTCTGAACTGAGTCTCAGCTGTAAATGTTTGTAAATTAAATTTCTGAAATGAAATCAATCCATTGCTATATAAAAAAAAAATTTCTCTATCTCCATATGGCACTGTATGCTCATTCCTAAATCCACAGCAACTGGATCAACTCTGCTCCTTCGCTTATTTTAAAAATTACCTCAGTCTCTGTAAAAGTGTCTCTCATCTACTTAGGAATAAACTCTATAATTTCATTATAAAAGTTCCTATCTTAACCACATATTAATTACAGCTGTTAGTAGTGCATTTCTTGGGAGAAAGAGAATAAGGAAGCTACAAATAACTTTTGGATTCTGCCTGTTGGTGAAATCAGACTGAGATGTCAAGCATTTAGTAACACCACCTGTTTTTATAGTAGTACTTAAAAATTCCTTAATAAAAAACAAAAAAGTGTACACACTTACACAAAAGGACCATGATTACCTTCAAGACTTCAACAAAACTACAAAACTCAGTAGCTTGCCAAGAATTAATGTGAGAAATATAGTTTACAGAGTGATGACACAAGAGAGAGAGAGAGAGAGAGAGAGAGAGAAAGAGAGAGCTAGAGAGAGATCACCTTTACATTTTAACATTACCTTACATCATACTCTTAAGAATTGATCTATAGCTTCTTCAACATACACCATCAAACACCAAATGACAACATCTCGGGTCATGTTCATGTTAGGTTTGCTTGAAGCCTGAAATGACAGCAATAAACATTATTCAAGTTCATGGTGTAAAAATCATCCACTGACCTTAAAAGCTGCACTTTTTAACACTACGTGGTTAAACAATCCTCCATCAATTATCCTTAATGATCCTTTAACGAAACACTGTAGTTTCCAGGAAACCAGCTGTGACTCCAGGAAGTCATTGGTCCCAGCAAGGAAATAGTGCATAGCACATAAATTCACATAAGACCACAACATTTTATATCTTGTATGGATTAAACAAACAATACATGATGTTAATCAGTGTGCTTTAAATGTGCTGGCAGGCAAATTTAGCTAACTTTGGACAAATGGTTTTGTGATTTGTGATTCACTTGCTAATTTCATTGTGGCTATACTATTGTATATGTATGTACTCATTTTACATTGGTCTCCCTCAAACTGTGCTATCCTGCCTATACTTGGTTCAAAATGCAGCAGCTGTTGGCTTTTAACAGGGTCTAGAAAGAGAGATCACATTTCCCTTGTATTACTGTAGCATCTGTACATTGGCTTCCATAGAAATTCAGGGCTGATTTTAAAATTCTGCTATATGTTTAAAAGGCACTTTCAGGTCCTCACACCCTAATATCTTCTTCCTTACTTTTTATTCTTTAGTTTTTGAATCAGTCAATAAAAGGTTGAAATAAGTAAATACTTGCTGTGGTATGTAGAAGTATTATTATTATTATTATTATTATTATTATTATTATTATTATTATTATTATTATTATTATTATTATTATTATGTATGCAATAACAACAACAACAATAATAGTTATTTTATGTAATTTTATACAATTATATGAATAATAATTACAATTGTATGTCATTGTTTATTTGTTGATCAATCTGTAAAACACTTATTTTTAAACGTACTCTATAAATAGAGGTTGATTTAACCAAAATGGCTAAGTGCATTTAAGTACATACTGTACTTAATAACAAATGTATGAGAATATTCTTATAAACCCTTTGGAATTGTCTAGATTTCTGCATTACAGCTTCTAGATGATCTTTGGCTAAACCTCAAATTAATTTAGACCGGGCAAAATTATTAGGATTATCACAACAATTTGTATGGGGTTAACACCTTAAACTGCAAGTCCTATAGTACATGAGATACAAGTTCAAAGAGTTAAGCTTAGATTGACAGGTGGAGATAGTGAGAGAGCTATTTTTACGGCGTGATTCACATCAAGTGCAATCCTCACTTGTGGAATTCCTAAGAATAATTTTTGAGACTGGGGCATAATGGCATATTTATTGTCATTATTATGATTAAGATCAGAGTGCATTTAGAAGAACTTGAAACATGAAAGAAGAACTTGAAACATAAAAAAACCTTAATGATTTCAAAAATCAGTGACTGGGTAAGGAGGGGATTAGGCAGAGAAGAAACCGAGAAGCTAGGCTAGGGGAAGGCAAGGGAGCTTGGGAGGTTTGGGGATATACTTACACAAGGCATTGTATCTGTTGTTGAACACTTGTGTTTCTATTTTTGGAAGCCTAAATAAGACTTAAGCCACATATCTTCTTCGATTATGACGCATTGTGTCAAGCTTCCTGAGTGCCAATAAACTAGGACAGATAAGGAAAATAAGTGATTTAATTGTCCCCTCAGTAATTAGATTAAAATAAAAATTAGCAATGAGTGGTATTTGGTATTGTATATGGTATGGTACTTGTGTGTGTGTGTTTGTGTGTGTGTGTGTGTGTGTGTGTGTGTCTAGAAAACAAGCATGAAACATGAGACACAAGGCATAAAGCTTTAACAAAAGACAAACACAAGACTATCAGTGCGGTGCAAAGTGTGACAAATACAAGTACTAATTAATCAAAAACTGTGAAACAGTTTTTTTTTTTTTGCAGTGGCTGATGGAAATCATAGTCTTTAACTCTTTTCCATGACAATAAACAACAACGTGGCACACATAAGAAACAAATGACAACACTGCTATGCAAGGGAGAGGATAGACGTCCTCATCAGAGCAGGAGGGATGGAGCGATGTCAGAAGCTCAACCAGGTGGTGTAGCAATGTCCTCAGTGGAGCAAGGAGATGGAATGATGCCCACAAAAAAGCCACAAGCCCTAATAACATTACTATCTAGAATCTTCTGGTGGACCTCAAAAAAATCTGCTGCTCCACTGATCAATCAAGCTCTCTGTCAGGAATTAGAGGTGGAGGCAGATGTAAGTGCAGGTACTTTATTGTGGAAAGTACAAATAAGACAAACAAAACAGTGAAAACAAGAACCATCAACATAAACTACAAAGCAAAAAACTTACAAACTCTATGCAATAACATGACAAACACTAAATGACATCAACAAAAGCTTGACAAGGAAAAACTAAAACTTCAGTAGTGGCGTTAATCAAGGTGAAGTAGGAAAAAGGTGTGAGTGATCAGTGAATGTGTGGTAATATAATGTGACATGCAGGGGTTGATGTTTAGAATAGTTATGAGCCATTACAGTGGTGTGAAAAAGTGTTTGCCCCCTTCCTCATTTCCTGTTCCTATGCATGTTTGTCACACTTAAGTGTTTCGGAACATCAAACCAATTTAAACAATAGTCAAGGACAACACAAGTAAACACAAAATGCAATTTGTAAATGAAGGTGTTTATTATTAAAGGTGAAAAAAAATCCAAACCATCATGGCCCTGTGTGAAAAAGTGATTGCCCCCTAAACCTAATAACTGGTTGGGCCACCCTTAGCAGCAACAACTGCAACCAAGCGTTTGCGATAACGTGCAATGAGGCTTTTACAGAGTCCTGGAGGAATTTTGGCCCACTCATCTTTGCAGAATTGTCCTAATTCAGTTACATTAGAGGGTTTTCGAGCATGAACGGCCTTTTTAAGGTCATACCACAACATCTCAATAGGATTCAGGTCAGGACTTTGGCTAGGCCACTCCAAAGTCTTCATTTTGTTTTTCTTCAGCCATTCGGTGGTGGACTTGCTGGTGTGTTTAGGATCATTGTCCTGCTGCAGAACCCAAGTTCGTTTCAGCTTGAGTACACGAACAGATGGTCGGACATTCTCCTTCAGGATCTCTTGGTAGACAGCAGAATTCATAGTTCCTTTTATCACGGCAAGTCTTCCAGGTCCTGAAGCAGCAAAACAGCCCCAGACCATCACACTACCACCACCATATTTTACTGTTGGTATAATGTTCTTTTTATGAAATGCAGTGTTCCTTCTACGCCAGATATACTTGGACACACACCTTCCAAAGATTTCCACTTTTGTCTCATCGGTCCACAGAATGTTGTCCCAAAAGTCTTGGGGATCATCACGATGTGTTGTGGAGAAATTGAGACGAGCTTTGATGTTCTTTTTGCTCAGCAGTGGTTTTCTCCTTGGAACTCTGCCATGCAGGCCATTTTTGCCCAGTCTTTTCCTGATGGTGGAGGCATGAATGCTGACCTTAACTGAGGCAAGTGAGGCCTGCAGTTCTTTGGACGTTGTTGTGGGGTCTTTTGTGACCTCTTGGATGAGTCGTCGCTGCGCTCTTGGGGTAATTTTGGGCGGCCGGCCACTCCTGGGAAGGTTCACCACTGTTCCATGTCTTCGCCATTTGTGGATAATGGCTCTCACTGTGGTTTGCTGGATTCCCAAAGCTTTGGAAATGGCTTTATAACCCTTTCCAGACTGATAGATCTCAATTACTTTCTTTCTCAATTGTTCCTGAATTTCTTTGGGTCTCGGCATGATGTGTAGCTTTTAAGGATCTTCTGGTGGACCTTACTGTGTCAAGCAGCTCCTATTTAAGTGAGGCCTTGATTGTGAACAGGTGTGGCAATAATCAGGCCTGGGTGTGGCTAGAGAAATTGAACTCAGGTGTGGACAAGCACAGTTATAGTATGTTTTAACAAGGGGGGCAATCACTTTTTCACACAGGGCCATGATGGTTTGGATTTTTTTTCACCTTTAATAATAAACACCTTCATTTACAAATTGCATTTTGTGTTTACTTGTGTTGTCCTTGACTATTGTTTAAATTGGTTTGATGTTCCGAAACACTTAAGTGTGACAAACATGCAAAGGAACAGGAAATGAGGAAGGGGGCAAACACTTTTTCACACCACTGTATGTGCCACCATGACAGAGAAAAGCAAAGAGTGAAAGAACCAGGCAAAGATAGAAAGAATGAGACAAAGGTAAGCAGTAGTGTTTTATGCCAATATATGGTTCAAAATGAAGACTGACTAGCAAATTAAACAAAATGCCTAAAAAGGGTACAACAAAATTGCCTTTCAAATGAGCTGGTAAGCATTCTCTATGTAGGACATTATACAAGGGTTCAATATTCCTAGCATATTAATAGTGCACAATCCAGGCAAATAGGGAATAAAAATGATTTTCGGATAGTGTTTCCTTTTAGCATTCTCACTGACCAGAGAATAGTGACCTTGAGGCATGGCAAATACAATTTATAGGAAGTACAGACAGCAAGTCAGAGATTAAATGTGTGTGTGTGTGTGTGTGTGTGTGTGTGTGTGTGTGTGTGTGTGTGTGTGTGTGTGTGTGTGTGTGATATAAAGGGTGTATGTCTGCTCCAGGGGATCAGTTCAGTGGCAGCAATGAAATGTGACGGGCACAGACATTAGAGGCTGTGCAAAAAATAGTCACCATACGGCCATGACAAGCACAGGCCGACAGAGGTAGAGTAACACGTTTGACAGGCTCTCCTTTCTGTGTGTGTGTGTGTGTGTGTGAGTCTCATTTACAGCACCCAAGTTGGCCAGACAAAATTTCTGTAGCAAAATAGGACACAGAATCGCATGTCAACAAGCCTTAAGTTACACCAAAAGCTAAACATTGTGTAACATCAACAATGGATAACCGAGAACATGCAGTCATACAACTTTGTCTCACATTTACCTCCATTCATGCATAACTAAATATATGCACAAATGAATAGTTATGACTGGGTCAAGTTCTGGTGAAAGATGGCTTTAGCTGATGGGGTATCTTTATATCTTGTCTTAAGGGTTAGCTGCTTATCATTTCATGCATGTTTATTTGCTCATTAGAATTCCTAGGAATTTTTGGCAGATATCATTTACCAATCTGGCAAAAAGTTTAGTAAACAGACATTAATTTAAGTGAATGTCAAAAAAAAGAGAGGTGAGACAGCTGCAAATGCAGTTAAGTATTTTATTTGAAGTGCAGACAGACAAATCTAAAACATGAATCAAAATCTTGAATGGGAAGCAAGAAGAAGTCAGGCGATCAACAAAAAAAAAACAAAATCAAGGATGTACAAAATACAGCAAAGAGGAGACAGAACTAGATCAAAAACAAGAATATTGCAAGATGGAATGAAATTAAAACAGCTCAGTAAAGACAGGGGATTAAACACTGAACAATACTTCTTGTGGAACAGAGAATCACAAGGGTCTAAATATACAAACTAATTAAAGGGTCAACTGAAAACAGGTGTGAGTGATAAAAATGCATGAAGGAAACAAACAATGGCGGTATATATAAGTATATGACAACGCGGAAGCAGGTGCTATAGCACTGCAAACTGTTATGCACGTTGAGCACTTCTGCATGCAGTGCTTTGCACAAGGGGTACCCTCCCAAGGGTGCTGTTCCAGCAGTGCCTTCGAACATTCCCACTGGTGATCCGACACCTCTGGGTAAAATGTCCAACCAAAACCCAAGGCCCCAAGACAGGCATGGTCTGACATGCTGACTTTTTCCATAAGAGCCAGGGAGCAGATATGGGACATACTTGCAGAAAGTAAGCGGTGGGTTGGCGATATCCTTGCTGGAATTTGGTAGTATAGCTAAGACAAAATTGCCAAGGTCAGGTGATGGAGCTGTAATGAACTCGCCAGGGTCAGGTGGTGGTGCAGGGACAAGTATGCTGAGGTCAGGTGGTGCTGTTGGGACAGTCTTTCTGAGGTCTGGTGTTGTGGTTGGGACAGTCTCACTGAATTCACGTGTTGGGGCTGGAACAGTCTCGCTGAAGTCAGATGTTGGGGCTGAGACAGGTTCGCTAAGGTGAGGTGGTAGGGATGGGACAGTCTTGCCAGTGTCAGCAGGACTTGGGAGGCTGCGCCATCAACCTCAGGCAGGAGCAGGATGTAAGAGGCTGCACTGTTGGCTTCAGGTGTGAGCAGGACTTTGGAAGTAGTGATGTCAGTCTCACGTATGAGAAGTACTTGGGAGGCCCTCTGGCTCTGACTGCAGTTTAGCTGGGAAGGCCACCTCGTTGGCCTCTGGAGGGTGCACTGCAGGGGAAGCCACTCTGTCAGCCACTGGCTGGAGCTTGGCAAGGGACTTTGCTGTCTCTTCATCACTAGCCTTTCACACCTCATATTAGCTAGATGACTGTGGACTGGGTTTGGCCGACATGTTTGAACACATGAGCATGGAGAAACACATTTATTGCAACACTTAAACAATATATCCACAAATCACACACAGAAAATATGCATCCTGGAGAAGCAGGGATATATGTGTAGCTAGAACTGCAGTTGAAGCAGATAAATTGTATAGGAGGAAAGAGAGAGAGATTTGTAATAAATATTTATTGTGTCATATTATCCACCATCCATGATTTTCTCTCCTGGAATTCTCGGCAGCACAAAAGCAGAAAGGCTAAACATTTCAGAATGTTGCACTTGTACTCTCATGAGGTATACATGCAACATTAAGGTTTACTTTGCTGGATTAAGTGGTAAGCCAGATATATAACCTTACATAATCTTGACATTGGAAGGATATCACAAATACAGTCCCTTCTGAAACTATTGAAACATCTAGGCCAATTCATTTCTTTTTTCTTTTTTCTTTTTTTTTGTAGACTGAAGAAACTGGGCGCACGGTGGCTTAGTGGTTAGCATGTTCGCCTCACACCTCCAGGGTCTGGGGTTCGATTCCCGTGTGCGGAGTTTGCATGTTCTCCCCGTGTTGCAGGGGTTTCATCTGGGTACTCCGGTTTCCTCCCCCAGTCCAAAGACATGCATGGTAGGTTGATTGGCAGCTTGGTAAATTGTCCGTAGTGTATGAATGGGTGTGTGAGTGTGTATGTGATTGTGCCCTTTGATGGACTGGCACCCTGTCCAGGGTGTACCCCGCCTTGTGCCCGATGCTTCCTGGGATAGGCTCCAGGTTCCCCGCGACCCTGAAGCAGGAATAAGCAGTTGAAGATGGATGGATGGATGAAGAAACTGGATTTGAGATCAAAAGATGAATATGAAAAGAGAGTTCAGAATTTCAGTTTTGGTATTTGGTATTCCTGGTATTTATATGTAGTTTTGGTATTCCTGGTATTTATATGTAGATGTGTTAAACAATATACAACATCTGACACATTTTGTATCAGATTACCAAATTTGTATGCAAGCAAAAATATTGGAACATGTGACTGACAGGTGTTTCTTGTAACCATTGTTAACCCTGTGCCCTGTTAGATTGATTGTTTAAACAATAAATATCTCTGAATGTATACTCATGGTTTTAGCCTTTTTTCACTTGTAAAGACTGCATTTGTTTTAAGAAAAAGATAAGCCACCATGGAGAGCAGAGAAATGTATATAGAAGATAAGCAAGTAATTCTGAAGCTGAGAAAAGAGGGGAAAAATCGATCAGAGGCACTGCACAAACATTGGGCATAGAAAATACTACAATTTGGAATGTCCTAAAGAAGGATACCTTCTTCACTGGTGTAGTGAGCAACAGACACTGAATGCGTTGGCCAAGAAAAACAACAACAGCTGATGACAGAAACATTGTGAGCGCTGTGAAGAAAACATTGGGGTTACACATGTAACCCTGTTCCCTGAGAAGGGAATGAATACAGTGGGAAGCACCCTCACGCGTAACCGGTATCTGAAGCTTGTGTAACATCATGCCTACTTATAGGCCTGCCGTGATCAGGTGGAGTGGCAATTAAGCACATCACATGATAAATAAACAACATCTGTGAACCACGCAGTCAGCCTCTATTATCTGAAGTGAAGACGCAATTCACAAGCATGCCCCAGTATGACAAAGTTACGCTACGTCTCGTTCCTTTCTCAGGGAACAAGGTTACATGCGTAACCCAGACATCCTCTTTTAAAGGGAACTTCACATTAGCTGAACGCAGTGGGAACAAGAATACTCACTCCATCTTACTTTGGGTACGGCCTGTTCAAAAAGATCCCACCCGAAGGTCACTGCTAAACACTCGAGCCTGGGCCGGAATGTATATCCAGGCTGTAAAATTTAATGAATGTGTGTGGCATAGACCACCCCGCCACAGCACACATATCCAGTAAGGATACCCCTTTGGACAAAGCCATCGAGGAGGCAACCCACCCAGTGGAATGAGCCCTTATGCCCAGAGGCGTGGCAAGAATGCGTGCCTCAAAAGCAATAGAGATAGCTTCCACTATCCAATTAGAAATGTGCTGTTCCAACACAGCACATGATCAGCAGCTGATCCGACTTACGCCACTGGCCAGAGTGGTAGACATTAGTACAGAGAGCCCTTACTGGCCACAGCCAGTGCAATTTCCCTTGTTCCAGTATGAGGAACAGAGGAGGGCAGAAAGCCTACAACACTACTGGCTGTCCAGCAGATGTAGGCACTTTAGGAATATAATCCAGCCTAGGATAGAGGAAGGCCTTGGCTAGTTTAGGGGTAAAGTCAAGGCAGGAATGGTTAACAGAAAGCTTGTAGATCCCCTACTCACTTGACAGATGTCAGGGCCAGCAAAAGAGCTACCTTTTGAGTCAAAAGCTTCTCAGAGACGCCAAGGGCTCAAATGTGGCACCTAGAAGACCTTCCAGGACCACAGAAAGGTCCCAGGAAGATATGCGTGCTCTGCAGATGTGCCTCAGCCACGTGACACCACATATATCCCGTGATGTTAGAGGATGTTGCCCCACACCGGCTCCCTAAATAGGGGAGTGGCAAGCCAAAATTGTGGCCACATAAGCCCTGATTGTAGGAGGAGCCAACCCCGCTGAGAAACATCCTTTTATTAACTCCAGGGCTGTAGCTATTGTGCAGTTTGATGTGAGACCAAAATCTATGATCTGTTCCCACTCAGGGGCCAGACCCACAGTTTCTGTAGTTCAGACCAGGGTTGATAAATCAGCCCTGTGGATGGGAATCTCTGAAGGAGTGCCGTCTAGCTGGAATATTGTCTCTGAGAACCATATTTGAGCTAGCCAAAAAGGTGTTGTTGCCATAAGCTCCAACAGTCTCTCATAGAGAGTGGAGGGGATGCCAAGATCCAGCGTTATCTTACTCAGTGTTGACGGATGCCCTGGAGTCTCAATGGAGCCAGACTGACATCCATGCACTTTGTGAAGGTGCGAGAGGAAAAATCTAGTCCAAAGGGAAGAACCTGATCTTGGTATGTGTTGCCTCCAATGCAAACCCCAGGAACATCCTGTGACAGGGCGATATTTATGTGGAAATAAGTGCCTTTTCGATCTTATCATCACAAACCAGTCCTCAAACTGAATCTGTAGAATGATAAGTTTGGGTCTCAGCATCTTGAACCTGTATGTCCGAACAGTACAGTTCAGATGACTCAGATCTAAAATTAGCCGCATACTCCTATTTTTGTGGACCAGAAAATAACGGCTGTAAAAAACTCCCTCCCTCAGGGAACGGGGTACATGTTCTATGGCCCCTTTGGCCAAGAGGGATCTTACTTCCTGCATTAATTTCATGCTCTACTCTGTGCTAACTACTTTGGTGAGCACACCTCTGAACCGGGGGGTCAAGCTCTGAACTTTGGACAGCCTTGGCTAGGGGAGGCCCTACCATAGCACTGGGAATAACTGCCCTAAAAACCTCATGTACCCATGATATGCCCCTCCACAGTCCCTCTGGACTGCTCCTCTTTTGACTGCTTGGCCTTTATGACCATTCTCACATCAGGCCTAGTAGCAGGCAATGACTGTGGCCACCCAATTCCCCTGGCTGTGAGCGGGGGTTGGCGGGTTGCCATATCACCTTCTGTGTGTCCCTCACACTAGTGCTGGCCTGGGCTCCACTGATGGATGCCTGGGTGAACTTGACACAACAGGGAGGAACTGGCTGAATGCCGCAGTATGTCGAGCTCACCCAGCAGGTCTGCTTGGTAGGCCTGCAACAATGCCATTGGCTACAGAAGTGTGGTATTTTGTCATGCGCTTCTGGAAAAAAGGGGAGTTTCCTGCAGTGTGAGGGATTTACCTTCACTGGTTTAAAAAATGTTCATCCAGCCTTAGTAATCAATTCAACTCTTTATATGCTGAACTCAGTTATACACACCTTTGTGGCTCCTCAGAGTCAGAGAGGAATTTTTTAATTTTATTCATGTGTGTTTTTTTTTTTTTTGACTTTCCATAGTGGAAGGAGTAGCAGTGACGGGAGGTCCAAAATCCAGAGGAGAGCCGGACCCGGAAGACCGAGCAAGAGCTAGAGCAGCGCTCGTCTCCGTCTCCTCTTCCCGATCCATATGAGATCCCCCTGGATGGCTAGCTGCCTCGGCAGTGGGCGACCCAGATCCACGAGGCTCTGAAATACAACTTGCTTCAGTTTCCTGAGAAGAGAGCAAGTCATGTGCAGAGCTGCGTAATATAAGGCGTTACAGTGTGCACAGCCAGACCTCTCAAGGGCTGCCATGCATGCTCCAAGCCAAGACACTTTACACAGAAAGTGTGCACTCCTTCACATGATGAAACAGGAGCAAGTTGTAGCACATTTCCTGAATTCTCTCACTCATACTTTTTTCTCTCCCTCATTCCATTTTTCTTCTCATTTTTTAAAGGGATAGAAAAGTCCAGAGATTTTGAGAAAAAAATAGAGAGGAAATGAAGTGTATTTTTGTTTTCGTTCCACAAATGACCGAAGCTAATAAGGATAACAACACAGTTCACAGGTGTCGTTTATATATCACTAGAGGCGCATAATTGGCATGTCAGCTTATCATGGCAGGCCTATAAATAGGCATGATTTTACACAAGCTTCAGATATCGATAACGCGCGAGGGTGCTTCCTAATGCGTTCAGCGTATGTAATGTGAAGTTCCTTTTGAAAGGGAACACCCAAAACAAGTTAGTGACATCACCAACAACCTCCCCAGGGCAGGAGTGAAGGTATCACAATCCACCATTTGAACAAGACTTTGAGAGCAGAATTATAGAGGCCATACCACAAGATACAAACAACTCATCAGCCGTAAGAATTGGAAAGCCAAATTGGAATTAGCAAAGAAATACAGAGATGAGCCATGAAAGTTCTCGAACCAAGATTAACCTCTACCACAGTGATGAAAATGCCAAAGTGTGGAGAAAGAAAGTACTGGCTCATGATTCAAAATATACAAGCTCAACTGTGAAACATGGTGGAGGTTGTGTCATGGCTTAGACTTGCATGGCTGCTTCTGGAACAGACTCATTAGTCTTTACTGATGATGTAACTCATGAATTGGAACTTTATCATGCAGCAAGACAATGATCCAAAACACATTGTCAACTCAACAAAGGATTTTATCAAGGGGAAAAAATGTCGGGGTTACGCATGTAACCCTGTTCCCTGAGAAGGGAACGAGACGTTGCATTTAGCAGTATGGGAACGCCTTGCGCGCGTGACCGGTATCTGAAGCTTGTGTAAAATCATGCCTCTACTTGTAGGCCTGCCATGATCAGGTGACGTGGCAATTAAGCGCGTCGCATGATATATATATGGCACCTGTGAACCGCGCCGCCAGCCTCTATTATCTGAAGCGAAGACGCAATTCACAGGCCAGCCCCGGTATGACAGCGCTATGCAACGTCTCGTTCCCTTCTCAGGGAACAGGGTTACATGCGTAACCCCGACGTTCCCTTTCAAAGGGAACTTCGACGTTGCATTTAGCAGTATGGGAACGGAAATACCCACTCCGTCATACCGAGGGTACGGCCTGTTCAAAAATACCCAAACCCGAGGGTCAGTGCAGGACACTCGAACCTGGGGAGGGATGAATATCCAGGCTGTCATAACAAAATGACCGTGTGAGGCATAGACCACCCTGCAGCCGCACACACATCCTGCAAGGAAACCCCTTTGGACAAAGCCTTCGACAATCCCAGTAGAGATGCACTGCTTTGACACAGCATCCCTTTTCTTGTCGCTGCCAAAGCAGACTAGTAGCTGCTCTGACTTACGCCACTGGCCGGAGCGGTGGACGTAAGTACAGAGAGCGCTTACTGGACACAGCGTGTGCATCCTCTCTTGTTCTGGTCAGAGGACAGAGGAGGGGAGAAAGCCTGCAACACCACAGGGTGTTAATCCGGCCTAGGATACAGGAAGGACTTGGCTTATCTAGGGGTAAAGTCAATGCAGGAGGGGCAACAGGGAGAGCTTGTAGACCTCCCACTCGCTTGAGAGATGTCAGGGCCTGTAAAAGAGCTACCTTTAGAGTCAGAAGCTTCTCAGAGGCTGACTCTAAGGGCTCAAATGGGGTCCCTGACAGACCTTCCAAGACCACAGCAAGGTCCCAGGAAGGTATGCATGGCCTGCAGATGGGCCTCAGCCGTCTGACACCACACATGAACCTCGAAGTTAGCGGATGTTGCCCCACAGAGGCTCCATCGACAGGGGCAGGGCCCGGCGAAACGGGGCGCACGTAACCCCGATAGTAGAAGGAGCCAACCTGCTGAGAAACGTTCTTGTCAGAACTCCAGGACTGTAGCGATTGCGCAGTTCACTGGGTATAGCTGACGTTCCTCACACCACCAGACAAAAAGCTGCCACTTGAGCGCCATATTTCCTTGTGGTGGGATCCACTCTAGGGGCTCGGAAGACGCTGACAGACCTTCCAGGACCACAGAATGTCCCAGGAAGGTATGCACAGCCTGCAGATAGGCCTCAGCCATCTGACACCACGCAAAACCTCGCAGTTAGAGGACGCTGCCCCACAGGCCCAAACAGGGAAAGGAAACCTGATTGTAGAAAGTCCCCCGCTGAAAATTTATAGAAACATGGTCACTACCACTCAGTCGACCAGAATCTATTAGCTGGCCCTCAGGGCCAACCCACAGCTTCCTTAGTTCTTGCCAAGGATGATAAATCAACCTGTGGCTTTAGGGGTAGTCCCTAAGGACTCAAAGCACAACAGACCTTCCAGGACCCCAGGAGTCCCAGGAAGGCGCGCCTGCAGAGGCCCAGCCGTCTGACACCGCACGAACCTTAAGTTAGAAATGTTCCCCCGGAGGCTCCATCAACAGGGCTGGCAAGCGGCGGCCAGTAACCCTGATTGTAGAAGGAGCCCAGCCCGCAGAAACGTTCTGTAAAACTCCAGGACTGTACAATAGGCTCTGGGTCTAGGTACTCCCTCAAGCCACAAGACAAAAGCTGACACCTGAGTGCATGTGATTTCCTTCTGGATGGGATCCACTCCAGGTGCTCGAATGGGCAGCCGACAGACCTTCCAGGACCATAGAAGGTCCCAGGAAGGTATGCATGGCCTGCAGATGGGCCGCAGCCTCTGACGCCACGCATGAACCCTCAAGGGTAGAGGATGCGCCCCACAGAGGCGCCATCAACAGGGTCATGGCTGGCGAAACGGCGGCCAAGTACCCTGATAGAAGACGGAGCCCAGCCCGCTGAGAACGTTCTGTAAGAACTCCAGGACTGTAGCAATGCCGCAGTTCACTGGGTCTAGGTGACGTCCCTCATGCCACAAGACAAAAAGCTGACACTTGAGTGCATACGCTTTCCTTGTGGATGGTGCTCTAGCTTTTAACATGGTTTCAACAATCTCAGTTGTGAGACCCGAATCTATGAGCTGGTGCCCCTCAGGGACCAGACCCACAGTTGCCGAGTTCTGCCGGAGCGTGATAAATCAGCTTCCTCCGGCCTGAGACAGTAGATCCGCTTTAGGGGGCTCGAATGGGGCTGCCGACAGACCTTCCAGGGCCATAGAAGGTCCCAGGAAGGTATGCGCGGCCTGCAGATGGGCCTCAGCCATCTGAGACAACGCACGAACCTCGAGGTTAGAGGACGTTGCCCCACAGAGGCTCCCTCAACAGGGCGTGGCTCACGAAATGGCGGCCACATAACCCTGATTGTAGGAAGAGCTCACCCCGCTGAGAAATGTTATTGTAGGAGCCCCAGGACTGTAGCTATTGCGCAGTTACTGGGTCCACAGTGAATCCTCGCGGACGGGAATCTCCCAAGGAGTGCCATCTCGCAGAGATATTATCTCTCAGAACCATGTTCGAGCTGCCAAAAAGGTGCTATTAGCAGGCTATCTTGGCGAACTCTCGCTAGAGCTAGTGGGAGCAATAATGGGGGGCAGCATACAGATGTGACCTCAGCCACATGTGTGGATTCCACCCCAGGCTCCCAAGATACAGCTTTATCTAGCTCAGTGTTGATAGGATTGACACTACGCCTGTTGGGGATAGAAACGCCCAGCATCGTAGTAGAATCCTATAACCCCTAGAAAAAGCGCCCACTGCACCGGAGAAAACCAACTTTTCTGAGATTCAACCTGAGCCCCCCATTTCTTCACGTGGCGAGAACAACATCTCAATGTTGAACCGCCAGCTCCATGGATCGTGCTAGAATTAACCAGTCGTCCAGGTAGCTTGGTACACAGATGCCCTGGAGTCCCAATGGAGCCAGAGTGACATCCATGCGCTTTGGCGGGTGTGAGGGATAAAGCTAGCAATAATCCTATGCGGAAACATGCACCTTTTAGACCTATCGCCACAAACCAGTTCTCGAACTGGATCTGTGGCACGATACGTTTGAACATCAGCCTCTGAACCTGTATATCCGAAGAGTACGGTTCAGATGATGCAGATCTAAAATTGGCCGCATATTCCCACTTTTTTGCGGAACAGGAAATAAAGGCTGTAAACCTCTCTCCCTGAGGGAACGGGGTACATGTTTCAGGACCCCCTTGTCCAAAAGGGGCTTACTTCCTGCGCTAACGTCGGGCTCTGGTCTGTGCTGACTTCTGTGGTGAGCACACCTTGTGAACGGGGGGTCTAGCTATAACTGGACCCGGTAACCCTTTCTATGGTAGACAGAACCCATGGAGACACATTTGGCCGTAGCTTGCACGCCGGCCGATGGTCTTCTAGTGACGTTAGCTATTCCACATTCTATTGGAGAGAAGCATCAGATTTCCGTTGCCCTGTGACAGCTTGCTGACCAGGGAACACGAAAACTGGGGACCACTTTGGCTAGGGGAGGCCCTACAGTAGCACTGGGGGCTACCTGCCCTAACAACCTCATGTCCCCGGATACATCCCTCCGCAGCCCCTCAGGACTGCTCGTCTTTGCCTGCTTGGCCTTTATGACCATCCTCAGATCAGGCCCAACAGCAGACCGCGACTGTGGCCGCCCGGTTCCCCTGGCTGTCTGCGGGGGTTGGCGGGCTGCCATACTCGCCTTCTGGGTTTCCCCCATACTAGTGCTGGCCCAGGCTCCACTCGTGGACACCCGGATGAGCTTGAGACAACTTTTTTGCCATAAGTCGAGCTCACTCAGCAGGTCTGCTTGGTAGGCAACACTGTCATTGTCTGCAGTGACCCACAAGCAAGACTACTACTGCATAGGCTTGCCCACCTTGGATGCAAGCCGGGCCCCCTTATAATTACCTGCCATCGGTGGGAGAGAGGTAGCTAGCAAGCGCCTACTCCACCTCGGGCATAGCTAAGTAGCCATGCCATTCATATCCACAATGGTCAAATAATCCAACGTCGTGGAGTTATGACTATGGCTTAAGCATGGTTTTCTCAGAAGTGAGATTTTGTCATAACTTCTGGAAGACAGGGGAGTTTCTGCAGTGTGAAGTATCTACTTTCACTGGGTAATACTTCAAGCAGCTCTTTATACGCTGCTCTCAGTTTTCAACGCATCCTTCTAACTCCTCGGAGTCAGAGAGGGGGCGTTATTACCCCTTTGGCTTTCCATAGCGGGAGGAGGAGTCGCGGCGCGAACTCCAAAATCCAGCGGAGAGCTGAACCCGGAAGACAGAGAGAGAGAGCAGCGCTCGTCTCCGGCTCCTCTTCCGGATTTAAAAATCCCCGAACCTGAGACGGTTGGCTGCCTTCCGGCAGCGCCGGCCGATCTGCGAGGCTTTGAGACCCGACTCACTCGGCTTCCGTTTTTTTTTTTGAGAAAAGCGCCGAGTCGAGCTGCTTAATGTGCGTTACCATGCGCAGCCTCTCGAGGTTGCCATCGCATACTACACCACTAACACTTCACCAAGAAAGTGTGCACTTTTCCCCCGTGATGAAACGGGAGCACGTTACACACGTCTTTAACTCTTTCTCTCTCATTACTTACCTCACCTTTTCTTTAAAAAGGGATAGAAAAGTTAAGAGATTTTGAGAAAATATCGAGTAGAAATGAAGCGTTTTTGTCACACAAACAACAGACATGCAGTCTCGCTGAAGATAATAAGGCTGGCGGCGCGGTTCACAGGTGCCATATATATATCACGCGACGCGCTTAATTGCCACGTCACCTGATCATGGCAGGCCTACAAGTAGAGGCATGATTTTACACAAGCTTCAGATACCGGTCACGCGCGCAAGGCGTTCCCATACTGCTAAATGCAACGTCGAAGTTCCCTTTGAAAGGGAATGGAAGGTTTTAATCTGGCTGTCACAATCTCACCTGCAGATGGCGCAGTGGCCGTGATGTGCATGGAGAGCCAGAGGGCGCATGCGTGCACAAACTAGAGTGAGCACACGCTTGTGGATTACGTAAGAACTATGGAGACTTTGTTTACAATGGACATTTGTGCATTTGTTTTTGTTTCTCTTCTATCTCCTCCTTGTTTAGTCATTGGTTGGTTTTCGAGGGTATGTGTTGTTTCAGCTGTTTACATTCAAGTTTGATTATATGTGTTACTTAAGCCCCTTGGGTTGCTGAACACTTCGCACAGTATTAAATGTAAGACGCCAAGGATATGTAAGCTACCTTGATGCTTGATGCGATCATTTGTTTGTTAAGTTCTGGTTGTAAATAAACACATTCATCTTCAATTGCTTCCGCATTGAGTCCATTTCGTAACACTGGTCAAGTCAATTACTAGACCTTAACCCAATTGAGCAGCACTTCACTACTTGAAGAAGAGACTGAAAGGAGAAACCCCCAAAACAAACAATAACTGGAAGAGGCTGCAGTAAAAGCCTGGAAAATCATCACAAAAGAAGAAACCAACAGTTTAGTGATGTCAGTGAGTCGCAGGCTTGATGCTGTACCTTGAACCCTCAAAGCTCCTCTTGCTCGTTGATTCACCTTGGCAGAATATTCCCGAAGTCTTCGCCAGCCTCCTCAATCAATATCCACAAGATTATAATCCAAAGAAGGAGCATTATCATGGCCCCTGGCAAACGCACACCAACAGTTCGTTCCGCCATTCCCACCTGGCTCTCATTTCCGCTTCACGCTAATTTCCGCTCCCCGCTTCCTCTCACGTAGTCACCTGTTCTTTTTATTTCTTCCGATTGCACCCTTCCCTCTTACAATGCAGATATTGCAAGCAAGGGATATGCAACCAAATATTGAGTTTCATTTACTTTAATTTACTTCCAGTCTAATCTCTTCCTATACTTTTGCTCACCTAAAACTTAGATGGTCTGATACAAAAGGTTCTATGCTTTGTTGTTTAACACATCTAGATGTAAATAGTATGAAATAAAAGTTGAAATTCATATTCATCTTTTGATCTCAAACCCAAATGTCTTTGGTGTATAGCACAAACAAATTAATTGACCTTGGTAATTGTTAGATTTCCATGTTACAGGGATATCAGATTATGCCTTATGCATGTCAGATCACCATTAACTAGTTTTTTTAAATTGTTTTACCATTAACTTCTATTAACTTCTATTAACTTTTAGAAAGTGTGGTTTACCGTTGAGCGTTCAGGCCTGGGGGTCTAAAATGAACACACACTGACTTCTTGCATGCTCATAAAGACATCCCACTTTATTCATGCAGAGCAGAAGTATTTATACACATTGATAACAGCAGTGCGTGGACAGTTTCTACTGGTCCAGGTGTCAGACAGATTTAAACAAAACACACAGCACATAGTCATAATACAAATTAAAGTCCTGTGTCATGTTGAATATAATCAAGGATACCAGTTGATCAGCTTATTTAAAGAGGTAATTCAATTAATACAAGGTAATAATTAAGTGGTTACATCCATCATAGGTATTTGATAGCAGTTCATAATATAGGGTAGAATTTCCTTTTTTTTGAGGAGCCTGTGTTAGTATCAGGGGAAATAAATATGCACATAATTCATACATTCCTCTAATATAATTTTATTGTCTAGATTTTGAAAGTTGTTGTGGACAGTCTTGTATGCTGGGTGAGATCAAGCCCAGTTTCATGTTCCTGCTATTCATCAAATATAAAAGATACAAGAGCCTTGATACTGAAATACACAAAGCATAATCAAACTGTAACATTCCATTTCTTGGGCACATGCTTAATATTTTATCTCTCTCTATCCCTTTAAAAATCTATCCTGCACTGAATCTCACTAATTCCAGCACCTTGAAACTTTTGGTGATAAATCAAAGCTGCCACAGCAAAAATACACACAGATTCATCATGCCATTAGTGCTCCATTTTATTAATTTTCCTTCTCCTATTCTTCACTCTTCCTTGCTCTCTATCTGTATCATGCTTCCTCGTGCACACTGGCGCACGTGCACACACACACACACACACACACACACACACACACACACACACACACACACATTTCTCTTAAGCAGCTCATATTGAATTTGAAGTAGTTTGCTCATATCTGTAATCTGGGATGATGGGGAATGAAAAGTGAACAAGTTCAATAGTCAAATGCGGCTTTGAACCATATCCTGGGGTAAAATAGAGGACAATGTTTGATGCATAGGCTTTTTACACTCTTTGTGGATATGAGGTGAATTTTGACACAGCTAATGGACTGCCGTGTGTATGGGAGGGTGTTATCAAAGAGAGAATGATGGGGCTGCAAAACACAGTGAATTGGAGAAACGTGAAAGGTATGTATTTAAACACAATGCAACTAAACCTCATGTGCAAACAACTTCACAAAATGTGTGAAACATCTTACAACAGCACCTTGATTTATTCACTGCCCATAAAGGATTTTCTGCTTACTGCAGTGATACAAGAGAGGCACAGAAGACCAGCAGAAAGATATCAGAGAAAAGAAAGTGAGAGGGAGGAAAACACCTTGTCACATATAGACCATGGTGTAAAATGAAAGGGTAACTAACAAGGTTAGAGTGTTACGTTACCTAAGGGAATGTTGGTCTATTAAAACCTCTGGCACAGCATCAGCTCCACCTGTCATACTGACTGATGGTGTGGACAACACAAATGTACTCCCTACACTTGCACATGCAATTACACATATTCTTACACACACACACACACACACACACACACACACACACACACACACACACACACACACACACACACACACACACACACACATGTACTCATACAAACAGAGCATGTGTGAGCTGCATGCACTGCGCACACAGCAAAAAAATTGCTGAATGTTCTTTTGTAGATAAAGAGAAAAAGGAGTGGTGACAGAGCTTTAAAAGGGGCAGGGGAATGAAAGGCAGGACAGAGGGCTACTGGTGCAGATACAAAAAGCTTAGTGTCTGGAAAGAGTGATCACCTTTTCTCTCGACCTGAAGGAAGCAAAGTTGGGATATCAGAAAATATTCTAAAATATTCAAACCTGTGAGTATGCTCACTAAATATTATACAAATGATGGTGTAAAAATCAAACTGCCAGAATTGCCAGGTCTGTGTGACAAAAGAGGCCCAATGGCCAATCAAAGCCATTCCAGTGTTGAATAAATTCAGCCCAGTATCAAAACTCAAAACATGTTCCTTACAAACCATATACACTGCTTTCAGTACAACGCTATGACTGAGACAAAGAATAATTAAGAGAATGAGTAGGCTAAATCCCCGAAATATATTCATACATTTGTATACAAGCGATCAAATAAAAATAGGCATGGTAATACACATTTTAATATTTTAGTATGTTAAACTACAAACATCCAATCCACAGAGCATAGTAGCAGTTTAAACGGTTACACTGCCAACTTCATAGTATACATGCTTACAAATGTACAGTTGTGATACTATGTGAACACTTGTCTGACATGGTCTCACATGATGACATCAGCAGATTTGTACATAATTCAATTTGCATGAACTTTTACAATGCTGATTTTGTTATGCTAACATTAAAACTTCATGGTTGCAGAAACATGCTATAATTCTTTGAAATCACTTGCTTATATTAGCAAGTGTTCTAGAAAACAATGGTATTGTTGTGAGAAAAATGTTTTATCTTCCCATAAAAATCTTCTGATTTTTGCTTAAGGCTATACAGTGAGGGAAAAAAGTATATGATCCCTTGCTGATTTTGTACATTTGCCCACTGACAAAGAAATGATCAGTCTATAATTTTAATTGAGATTCATTTGAACAGTGAGAGACAGAATAACAACAAAAAAATCCAGAAAAACGCATGTCAAAAATGTTATAAATTGATTTGCATTTTAATGAGGGAAATATGTATTTGACCCCTCTGCAAAACATGACTTAGTACATGGTGGCAAAACCCTTGTTGGCAATCACAGAGATCAGACGTTTCTTGTAGCTGGCCACCATGTTTGCACACATCTCAGGAGGGATTTTGTCCCACTCCTCTTTGTAGATCTTCTCCAAGTCATTAAGGTTTCGAGGCTGAGGTTTGGCAGCTCGAACCTTCAGCTCCCTCCACAGATTTTCTATGGGATTACGGTCTGGAGACTGGCTAGGCCACTCCAGGACCTTAATGTGCTTCTAATTGAGCCACTCCTTTGTTGCCTTGGCCGTGTGTTTTGGTTCATTGTCATGCTGGAATACCCATCCACGACCCATTTTCAATGCCCTGGCTGAGGGAAGGAGGTTCTCACCCAAGATTTGATGGTACATGGCCCCGGCCATCGTCCCTTTGATGGGAATTTGGCCTATTTGTTACATCATATTTATACCCCTGTGAAACAGGAAGTCATGCTTGAACAATTTACTATTCCTAGTTACACAGGTGTACTAAAATTTGTAAAATATCAATGGGAATGTACTTCAAATATATTTTTTCTCATATAAATGAGGTGCCAAGCATTTCTCCAGACCTAAACCCTATTGAGAATCTGTTGGGCATCCTCAAATGGAAGGTGGAGGAAAACAAGGTCTCTAACATCCACCAGTTCCTTGATGTTCTCATGGAGGAGTGGAAGAGGACTCCAGTGGCAACCTGTGAAGCTCTGGTGAACTCTATGCCCAAGAGGGTTAAGGCAGTGCTGGAGACTAATGGTGGCCAACCAAAATATTGACACTTTGGGCTCAATTTGGACATTTTCACTTAGGGGTATACTCACTTTTTTTGCCAGCGGTTTAGATATTAATTTCTGTGTGTGAGTTGTTTTGAGGGGACAGCAAATTTACACTGTTATACAAGCAGTACACTCACTACTTTACATTGTAGCAAAGTGTCATTTCTTCAGTGTTGTCATATGAAAAGTTATAATCAAATATTTACAAAAATGTGAGGGGTGTACTCACTTTTGTGAGATACTGTAAAAGTAACTATACCTTTATTTTATTTCCATTTTCATATACACATTGAAATAACACACACACACAAACTATTATTTGACTTTAATGCACACTATATCTTTTCTAGACGCATAAGCTCCAATACCAAGCACACCACGTACACACATGCTTTTACCGTCTACCCATCCCTTTCATCCCTTCACTGTATTCTGAAGCTATGTTGAAAATGTTGCAGAAGACAGGTTTATATTTAGCTGCCTCTATTGATTGAGCTCTGTTACACTACACTATACCATCTTTTCTTAATATCTCCTTTTTACTCATGGAGAGCTGAAACTGCTCAATGTGATTCAGTCACTGAAATAGGCAAATCTGTAACATTGTATAAAGAGAAATATGATTAGGAAGCTATTCTCACTGTCTTTGCTCTCGCACCATGTTCAAACCACACACTGCTGAAATGTATGGGCTGTAATGCAGCTGAGATTTATGATAATATTTGGTGTGGCATTTGTGATGTAACTTTGGCTATTTATGTGTGTAGCTACCAGAGGTGGAAAGTAACTATTTACATTTACTCGTGTTACTGTTATTGAGTAGTTTTTTTGTGTACTTCTATTATTTTAAGTAGTTTTTAAAATCTGTAATTTTACTTTTTGTTACGAAACAAGACTGAGACAGGAAGTAAGCGCATGAGTAAAGTCTTTATTTGCACACTAAAGTCACTAGTACAGGAAACGGGAAAACGGGGTCAAAACAGAAACTAGATTTGAGGCATGAAACACAAAATTTAGAAGAAGACTATGAAACAATGCAGCATAGCACAATAATCCATCAACCCGTTTTACACCTATTCTCATCTAGCATATAGCATGAAACAAGAAACTATACATGAAAACCATTTAACTAAGGCTTTGGCATGAAAATTAGACCTGGAAATCATTTAACGAAGACTATTGCATGAAACACAAAGACAGAACAAATCATGGAAATGCTACTGTTTAGCACATTTACTCAGATACACATTAACTAGAACTGAGGCATGATACATGAAATCAAAGCAGGGCATAGAAACATTACCACGTAGCGCGTTACACATCTAACTTCATTGCAGCTAATACTCGTTTAATGACATGAAACTATCGTTTAACTATGGCATGAAACTAGGAACAAGGAACTAGACATGGCTTGGAAACTTTACCGCATGGCACCATTACACCTTTCAGTCTCTAATACCGCGTGACGTGTACAGCAACGAGAGGGGTTTAAATAACCAGTCACAATTACCTTAACTGCTGACAGCTGGTAACACTTGAAACACACCCTCACACTTCCGCCAATAACTGAACAGGGAGGGGACAGATCAGAAAACAAATCAAGTGCCCATGTCCGTTGTAAACAAAGTCCTTTGGTCCATGCACACTTCAAGCATGTACAGTCGCGCTCTCCAGCTGTCCGTGCACGTCGTCATCAATGCGCCAGAGAAAACTGCCAGCGAGATCGTGACACTTTTACTCAAGTATGTTTTGTTTGAAATATTGTACATTGTTACATTTTAAACCACATTCATTACTGAGAAAAAAATGTAAATAAAAAATGCAACGAAAAAAATGTCATGATTTAAATGATGGTCAGGAGAACACAAAAAATCACACAAAAGATGGAGATGGCTAAGTCAGACACCAGAGGTGCAGACCCAGCTGAAAGCAAAACCTTGTCGAATTCTGCTGAAGTTTAACTTGAAGGAAATTAAGTTAACTCCTAGCCATTTTTAAGAGACCACTTCAAGTGCAAAAAAGGCAAAAGCTTTATTATGCAGAAAACTGTGTTTGCCCAGAGAGACGGAACTAGCAGCTCATAAAAACTCGACATCAAATCTGCTCAATCATGTAGAGATAAGTTAAATACTACGTGTACCATTGCATTGTTATGTAAAAAGCAGTTTACCTATAGTTTAGTAAGAGACTTTGCTTAAATTAGCCAAAAAGACATTGGTGCATGACATTGCTAATGTTGGTTGGCCCTAGCAACCTGCTGGTAACTAGTTAGTAATTATGCTAACAATAATGATGTGCCATTAATATGACCACCTGTTTGAATGTAAATAGGGATATGACATCATATACAGTCACACATAATTAACTGTGTCTCTGATTACGTTTACATGGACAGCAGTAATCTAATTATTGACCTTATTCTGAATAAGACAATATTCTGGTTAAGGTGTTTACATGAGTTGCTTTTAGAATATTCCTTCCATGTTCCCATATTACATGTTAATTGATTGATTAATGGCACGTCATTACGTCACCATGCCACGCCGAATTTCACATATCAACATACAGTTCATCTTTGTTATTGTACCATATGCAGTTTTGGTTGTTTAATTTTTAATTTTACGAAAGTTTCAAGTGCAGTTAATTATTTGTCATGATATAAGTGCAAATAGACGACTGCTTGAAGCGATAGGCTGCATCTTAAACCGCATACTTTCCTACTATATATAATCCAAGATACATGCTTTTCACCTACTATATAGTAGGAAAGTATGCATTTTCGGATGCAGCCATGCTCTCTTATTTGCCATCAAACGGTTGACCACTGCCGTGTGTGTATGAGTCCTGTCGCAAAATGCGGCAAAAACTCCCACATGACGTTAATAGTGTGATTAACGTGTGTGTATGTCTATAATGCAAGTAGATAATGTGACTAAAATAGGAATACTCCACATGTCTTGATTCAATTGGTGTTTATGTTGAGTATGACTTTGGCCAGATTAAGGTAATCAGAAATCGCTGTTTACGTGGTTGTTTCTTAATCAGAATATTGTCTTAATCTGGTTAATATCAGAATATTATTGTCCATGTAAACATACTGACTGTTAAAGTGATCAGTTCAGTTGTTTTGAAGTGGGCATGTATGATGTACTGATGCCTAGTCAGTTTATTATCTGCCGTAGACAGTGCTCAGCACTCTCCCTGTTTGGAGGAGCAGAGAGATAGTGCTGAGCACAGGGACAGCAACACAGCAACAAATGAGTCTCTTCTTTTAGGAGAATAAAGTTGTTTTTTTTGTTACTGTCCACGTACTCAGCAGTATCTCTCTACTCCTCCAAACAGGGAGAGTGCTAAGTGTTGTCTACTGCAGGTAATGCACAGTCTAGGCATGAGGCACCTCATACATCCTCATTTCAAAACAATTGAACTATCACTTTAATAGGAATATGAGGATGAGTATAGTATAGGCGTACCTTCCACTATTTTTCATAATCATGACACATGTTCATAACTTCAGGCATCTCTGTGAGTAAGAATTGTCCATTATGAAATGTAAAAGACAAAATGTGATGTGTGTAAAAAACATTTAATCCATGAATTTAAATATTTCAAATTCAGTGAGTTTAATGAACATGACATTGATTTACATACTGATGAAAACTTTTTTTTCACAGAGGAAACATCCATCAAAGCTGAAGGCCTTCAGTGACTTTGTGACAACATGGAAGCAAACCCTGGATCCACCAGAAACCCCAAGCAAGTGAACAAAAATAAGTGACATGATGGCAGTGGGTGCAAACAGACATGTGCCAGGGGCAAAGGTTGACCATTTCATGATTAACTAAATTTGTGAGGGTCTTCATCCATTTTCTGTGGTTGTATAACCAGCTTTTAAGAACTTTTACTGATACAATGCAAGGTCATTTCCAGACCCACTCTCCACACTAGAATAGAGGGAGGGGCCAATCAGTTGAAGAAGACTTTGATTTTTACAGCTATGTTGCCACCACTACAGATTATTGGACAGTGCACCAGCAAAGTTACATAGGGGTCACAACTCATTGGATAGATGAGGAAACCTTTGAGAGGAGATCCGCCGCACTTGAAATGGTTGAAATGGTACCACACCTTTATGTCCTAGCAGGTGCCCTTGATGACATTCACTGTCAATACAGAATAGGAACCACAACAGACAGCGGCTCAAACTTCATTAAAGCCTTCAGTGTGTTTGGTGAACAAAGCCAGCCTGAGGAAGCAGTGTCAGAACAAAACTCTGCTGAAGAACCAACTATCTGGACACATTCAGCATCTTGAAACAAGATAGCGGTCTTGAGTACCAGCTTTCTCCACATCAAAGGTGTGCATGCCACCTGTTAAGCTTAGTCCCCAGAACAGATGCTGCCATAGCAGAAGAGAAGAATGACACATACAAATGGCTATCACATGCAGCCTTTGTTAAATGCCAAGCAATCTGGAACAAGTCATGTCGGTCATACATGGCAGCAAAAATTGTGGAAGATAAATACAAGCTCCAGCTCATCCGGCCAAATCAAACTAGGTGGAACTCGACATAAATGGTTGTGTAGAGAATCACATGGATCATACAAGAGAAGGGGGAGGATGCTATCAGGAATATCTTTGACGAATTCAAAGTGAATAATGTAAATTAAATTTTATTTCTCATTTATAAAGTATGAAATGTGAATAAAAAACATTGACGAAAGCTAAGCTACTTTGCTTATTTCTTTGTTTTTACATACTTATATAAAATTATTTAAATACATTTCCATATTTGACTATACATTCCACACCTATTCCTACAGGAAATTTTCTAAAAGTTGTATAGGTTTGATTTATGTCATACAGGCTGAGTCCAGCTGAAATGGCTTTCCTGACTTACTACTGCAGTTAACTACTGCACTTAAAATATCTATTTTTCACATTTACTTTATTTATTCTCTTTTGGGCATTTGTCCTGACATCAAGCAATGTGTGGTTTGTAATACATTCACTCATTGGGCTGGAAGTATGTACGTGGGGATAAGTAATACGGTTGTAGCTCACCACAACAGTTATGCCTGGGAGGGTCTGCTAAATGCACTCCGAGTTGAAAATTGCAGTTAAAAGGCACTGTCAAATGATGGAACTGGTCAACCTGTGTACAGAATAGTATTCTGTGTACATAATAAGTTAATCTGGATAATTTGTGTCAACTGTGGCTCCTATAACATCTAGAACATTTTTAGACAGTCACAATACTTCTGTAAAGGCTATATCTGCACCCCATTGAACAAGAAGTATTATAACATGAATTCTAGCCTGAATATTTCACACACTCATTTATATACTCTCAGTAAGCACTTTATCCTTATCAGGGTTCTGGTTGATCTGGCGCTTATCCTGGGAACACTGAATGTGAGGAGGAGTTATTCTAGTTCATTCATAAATAATCTAAAATGGTATTACTTTATTATTGTTTTCATATATAAAGAAAAAAATGATATGTTAGAATGAATGAAAAACAAAAAATAACAAGCAAAAGAACACTGAGCCCTGTCAACAGTTAAAAATTGTCCCAATTCAACAGAAAAATTGTTTCCCCGACATTGCTAACTAAACTGCACTGAATGACATGCTAATTTACATATGGTTTTGGAAACAATCACATGCCAACTGGTCACTACTAATTACCCAAAGCTTAGTACAGTGCAGGGTATATGTAGCCACACTTCCCATTATTCTCACTATTTTTTTTCCCTCTGACTTATCACTTTTTGCATGATTTACATAAATGAGATGGAAAAGCACAATGTATTTGTGTGCCTGTACATAAAATTTTAGTACCTAAAGCCCAAGAGGTTTTGCACAGAAAGTTGTCTAACTGCACATGAAAACTACTTCAAACAGCTTAATACATGTTGCCCATTACCAAATACATATTACTGATTACTGATACTCCTCCTTATTAACCATTCTGACACATAAATGGTGGATTATCCATATAAATGGATTAAAAATTGTGCAATCGTTGACATGGTGAAGCTTTCTATCAGGAGTTTAAGCTTGTGTAAAATCATGCCTAATTTATAGGCTTGTGATCAGGTGACCTGGCAATTAAGCGTGTCTCATTATATATAAACAACACATGTGAACCGTGCCATCAGCCTAAAAGACGTTTCATTTCCTCTCTATCTTTTCTCAAAATCTCTGGACTTTTCTATCCATTTAAAAAAAGAGAAGACAAAAAAAGAATGCGCGAGAGAGAAAAGTATGAGTAAGAGAATTCAGGACGTGTGTTATGCCTTGCTCCTGTTTCATCACAGGGAGGACTGCACATTTTCAAACTGTGCGCGTTGTGAATGCCTTACATTAGTTGGCTCCGCTCACGACTTACGCTCTTCTCGGAAGCCGAAGCAAGTTGGGTTTCACAGCTCAGAGGAGCCAGAAAGGTGTGCTAAAAACTGAGAGCAGCATATAAGGAGCTGCTTGAAGTGATTACTAAGGCTGGATGAGCTTGTTTTTCCCCAGTGAAAGTAATTCCCTCACATTGCAGAAAACTCCCTACTTCTTTTTCCAGAAGTGCAAGACAAAATATTGGCTTCTGGGGGAAAACCATGCATAAGCTGTATTTATAACCCCGCAATGTCGGATTATTCGCCCATTGTGGGGAATGAGTGGCATGGCTATTTAGCTATGCTGAAGGTGGAGAAGGCACTTGCAAGCTACCTCTTTCCATTGATGGGAAGTAATTTAGGGGGCTTTGCCATCCAAACCATGTAAGGCCACCATGGCATTGGTGGGCAAGGCCTATGCAGTAGTGGGTCTTGCTTGTGGGTCACTGCAGATAATGACAGTGTTGACATACTGCGACATTCAGCCAATTCCTCCCTGCTGTGTCGAGTTCACCCGGGCATTCCAGTATGGAGCCCGGGACGGCACTAGTGCATGGGAGGCACACAAGGCGAGTACGGCAGCCCGCCAACCCTCGCAGACAGCCAGGGGAACCGGGCGGTCACAGTTGCGGCCTGCTACTAGACCTGACCTAAGAACGGTCATAAAGGCCAAGCTGACAAAAAGGAGCAGTCCTGAGGGGCTGTGGAGGGATGTTTCAGGGGACATGAGGTTGTTAGGGCAGTTAGCCCCCAGTGCAACTGTAGGGCCTCCCCTAGCCAAGGTTGTACCAAATTTTCAGTGTTCTCTGGTCAGCGAGCTGTCACAAGGCAACAAATATCTGATGCTTTCCCTCCAATAGAATGTGGAAAAGTTAAAGTCACTAAAAGAACATCTGGCAGTGTGGAATCTACTGCCAAATGTGTCTCCATGGGTTCTGTCTAACGTAGAAAAGGGTTACCTGGTCCAGTTCAGACCTAAACCCCCCACGAGGCAAGGTGTGCTCACCAAAGTAGTTAGCAGAGAGCAGAGCCCGAGGTTAGCGCAGAAAGTAAGATCCCTCATGGATCAAAGGGGCCATAGAACATGTACCCCATTCCCTGAGGGAGGGAGGTTTTTACAGCCATTATTTCCTGGTCCGTAAAACATAGAGAAGGATGCGGCCAGTTTGAGATCTGCATCAACTGTTCGGACATACAGGTTCAAGATGCTGATGCCCAAACTTATCATTTCACACATTCAGTTTGAGGACTGGTTTGTAATGATAGATCTAAAAGGTGCATATTTCCACATAGAAATATCGCCCAGTCACAAGAAGTTCCTGGGGTTTGCATTGGAGGCAAAGCATACCAAGATTGGGTATTCCATTTGGACTAGCTTTATCCCCTCGCACCTTCACAAAGTGCATGGATGTCAGTCTGGCTCCATTGTGACAGGGCATCCATGTAGTAAACTACCTGGATTACTGGATAATTCTAGCACAATCAAGGGAACAGGTGGTTCAACTTCGAGATGATGTTCTCGCCCACATGAAGAGCTTGGGGCTCAGTTTGAATCTCAGAAATATATGCTTTTTCCAGTGCAGTGGACAACTTTTCTACTGGTTATAATGATTCTACAATTATGAGGGCATTTCTATCCCCAACATGCGTAGGGTCAATCCTATCAACATTGAGCAAGATAAAGCTGGATCTTGGCATCCCCTCCATACTCTTTGAGAGACTGTTGGATCATTTGGCAGCAGCAGCCAAAGTCATACCATTGGGCCTATTGCACAGGATACCGTTTCAGTGGTGGCTGAAAAGTTGAGGGTTTTGTCTGAGGACGGTCACGGCTTATGGTCTCTGGAGCAACCCTCACCTGGAGTGGCATTTAAATTGCCTAGAAATGCTGGCCATATTTCTAGCACTGAAATTCTTTCTTCCTCAATTGAGAGGTTACCATGTGTTTACAGCCTCAGTGGTAGTCTCATATATCAACCACCAGGGAGGATTGTGTTCGCACCCCCTGTTCAAGGAGGCAAAACTAATTCTTCTCTGGGCAGAGGGAAAGTTTTGTCATCCGTGGGCCTCAGCCCCTGTTGAGGCAGGGGCTGAGGCCCACGGATTGGTGGCTCCATCCACAAGTGGTGGAGTCCATATGGCAGCGGTTTGGCCAAGCTGGAGTGGATGCGTTCGTCTCCGAGGAGACAACGCACCACCCGCTGTGGTTCTTATAATCTTAAATCGGCGTCCATGATGAAATTGTATGCACTCAAGTGGCAACTTTTTGATCTCATGGTGTGAGGATCATCACCTAGACCCAGCAAACTGTACAATAGCTACAGCTCTTTAGTTCTTACTAGGACGTTTCTTAGCTGTCACGGTATGTCCAGCAGAGGGCACTGTGCTCGATCCTGGACGAGTCACATTATTTTGTTCGCTCTCTTCTGAACTAGCACAATCGTTAGCGCGGATTGGTCACAGGTGTGTGTACATTGTTAATGACACTTGTTATTTAAACGCCTGAGTTACGGAGCATGTTGCTCGTTATTGTTTGTAGAAATGTTTGTATGTTCGGATGTTAGTTCATAATGGTCATCCAGGCTAAGAAGGATATTGCTCCATGCTACTTTTGCTTTAGGTTGCTACTTTTGCTTAAGTTGAATAAAGAATTTTTGATCTGCACCTGCATCCGCCTCCGACTACGGTCCATGACAGTATAATGAGCCTAAAGAAGGAAGCAGCAGATCATGGTGAACATGATGGACACAGAGCTGAACCATGTGCTCTGGGAGAGGAATAAGCGGATGGATGAAGCACTGGCGCGGAATTGTTCACCAGCTTGCGCAACAAAAGCGGCTGCAGCAAGCCGATCCATACGCCGCGGCATCGTCTGCGTCATTCCAGGCACTCAACCAGCAGTCTCAACGAGGAACTTGCTTGGGTCAGAAGCATGTTAGAGGACCAGAAGCTGCTCGCCAGGTTGGTCCCTGTGCCCTCTACCTCACCCTCACCACCGAAGAAAAAGGAAGCTGTCCAGCCCAGCCGAAAAGGTCGTCCTGCTGCCCTGCACACCCGAGGAAGCTGTCCCGCTGTCCAGCCCAGCTGAAAAGGTCGTCCTGCTGCCCTGTACAGCCGAGGAACCAGCCAAGGCTCAAGTCCAAGCCACGTCTCAAGTCCAAGCCTCACGTTCCAGATGTCCAAGTCCAGTCTCAAGTTCCGGACGTCCAGGTCCCGTCTCAAGTTCCGGACGTCCAGGACTCGTCTCAAGTTCCGGTCATCCAGGTCAGGTCTCCAGTCTCAGCTGTCCAAGTTCAGCCAACGTCCAAGCCTACCAATACAGTCGAGGAAGCTATCCCAGAGATTTTTTGGGGGTGGGGGGGTGGCAAGGAGGACAATTAATTACTGTAAGTGTTGAGCACAACAAAAAAAAAATCAGTTAATATATTTCTAATGAGGATATTCACAAAAAAATTTCATCAGATATTAACTCAAGAAATCTGGAAATATAAAGAATTCACAAAATTAAAGTCCATAAACAACGTTATATGTAATAAAGTGCAATAACATAGGAGAACACACTAAGAAATAGCCATGTTGTCTGGAGGTTAACACTCCTGGTAGGGTTTCCCTTGGCAAAATGGTCTCAGCCAAGGCTCCAGAATAATAATGATCCACCTAAAGACCTCCATTATGGTGATTTTTAAGACTGAGTGAACCTTGCCTGAAACAGGGATACTGAGACCCACCCCTGGAGCCAGGGCTGGGGTTGGAGTTCATTAGCAAGTGCCTGGCGGCTGGGCGACCTACATAACCATGGCAGGCTCAGCTGAAAATGGCTGCATAGAGCCAGCTTATGGGCCCAACACTGGCAAGACAAAGGGTGTGGGTCGGGTGTGATGCCAGATTGACAGTGGTAGGGATAGACCTAGATGGACTGGACCTTGGCTATTCAGACTAGCTTGAGGCTAAGAAAGCATTATACAACAGCATCATGCATGTCACATTAATATTAATTGAAAAAAATTCTATTATTTAGTATAGTCTCATGAACACACATTTAGAATTATTAATGCTAGAAGATTTGTTCAAAACGCTTTCAAAGTTTAAGATGGCTGTGGTAATTATTCAGGCTCCTGAATAAAACAGCTAAATCTTTACATTCTAAGATCCCCCCTTTACCCCAGCCCCCAGCTCCCTATGCCATCGCCTTCCCCGACCCAGTCTGGGATAACATGATCACTTGCATCAGTGCATAGATGGCAGTTTGTTAGTGTGTCTGTTTGCAGTTGTTATCACTGCACAATGAACACATTTGAGAGAAAAAATGTAATTGGTCAGATATGCACGATCTGCATATTCTTCATGCTTGTATCCAATAAAATTGTTTGAATTGCTAGAAATGCTAGAAATTTTCTGCTAGATTGGATTGTGCTATAGGAATCAGCCCTGATTCTTACTAAAATCATACCATATTTCATCCAAAAACAGCACCCCTAAACCTTCTCCTCACCCTATCCTTAACTAATCACATTTTTCATGTAAGCTGGCTGCTATGAATTCTCATAGGTATTATCACTATTATAATTCATAAGACCATATTGCTTATAACAGATCAAAGATAAAAGAGTGCTGTAATAACCAAGAGCCCCTAGTTGTGATACACTGGGTTACGTAGTGTACCTCTTGTGACACATTCTCTCACTTCCTCTGTCTGTCTCTCTGTCAAACACACACATGCACTCGCTCACACACACACACACACACACACACATTTTTTTTTTCATCGTTTTCCCCCCAAGAGCACTTTAGCTGAGGAGATTGCCTTTTTAAGGTGGAAATCAATATCTTTTCTTTTTCCATCTTCCTTCTTTCTGCTGTCCTCTCAATTCTGAAGCCCCTACCTCAACCTGCACTTTCACGTTACATACCAAAGAAGCACTACACTGCTCAGTTTAGGATAATGGAGAAAATGTAAATCATGTATTCATGTGTCACCATTTACGTTTATAAATGCATAAAGAGAAAATGTCTGTATTTCTTTAGACACATTGCTGACATTTTATTAGTTACTGATTTGAATTTTTTTTTCTTTTTTTGTGACAATGTAAAAGCCCAACATTTTCTTCTCTCTTTCATTTTCTCCCTCTCATCTCTTTAACTGCAGACACATGTCAGAAATAATCAACATTTTAGCAGCCATAGTCAAACCACTGATAAGATCTCTGAAAATACTAAATTATTATTATTATTATTAATACTACTACTACTACTACTACTACTACTACTACTAATAATAATAATAATAACAATAACAATAATAATAATAATAAAAATAAAACAACAACAACAGCAAATAATAATAATAATAATAATAATTATTATTATTATTATTATTATTATTATTATTATTATTATTATTATTATTATTATTATTATTATTATAAAAGAGTGCTGTTTATACAGGGAAATGTCAGGTTATGTTGGCTGTTATATGTATCATACCTTAAGTCTTTGTTGCAAAGACACAACATGCAGGCATGCAGCAACATAATCAGACCTTTGTCCAAAACAGCTGTAAACTCAGTGAACAATAAAATAAGTGTTCAGGTTGGAGAAACAACAGCCCTGGGATTTACTGCAAAACCCTTTTTCATTGGCACAATCCAGTAAATCAGGCTGTGCAAAAACACTAGAGCAGATTGCTTCCCTAAACATTGTATGGAATGGATAAATGGACACATGATATTTGATTCGGTCTGTGTGATTTTCTCTCTCTCTATGCTCGTCAACTGTGACCATACATAGCAGAGCACCATGATCAGCTTGCAGCAGGTCAGCTCAGAATTTCAGGGCTGGACTGGGGGACACATACCTCTTAATTTGGCTAGCCTAAAAATACCTGCAGATGCAGGGTGGCAGTGTAGGGCATGGTGTTTTGGAAACAAAATAGATTCTAACAACCTATTTTAAAAATGTCTATATAAATAGCTGTGGAAAAGATAAACAGATGAAAATGACCAAATAAAAAACAGCACAGGCAAAATGTATTAGTCTACAGAACAAATAACCAAGACCATCTTCTCTTCCCTCTCACTATCCACCCATCAAACATACCCCACCCTCTGCCACAAGCCCCGCCTGATCAAAGTCCAACCCATTGAGAGGCAAAGCCAGCAACACTCAAGGGGCTATTTTTTGCCCTGCCTCACTAAATAAGGTCAGAGCATGAAGGAAGTGGGTGAAGGGCCAGAGGGACTTTGCTCGGCCTTTACCCCAGGGGTATAAAAGCCTCAGGGCAGTGGGAGGCTCTACTGATCACTCTTAACTCTCAACACCCACCCTGTGTGTACCACTGACACATTGTTTTAGATTATTTATTTATTTTTTTAGATCATCACAGTCATGTCTGGCTGCTTTGTATCTAATGCTAATCGATTTTTCCTACTGCGGTGACGAATTTTGATGGCATTATTAACCAGGCTGACCCACTTATTTTTGGCTTTTGGGATGAACAGGAGTGTGTGACAGTATGGAAGTATGGAATATAACTTATAGACCAGTTTGATGAGATCCCAGGGAATAAAGACAGAAAGAAAAGCCATCTCTAAGCTGCATCTTTGTGGTGCTGTTTCTAAATATTTTTCTCTCTCTCTCCTAATGTCAGCACACTGTCCATACTGTCTCCTACTCCTGTTTCAGATCCCACAGGATGTATCTCAGAGAATCTGTCTTTCGTAGGACAGGTGGGCAGATGGGGGTGGGGTTTTCACTAAAAGTAGCATGATGCTTTGCCTATCAGACATGCCCATACTGTGATGAGATGGGCTGGAGGCCTATGATTGTCAAGGTTATTTTTTAATCTACCTTGCTCTGTTCCTCCAGCCTTTCTATTTTGTTTAATTTCAACTTTTTATCCCCGTGCGCTGTATGAAGAAGAAAGACACCTACAATGTCACTGGCTCCTTTTCTTTTTTCCTTCTCTCTCTCTCTCTCTCTCTCCCCCCTTCTCTCTGCTCTCATCCTTAAACTCTCAAACGCTGATTCAGCTGCTGGTATACAGACGATCCTGCTGCTATCCCCATTCAGTACGGCCTCTCTCGGTAAGTGAGTGTGTATGCGTGAATGCATGTATGGAACGCGTGTTTGTAGGTGAACAGTCTTCATCTTGTCCTGTCTTTACTGCTGCATGTCTGTGTTTATGTATGTGTGAATATGCAGCCAGAGCAGCGCTGAGCTCTCTGCTTTGGCATATTGCTCCTGTCAAAGTTGCTCTAGTGCTAGCACTAGTAGAGATGCTAGCACCCTTATTATACTACTGCATCACACTACAACCTGTGCTAGGTTATGCCAGCACAAGGAGCTGAAGCAAATTGGGAAGTTTGACAGTTGCAGAATTTTTTTTTTTTTTTTTTTTTTTTAGAGCTTTAGACAGGTTTTTTGCACAACGATTTGCTCTTTATTTTTAGGATAAAAAATATGAGTATAAATATTTTATATGCATAAATAATAGTGTTGCAGCAGGGCAGGGACAGAATGTAGGGTACTTTGTCTTTATTCACTTTCTGTCTTTGAGATCACAATTCCAAAGTGATCTTTTCAGAGAGATATAAGTAGGGACAGTCAGTGATGATGAGAGAGAAAGGGAGTGACTCACATGACCTTGACCTCTCTATGGGACATAAAGGCCAGTCAGCTCTCTACCTGCTAATTTTACCTCGTTGGCATGGTGGTGACCCATGCCATGTTTAAATGCAGACTGAACCAGAGCTTGGAGGATCAGGTGACAGTAGGACTGTTCTGTGGGCAGCTCAGGATTAGCTAGTGCAGGGCAGGAATGGTACACCTGTTCCTAAAGTGTGTGTGTGTGTGTGTGTGTGTGTTGTGTGTGTGTTCTGGCAAACATATTTCCAAGTATTGGTTCCATCTATAGTGTAGGGGTTGAGAGCTCATATTAGAAGTTGGCTGTGCACAAGAGAGAGAAAGAAGGTGAGGAGACCTGGATTTACACAACTGGTAGTATCAAAGAAGGACGGCTGAAAAATAAAGGCGGGTGAATGCGGGAGAGGGAAGGAGTGGTGATTTATGATGACTTTCAGTTTAATTACAGAGAAGCTGCTATAGGGAGAGACAGCTATATGCAGTCAGCCATTAGCCACTGGATGCTGACTTCTGCTGGTGTCAGTAAACTACTTCATCAAGTATGGATCATTTATAATGTATACAAAATGCTTGTTTGTTAAGCAATCTGGTTATGTGGACTGGAACAGGCTATGCGGTCAGATTATTGTGCAGTCACAGAAAAGTACACGTACTGTATCTATTTAAATGTTGATGTGATAATGACAGCTCCATCTATCCACATTTTAATAGAGTCATGTAATGGAAAAAGCAATGTTGTAGTTTACTGTGGGGTTCAAATGACGGATATAAATGACAGATAAGAGGCAATGTAATCTTATAGATAGTTGTGTATATTCTGTTTATTCTGTATATAGGTAATGGGTGCATAGTATTTTATCTGGTTCTCAGGTTTACACTGAAAACATACGGTAATATATGATCTCAGATATTATTTTGTTTTCTTTAATACTTAAGTAATGGATTATGAGCTTCCATGTGTGTTTCTCTTTAAGTAACTGGCAAAAAAATTAAATGTGAGACGTTGTATGTGTAATTATATTATGGTGATGACTTTATATTATATTGCATAGTCTGCAATATATGGTGATTTGGGGACAAACCTGGTGATAGTTAAACACCTGCTTCATATTTGATCAATTAAACAACATTCAGAACTATTATCAGTGTTTACTATAAGTGTTTCCTTATTAGACATTTTAATTACCAGATTATTGTCTTTGTATGTACATAAAGGTAAAGCAGTCTAATGCAGGTAGCTAATTAGTAACAGTTTGTATAAATATGATTTGTATACTTAATATAAAATAACACGTGCTCACCTAATACACATACACACTTATACACATACTTAGACACAGCATGAGGGTCATTAGACTACTGAGGCTGGTTGGTTCCTCCTCTGAGTTCCCTGTGCTCTAATGGTCAAACCGAGTGTCATGCGACGGTAACACACACACGCGCGCGCACACACACACACACACCATATAGTGTCTCTGCTATCCAACACTGCAGTGAGGTGCTTGCGGTGAGAGCAATGACACTTCACATTTATGGTCTAATTATTTAAGAGGAAACTAAACTGTGTTCTACTTATCTATAAACTGGAGTTTATCACTGAAGGATGTGGTGGGGATGTAAAAAAAAGATGATTCAAAGTCACACTCATATACATAGAGGTCTTCATTGTGTTCAAGTGTGTATTTATATATGTAACTACTGTATATCCCAGAGAGGTCCATGCGTATAAACACACATACATATGTATTTATAATCAGATAATTATTGGATGCATGTAATCAGGGGGGAAGAGCGAGAGAGCTAGGGAATGAGATAGTGGGATATACTGTCAAGGGTCAATGAAAGTAAGGGGAGGGGAAAAGAGCGAGAGGAAGAGAGAATGAGGAGGAGGGTGTGTGTGGTGCAAGCTCTATAGGGTGTGCATTATGGACTGAGAGAGTGAGAACGCCAGGCAATGGGAGGATGAGAGGGGGAATGCAGTGAGGCTAGGTCAGTGATACAGATCATCAGATAACCATTTATCTCCTCTGGACCATATTAGCTACACATCAGAGTGTTCAAGCCTATTTAGGACAGTGATGAGAGAACAGAGCAGCCTTGCAGTGGACAAACTTTCCTGCTTGTGTGTTGGGGGGACAGACAGAGAGATGGGAGGAGGGAAAGAGTGTTAGAGTGTGAAACAGAATGAGAGAGAGACAGAAAGAAAGACACATAGCAAGAAATAGGAAAAAAAGAGGAAAGAGATTGTAGAGGCACCACCTGGGCCGGAGTAGAAGAGCGGAAGACCCAAGACACTCTTTTCCTTCCTGTTTGGTGCATTGGCCCATTAGAAACTGAACCTGTGGGACTTAATCTGATGACTACCCACTAGGTAAGCACCAAATCTCTCTCCCTCTGTCTTTCTCTCTCTCTCTCTCTCTCTCTCTCTCTCTCTCTCTCTCTATCTCTCTCTCTCTCTCTGCTGCAGTGGCACCTCCAGGGCTGACAGTCAATGCAAATTGTGCATAGGGATGCTCTGCATACCCTGACTTAAAGAAAAATACAAAACAAAAAACTAGCACATCTCTGTCATAATGTGCACATAGGCTCATGTGTGTACAGCATTGCAGCTTTTTTTTCTTTCAGGTATACCAGGAGAGAGAGAGAGAGAGAGAGAGAGAGAAAGAGAGAGAGAAAGTGCTGAAAATCTCTAAGTTAAGAAAAGATAAGCGGCAAGAGATAAAATACATCAACCTCCAATATGCTATTATGGCGTAATGATTTATACTGCTTGTGTTTATTTCTCTGAGTGATTTAAAAATGTGGAATATTTAATGTGTGGTCTTAGCAACTTGTCCTGTAAAGTAATGGGGAGACACAATCAGAGTAATTTTGGTGGTGTTGTGTAACATTTAGTAGAGAATTAGCATGAAAAGGAAAAAATATATAGAAAGCACATAATACCAACTTTTCACTAGACTAGTGTTCAAATGTAGTGAGTGTAGAGAACGAGATGGTTATGGGACAGTGCTGTGTATCCAAGCCCATGGACCCTGCTTGGGGGACATACTTCTTTATATGCCCATATGAACACAAGCAACTATGGAATGTAAAGAAGTATGTATCCCAGGCAGGAAATAAAGCGGGGCTTCACACACACTTCACACTGTCTGACTGGAAAGATGAACTGCAAAACAATTGAATTTGCAGTGAGGTTTTAGAGAATACATGTGAGAATGTTTTAATTGTTGTCGTGGAACTAAATGTGTGTGTGTGTGTGTGTGTGTGTGTTAGAACTCTGTTTTGTTTGAAATGAAAATATTGTTTTATTCTTATCTCTGAGCTTTGACAAATAGATAATATGGTCAAAGGGAAAGCGAGAGAGAGAGAGTTATATACATATATATATAAAAAAAAAGAGAGTAAGTGAGAAGGCAAAATACGAGAAACCCGTGTCATTAAACAAAACCAAACTACATTTGCCACAATTTAGCAGGAATTTTTCTTTCCTAAACCGTATGGTGCTCCTGGTTCATCAGCTTCACAACATAAAATTAGCATTAGTACAGAACTAACAATTTGAACACACTTTCAATCTTGCTGTGCAATTCACTTGAACATCAGCTTGTATGTATGTATGAATGTATGTATGTGTATGTGTGTGGACAAATATCAGATGTCCTCACAATGATAAGTATATGTTGACCTTCATGAAACATTTATCTGATTTCCCTGTAAAAATATTAAACAGCTTAAAAAATGTTGGGGGAAAAAAACACAGGTAGCTGTAGGCACAGCCAACATTTTTATTGGTCGCTATAAAGATCTTTTTTTTTTTCCTTTTTAAAAAATGCAGCTTTAATTTGAAAAAAAAAACACTAAAGGAGCTGTAGCATTTTGAGCTACTCTAATACACAAGGAAATTAAACCCTCATGCATAGACAGTGATAAAGGAGTGTGTATGCATTTGTCTCTCCTGAGCTGCAGGCTATGGGATCGTCATTGAGCCTTCTTCATCAAGGTAAAATAAATTAGCCTGGATCATCCGCATACTAAATCTGTGGTGTGTTACAGATATGGACCTCAGTGAACAACCTCCTGTCTGACTAGTCCACTGAGAACAGTCATCAAATCACAGCTCTCAGTTTACACACACTGAACAGCTGAGTCTGACATACTATATCTGTGCATGCATGTGGAAGGAATGGTCCAAAATTAGATACAATGAAATAGATCCAAATGCCAAAAGGGAAAGATATGAGTGTTACAAAAGACAACACTAACATTAGAGTTTGTGAAAATCGGCCTTAAAATTGAGATGAACCTTCTACAAAAAGGAATCATATGCATATAAGTGAGCGAGACAAAGAAAGAAGGAGAGAAAGTGGGATAGTATACTCAAGGGACCAGGTGCCTGACCGAGTTGAGAGCGGCAACATATAGAGCATGGCTGTAGGAGGTCATGTAAGCTGGGAATGTGGGCTACATGCATACACTATACATGGTGTTGAAAGGGAACGAGTGATGGTGCATAAAAACAAAAGAAAAGAAACAGGTCATTAAGGTCAGTATGTTGTCAGTATGTATGAGATCAAATGTTCATAGATAATTCCAGGGGGTGGATGGATGAGGATGTTCGAGGTAGGCTGGCTAAGAGGTTGCGTGGATGGTTGGATAAAGCGATTGAGGTGTGGAGGGGATGGGTGTATTGTTCTGTCACTTTGCCTGTGTCAGCAGGTGGAAGTGCTCATCAGGACATTAAATATGCAGCAATGCTGACTGAGTCAGTGTGCAGAGACAGCCAAAGCCAGAGGCCGAGGGGCCCACTACAGCCAGATCAGGCCTAAACCTGCCTTAACCCTAATCCAGTGCTGTCCAACATGCTTCATGACCCAACGATGAAAGGAGTCACAGTGCAATTTAACTGAATTACACTGCTGAAGAATTGAAAGGCGATATAGCACACAATGTTATACATGAATTGTAGTAATTAATAGATCACCATGTGTCCAATATATAGAATGTAATCCATATCAAAATAATAATATTTAAGAATGTAAGAAGAAGAAGAAGAAGAAGAAGAAGAAGAAGTAGAAGAAATAATATAGCCAAGTGAATCCAGATATTTTTTTAAAGCAGTGTGTATGCACACTGTTAAGGGAACGGTTATGCATACAGTATCTAAAAATGTACACTGGGCAGTTTTTTAGTGACATAATCAGTGATAATCGTCTCACTCTTTAAAGGTAAGGACAGTGATTTTGCACATAATATGTGGTAAATATAATATATGTTAAATGTGTGTGTGTGTATACCGTAAAGAGCAGTAAACAGTAGTAAATTAAACAAAGTCAATATTTGGTATGACAAAAAAAATAAAAAAATTTAAAAAATTAGCTGGTAAGTTTTACTGAGCATCTTGCAAAACCAGTCACAGTTCTTCTGGAGACTTTGACAAAGATTGTACTAAAAAACAAAAAAAACTTTCAAACAGTGCTGTGTGTATATATATATATATATATATATATATATATATATATATATATATATATATATATATATATATATATGTGTTGTGTGTGTGTGTGTGTGTGTGTGTGTGTGTGTGTGTGTGTGTGTGTGTGTGTGTGTGTGTGTGTGTGTGTATATATATATATACACACACATATATATACAGTACTGTGCAAAAGTTTCATATTGTCCGTGTTCCATATGTTCCACAGCACAGCAACATCCAATCCAAATAAATCAGAACTAAGAGACATATCAGTCATGTTGCCTAACAATTCGTACATTACTATTCAGATTTTCCAGCCTCTGCAAGTGTTTTTGGAGTGTGACCTCAGAATGAACACTGAAGACAGACACTTTATTTTCTTTTTATCTTGAATTTCCAAACAGCTAGCTATCTCAGCTAACCTTTGCCAAAATCTATTTTATAGACCAGACCAGAAAGCACCATTTTGTTTAAGTTTAACGAAGAATAAATCTGAAAATTGGTTGGTGAGATTACAGAAAATACAGCACACCTAGATGTCATTTATATATAATTCAGCATGCTGTATGTACTGTATGGCTCTAAAGGGGGAAATCTGTGCTTGTTTGAGTAGGCATATAAATCCAATGCAGTAAATCACAGTTCGGGTTCACGACAGCAGCTTGCTGAGAGCTGTATTATAAGTCATTACACAATAAGCGGACAGTACATGACAACTGCTTTGCCTAGGGGAGTTATTATAAGAAGTCTTAGCGCTGAGCCTAAACCATCTATCCTGTTCAATGCATGAATGGCGTTCCTGAGCCCTGTGTGTGGTGAGAAGTAAAAGCACACTGATGTTTTGAAAGGGTTTCATCAACATGTGAAGCAGGAATACACACAATGTGTCCATTCTAAATCAACCATTAGCATGTGATTAGCATGTTCAATCCGGTGCAGACATGATAAGAGCTTAAAGATATCAGCTGAGGTCAAAAGTTAAGCCTCAAGAGCGAATGCAGAGGTCAGAGTATAGGGAAGGCCTATAAGTCTGCACACCATTACTCATGATCCTGACAGCTTGTCAGTCAACCAGCATTTCTGGTTAGAGAAGCATCTTAGAGGTTTAGTTAACACCTCTATGGGGATGGCGAAGGTGAAGCAGTGGTGCATAAATAAACCAAGCCCCAAGACACCGAATAAAGGGGCTTGTAAAAGTGGCTGACACACATTTTTTTTTCACAATCCAGAAAGGACAGATGACAGATGTAATTGATGACAATGAGATTTGCAGCTTAGTTTAAGTTAGAAAAAAATAATGTTCCACTGAAGCACAGTTTTGTTCAGATTGCATCCACGAACAAGAACAACTGCCTGCCAACACACACACACACACACACACACACACACACACACACACACACACACACACAAGATCAATGCCTTGGTAATTTGTTTCAATCAATTAAGGAGACATCTGCTAGCATTTAACCACAATAACGGCCAATCCCATCTATATGAGGGCGCGAGCGAGACTGAGAGAGACATACAGATAATTACATAGAATCAAATCTTAGTGGACCATCACAGATGGACTTATTATTACTGACTATAATTTTTTTCTTTTAGCTCTGCTGAGGGCATTTCACTGAGTGAGACAGCCAGAGCTTATTGACACCATAACATTTTACTAATTTTCTTCAACTGGTATTTCACCTTTTATAGTTCACTCGTCTGTCTACAGCTAGCAAGAAGCACTTCCCATTTAATCAGTATGCACAGACCTTCCACACCACTGAATGGACATTTTTCCTCAACATTAACACTGTAGATTAATTAAAATTCACTAAAGATGTAAACCTGGAGGAAGTCATTAAAATATCAAGGGCACTAGAGTGTAGGGTTCTAGGGTTCCCCCTCCTCATTTAGTTGGCAAGCAAGAGATCAGCCTGTGACAGCAACTTGCAACTTATTACTTATTAATACTTAACCACAAAGAAGTGGCACAATGCTTTGTTATTACAAATGATTAATACTGCTATTAATGTGTTACTACATAATTCTAGAAAGACTCATAGGAGTGAATCTGTATTGTCAATCATACGCATATGCAAGGAAAGCATCAGTCATTGAAATGACTGCATATTCAGCTCTTTCCATCATGCATGCACACATCAAAATATTACTGCAATGATTAAGTTGGGCACAGGAAAATATAAACATCATGACTATAGAAAAGGATAGCAAATAGCAATTATGTTTGGGCACATCTTGCTGACATGTTCAGAATGCCTGTGGGGATAGAATTATTTTTTTATGTATAAAAGAAAAATATCTAATATAACTTGTAGAAAACATTGATAGAAGATTGTAGTTGTGAGAGTCTATAGACATTTTGGTTTATGTGTATATCTGAATACCTGTATAGGTGAAACACTGTATTTCTTATCTCACTCACTCTCTCACTCACTCACTCACTCACTCACTCACACACACACACACACACACACACACACACACACACACACACACACACACACACACACACACACAACACACACACACTTATTTAAACACTTTAGTAGTGTATAGTCAAGTACATTCCAGCACTGACCAAGCAATTTATTTCACTGGTCGAACGATAGAGGACTTTACTGATACTGATAACTAAGTTGGGCAGTACCTGCTGATAATGGATTAATCAACTGATAAAAATATAACACTGAAAGTATAATATTGCTGAACTTTATTACAAAAATATACAGTACTGAATGCACCATGAAAATGGACTGTACTTTTTGAAATTGAATAAATATATATTAACTATTAATACATATTAAAGTAAATAAAAGATATACATCCAAACTGAACCAAAAAAGTAACACTCCAAATAACAAATAAAATAGAGACATTCAAAATATATAATAAAAAAAACACTTCAAATAACACAAAAAATTTTGTCAGTGATAGTTTTTATTTCACCTCTAGAGGCCACTCTCCGACTGTATAATGACAGCCGCTCCAGCACAGGATGCAACCTTGAAAAACTTTGGGTGTGGATTTTGCAAATAACCGATAGTTCCAGCAATCGGTCGACCTCTAACTTATTAAGCACATTCTCTTAACACAATATGAGCCAGAAGTGATGCAAGTGCTGTAAAACTTTCACACCTGACCTGAAACTCTAAACATTAGGTCTGGGGCTCAATTGGGATCACAGTAGGTTTGTTTTTACAAACCTGATTATTTGCGAATTTTTTTTAAGTTGTAAAATGGATGCTAATGAGTGCCTTGTTCTAATTAATTTTTAGAATTTATTTGATATATGATAGATTTTTTCTTTTCATCTTTTTACTCTTTAGCCAATGATTATTTTAACTGGGAATTAGCATACGTTGAAATAATCATGTTATTCAGCAACCCATCTCAGGATGATGCACACAAGCTGTGGTTCTCTAGAAGCAAGACAACTGATTTACAATTGACCACAAATCAGTTTCTTTGTTGAAAAATACATTTTACCAAGAATATACCACACTTTCAATTCAGCATTGAATAAGGACATAGTTGCATATAAACCTGTACATTTATTTACACTTTGCTTTTATTTATTCACACTAAATGAACCCCAGACCACAGAATTTTATGTAAAATAAAAAATTCTAAATACACTTCAACAAAAAAGTGCAATAAAAAAAAATCAGCAGAATTTGGTCAAAACCAAAGGGGTTAGTATTAAAACACCACAGATGTCTGGCAACTGAAACATATGATGTCTCAAAGTTATAGAAAGAACAGAGAGAGAGAGAGAGAGAGAGAGAGAGAGAGAGAGAGGGAGAGAGAACATGGAATATGCTGGAATATGTGCTAGTGTCCAGGAGTGTTACACATAAGATCTAGACAGAATTTTCCAAATTGAAGAAGACTAAATTATCTGCCATTAATATGATGTACATGATAGTGAAACATAATCCAAAGCAGGTTATTTGGAATAGGCTGAATAAAGCATGAAGTGGTGCTGAGAGCCTTGGTAAAGTTCCAGGATAATCAATGCTATGAGTAAAACACTCACACTCAGTGATCTCAACGTGAACTGCTTTAGGAATGAAACTTTAATGGGGTGACTGGGTCCAGATTCAGACACAGAGAGAGTAACAGAAAGAGTGATGTGCAGTATTTTAGGTGAACACTCAAGAGAGAAGGTGAGCAGAAGGTCAAGGAGATGTGTCACAACCACAAAAAGGACACCAATGGGAGATGAGGAGGGGGGGTGTATTTGTAATGTATAGCCATTACCTCAGTAGATATACTTACTGTAGGTGTGTGTAGAAATGGAACAGAGCACCTCTGAGGTTTAATAGTAAAGAGATCAAACACTGTGGCACTGAGGTCATCAGCAGAAAGGGGAATAAAAAATTAATTCAGGAATATCACTTAGATATCAAAGATATCCAACATATGCAAGTTAGATATAAAATTTTTCCAAGAATTTAATCGAATTCATTTGCTTATATAGTGTCTTTTTCATTTGCTTATATATCACACATTTACTCACACACTCACAGAGAGAGAGAGAGAGAGAGAGATATGGAGAGAGAGAGAGAGAGAGAGGTAACTGATGCACTTCACTACTTTTTGAAAGTACTAAATGTTACATAAGTTTCTGACAGAAACTGATCCAAACACTTTCTAAAGATATTGCTTGATTCATGATATACGTTTATAATAAAATAAAACCAGATTGTGACATATTTTGAATGTAATGTTTTCTTTATTCTGGCTGTTGCTGTCATTACAATCAGCTTGTTGGATGTGCACTCTAAATCATCCCCCATTTATGGATTGTAGGAAATATTAGAAAAGCTGGTGGGGAATTTATTATTATTATTATTATTATTATTATTATTATTATTTTATTATTATTATTATTATTATAAATGGAAGTGTATCTTTTCCATGAGTTGCAAAAATCATTTAGAAATGCTATACTGCACTTTTTTGACTTGGGTTGTCATAGATCATGTTTTTTCACCCATTCCTTTCCAATGCACTTTTTATTACACCAATATTATGCTCATCCACACTAACAGTCTGTTCCATAGCAGATATGTCTTTGTTGTGTATATGAAAGAGAGAGAGAGAGAGAGAGAGAGAGAGAGAGAGAGAGATGCACTGATGGGTACGCAGTAGATGCAAAAGTGTAATACATAGTTGTTGGTTTTTTTTTTTTGTTTGTTTTTTTCCTGTTTGAGTTCCTCTTGTTTTGCTTTTATTCTCTCTATGTTTGTGCTGCTCACTGAACTGCACTTAGTGTGTGTGTGTGTGTGTGTGTGTGTGTGTGTTTGTGTGTGTACTGGACCAGTCAATGATATCTACTATACATAGTTTGGTATTTAAGATTTTATCCCACTTCATTAAAGAGTTTAAAATATGACGCTGCAGTAACAAATAGAAAGAAAGTGAATAAAATGAAATAAAAATGTCACAGTGCAGGAGAGGAGCTCCCCAGGAATCTCATTTCAGACAAACAATACAATCCCAAGTAAATCACTATTAAGCAAGATTACAAAGAGACACAAATTTTAAAAGAAAGTACATATTTTAAATCTTCAGCAGTTTAAGAGTGGTGTCACTGAATATTTCACTAAGACATATATAGAGAGAGAAAGAGACAGAGTGAGAGCATGGTGATCACAAACACAGTAGAGAAAAAATGCTTGTGATTTATTTAAATATTGTTACAATGTGATTTAAAAGATTTCATAAAAAACTTTGATTTAGGAAATTAAATAAGTGAAATCCAAAGGTCAAGGATTAGAGATGCCAATAATCAATATATAACCTTTACAATGTATGCTAATTATGTAGGATAAGCTTGTGTAACATCACACAATATAACAAGCAAAAGAGCACAGGAAACACAAAACATACTGACTATTTTTAAAGTGCCCCTTCCCCTTTTTTCCCCACTGTCACACTGGACATTTTGGGCCTCTTTAATTTCTGTAGTGGAGAACACATGGATGAGCGTTAAGGCTATTGTTACTGTCGCACTTTGCCTGTATCAGCCAATCAGGGGCTGAAAGAGTGCTGAGTAAGGGCTGAACGCTCACGTCCAAATGCAGGGGTGAGCGGAAAGGAGCTGCAAACGCACTGCAGCATGGTTAACACCTCTTGACAAAACCACATAACTCCAGTCCCAGGCTAGAGTGCATGTGATTTGCCTCATCAGGACCCTTAAAATGTCTAATGATTTCTTTTTTGCTCTGTAAGAATCTAAACTAGAAATAAAATAAAAAACAATAGTAAATAAATAAGAGCCTAGTTAATCATGGCACACACTAAAGTTTACAAGCAGGTCAGAAGTCAGTGTAATAAATAGCAGGTATTGAATGAGGATGATTAGTAAGCTGGCTGATTGTAACAAATACCATGGCTATGTGCAGTTACCACACAGTAACTGGAATCCTGACCTGTACTATGGCATTATACATCATTCCGTTAACACCTTTAAGGTTTGGTAATAAACTACATAAAAGCAAGTAAAACATAGTTTACTAATGATGGATTACTGACTAATTAATTAACAATTAATTAATAATTATAATTATTCAATAATTATTGTAAGTTTAAAATTGATTTTATATAATGTAGTTATATTTCAGTTTTATTTTACATTTGCTAATTTAATGGTAAATTTAATTCTTATACTCAACCTAGTCATTGACCTGCACAGTTTCATGCTTCCTCTGCTCCTAGCATTCCTCAACTTCCTAATAAGTTGAAGAACCCTTTATGAGTTATGAGGATCAGGTGTGTCAGGAGCAGTGGAAAACCTTATTCTTTGCAATAAAAAGTGTGTCCCTGGAAGTCCCTGCCATCATTTAAAATATTTTTTAAAATACTTAATTCACATATTTATGAAAGTTTGCTTATATATTGTATTTAGAACATAGGCGTGAGATAAATTAGTTAACCACATATTACTCAACTGTAAATAAATAATTACCATATCTTAGATTAATGTTACCATAATTCTATTAGTTCCAACAGTGAACATATGACAGGAAAAACTACTGTGGTTGATCAAATTCAATGTAATTGAATTTATTTCAAATAAACTTGTGAAACGTGAGAAAAATGATGACCACTAGCTTATTGCTTGAAAGGTAAAGTGATACTGGCACAATATTGTGGATGGTGTGGACCAACAACATCCAACCAATCAGGATAAAGGGGTGTCTTTATATACTTTTCAATTTTATTATAAATTAATTTAAAAATGCTCCCTCTCACGCACCCTATGTAGTTGTTGGGCTGTTTGTGCTGTAATTTTATACCTAGAGCTCCTTCTGGTTTTGCAGAAATGTATTTTTACTGATTTGCAGTATTGGGACTGGAAGCTTCACTATGTTTCTATATTTTACCAGACTTCATGCTCAAGCCCATACTGCTTTATTTATTAATTATGCATTTACAGGAATTATTCTATGTTTCTTTTATAATTCTCTTAATAATGAATGAATCAATCTATATTCCCTGGAATAAATGCTTGCTTTATGTGTCTACTTCTCTGAAATCACGTTAAATGTGCTTGGTGTGAGGGTCAAATCTGTAGCACTGCCATGGCAAAGAAGGCATGGTGATAGGAACCAGGGGCTAAAAGCAGTGACAGGATGAAACTGATAGCTGAACAGGTGTCGCTCTTTGACCATTCCCCTGAGCGCACGTGTGTGTGTGTGTGTGTGTGTGTGTGCGTGTGGGTTGGGGGTTGTGGGCATGTCAGTCACACCACAAACTGAGATGCACTAAGAAATGTCCAGATAAGGAGAGAGAGAAAGAGAGAGAGAGAGATTGAGAGAGGGGGGTGACAGGGGAGACGGGGGAAGGAGGGACTATAAAGGGGCAAAGATGACTAATGATAATTAAGGAGAAAAATGGAGGAGACAAAAAAAAATGTGTGGTGAAAATTAAGGGAAAAGTGACATAATGAAAGCAGATAAAAGAACAATGCCTTTCCTGACTTTGAAAGTAGAATGATGGCCTTGAATAGTTCAGAGCTTGGATTATTTCAAACTCCATAGTTGTACAGGAAACCGTTCTTAGCTGTCTGGCCCCATATATCACCTGTACATATAAACCTAGTTCCCGCATTCTTGTGTACACTCACACACGCTTCAGCTGTCCTAAAACGTGACTGAAGAGATAAGGAATGGAATGTGACAGGGACACACATACTCAGAATAGACCAGGGTATGCCATCTCTCCTGATGATACAAAACATGCACCCACATTGCACACTGAAACATTCACACCAGTTCTCAAATCTTCTACTATCACTAAAATGACTAACTCTGTACTCATACCCAGAAGAAAGCACTCACAGGGCTTATACACATAACTATCCTGTCCTCCTGTAAGTTGAATTGCTTCTGCAGTTTAGTGTTTCAGCCTTAAATCTCTGTTCTAAAGCATTATTTTTAAATTATTTGTAAATGTACATATTATGTATTAATTCCAAACCAACAAAATGCTGTCATTCCTACTCCACTGCATGCATTGAGACATGAAAAGCCAGGGCTGTGATTTCAGAGAGGCCTGTAGGGTATAGCTTTGGTGTGGCTATTTGTCCATAGAGGAGACTTTGGGGAATGAGAGGCCATGGGGGAACAGACTGTGATTCAGTGATCTGTTATTCAGTTCCCTGCAGTGAATGCTCTTCCCCTTGTAACATACCCTCTCAGCACATTGCGGCCTTACACTGGTCAGCTGATTAACTAATTAACAAATGGTTTGTCACCACATTCATTGAAATGATGCATATACAGACCAAGTAAAAAAGAAAAATATATTTAATACCTATATATATATATATTTATACTATACTATTTTTAACACAAACAACAGTGTTATACCTGGAGTAGAGGGAGGAGAAAAATATAAACAGGAAAAAAAATTCAGTAGCTTTCTTGTAACATCACCTTCCTCATATTCTATTTTATCCAATACACCCACAGTAAATCCCCAACATCCATCTACTACTGTCTCTCTGCTGAGATTTGTATTAAGCTCCTAAGAAGCATGAATGTACACTCTCTTTTTAGGTTCTTTCGACTCTTACATCTTCCTGCATAGCACATTGCAGTGGTGCAGTCATCACATACACACACATACACACACAGCAACGTGTCAGCATTGTCCGTTGTCGTTCATTCTGTTCTGTCTCTGTCACAGGGTTTATTTTTAAAAGGACAGGAGGAGGTCAACAACAAAGTCACAGCCACTCAAGTATTTTAAGAGCCGACTAAGATGTAATAGAGAGAGAGAGAGAGAGAGAGAAAGAGAGGTAAAAGTATCAGTAGTTGCATTATGGCTGTGCTCTATTCTATTTATTAGACCCTCCCCCCTATCCATACTATTAAGCCCAACCCACATACCAAATGCAGACACTCAGTGCAGCTTCAAATGCAGCAAACGCGTCTTTCTCTAATCTTTTTCAAACATGCACACAAACACACACACACACACTGTGTCCACTTTGCTAAAGGCAAAATGATTAGCTAATGCTAACTTAAAAATGGGACCCTCAAGGGCAAAGCTAACATGTTGAGCTAAATAAAATGGATTATTAGAAGCTTGCTTATTTAAACAAAGGATTGCAGAAGGGCAAATCTGAGCGAGAAAATGAGAGAGCGAAGACCATGGGACTATAGGGTGGTGTCTGTTAATTCTGCTTACGTTTTATTAGTGGTATTGACAAGTCTGTGATAAATTAATTGTTTTCTGAAGTTTGTCTGAAGCCGTTGTTTCTAAACCCTTTTACTTATAGACTTTGCTCAGATGCTTTTAATTTACAGGATGCACTCAGTCTCCATGGGCTTCTGCAAACACACACACACACGCACACACACACACACACACACACACAGACACACACACACACATATATTGAAACATTACACATGCACCAGCTTTATACAACTGTAAACTACTTTGCACTGAAAAGTTTCGTTTGTTCCTCATGCTTACCCAGTGATATACAGTGGGGGAAATAAGTATTGGACGCATCAACATTTTTTTTTTCAGTAAATATATTTCCAATGAGGTTATTCACATGAAATTTTCACCAGACATCAGTATTTACTCAAGAAATATGGAAATATAAAGAATTCACAATATTAAAGTTCATAAATAAAGTTATATGTAATAAAGTGGAATGACACAGGAAAAAAGTATTGAACACTAACTGAAATGTATTTAATACTTAGTGGAGAAACCTTTGCTTGTAATGACAGCTTCAAGACACTTCCTGTATGAAGAAATTAATTGGCCACAGTATTTACGTGTGATTTTCTTCCCATTCTTCTACACATATTGTCTTTAAATCTTGTTCAGTTGGATACAAGTCAGGTGATTGACTGGGTCATTGTACCACCTTGATTTTTATTTCTCTGAAACCAATAGAGAGTTTCCTTTGCATTATACTTAGGATCGTTGTCCTGCTGTAAGGTCCACCCACGTTTCATCTTCATCATCCTGGTAGATGGCTGCAGATTCTACTCAATAATCTCCTGGTAAAGGGCTCCATTCATCGTTCCTTCAATTATATGAAGTCTGCCAGTACCATGCGATGAAAAAAGCCCCACACCATGAAACTTCCAGCTCCAAACTTCACTGTTGGTATAGTGTTTTTAAGGTGATGGTAGTGTCATTTCTTCTCCAAACATGGTGTGTAGTATTTTGCCAGACTACACTCACCCATTATTCCATAGGCTTGTTCAAATGAGTTGTAGCAAACCTTAAACAAGCTTCAACATGCCTTTTCTTTATCAATAGAGGCTTGCGGGGTGAGCATGATCAGTCTAGTGCATTGCCTATTGTTTTCTCTGTGATGATCCAAAACAAATGTAGACTGGATTAGCATAATCCTATGACCCTTCACAAAGCTCTGCAAGAGTAAAGAGCTGATCTACTTTCCATGGCCTGACAGAACCTCTCATATCCTAGATACAACTACTGGGAGGCCAAAGAGGGTGATTCCCCTATAATTAGGAGACTCCCTCTGTACCACAGTATGTGTAGTTGTAATTCTGGCTTTGTCTATTCCATCTCATAAATTACATTTACATTTATTCATTTAGCAGGCGCTTTTATCCAAAGCGACTTACAAATGAGGAAATATTAACTATTAAACATTAAAATAAAATATAAAAAAACATTAACTCAGGCTCTTTAACTGCCAATTAACTTAAATTCCATGTTCCCAAAGCCAATTTCCATTGCATGCATCTAGTCTGTCTGAGCCTCTCGATCACATGCCTGCCATCTGACTAGCATTGCCCCTGACCTCCACCCTTCATCTTGCATGTAGTGAGCTTCCAAGATGGCTCTATGTTGGATTATGTGAATGGCCCAGTCACACTAGGCACTCGCTTACTGACATCATCCCCAGGACTGGGTTCAGGGGTGAGCCCTGTTAGCCCTAATCTGGGTTGGGCATTTTTTGCACCTTTTATGGAGGTCTTTAGGTTTGTCTGACCTGACCTCTCTGTTTACCAAGGCTGGGAGCATTAAGCTCAGTGTGACATAGCCCTGAGGTTCAATGAAGTACACAAGTCCCTTCACCACAACAAGGTCTCAATCCACTGAGGGGGAGTTTCAACTTAAATGTTGTAATAACAAGTGGGAACTTCAGAAACAATTTGGATACCTGAGCTTTCAAATAATTAATGCCCTGTACCCTTTCTCATTTTAGTTTTCAGCATTTAGGACAAATACAATAGTTTGTCCTAAATGCTCTTACATCTACATTGGTTGCATTACGTACACTTTTACAATAGAGGCAAGTGTTAGTAAATTTCCAACTTAGTGATCAGCTTAGTGGTTAATGTTAATTGGAGAGACTTTGGAATTGTGGCTTTTTTTTAATGAGAATGTGAAATCATCAATTCAGCAAATGAAGGCAATATCACACAGTTTATGTAAAAACATGACAAGACGTTTTGCTCTGTGAACTGTGAACATACAGCATTATTGTGTTTATTATGTAGATCATTATACAGATTATTATATATTATGTTTTTAAACAATATTCACAGAAAGTGAACATATGGTGATTTCCATGTAGTTCAAGCTTAATTTATGCAAACTGCTAAAACAAACTGACAGAGTATAAATAAATAGAGCACGATAGAAAGAGTCATGTTCTGACACATCACAAAAAGCAAAAATCTGTGCACTCTGTACACAATCTATACTTAATACTTTGCTTTGGTTACAGGTTATTATTGTTCCTGTTTTGTCAATTGAAAACATTGTATTGTTTATTTGTTAAGAGTCTTTGAGGTGCTACAAGTGTATTGACGGCAAAATAATTAAGCATTGAACTTGTTACTTACCAAGGCGATGATCTGATCAGCTTTTCCTCTCTGCTGCCTTTTACAGATTCTGGCTGTGGCTGTGAGCTCCAGCACTATTGTCCCCCTCATCCCAGAATGCTTTGCTAAAGCTGGTAAAATGGAACCAAATCAACTGTTCTATGGATTTGGTCCCCTTCAACCAGCTGTAGCTGTGCATTGATCACCACAGAGTGCAGTAAGATAGACAGAAGATCTGGGAGCACACAAACACATACTAACACTCTACAGGATTTACCTTATGACCATGTCTGACAGGATCTGAGCATCATATGGAATTCCTGATCCAGCTAGAACACCAACCTGATGCATTTCGCCCCACACTTTATGATCTCTAATAACGTGATTAAACACTGTGAGGTTACTAAAACTCAGGTGAACATTAGCCATGTCATGCTGTTCAACTCTTTATGATAATATCTGATAATATCTTATTATGAATCCAGCCCTGACTGCAGTCAGTGGAATATGGGTTTTCTGAGTTTTATGGCTGCCCATTGATTTCTTGTCTTGCTGGTGAAAGAGAGAGATGTGGAGGGACAGGATGGGAGAGAGGGCTGCACGTCAGGCTGCTGAATAAGTAAAGCAATCGTTTCTGTTTTCTCCCTTCACACTCATCGTGATCCTTAATGCTTGTTTCTGATCAATAAAAGCTCATCCTGAGGTCCATAAACGCTGAAGTAGGTGTTTTTTTATGCCAGCTTCTTGGTGGAAGGAAGAAGGTCAAAGTGAAGGGAAATTATGAGGAAAAAAAGGAAAATAAGGGAAGATGGATGTTTGTATGGAGGACAGGAGCTGGCAGATGACATGACAGTGCAGTTGAACAGTGAAAAAGGGAATGGGTAACATGATGCCACACCCTATCCTATATTCTAGCATAGGCTTGTTACAGGAATTGAATAATAGATACATTTCTAGTATTCAAATGACTAATTAAAGCAACACCAACCAAATATCAAGCAAAATTCAATTTGTAATCCTGATTATTATTGACATCTTAAACATTTGTAACAGTAAGTTTTTTTATGTCACGATATCCCAAGGCCTCTATTTTCACATAGCATAATTTGCTGATATAACAGCAGGACATCATATATATTCATTCATCTCTCTCTCTCTCTCTCTCTCTCTCTCTCTCTCTCTCTCTCTGTGGCTATGCAGACTATATTGGGCAGCATGAACAAGGGGTGTGTGACAGTTGAAATCTGCTGGCAAAGTGGGATTTTTCAAACCTACATTGGTCCAGAACTGCTGGAATTTCTGATTTAATAGCTCACAACCCAGTTTTGTGGATGTACTCTGCTTCTATCAACCCACATTAATATAAATAGGGTTCTTCAACCAACTATTAAATACTACTGAATGTATTATCTTAAAGTGATAAATAAAAACAAACAACTGAGTTGTTGCTACTAAATGTGAATCACACAGGTGCACCTTATAGCACATGGAACATCATCTAATGAATAGATTTAATAGAATTACATAACTAAGAGGTGAGGAATTAGTCAATCTAGAACTTTGTCAAAAGGCAGCTCTGCCTCAGAGGCAGGAGGAAATTAATTGGTTCAAACAGCCAGTTGGTGGAGTTTATTTTTCAAAACTTTGCATTCATTGCCTAGCTAGTTACAGTACTGCTCCACACATACCACTCCAGACTTGCGTCAGCACTCACAATCACCCACAACAAGGGTCACCTGTAATCTCCTAGTCAAAAGGACACCTCAACCACCTTTGAAAATACAACTGACACACAGCACCCCAAAACTGAGCAAAGCAGTCAGTGAAGGATACCACCACTAGAGGGAAATAGAAAGCGCTGAACTTCCTGACCTCGACTGCCCAATTCTGAAAAAAACAAACAAAGAGTATAAACCACTAGAACACACAACCATCCAAGGAAATACATTCTCCAAAATGTTCCTCCTAAAAATAGACCATGTTACACAATAATAGACATGGTCACAAGAAGACAAACAAAAAGCAAAAAAGTAGGCCGATATGGTAATGGGCCGTAGTTAACACACTCAACAAACAATTGCACCTAAATTGCAACGAAAATATTTCAAAACAAGTTCAATCACAAAAGAAAAACAATAATAAAGATAACGCAAGAAAAAAGAAACCAAATACAAATAAAATCAAAAGTAGCACAAGCCGCGGCTGCTAAGCAAACATTGTACATGCACACTGCATCAACACCATCTGAAAAATGTAAGATGGAAACTACAATGCAGCTAGCCGAATTACCAACCCAGCCATGGCTGGTCAAACAAACCAAACTGTTTCTGTAATAAATAGTAGAAAAATGAGTAGATGTAGCCAATCTGGTAAACAAATCTATCAGCCCAGTCCGACAGCCTACCGCAACATCCCTCTGCATATAAAAACCCCTTAATTGGTAACTGGTATCACACGGGGATCCTCATAATGGAGGGAAAGCACCTGGAAATGTACTTTAATAAAGAAAGGTACACCGCGAGGCTCCTCAGTCCGCTCTCAGGCACTCACACACTACGCCGGAATTGCAGTGGCGGAATAGACGACATCCAGAATGACACACTTACATACAACCCGCACGTTACTTTTATAACCTACATGAACAGGATTTAATAAGCCACACCCTGCCCCCTGACTAGCACGTAATTAGGCAAAGTAAACCCCACCTGCAACAATACCTATACTCTATAATAAGGCACATATGCCATAAATTCTTTCGATTACTAACATTACCTTTTTACTTAGCTGGCAACAATGTAATCTAACAACCTTGTGGATATCTAGCATGCTTGATGTATAAATGTTTAAATAAAGTGTAAATCTATGAAATTGTGGAATGACACATTGTCTCTTTTTTTTTTAAAGCTCTGCCCATGGGTTGTTTATCAAAAAAAATTCATTCTGCCTCTGAGGCAGAGCTCCCTTCATAATGATTTTGCCAGATGATCTGTATACTAGAGTGCTCATATATTATTGAACATCAAAAAGTGCAACAAGAACATAGACAATGCTTTAGTTATAGGTTATGACAAACAGCAAGTTTTTATATTTTTTTATACACTAATGTATTAACTTGAAATCTGTGATCAAAACTTCATTATATATTATAAAAAAGGATACTATGCTGATCCACAAGTAACCATGTTAAGCCGCTCTCACTGGGTATGTCAGTAAATAGAGATATATTAAATATATTAAAACAAAAATATATATATATTAAAACAAAACCCAACTTTTTGTACAATTACACCACTCTGGGCCACAATTCCACCTGTGCTGACAATAAAAAAAAATACATAATGAATGTGCCATAACTTCATGTCCTAAAATCATGATCTCGTGTCTGGTTTTCCCATTTGCATTATGATCACAAAAATGTGTTACACCAGCTCCACCTCATCATTTACTTCCTTCACCCTCAACCTAACCTCTTCTATCAGCCTTGTTATGTGGTGTGGTAATGGTCACAGACGTTTGATGTGTGTGTGTGTGTTAAAGGAAAACAGAGCAGAACCATTTCCCCTGTGTAAAACATTTAATTCTGTTATTTGTCTTTTACTGGCTGATAAAAGATCAGATTACAAAATTACTGTGGTGAGTCCTGCTCTCTCTTTCTCACTCTCTCTCACTCTCTCTCTCTCTCTCTCTCTCTCTCTCACACACACACACACACACACACACACACAAATAAAATAAATAAACCAACACACACCCAGATTTTTTTTACAAATAGGCAAATTTTACATATTGCAGTGTTACCTGTACTGTATATGAAGTATTGTACTGTAAACTGTGCAAATGCAAGCTAATTGAGCCATGTGAATTGTTAAGAATTTACAAGCCTGACCAGAAATTACAGTCACACAAACACACACACACACACACACACACACACACTGTATTGTAACTCAGCTATAATATAATATGATAAGTCTGTCCTTTGCTGGAGATAGATTTACATTGCAGATGACAATGGGGAAAAGGAAGCAGTGTTGCCAAGCCACATAAAACAATGACAGACATTTTAATATTGAGACTGAGAGGAAAGCTGGCTGCTGTATCTTGTGTCGAATAGGACACCAAATGGACTGGAGACATTTTACTCACACTGCGCTTGATGTTTGATCATATTTATCACCTTCTGCATGACACAGACCAGTAAAGCACAGGGTTACACATTACATCTACACATTAAAAAAAAAAAAATGTTGGATTTACTTAACTTTGTTATCTCAACAGGTTCTGTGTAACTGGGTTAATTTGCATATAAGTACAATGCTGTTTAGTTAGATATATATATATATATATATTTTTTTATATATATATATAATATATATATAATCATATATATATATATATATATATATATATATATATATATATATATATATATATATATATAATATGTGGTGTGAAAAGTGTTTGCCCCCCTTCCTCATTTCCTGTTCCTTTGCATGTTTGTCACACTTATGTGTTTCGAACATCAAACCAATTTAAACAATAGTCAAGGACAACACAAGTAAACACAAAATGCAATTTGTAAATGAAGGTGTTTATTATTAAAGGTGAAAAAAATCCAAACCATCATGGCCCTGTGTGAAAAAGTGATTGCCCCCTTGTTAAAACATACTATAACTGTGGTTGTCCACACCTGAGTTCAATTTCTCTAGCCACACCCAGGCCTGATTATTGTCACACCTGTTCACAATCAAGGCATCACTGAAATAGGAGCTGCTTGACACAGTAAGGTCCACAAGAAGATCCTTAAAAAGCTACACATCATGTCGAGACCCAAAGAAATTCAGGAACAATTGAGAAAGAAAGTAATTGAGATCTATCAGTCTGGAAAGGGTTATAAAGCCATTTCCAAAGCTTTGGGAATCCAGCGAACCACAGTGAGAGCCATTATCCACAAATGGCGAAGACATGGAACAGTGGTGAACCTTCCCAGGAGTGGCCGGCCCCCCAAAATTACCCCAAGAGCGCAGCGACGACTCATCCAAGAGGTCACAAAAGCCCCACAACAACGTCCAAAGAACTGCAGGCCTCACTTGCCTCAGTTAAGGTCAGCGTTCATGCCTCCACCATCAGGAAAAGACTGGGCAAAAATGGCCTGCATGGCAGAGTTCCAAGGAGAAAACCACTGCTGAGCAAAAAGAACATCAAAGCTCGTCTCAATTTCTCCACAACACATCTTGATGATCCCCAAGACTTTTGGGACAACATTCTGTGGAAAAAAGTGGAACTCTTTGGAAGGTGTGTGTCCAAGTATATCTGGCGTAGAAGGAACACTGCATTTCATAAAAAGAACATTATACCAACAGTAAAATATGGTGGTGGTAGTGTGATGGTCTGGGGCTGTTTTGCTGCTTCAGGACCTGGAAGACTTGCCGTGATAAAAGGAACTATGAATTCTGCTGTCTACCAAGAGATCCTGAAGGAGAATGTCCGACCATCTGTTCGTGTACTCAAGCTGAAACGAACTTGGGTTCTGCAGCAGGACAATGATCCTAAACACACCAGCAAGTCCACCACCGAATGGCTGAAGAAAAACAAAATGAAGACTTTGGAGTGGCCTAGCCAAAGTCCTGACCTGAATCCTATTGAGATGTTGTGGTATGACCTTAAAAAGGCCGTTCATGCTCGAAAACCCTCTAATGTAACTGAATTAGGACAATTCTGCAAAGATGAGTGGGCCAAAATTCCTCCAGGACGCTGTAAAAGCCTCATTGCACGTTATCGCAAACGCTTGGTTGCAGTTGTTGCTGCTAAGGGTGGCCCAACCAGTTATTAGGTTTAGGGGGCAATCACTTTTTCACACAGGGCCATGATGGTTTGGATTTTTTTTACCTTTAATAATAAACACCTTCATTTACAAATTGCATTTTGTGTTTACTTGTGTTGTCCTTGACTATTGTTTAAATTGGTTTGATGTTCCGAAACACTTAAGTGTGACAAACATGCAAAGGAACAGGAAATGAGGAAGGGGGCAAACACTTTTTCACACCACTGTATATATATATATATATACACACATTATATATATATATATACACTGTCACGGTTGGAAGGTTGAGGCAGAAGCAATCGCAGATTTTAAACATTTAATAACAAACAAACAGACTATAAAACAAGACACTTGGCAAAAACTCTGTGGCATGAGACAAAGACACTAACATAAACAACGTGAGTCTAAACAACGAAAGACCCGGAGAAAGTGCAGACAAGTACTGTAAATACACATGAGTGCTCATTAACAAAAACGTGAATGCATGTGGTGGCGCATGTGGTCATGTGGTGTAGTGCAGTGGCTGATGGCAAATGGAGTCCAGATTTTCCGGATACGTGACAGACACTAACAGTTTACAGGCGGTAGGCAATTGAGGTCACAGGTACAATAACTTAGGGCATTAAAGAGACCTTTCTACTCTCTCTGAAAAACACCAGAAGAAAGATGCCTAGGGTGCCAGCTCACCTGTTTGCACATGGCAGGCCTGCTGCAGGGAGACATGAGATGTGGGAACTGCCGATGTGGCCAGAGCAATAAATCGCAATGTCTGTACTGTAAGATACCTAAGCCAGTGCTACATGGAAACAGGAAGGACAGTTGATCGTCCTTGCAGTGGAAAATGACCTGTAACCCTGTGTCTCCGTCTCCCCCCTCAGATGTGATTGAGAACTTCAAGGCAAATGCCTTGGTTGAAGAGTGGGGTAACATCTTAACAGCATCTCACCCCTTATTCAGGGACAATTATTTACACATTTTAATAAATTTGCTGGAAATAAAAGCAGTTGAATGTGAGAGGACGTTTTTTTTTTTTTTTTTTTTGGTTGTTTTTTGTTTGTTTGTTTTTTTGGCTGAGTATATATGGGTCACACTTCTGATTGTTTCTCACCAAATCCATTTGTATGTCTTCAGAACACTCTGATTATACAGCAAGAGTCACATGGTATTTTGATGGAAGCGTGATGATGCTTTTAAGTGTTTTTGTGGCTTTGGAAAAAGAATTGTCATTGTATGGAACGAAACAAGCAACAAACTTGCCAAAATATGAATGAATAAGGTGTTTGGACGACATGAGGGTGAGTAAATGATGACTGAATTTTAATTTTGGGGTGAACTATTCCTTTAATCTATTTTGAATTAATGACATATTGTAAATGACCATGAATTCAGCAGAACATACCTAATCCATGACTGACAGGATGCTTGTGATCTTCTGTATCCTTGTTCCTCCTATCTTTTTAAAAATTCTGAGGAGTTGGGTTGAGATACCTAATAAATTGTAAAAATTACAAATCAGGTCAGTTGCTGATAAATTTGTGACAAACCTTACAATATTATCGTATAACAGTACTTATTGTATTTCTTTACCCGCACTTACACACAGATGAAATACAAAATTGTGTTCATTACAGATGAACATAAACCTGAATTACATCTAAGGGATATCAGTTCATAATTTGGATTTACCTACAGTAGCAACCAAGTAAACTAAGTTTTAAAAGTGCATGTAAGTGACAGTAAGAATATGGACATGGATATGTGTTTCTGTGGACATAGTGTCCATGTACCAACCTGAAGTGTTTTAAAAGTGTTTTAAAAGCTTTAATCTGGATGTCTGTGAAGATCCACAATCTCTGCAAAGCCTCATGTCAGAAATTATGTCAGAAAAAATGAAGATGTGGGCCAGTTACAATAAATAATAATAATAATAATAATAATAATAATAATAATAATAATAATAAAAAACCTTACCAGATTGCTAACTACTAAACTTTAATAAAATTATGAATGCCCTAACTAAAAGCTTAAATTAGTTAGAAAGATGCCACCTTATTCAAGTGTCGAATGTGTTTATTGTTATAAGTGTCACTTTGGGCTGCCAAAGTTGAAGAGTTTCATTTTATTTGATATTATATTTATAAAATGGCTTTATTCGCACTCAACAGTCCTGTTTATAAGTAAATGGAGAAACCAGGGGTGTAACCTGGCCTGGAGATGTTTTCTTTATCCCTGAATAATTCTCCACTTTCTCATTATGCAACTGAACATCAGTAAAAGAAGACAGCAGTGTTGAAATTTTATATCTTCAGTGAACGGGGGTGAGATCAGTCAGACAGGGTTTACAACAAAATATGTGAGACTACTAGCTCACATAGTCAGTATTAGTGAAAAACTCATATACGCAAGTAAAGAGGTTGACTTTACTTACTGAACTGAAACACTAACATCGTCTCATGCTGAGCAGGAAAACAAGGTGTATAAATGTCTGTATGACTTCCAAGTTACGTGGACATGATAAGAGCAGAACATAAGGACAGCTAACATACTTTGCAGGGTACTGTAGCTGCTAAACCCATACAGTGATAGCTTAGTCGTGCTCCCCTTGGCTAGCGACACCAAACTAGCCATGTCTCGTTTTAGTTCCTGCAAACAATGATAACACCTGAGGCAATTTTCATTATAAATACAGATTTTCTGTCTGATCAGTTGACAGCTAAATTAAGACATTCGTGTTGCTGGATTATACATGTGCAGATTATATGGTAAAGCAAATCCAAATGATTCATTCTTTCTCCAGTTTTCACATTTTTAAAGCAATTAGCCCTAAAATGCAAGAAAAAGGATGTATGGAAACAGTCTATTTAGAAGTATGTTTTTAAAAGTTTTTTTTCATGAGGGAGAATCTGAGCTCAGCCGCAGATGATTAACAGTCCAGCTAATGCGACAGGAGAAACTCTTCTAATCATGTGCCATCTTCATGTATGGGAATTTAATTATTAGCAAAGTTCAGCAAGTGTAAAATATTACATAAGAGCGGGAACAGAACTCCAGCGTAACTAACAATAACATGAAAAACACCCGAGTAATACTGCAACATCAATGGAATAATGTTAATGCACACACATTAGTGTATTATGTCATTTAAATGTAGTTTACATTATTTGGACCAACAGCAGCCATATTAAATTTTTTTTTAATGTCTATCTATCTATCTATCTATCTATCTATCTATCTATCTATCTATCTATCTATCTATCTATTCTATCTATCTATCTATCTATCTATCTAATAAATAAGAGACACAGCAGAAAACTAGGTGTGGCTATTATTTCATAAAACATTCTTAAACAAGATTCATGGACTATGTATTTTGTCATTCTTACATATACATCGAGGCGCACGGTGGCTTAGTGGTTAGCATGTTCACACCTCCAGGGTCCGGGGTTCGATTACCGCTGGGGCCATGTGTGTGTGGAGTTTGCATGTTCTCCCCGTGCTGCGGGGGTTTACTCAGGGTACTCCGGTTTCCTTCCCCAGTCCAAAGACATGCATGGTAGGTTGATTGGCGTGTCTAAATTGTCTGTAATGTATGAATGGGTGTGTCAGTGTGTATGTGATTGTGCCCTGTAATGGACTGGCACTCTGTCCACCCTGTCCCTGCCTTGTGCCCGAATGTTTCCTGGGATAGGCTTCCTGGGATAGGCTCCAGGTTCCCCGCGACCCTGAAGAAGGAATAAGTATCAGACTTGTTTGCTCAGCACATCCCACAGATGCTTGTTCGGATTGAAATATGGGGAATTTGGAGGCCAAGTCAACACCTTGAATTATGTTTCTCAAACCATTCCTGAACAATTTTTGCAGTCTGGCAGGGTGAAAGAGGCCTGTGCCATTAGGGAATACCACTGCTCTGAAGGGGTATACCTGGTCTACAACAATATTTAGGTAGGTGGTGCACGTTAAAGTAAGATCCACATGAAGGTTTCCCACCAGAAGCGTCATACTGCCTCTTCAAGCTTGCCTTCTTCCCATAGTGCATCCTGGTGCCATCTCTTCCCCAGGTTATTGTGCAAGCATACAATTAAACATAAGTGGACTTAAAATGAACACTGTGTTTAATATATTTAGTGTGTAAATTAATTAGTCCTAATTTGGATATTTTAAAAATTGTTCTGAGGACATCTAAATACGATATTTAATTAAATGTATTTTTTTTTATTTCTGTAGAGAGTCACTTGAAAATTTGCAGAAAAAATGCACACTTATCCAGTATTCATATATACAGTACTTCCATCTGATGTAACACTACAGCAAACAGAGAAATAATCACAGTGGGGTTCAAAAGTCTAAGACAATATGTAAAAATTTGAAATTTATGATATAATTTATTAATTTTAAAATTTATTTTTAAATATTTAATAAAAAAAACTATTATTATGAAAAACATTTGTGTTAAATTGAAAAAGAATGCATGCTCTCAGCATGTTCAGTTATTGTGACACTGGTCTCCATTATAAAACATATGTATTTATCTTTGAGCCCCATCTCTGTTCCATCTTCAATAAACTGTTCCTCAAAAAAGGGGGGCTACACTACACCCTATATGTCATAAATAAAGTTGCTGACACTGTGAGTGAAGTGAAAGTCTAAAGAGATATCTTCTTTCCCACATCATAGTATAATAGTACCACCCCCCTCCCCCAAACACACACACACACACACACACACACGCACACACACACACAATGAATAACATTAATAAAAAAAATATTCTTCCAATGGGAAAAATTCCATACATAGAAAATAAAAAATTGTGACACCATTTCATCAGCACTTTAAGTGATTATAAACACATTGCCCATATGGTTTGTATAAACTTTGAAACCTAAAAAAATTGCTAGTGCATTACAAAAATTTCTGTGTTTTGTGAGTAATTATTTGTTTATCATTCTATATGTCACGAAATGGGACTGGAAGTGGGAGCAGGTACAGATCAAAGTCTTTATTATCAGTTAGCCAAATACACACAGGTAACGCGGTCTAGACGGGCTTTGCTTGAACACTGGATACGAAGCAAGGAACTCAAACAGGACATGAAAACAAAACCGCTTTAGCGTACATAACATATTCAATATTCACATACTCATACAACATAACTAATGTAAATATTGTGCGAAGTGCACAACCACACGAGGGGTTTAAATACCTAACGCAGTCAAACTAAAACATAGACACATGGATTAACTTAAGACACACTCTCAACAAACAACCAATGCTTAAACAGGGAGTAAATCAAAACAAACAAACAAACAAACCGCGCGTGTCCATATATAAAAGAGTCTTGTGCACGCGGGAGCATAACACTATAAGCATTTTTAATTATACTTTGCTTTGATCCAGTGGTGCTCTTTATTAACTCTGTGTGATTGATCAACAGCTTTGGGCTATCAGTACTGAAAACAATAAGAGCACACTGTACTGTAGCAAAGAATAGCATGAGAGATGTTTATAGATATACCAAATCTCATTTGTTTAGGTCCCCCTTGTGCCACCAAAACAGCTCTGAACCGTTGAGGCATGGACTCCATGAGAGTCTCAATCCAATTCCATTCTTTATAACTATGATGAAGAAAAGTATCACAGAGTACACAACATACTGAACCTTGAAGTGGATCGGTTACAACAGCAGAAGATCACATCAGCCAAAAACAGGAATCTTAAGCTACAGTGGGCACGAGTTCAGTTAAACTGGATATTTAAAAACTGGAAAACCACTGCCTTGTCTTTTTCCAGTGCTATTTACATGTGTTCTGTGCCCACTTTATTAATATATAAAGGCAATAACAATAGGCTCTATGAAATTTAACATTTGTTCTGTTCTAAAGTAACATAATTCTTAAGCATTGCTTGCTGTTTTAAATAACAGAATATGACAGTGCCATGGCTCTCTGGGACCAGGCCTGGTCCATCCAGGGAACCTGGAGCTTATCCCAGTGAGCATCGGGTACAAGGCGGGATACACCCTGGACAGGGTGCCAGTCCATTGCAGGGCACAATCACATACACACTCACACACCCATTCATACACTACGGACACTTTAGACACGCCAATCAGCCTACCATGCATGTCTTTGGACTGGGGGAGGAAACCCCTGCAGCACGTCCTGATGTCATTAAAAATTTGTTTGAATGTGAAAGGTTAGGTTTCATTTGATTTCCTAAGAATTCCATGTAAAAATTACATAGGGAAATTCTGAACCCTTTCCTTAACACTTTTATTTTTTTATTTATTTTATTATTATTATTATTATTATTATTATTATTATTATTATTATTTTTGCAGATGAAGCATTACAAATAAGTTATTTACATTTACATTTATTCATTTAGCAGACGCTTTTATCCAAAGCGACTTACAAATAAGCAAAGCGATATATCAAGCAGGGAACAATACAAGTAGTGCTACTATACAAGATCCATTAATTGAATACCAGAGGAAGCAAAGTGTACAGAGTAGAGGTGTAAGTGCAAGTCTGTGGGTTTTTTTGTTTTTGTTTTTTTTAGGAGTTGGTTAGGTGTTCACGGAAAAGGTGGGTCTTTAGCTGTTTTTTGAAGATAGTGAGAGACTCCGCAGTCCGGATTGAGATCGGAAGAGCATTCCACCACTGGGGAACGGTATGTGTGAAGGTTCTGGAAAGGGACCTTACGCCTCGCTGAGTGGGAACTACTAAACGTCGGTCGCTAGTCGATCGTAGATTGCGAGAGGGAATGTATGCCTTCAGGAGAGAGTTGAGGTAGGAGGGTGCTGTTCCTGACAAGGTCTTGTAGGTGAGCATCAAGGCCTTGAACTTGATGCGGGCAGCTACAGGAAGCCAGTAGAGGGAGATGAAGAGGGGTGTGACATGAGTAGTCTTGGGCTGGTTGAATACAAGACATTTAAAGAGTTTAACAAACATATTTTTATCATACTGGATCAGCACGAATGACAATAGATGAAGAAAATTTTTTAATTTTTTTGAGATGGGAAACATATTGCATTTTGATGCAATATGTTTCCCATCTCATTATCAATAACATTATCAATGTTATTATATTATGCACAGGGTTCTTAGAGTTATTAGCCTATTTTGACAATAACTCCAACAAAAGTAGTTCTTAGTGGTCTGTAAATGTAAATTTCATTAATAAAAAAAAATATACAATGTACAATTTTTTAAATACATGGATTGTGTTCATAAAATAAACATGTGTGAAGGAGTCCATGGAATGTATTTGACAAATAATGGGTCTCTGGTGGCAAAAGGTTTGAGAAACCTTGCCATAAGAATCTGCTGAATGAGCTTCCTGCTAAATTGCCTGTTACCCCTACAATCACAGCAGCAGTTTTTGTACAGTAGGAATAAAATATTTTTTTACACAGAGATTTTCCATGGCAACTTCATAACACAGCCCAGGTAACAATCAATAATAGAGGATGTTGTGGTTAAAAATATACATAAAATAAACGTGAGGGAGACCGAGTAGGAGTAATAGTTAATTTTATTGAAAATCAGCAGTGAGATGCACAATATGGTGGCGGGTGCTCGAATCCAAATCCAGACCTTCCAATAAATGGGCACCTAGACACATAGAGGAGGTATTCGGTGGATATTGATAAACAGGATTCACATTTTGGGATTGACACACTAGGGTTTAATAGTCACAGAGAAGGAGAGTTAGGGAGGCGCACACACATAGATAACACACACACACCACTCTTGCGCGTTCAGGGTCAGGCATGCAACCCTGGCACACACACACACACTCTCTGTCTCTCCCTCTCTCTCTAACACCCCCTCCCGAAGGCCCGAACGCACACACACCATTAGAACTGTACAAGAATAAATAGTATTAAGGTAAAGATAGATATTATTGGATATATATATATATATATATATATATATATATATATATATATATATATATATATATATATATATATCATAGTTAATATAATAGTTAAATAGAAATATAAAACGGATATAGAAATAAATTATAAACCAGACAAATAGGGGTAAAAGATAAATGGAACTTACTCATAATGCTGAAGAGAAAAGAGTCTTGTCTCTCTGGAAGGGTGGGTCGTGCTGTAGACAGGGGGCTTTTTATACGAATAGCTGCATCACACTGAACCTGTGTGACCAAGATCGTTCTCCAAATTGTTTACGTTTTCTCTCTCGTAGCTTCAAAATTGTTATGTTTTCTCGCTCTCGGGAAATCAAACCTAATGGTAAATCTGGAGGGGCTGGTAAACAAACGTTATGGTTATCGCAAGTGGATTGTTTTCTGTTCTAATGGTAACTGTTGGGGAGGGTTTTTTAATCCTCATGGTAAATATAGATGAGCTCTTTTTAACCCTATTGGTAATGAGATCCCAATCTTTCTGAAATTTATTGGTAATATTCTCTGTACATAAGCTATAAATACTGGAGCTTAAGCTCCAGTTATCAGATCACTTCTGGGAATTCTCATTGGTGTGGATCTCGTGTGGTGGACCGAAATAAAAACTGGACTAGCAGGAATAAGCGGTTGAAGATGGATGGGTGGAATTCTAATTAAATAATACTGTAACTGTCATGGATGTGAAGAACTATCCTTTAAACAGGAAACGTGAAATAGGTTGAGCTTCTATGCAAGCTTACGCAATAAAACACACACACACTGGAGTAAACTGCTGGCCACCCAATCCTGCTTCAGCCTTAATCATTGTTGTCTAAATTTCCATGAACTTGTGGGTTATAATTAACCTTACTTAGCATAGTTGTGTCTGTAATTTATTGGCCTTTTTGTGTGTCATAATAACTAAATGTTAATTGGAGTCCATATGAATCAATTAGGCTTTGGCTCAGAGTGAAAATTAACAGAGCTGATGCAGCATTTGTGTGAAAGTGGCTGTCGTATCAAGGTTATTAAAATGATTGTCTTTGCCCTGATATGTTTAGTAGTTTATACCAGCTTACACAGAGCTAAAGGAAGTAAAGTTTAGTGCATATTCAATCACATTTTTAAAAATAATAGATAAAATTACAGTTATAAAATACCCAGTCATGCTGTATCTGCCAGTCTGGCAAAACAACAAAGCAAATGTATGACAGTGTACTATATTTTAGCATGTAAGTGATATTCAATGGATTCTGAAATCAGTCGAATGTCAAGCCTATAAGACAATGTGAAAATCACAATGCAAAAATACTGCAACAATTTATATTGTACCAAGGGGAAATATCTTGAATACAAGTGGAATTATCTAATTATTCCCATTTTCTAATTCTCATTAAAACCACTTTCAATTCACTTCAGTTCAATTTTATTTGTATAGCGCTTTTTACAATAGACATTGTCTCAAAGAAGCTTTACAGAAATATCAACACGGTATATAGATATTAAAGGTGCCAACTGAGAAAGCCACTGAGTGGCGACGGTGGCAAGGAAAAAGATGTTAAGATCCCTAAGATGTTAAGAGGAAGAAACCTTGAGAGGAACCAGACTCAGAAGGGAACCCATCCTTATCTGGGTAACAACAGATAGTGTGAAAAAGTTCATTATGGATTCGTAGGAAGTCTGTTTGGGCTTAGAAGCAGCCTTAGTCCCAGCAGACTGGAATTGCAGTAGATGAGAGCTCCATCCAGAGGTAGGACATCCAAAACGGATCAGGCAGGTCTGGAGAGCAGAGAGGATCAGGATATCTAGTATCTCCATAAAACACACATCATGTGTGGCTCGACAGAAGGAGAGAGGGAGAGAAAAGTTCGTTAGGACTGTGCTTAGCATAACAGAAAGTCTAGTCAGGGTAGGCTTGAGTAAACAAATACACTTTAAGCCTAGAACACTGAGACTGTGTCTGAGTCCCGAACACTAATTGGAAGTGGATACTGTTCCATAACTATGGGGCTCTATAAGAGCTCTTCACCCTGCTGTAGCCTTTGCTATTCGAGGTACCGTCGATGCAGGTAGCCTGCATCTTTTGATCTAATTAGTCATGGCGGATCATAGAAAACCAAAAGGTCGCTTAGATACTGTGGCGCAAGACCATTTAATGCTTTATAGGATAATAATAGTATTTTATAATCAATGCGAGATTTCACTGGGAGCCAATGCAGTGTTGATAAGATTGGGGTGATATGGTCATATCTTGTAGCTCTAGCAGCTGCATTCTGGACTAACTGGAGATTGTTTATGCACCTACTGGAACATCCAGACAGTAAGGCATTACAGTAATCTAGTCTAGAGGTGACAAATGCATGAACTAATATTTCTGCATCATGTAGTGACAATATATTTCTTATCTTCAAAATATTCCTGAGATGAAAGAAGGCTATCCTTGTAATATTATCTACATGATCATCAAATGATAGGCTGGAGTCAATAATCACACCAAGGTATTTTGATGCTGCACATGATGAAACAGAAAGACCATCCAGAGTAACTATGTGATCAGAAAGCTTATTTCTAGCTACATGTGGTCCTAATACAAGTACTTCTGACTTATCAGAATTAAGTAAAAGGAAGTTAGTCAGCATCCAACATCTAATGTCCTTTACACAATCCTCAACTTCACTAAGCTGCTGTCTGTCTCCTGGCTTTGCTGAAACATACAAATGTGTATCATCAGCATAACAGTGAAAGCTAATTCCATGTTTACAAATAATTTGACCTAGATGTAGCATATATAAAGTAAAAAGCAGTGGGCCAAAAACAGAAACTTGTGGAACACAAAATTTAAATTTATCTATGAACTGATAACGATCGGTCAAATAAGACCTGAGCCAGCAGAGGACCGTTCCCTTAATGCCAACAACATTTTCTATTCTATCAAGGAGAATAGCATGATCTATAGTATCAAAAGCTGCACTAAGGTCAAGTAACACAAACAACGAGACACAACCCTGATCAGAGGCCAGTTGCAGGTCATTTACTACTTAAACTAATGCTGTCTCTGTGCTATGATGAGGTCTAAATCCTGATTGATACATTTCATGAATGTTGTTCCTATGCAAGTATGAGCATAGCTGCTGTGCTACAAATATTTCTAATATCTTGGAAATGGGAATGGAGATTTGAGATAGGTCTATAGCTGGACAGATGAGAGGGCTCAAGGTCAGGTTTTTTAATCAGGGGTTTAATAACTGCTAATTTAAGTGATTTAGGTACATAGCCAGTGCTAAGGGAAGAATTGATTATATTTAAAAGTGGTTCAATTACTCCAGGTCAAATCTGTTTAAAGAAACATGTAGGTGCAGGATCTAGTATGCAAGTTGATAAATTTGCTGAAGAGATTAATGAAGCTAGATCGGTCTCTCTAAGAAGAGTAAAATATTCTAAACATTGACCTGATATTGGTATATTATAATCTACAGGGTTAGTTATAATACTGTCCGGTTTTAAATGAATAGGCCGAATATCACATCTAATATTTTCAATTTAAAAATTTCATGAAATCTTCATTGCTATGTAATGATTGTGACTGAGTGCTTCTTTCTGCAGTGGCTTTATTCCTAGTTAATTTAGCTACTATGTTGAATAGAAATCTACAGTATGTGAACTTTTTGGAATTTCATGGTTTTCTGCATAAATTTGTCATAAAATGTGATCTGATCTTCATCTAATTATTGACAAATATAATGTGTCTAAAACAATAACACAAAAAAAAAATATGATCTTTCATGTCTTTATTGAGAACAACCAAAAAAAACCTCACAGTGCTTGTGGAAAAAGTATAAGAACCGTTGAGTTAATGACCTCAAAAAAGTTGTTTGGTTTTTTTGCATAACTGGAGTCTCGTTAAGAAAATGAGTTTGGAGGTGTGGACTACAGCTACTTTGACTAATAAAAACCCCTCAAACTTTTGGAGGTTGGTCTGCACAAGAAGCATATGCTTATGTGAGCCATGCCTCGCCAAAAAGAGCTTTCAGAGGATCTACAATCAAGAATTGTTGACTTACTTGCTGCCAGGGGTCACAAAGTGATTTCAAACACTTTAGAAATTCACCAGTTTACAGTTAGGCAAACATTCTACAAATGGAGACACTGTGGAACTGTTGCTACTCTACCAAGAATTGGGCGCCCAGTCAAAATGACACCAAGAGCACGTCGGAGACTCATCAGTAAGGTAAAGAAACAGCCCCAAATGACAGCCAAAGATTTGAAGGTATCATTGGAACTGTCTAACAACTCTGTTCATGAGACTACAATACGTAAAACACTGAAGAAGCAGGGTATCTATGGCAGGACACTGCTTACTAAAAAGAACATTGCTGCACGCCTGAAGTTTGCAAAAGAGCACATTGACACTCCACATCGGTATTGGCAAAACGTTTTGTGGACTGATGAAACTAAGATTGAACAATATGGAAAAACCACACAGCACTACATCTGGCGTAGAAAGGTCACAGCCTATCATCATGAAAACATAAATTATCCCAACCGTAAAGTATGGTGGAGGAAATGTCATGATTTGGGCCTGCTTTGCTGCATCAGGGCCTGGCCAGCTTGCAATCATTGAGAGGAAGATGAAATCCCAAGTATATCAGACAATTCATCAGGATAATGTGAGAATGTCCGTACGTGAGCTGAAACTGTGTGAAGTTGGGTGATGCAACAGGACAACGACCCATAAACACCGGATCAAGTCCACAACAGAATGGCTTCAGAAAAACAAAATCCGCCTTTGGGAGTGGCCAAGTCAGAGCCCAGACCTCAACCCAATAGAGATGCTATGGAATGACTTGAGAGCCATACACATAAGACGCCCAAAGATTATGACTGAGCTAAAGCAGTTGTGCCAGGAAGAATGGGCTAAAATTCCTCCTGAATGATGTGCAGGTCTGATCCAGAACTACAGGAAGCGCCTGTTTGAGGTTATTGCTTCCAAGGTGGTGTCAACGAGTTATTAATTCTAAGGGTTCACTTACTTTTTCCACTGCCATTTTGAATGTTGAATGAGAGTGTTCAATAAAGAAATAAAATATCAGCATTTATTTTGTGTTATTAGTTTAGGCACATTATATTTGTCAATACCCCTGACTCAGATCACATTTTATGACAAATTTATGCAGAAAACCATGAAATTCCAAAAGGTTCACATACTTTTTCTTGCCACTGTAGAATTGTTTTTGTTATCTCCTATTAAGGTGGAGAGATAGACTTTTCTAGCAATGCTATAGTTAATTTTCCACTGTCAGGTGAAATGAATAACATTGATTATCTTATTAAATGGGCAGCTGTCAAGGAGTAATATTGGTATCATTGGTAAATGTGAGCAAAGAAGGCTGTGAAAATTGTCTATCTTATTTAACATGTTTTCTTAAAAAAAATCACAAAATTGCTCTGCTCTCATGGATATCACACAATTCAAACACAACACAGGTTTATCAAAAATAAAAATAAAAAATCTTTGTTAAATATAGGTGTGCAACAATTATTGGCACCCCTATGAATTCATATGAGAAAAATGTATTTTAAGTATATTACCATTGATATTTTAAATTGTTTTGGTCCATCTGGGCAACTAGGAACAAGAAATTGTTCAACATTGACTTCCTGTTTCACAGGGGTTTAAATATGAGGTAACACATAGGCCAAATTCCCTTAGTCAGTGGGTAAGTCTTACGACATAAGGGTCGCATATTCAGCATTTTGCATGCCTACACACACACACACACACACACACACACACACACACACACACAAACACACAGAGACACACACAGAGACACACACGGAGACACACACACACACACACACACACACACACACACACACACATACACACATGCATTGTAAAGCCTCCTCTGACCCTCCTTCTTCCTGCTGAACTCCTGCTAACATTTCCCCTTTTAAAGTCACTGGATTGCTGAGACCAACATGAAACAAAGTGTCACTACAACTTTGAGACTGGAAACACCACCAGACACAGTCATCCTAATCATGTACAAGAATATCCCTGCCTTTAGTCCATTAGTTTTTTATCACAGAAATAAATCTAAAAAAGTAACTAAGAAGTTACTTCTCACCATTCTCTAAGAAGGACAAGGTAAGTCTTTAAAACACATATGCTTGTCAAAGGATTTGAGTGATTTTATACCATCATGTACTGTAAGTTAATAGCCAGGAATTAACACCGTCACTAGTCCTGCAATATTGATATCATTAATAGACATACCTTTATTTTAATAACATGCTAGTAATAGGGGTAAAGTGGCATTTTATAAAACCAGACCACAGTCTTGTTTTTCTTGACCTCCAGTTCATTGGATGTCACCTAAATATCCCTATCTAGCCAGTCGCTCTTAAAACAGCATAGACTTCAGCTTTACTTAGTGTATTTGCTAAAATTTCACCTTCTCCAAGAAATAATTTTTGATTTTCCACTGTAAGGAAAGGAAAAGCACGCAAGTAATAGGTGAAATCGAACCCAATGTAACAATTCTATTGAAGGAAAATAGCATTAAATCTTTCTTTAATTGCCTTAAATTGCATTCAATCTATAGGCATTAATATGGTGTTGATACCCCTTTGCTGCTATAATGCCTCCATTCTTGTGTGAAGAGGAGTCAAGAGTTTACACTCTTGGAACATGGCTGTTGGAATTTGTGCCTATCCAGCCAAAGGCTCATTAGTGAGGTTGGGCACTGATGTCTGGAAAGAAGGCCTCCTGTGAAGTTGGTGTTAGAATTCATCCCAAAGGTGTTCAGTGGCATAGCGGACAGGGATTTATAAAAGCCACTCAAGTTCTTCCGCACCAACTTTTGTAAACCATGTATTTATGGATATTACTTTGCATGGCAGCTCCGCTACCATTGGTGTGTGAGTGTGTGTGTGTGAATCGGTGAATGAGACACAGTGTAAAGCGCTTTGGATAAAAGCACTATGTAAGTGCACCATTTTCCATTTACCATATATATTCATTTATGTTTCATGATGCATTATATGCATAAAGTATCAATTCCTTATGCAAGTAATCATTTCCAAATATTTCATGAATCCTTTTTGTTTGCACTTTAAGCAATTTTAAAACTGCATCATGGGTACTGACATCCATTGGAGTAAGCCTGCGAATACATGTAAGTCTGAGATGGACATGGGTACTGGGGGACTGGGTGGGGCTAGTTTAGGGGCAACAGATGGGGGCCTTTATAAATAAGGTAGAAGGCATGACAATGTTTAAGATGAAATAAATAATTTAATAAAATGTTATTTAATTACACTCCAATATCCCATATCCCCAGCATATACCTTTAAAATGTCTAAATATATCAACCACTAATAGGATTTTGGCTGCAGTGCAATCAGTTTCCATACTGTTTTCTCATTGTTATTTAAATGCTTAATGTCCTTCAGAGGGGCAGGTCATGGATAAGTAGGCTTAATATTCTCAATCACTGCCAACATGTGGCCACCGTCACATAGTATGCTCACTAAAGAAAGCTGCATCAGCAGTGATTCTCACTTTTAATCTTTCTCTCTGGTCAGCGGCACTCAGAGGGAGTGGAAGTAACCAAGCTCTAAATTCTTCCAATCCACTCCATCCAAGCATGCCTGTCCTTTGCCTCAGTCCTCCTTCACACACCAACTGCTCTTTGACACAAACACACACACACACACACACACACACACACACTTCAGTTTCCTGTGTTTGATACCAGTTTTCTCTACATTGCTATCTTTGTCTTTGATTATAACTGTGCGGTACAATTTACATTGTTAATAAATTAGCTATAATCAGATGTACAGTATATCCTCCTGTCTTGAAATTCCTGACAGAAAACCTTGGCAGGAAAATGGATTTATTGAGTGTTCTGGATTCAGAGTGAAGACATGACGCTGATCTTCATGAGGCTGTTACCAACCAGGGAAGGCTGTTGCATGATCACCACAAGGAATTGATGAGACTAGAAACCAATGCTGTCTTTGATTATCTACCAGAAGGAAGAGACGGCAGTGAAAGATTGATGCACCTCACAGAAGGCTTGTCCATAGCTACTGAATATGTACTTCGGTTTTGCATAATTGCTGCTGTTAGCATGGAATGAACCATTGAATGCCATATCCGAATGGGTAGGTTCCATGTGACTTTGCCTACCACAATGACAGTGTGAGTCTCATTAGCATGTCTACCAACCTGGATAATTTCATTAAAGGCAAAGAAGACTGGATCTGTGCATCTACTGTGGAGAACCTGGTCAAAGTTTGGAGAGATGCACTAATATTCGCTTTTCTCAGAAATGTAATCCCAAGGTAACAAGGTAAGCTCCCTTTCATATTCCCATCACCAGACAGATTCTTGTGCCCATAATTTTTCATTACATTTTCAGCTCTCTTAGACATTGAATTAGCAAACTTCCTGGCACCATATCTGGTTAATCAACTACAGGTACCCATAGACCCTCTCAAAACACCTATCGTGGTACAAGTCACTGATGGGAAACCTATCAGTAAGGGTTCTACCCCACACATCAATCACCCTATTAGTATTAGGTGCTATTGACCAAGAGAGTGCTCCCTTCCTCGTCATAACATCAACTCCATATAAAGTAGTTCATGGGTAATCTTTCTTACAGCTTCACAACCCCACAGATCATGTCCTGGTCAACCTCTTATAGGGAAAGTTGTCTAAAGCTGCCATACAAACATTTATCCTGCTCCACATTCATACAGATTTAGAGTCTATGCTAGAGGCAGATATCACGTCTGTTATTCTGACCTCTGAGAAGTCTTAGGCACCAACCCACCTCAGAATCATATACTCTATGAGAACAGAAATCAAGCTATCCCCTATTTAGATGAGGCACATCACCAGCTGCACTCTATCCTATTTAAAAGCTAAGTGGGATAGAGATTTTTCTGTTGCTGCCCCTCGTTTATGGAATCAGTTGCTACTGGACATATGCCTTGCCCCCTTAATTATCATTTTTAAAAAGAGGCTGAAAGCATATCTCTTCTCCCAGGCGTTTTAATCAAATGTTTACTATTGTCTATTGTCTGTCTTTATTTGACTTTATTCTGTTTTCTGTTTTCTTTTCTTACTCTGTTCAACACATTGGTCAGTTTTGCTGTGTTAAATTTGCTATATAAATAAAATGTACATACTTACTTATTTACACAAAGGTGATGAATAGAAGACTGACATTTTTCACCAATAGTGGACTCTATAAGTACCTTGTAATGCCTTATGAACTCATAAATGCCAAATCTATGCTCCAAGCATTCGTCAGTGATGCTTTCCATGACATGCTGGATAAACAGATAATGTACTGCATATAGATGGCATTCTTCTAAGATGTTCTAAGATGTATACATGATAACCAAGACAGTGGCCACCATGGCAGACATATTTGTATGCTCCTCCAGGAACTGCTGTTATTATTTATTTTAACCCCTACAGTTACTGTAAAATGTGCAGAACTCATATGCATTAATTCCTTACTGCAGACAGAACCTTTAAATGACAAGATAGTAGGGAGAAAGAAGATAGAAGATAGGGAGATAGAAGGGAGGTGGCTGATTTCGTGCCATTGCGCCAGAACTATAATCTCTCCTTAAATGCCATCAAAACTAATGAGATGATTGTCAATCTAGAAACGAGTCGGGAGCAGCACACACCCGTACAAATAAGTGAAACAGAGGTAGAGAGGCTGAAATTCCTTAATGTTTACATCAGTGAAGATACCTCCTGAGAATGCTAAAGAAATTTGCACTTCTACAGGAGTATCTTCGAGAGCAGTCTCACTAATAGCATCACAGTCTAGTCTGGAAGCGGTGTGTACCACTAGTTACATAATTGGACTATATTTATATTCACACAATGACACCAAATGTCTCTTTTATTGTACAAGTGCTATTGTCTCGTCATGCTACAGCCTACCTACCTCACATTAGTACTTGTAGTATATTTCATATCATACTTATAATATATATATATATATATTATCACCCTCTACCCGTGTGAGTTTGTATGTGATTGTGCCCTGCAATGGACTGGCACTCTGTCCAGGGTGTACCACACCTTGTGCCCGATGCTTCCTGGGATAGGCTTCAGGATCCCCGTGACCCTGAAAAGGAGTAAGCGGTAGAAGATGGATCAATGGATTGACACCACCTGTACACCACATCCTATAGTGCAATTTACAACCATTTTATAACACTGTCTGTACAGTATTGATGATTTATCATTATCATATTAATAATTGTAAAGTGTAATTGTCTGTTTTACTGTGCATATAACAACAAACACTTGAATTTTCAATAACCACTTGAAAGTGAAAAATTGTCTTCCACCAGATTTCTATGTCATAGGCTACATCACTGAAAACCAAGGGTTTCAGATGGATGACCACAAGGTAGCAGCAGTTGTAGAGTGGCCTGAACCTCATACCATCAAGCACTCCAACGTTTTCTTGGTGTCACAAGTCGTGACGGAGTGTATGAAGGAAGGAGGTAAGCGCACTTAAGAACGAGTGATGTTTATTTACATGTGAGGAGAGCAGACAAATCCCAAAACATGATCCAGAAACGTAATCCAAAAACAGGCGAAGGCATATATAGGGCAAGGCAGAGATCAAGGTTGTGGCACGGAAAAACAGGGTCGATAAACATGAACATAAGCATAAACATGAACGAGAGCTATGATAATGATCTGGGAGCGGATAACCCAGCGTGAACTCTCACTAACAAGGAACTACGTTTAGTGTGTTTAAAATGTTTAATTAACCGCGCCGTGTCTAGTACGGCACGTAGTATATGTACCAGCCTGAATCAACTTAAACCAAATTCAGCTGGGAGTAATTCAGACACACATGGGGATACAACCTATGAGAGACACGGGGCGGGGTCATGACCAACATAAACAAAACACACGTGTACTCCCAGCCATTGACAGAAACGAAAACAAAAGAGCTCATGTTCAGAAGTCGCAAAACACATGCGCAACAGCGCGAGAGCATGCTGCTTCAAGGGGGAACCGTGACAGAGTCCCCCCCCAAGGGCACTCCTCCCGGAGTGCCATGAAACATCCCATAACATCGGCGGCCCCGGGCACCTGGGCTGAATGTCCCAAGCGGAGCCAGGAAACCGCAAGACGTTTCTGGCGAAGCAGGGACGCGGAGCAAAGTTCACCGCGAGGCTCAAGGGGAAAGCGAGGTTCTCCGCGAGGCTCCAGGGGGGAGCGAGGATCTCCGCGAGGCTCCAGGGGGGAGCGAGGATCTCCGCGAGGCCAGGGGAAGGAGCGAAGTACTCCGTGAGGCTCAAGGGAGGAACGATGCCCTCCGCTGAGCCCAGGGGTGGAGCGACGTCCTCCGTGGAGCAGGAAGGGGGAGCGACGTCTTCCGCGGAGCATGGAGGCAGAGCGGCGTCCCCAGCGAAGCAGGATGGCGGAGCGACGACCTCAGCCGAACAGGAAGGCTGAGCGGCGTCCCCAGCAGAGCAGGAAGGCTGAGCGGCGTCCCCAGCAGAGCAGGAAGGCTGAGCGGCGTCCCCAGCAGGACGTGGAGGCTGAGCAGGCATTAAAACCGGGGAGGGATGGTGGGAGCCGGTCTCAGTCCCGACCCCTGATTCACCCTCCTGTCGACGTGATTCTTTTTTACTCTGAACGATTACCAATGGGACGTGAGGCTTGGCTGTGACTGGGACGTCGTGAGCTTGAGACGGAGTCTGGACCTGGATGTCGTGAGCTTGAGACTGAGTCTGGATTTGGACGTCGTGAGCTTGAGACTGAGTCTGGATTTGGACGTCGTGAGCTTGAGACTGAGTCTGGACCTGGACGCTGTGAGCTTGAGACTTAGTCTGGACCTGGACGCTGTGAGCTTGAGACTGAGTCTGGACCTGGACGCTGTGAGCTTGAGACTGAGTCTGGATTTGGTGAAGCTGGGTCTCTGTAATTTTCCTTTTATCCTTCTCCTCCTCCAGAAGCTGCTTTAGTTGGTTTCGTTCGTCCTCTAGTCGACAGAGCCGAATGCTCAGAACCCGTTTCCAGAGTGTCTCCTCTTGCAGCAAAACCTGTGTTTTCTGTAGTTGCAACTCCACGGATGAGCATTCTTTAGTAGCTTCGATGCATTTCTTCTCCGTGTCAGACAGAGTGCTCCTCAAACTCTCCAACTGCATTCTGCTAATTTTTTCCACCATTTCCTTCTTACTGTGAGTGATTGTGACTGGAACATGAGGCTTGGCTGTGACTGGAGCTTGAACTTGGAACTTGGCTGTGAGTGGAACTTTGTGAATTGGGTCGGCAGACCTGGAGATGAATGGATTCTGTTTAGCAGGATGCATGGTAACTTGGACTTGTGGCTTGGTCTGGACCGGGACATGGACCTGAGGCATGGTTGGGGCTGGAGACTTAGTTTGGTCTGGAAATTTGGAGATGAGCGGAACTCGCTTCCCTGGATGAGCGGTGGAGGTCTTGTCCGTCTCCTCTGGAGTGCTCACCTGCCCATAATACCTGGGGAAAGGGCGCTCCGCCACGTTCACTTCCTCCAGCAGCTGATCATAGTTCTGTCCTGGTTTTCCAAACTCCTCCAAAAACACTTCCAAAAACTGCCAAATATCCTCCAGCACCCGGGATTCCTTGGCTGCCACTCGCTGTGCCCATGCGCGAGCTGCGCCAACGAGGCAAGACATAATAAACAGAATGAATCGTCCTTCAGTCCGAAACTCCGCACACACATGGCCCCGGCGAGAATCGAACCCCAGACCCTGGAGGTGTGATAACCACTAAGCCACCGTGCGCCCTATTGTATAATTATATAATATATAATTATTGTAATCATGGTCTATTCAATCCAAACAGATTTTTATTTTTCAATTTTATTTATTTATTTTTATTTGTGTGTGTGTGTGTGTGATATTTGTGGCCAAAAATGCTTGAGTTTGCTGCAGTTTTTATTTATTTATTTATTTTTTAATGCAATTTGTGGAGGTTTTTTTTATTTTTTATTTTATTTTTATTCATTTGCAGAAAACCATTGAATTAGAGAAATTGCAATTTTACAAAATTGTTTTGCAGTCTTTTACAGTGATGTCTGTTGGCAAATAAGACCTTTCATCTGAACTCATGTTCGATGCATGTGAATTGGGTGTTTTGGCTGAATGCGCATTGTGATTGTCACAGCTCCGTCAGATCAGGACTCCAGATCCCAGAGTACAACACGCACCTCGCAATCACGCATGCGCTCAGCTCCGTCAGATCAGGACTCCAGATCCCAGAGTACAACACGCACCTCGCACTCACGCATGCGCTCAGCTCCGTCAGATCAGGACTCCAGATCCCAGAATACAACACGCACCTCGCACGCATGCATGGACTCAAAGTCCCCGGAGTTCTGATCTGAGACACCTGTTACCAATCACACACCCATACGCACGCACACCCAATCCCCGCTAGTACTTAAGGAATCACTCACCTTGGACACATCGCAAAGTATATGCTTAGCAACCTCAGTTACTCTGCGATACCAAGCACTTCTACATTGTTGTTATTTCCCGTTTTTTCTCGACCTCTGCTACGGTTTTTCGACTACGTCTCTGTTTTGTCCTGTTTGATCATCGAACCCGATCACTTGTCCTTTGCCTGTTTCTTTGACTCGAGCTACCCAGACATTCATAGATTGTTATTGTTCTCTTGTCATCCGCTCCCACGCTTGTGCCCTCTCCCAACCTGGTGACAGTGATGATGTCACATGGCACCTTATGATGATGTCACATGATTCGTCTTGGCCCAATTGGGCAGAAAATCTGTGGTAATTGTGGAAAATTTTTGCGGTTGCAAAATCGCTATATTCTGGAGGTACTGTCTGTTCAACCAGTTTGTTCACCTACCTCAATAAAACCATATTCTCCATACAATAAGTCCTACTGTACTGTAATTTTAACTCAGGGTGTTAAACATCAGTGCTGCTGCAGTGCTGAGGTCATGTTTTACACTCTCCACTCTGCTTATTTGTTGCCCCACATTGCCAAAGTATTCCTCAATTTCAGACAATAATAGACAACCACTTATAGGATTTCGCAAGGCACTGTGTGTATATATATATATATATATATATATATATATATATATATATATATATATATATATATATATATACAGTGCCTTGCGAAAGTATTTGGCCCCCTTGAACTTTTCAACCTTTTGCCACATTTCAGGCTTCAAACATAAAGATATAAAATTTTAATTTTTTGTGAAGAATCACCAACAAGTGGGACACAACTGTGAAGTGGAACGAAATCTATTGGATATTTTAAACTTCTTTAGCAAATGAAAAACTGAAAAGTGGCGCCAACTATAAGAAACGTCTGACCTCTGTGAGTGCCAACAAGGGTTTTGCCACCAAGTACTAAGTCATGTTTTGCAGAGGGGTCAAATACATATTTCCCTCATTATAATGCAAATCAATTTACAACATTTTTGACATGCGTTTTTCTGGATTTTTTTTGTTGTTATTCTGTCTCTCACTGTTCAAATAAATCTACCATTAAAATTATAGACTAATCATTTCTTTGTCAGTGGGCAAATGTACAAAATCAGCAAGGGATCAAATACTTTTTCTCTCTCTCTCTCTCTCTCTCTCTCTCTCTCTATATATATATATATATATATATATATATATATATATATATATATATATATATATATATATATATATATATATATATATATATATCTCATGAAATGTAAAAAACATTTATGGTTCACATGTTTTAAATTATCACAAAACTTTTAAATTATCAAAAATAAATAAACAAATATTTGTCCACTGATCTGTGATAGAAATGTAATTATTGTATGTTTCCAATGATTTTTATAGTCAATATTGCTGAATTTGTGTATTTTCCTGTTCAAATACGGGGGAAAGACGCGAAGGAAGGCAGCGACGAACTGAGCCTCCTCTCGGATTGCGCAATCCCTCACAAACTGGGTTGAGCTGCTCTTTTTTTTGCTCAACTTGAGCATGTGCAATTGATCTCTCTGTATGTCACCAATGTAATGTTTATACACACTTTATTATATGACCTCATGTAACAGATATAGGAAATACAGTTTTTTTTTTAATTTGTGTTTTTTTTTCATGGCATGTGTTGTGCTGTAAGATGTAGTAATTTCGCCAAAATTTTAAGTTATTCAATAGTTTGCTGTTCTTGGTGTTGGGAGTACTTTATTTGTGTTACAGCGCTCTTATTTAATTAGTTGCAGATGTATCGTGTTATTTCCGGTTTCTCGTCAGTCATCGTTGAGTATGTCTGAGAGAGGTATGTATTTAAGCCAGTGTGATTATAAAGTTCAAATTGTGATATAGGACCTTTTTCATGATTGCTGTGGGCGCTTATGTATTCCTTCCTTTAATAGAATGTATGTATATATTTTTGTTATGCGCCAGGTGATAAATGTGCATCAATATAATGTATATTTCGTGTTAATATATATTAAGTTAAAAAGCTAATTGTTATTAACAATATATAATTGAATTTCATAGAATGCAATGCAATGACATTTGTTATTTGTATCTTTTGTACTTTATTAACATGTTTTGAGTTAGTCTCATGTTGATAGTGAGTCGACGTTGCGTTTGACTGAGAGAGGTGTGTCATTAAGATAAACCCTGTAGGATGATGTTTTGCACTTTTTGAACTCTAAACAGCTGTTGAGCTTGTTTGCGAGAAGAATAAACCTGAGTTCAACAAGAAACACCGGTGTCCAGTGTCTTTTGTGCACCAGAACACAACGCAGTGTAGCCGGGCTAGGCAGAACGGACCGTTTACACTCACATTCCATAGTCTAGGTCATGTTTTTTCTCGTATGTGTATAACATATTAGTCTTGCTGATCTGACATAACGCCACAGTGAAAAAGCAGTAGGGGAGGCAGCCAGTACCTCTGCCTCACTGAAGGGGGCGTGTGTGAGCACACAGGCTTGTTCTGCTATTGTTCTTCTTTAAGTATTACAGACAAATATGCTAGGTAAAAAAGTCAAGTAGAGAAAGTTAAGTGCACCACATCAGTCTGTTTATTGAAATTTTTTGCCCTGACTGCAAAAATGGAAGATTATATATTTAAGCTAAAACATTTCTCAAAACTGGACTTTCAATCAAAACTGGAAGTAATAAATAATGGAAGGCCAAAGCCAGAGATAGAAGATTTGCTTCAAATGACGGGACGGAAGATAACATGCTCTTTACAAATGGAGTGGTACACCTGAAAAGACTGGCTGTGTGGTTTTGCTACGAGAAACCACCTTTTCTGCTTTCCCTGCCTTTTGTTCTCAACTGGTGAAAATGTCTGGACTACAAATATGAAAACATTATTTACAGCAGTCAAAATCCATCACTAAAAGGTAAGTAACATTTTATTAATTATTTCTTGCAGTAGAAACATAACACAAAATAACAAGGTCATTTTCCCTCTTTATATTTGGTGCATTTTAAGACTGTCACAATTAACTCGACCATGTTACAAGTGTACATTTTTATAACATTATTGAGAGTAAAAAAATGTGCATGATGATGTAACATCAAATAAGTCATGATATTTCTACCAGTTACATTACATTTACATTTATTCATTTAGCAGACGCTTTTATCCAAAGCGACTTACAAATAATTCTAGTTCTACTGCAATTTGCTGATTAACATACGTTTTGACTGTCAACAAAAAAAAAATTATGAAGTTTACCTATAGTTTCACAGTATACCTGAATTAATGCTTATTTCTTAGCAAAGATAAGCCCATGTGAGTTCTACTTATGTGTTTCTTAATATTATGTACTAGTTTTGATAATTAAAATACATTTTTTAAAAACTGTTTAATAATTTGAGTTAGCCCTTCTGTTTCTTAACAAGATCCTATTCTATTCTGATTATATTATTGTTGTTAATTGATAGAATACATAATATGTTTAAAAATGAATAACAAGCTGTTGTGGCCGGAGAAGTATTCGATTCAGTAAACACACTTGGAACACACCCCAGTGCACATAGACTTGCTTTTACTAATGTTTTGTAGATGGGACAACTAATAACAGATTTAAAAAATCACAATTAGGATAAAGCCATTATTGAAGATGATGAAACATAAAGAGGATGCGAAAAAGTCTTAGGAAACAGTTGTTTCTACAAATAAGTAAATATTTCCATCTACTGGCAACACATTGACATTGCATGGTGGTTTCAGGTGGACCAGAGCCAAATTTAGTCTTATCAAAACTTATAGGTAGATGCTTTATTTACTGATTGCGAGAGTTTTTGTGCTTTTGTGTACAATGTGTAAAATGTAAAACTTTAGAAATTTTGGGCACTGGAATAACATGCTAATAATCAAATTACCTGTTGAATCTGACATACTAAAATGTATTTTCATAATTTATAACATAACAGCACTGTAGCATTTTATTAATTGTGACAGTTAAGACTATTTCTATTTGCTTTCTATTATCTAGAATATAAAATGAAAGTCGTGTTTGTGACATAAAACACATTTTTAAGAAAAAAAAATTATTATAATAATAATAAATACATCATTTTATTCCAAAACTCAATTTGTTTATTTCTTAATACATTTATTTTTGTGAAACTCCTAACATATATTTGTTGATCACATTCCATACATTTGTGAATTTGTTTAATTTTTGTGAATCTTGTTACATTTATTTGTGGATTGTAATCTATTTATTTAGAAATATGAAACAATTCTAACCCCATGTAGTAGTGCTGGTAGGTGGATTCATGACTCTAAATATGTGTGAATGTGTGTGATAGACTGGCATCCCATTGAGAATGAATTCCTGGCTTGCATCCAGTGTTCTATGAAAGACTCTGGCTTTGATATTTCAGGCTTATTATAATGCAGGATGGTTTGGGGTTATTTAACAATGTCGTGTGTGTGTGTGTGTGTGTGTGTGTGTGTGTGTGTGTGTGTGTGTGTGTGTATACAGTGGCAAGAAAAAGTATGTGAACCCTTTGGAAAATCACGGTTATCTCAATTAATTTGTCATAAAATGTGATCGGATCTTCATCTTAGTCAAGGGTATTGACAAATATAATGTGCCTAAATGTTACAGCCGCTGTGCCGGCGCGGACTACACTTCCCAGTCACACCCGCGCTCAAGTTCGCCGGAATACTAAACGCATACACCTGCGCGCCGCCCAAGGTTATTTAAGACCCAGTTAAGAACAACGCGGCGCGAAGTAACACTAAAAGTACTCTCAGGGTTGCTTGTTACTACGCTCTCTGTGAAAAGGGTTATCTTTATTGGTTTTCGGACTTCCGCTTCGACTACGTTTCTGGATTTACGCTTCGGACTTTTGTATTTGACTGGACTTTGTGCTTTACGCTCCAGGACCCGCTCTTCTGCAGGTTCATTCTCAGCCCGCGCTTGCCCTACTCCAGGTACCGTTACAGTGAAAGAATAACACACACAAAAAAAAATCTGACCTTTCATGGCTTTATTGAACACACTCATTCAACATTCAAAATGGCAGTGGAAAAAGTAAGTGAAGCCTTAGATTTAATAACTGGTTGACCCTCACCTTGGCAGCAATAACCTCAACCAGGCGCTTCCTGTAGCTGTGGATCAGACCTGCACATGGTTCAGGAGGAATTTTAGCCCATTCTTCCTGGCTGAACTAATTTAGCTTGGTCATATTCTCTGGACGTCTCATGTGTATGGCTTTCTTCAAGTTATTCCATAGCATCTCTATTGAGGTCTGGGCTCTGACTCGGCCACTCCAAAAGGCGGATTTTGTTTTTATGAAGCCATTCTGTTGTGGACTTGCTCTGGTGTTTTGGGTCGTTGTCCTGTTGCATCACCCAACTTCTACACAGTATCAGCTGACATACGGACATTCTCAAATTATCCTGAAGAATTGTCTCATATAATTGGGAATTCATCTTCCCCTCAATGATTGCAAGCTGGCCAGGCCCTGATGCAGCAAAGCAGGCACAAATCATGACATTTCCTCCACCATACTTTACGGTTGGGATGATGTTTTCATGATGATATGCTGTGACCTTTCTACACCAGATGTAATGTTGTGTAGTTTTTCCAAATCGTTCAATCTTAGTTTCATCAGTCCACAAAACATTTTGCCAATACTGCTGTGGAGTGTCAGTGTGCTCTTTTTGCAAACTTCAGGTGTGCAGCAATGTTCTTTTTAGTAAGCAGTGGCTTCCTTCGTGGTGTCCTGCCATAGATAATAGATACCCTGCTTGTTCAATGTTTTACATATTGTAGACTCATGAACAGAGATGTTAGCCAGTTCCAATGATGCCTTCAAATCTTTGGCTGTCATTCGGGGTCGTTTCTTTACCTCACTGATGAGTCTTTTTGGTCTTTGAAATCACTGTGACCCTTGCCAGCTTTATGTAAATCAACTATTCTTGATTGTAGATCCTCTGAAAGCTCTTTTTGGCGAGGCATGTCTCACATAAGCGTGTGCTTCTTGTGCAGAGCAAATTCCAAAAGTTTGAGGGGTTTTTATCAGTCAAAGTAGCTGTAGTCGACACCTCCAAACTCATTTTCTTAATGAGACTCCAGGTGTGCAAAAGAAAAAAAAAAAAGGTCATTAACTCAAGGGTTCACATACTTTTACCATAAGCACTGAGGTTTTTTTGGTTGTTCTCAGTAAATACATGAAAGATCAGAATTTTTTTGTTATTATTATTTTAGGCACATTATATTTGTCAATACCCTTGATGTAGATGAAGATCAGATCACATTTTATGACACATTTATTCAGAAAACCATGAAATTCCAAAAGGTTCACATACTTTTTCTTGCCACTGAATGAATAAATAAATAAATAAATATGTGTGTGTGTATATATATATATATATATATATATATATATATATATATATATATATATACACACACACACACACACAGTTTGCATCTTTGTCCAACTGTTCGATACAGTGTGGGGAAAAAAGTATTTGATCCTGATCCCTTGCCCACTGACAAAGAAATGATCAGTCTATAATTTTAATGGTAGGTTTATTTGAACAGTGAGGGACAAAATAACAACAAAAAAATCCAGAAAACGCATGTCAAAAATGTTATAAATTGATTTGCATTTTAATGAGGGAAATATGTATTTGACCCCTCTGCAAAACATGACTTAGTACTTGGTAATGACTTAGTAATTACTTTTAATTTTCAATGCCCTGGCTGAAGGAAGGAGGTTCTCACCCAATATTTGATGGTACATAGCCCCGTCCATCGTCCCTTTGATGCGGTGAAGTTGTCCTGTCCCCTTAGCAGAAAAACACCCCCAAAGCATAATTTTTCCATCTCCATGTTTGACGGTGAGGATGGCGTTCTTGGGGTCATTGGCAGCATTCCTCCTCCTCCAAACATGGCGAGTTGAGTTGATGCCAAAGAGCCCCATTTTGGTCTCATCTGACCACCAGAGGACAACTGGGTGAAAGTGTTGTGAGCGCTTATGTGAGTAATTACTAAGTCATTACCAAGTACTAAGTCATGTTTTGCAGATGGGTCGAATACATATTTCCTTCATTAAAATGAAAATCAATTCATAACATTTTTTACATGCGTTTTTCTGGGTTTTTTTTGGTGTTATTCTGAAAAACAAAGTTTTCTAGAACTTTCTAGAACAAAGTTTTTCTAAAACTTGAAATTTAAGTACTCAATGCAGATAAGGAGACTACAGTTAACCAACAATGTATATTTAACTTAAATTGTTTGCACTCATGTTGTTCTGGTATGACACTTTCAAATTCTTTAATCATTTATGTCACTCCAATCCTGTATGACTTTTGTTCAACTTTACAACATAAATGAAGATCTTTGAAGAATGTTATCAGCTGTCTTTGTCCATAAAATAAAATGCAATAATTTGCTGTTTCCAAAAATGACAAAAGTTCTCCATGCGGCTTGAGTCATATAACTTTGTTCTGAAGCGATACAATCACTTTTTTAATGTGATCAAATCTGAATTTAAAGCATTATTTACTCTCAAATCTAAACACAGATTGGCGCTGTGACTTGTGGTGAGGTTCGTGGCTGGGGAGGCACTGACTTGTTCAAAGTCAGATTTACAAATGTATGAATTCAACAGAGAAGCATAAATTAACCATTCAACTGGTTCCTTGCACATTGACTACTGGTTATGTTGCATATCCCATATCAGCATTCTTTACACATACATAGGTAAGGTACATATTTGGCCAAAGAAGAATGTTAAATTTATAGCAGCTCAGAGAGAGAGCGCATTTACTCTATGACCGAGATCTGGGCTTTGTTTGTGACATCCGTTGTTTCGTTGCTTCTACAGCAACAAATAGGGCTGCATTAATCTCATTTTTTATATAATTTCAAATCATATCACGTATTGCTTCAATTAAATCATTCTGAATTCTGTTTGATAAGCCAGAAAACATAGTGGATGTCTCCAAATGTCTAGATAACCTATCATCTTTCTCAGAAAAATCATGTAATAGTTCTACATAGCTGCCACGATTAGAAGAGGTCGTACTCTCATCATTACCATGAAATGCTAATTGCTATTTGGCCAGGAAGCAAGTTGCATTAATGAGGTCTTTTAAAATCTCTCTGTGGATTCTTGTAGCACAACCACACAGCCAGTGTTTTCGGGTACACCACTCCATTTGAAAAGAGTGCGTTATCTTCTGTCCCGTTGCTTGAAGCAAATCTTTTACCTCCGGCATCGGTATTCCATTATTTAGTTTGTTCCATTATTAGTTGTGACTGAAAGTCCAGTTTTGAGATGTTTTTGCTCATACTGTATATATAATCTTCCATTTTTGCAGTCAGGGCAAAAAATAAAAAATAAACGGACTGATGAGGTGCACTTGACTTTCCCTACTTGACTTTTTAGCTAGCATATTACCCACAATGCCATTTGTCTGTAATACAACAATAGCAGAACAATTGCTCACACACGCCCCCTTCAGTGAGGTAGAGGTACTGGCTGCCTCCCCTCCTGCTTTTCACTTCGGCGTTATGTCCAATCAGCAAGACTAATGTCATACACATATGTGAAATACATGACCTAGACTATGGAATGAGAGGACATATAATAAGTGTGTACAAACAGTACATTGGTGATATACAGATAGATCAATTGCACTTGCTCAAGTTGAGCAAAAAAAAAATTAGCAGCTCAACCCAGTTTGTGAGGGATTGCGCAATCCGAGAGGAGGCTCAGCTCGTCGCTGCCTCCATTTGCGTCTTTCTCGAATTTTACACAAATTCAGTGATATTGACCATAAAAATCTTTTGAATGATTGGTATCATACAATAATCACATTTCTATCATAGATCAGTGGACAAATATTTATGTTTTTTAGATCATAATTAGTTTTTTTACAATTCACAATGACAATGCACTGCCTACCCTGCCTACCCTGACCGCACATCACAGGATTGGCGGACACATATACAGCATCCAAAATGATGGCATGAACCTCTATTAGCATCAAACCTCGTTGGTTCTCACAGATATCATGATGTCAAACATGTGCAGATCAGTGAGGCTTCATGTTACAGTAGTTTTTGTTTAAAAAAAGATATAATCAAATATTTACAAAAATGTGTGGGGTGTACTCACTTTTGTGAGATACTGTACATACATGTGTGTGTGTGTGTGTGTGTGTGTGTGTGTGTGTGCGTGTGTGTGCACTATAAATGACCTTTTAAATCTGTAACCTGAGTTGAAAAATCCTTGAAAAAATATCCCTGGCAGAGGTACATGGCAACTAGGACTGGTTAGTCACTGGACTCAAAATGCAAGAATATTAATAAAAAAATTTCCCTTGCAGATATAGAAAAAATAAAGCATCAAATGTGTAAAAGCAGGAACTGATTATGTTAAGCACACTTAATTATTCTAAAACAAAAAATAACTTGTTCTTACAATATCATGGGCATTTTGCCAACAACAAATGTTTCATTGTGCCGTATTGATGAGTGGCATTGCAATGAAGACGATGTTCTCAGGACAGAGGAAATATTTTAGTTTGATGTCTTGGAGCCTGGCCACACCAAGATTGTCCTGCAACTTCCAAACTTTATAACAAGCTATGTTGGATGACTCAAATGGATATGAGAAGAATGACTTTTGATGCTTAAACTTTTTAAATAGGATAAAAATGTCTACCCCATCTTCCTTAATGATATTTCATACAGCTGCAATGTCACCCACTATTTGTACAAAATTATCACCTTACACTCCAAAGAAAGTGTACTTTTCAGTGACAACTTTTCTGAACTGTTCCCTGTGACTTCAAATCAAAATGTAGTTGAGTTAAATTGCACTTTTGTCGCTTTGGTAACTCTGCATTTGCATTAAAGATAACCCTTTCTCAATTTGCTATAATGTTAAGTGAAGCTTGCACAAAAGATTTTTTGTCCTAAATAATTCTCAAAAGGAAATGCTGACACGTTATCCAAAGGTCCAAACAAGGCCCAGACAATACTCCTCAGCCAGGTGAGTCAGCTGGTGTATATTGTAGACTATTTCATGTCTACAATACAAATGTGTATATATATATGATCAGTTCAACAGAACCCTGAGTCTATCACAGAGCAGGTGCATTTATACAGAGACTTGATTACACACAGGTGGATTCTATTTATCACCATCAGTCATTTAGGACAACATTGGATCATTCAGAGATCCTCGCTGAACTTCTGGAGTGAGTTTGCTGCACTGAAAGTAAAGAGGCCGAATAATTTTGCACACACCACTTTTCAGTTTTTTATTTGCTAAAAAAGTTTAAAATATCCAATAGATTTCGTTCCACTTCAAAATTGTGTCCCAATTGTTGGTGATTCTTCACAAAAAATGTAAATTTTATATCTTTGTTTGAAGCCTGAAATGTGGCAAAAGGTTGAAAAGTTCAAGGGGGCCGAATACTTTCGCAAGGCACTGTAAATAATTAACTGGAGAATCATCAGTATTGACAGAGGGTGGGATGTCCTTAACTAGAGGATCGGGATTGGACTGGACTGAATCATCTTTTGAATTCTCCTCTGCATTTTCCACACCGGCGGTAGGAATTAAGTTCATGGACATAAGTAAACCTTGCCGCTTCTGTTGGAAATGTACCACACAGAACATGCTCTTCATTGTCAGAATCAGACTGGTCTTCTTTATCCACATTTTTATTAATGGCTTGACTCCTTGTTGTGGGTCTATGGACTTCAACTGGGGTGGGTATGTCATTCTCTGAGGCAGGTAAAAAACCACAGGGTAGAAGAAGATCCCTGTGCAGTGTTTACAGGGGGCCTTCCTTATTCTCTGGGCGAACTGTATACACTGGAATTTCCCAGCACATTTCACCACAACATGAACTGCTGGCTCCCATTTGTCTGTGAGTTTATGATTCCCTCGGACATGAAAATTTTTAACCAAGACCCGATTCCAGTGTTGACTCTCCGATATATGTGTCAAATCTGGCTTTATTTCTGTCGGCAGACTTCACAGCGTTCTCGGTTGCCACTGGATAACTCTCTTCCAGATGGGCTTTCAGTCTTTTTACTTACTGTTAATGAGACTTCTGGGGACACTCTCTAGCAGGTAGCCCAAAAGTTATGTCTACGGGTAGCCGTGGTTGACACCCAAACATGAGCTAATCGCGCGTGAACCCAGTTACCTCATTCTTTGTACAATTATATGCATGGACCAAAGGCTTCACAAAGTCATGCCAATGAGACTTCTCCTTATCTTTTAAAGTGCCAAGCATACTGAGTAAGGTCCTATTAAAATGTTCAACAGGATTACCCCTGCGATGTTAAGGAGTTGTACGTACTTTCCGTATTCCTGCAAGGTCACAGAGTTCCTTTATAGTACGTGACTCAAAGTCAGGGCCTTGATCGCTATGCAGGCGCTCTGGGAAATCCATAATGAACAATTAAGTTATCCGACAGGCATTTGGCAACAGTGCGAGCCTTCTGATTTGCTGTTGGTATGGCCACTGCATATTTTGTGAAGTGGACCATAATGATGAGGACATCTTTTGTGTTGCTTCGATCAGGTTCAATGGAAAGGAAATCCATACAAACAAGCTCTAGGGGCCTGGTAACCTTGATGTTGACCAGAGGTGCAGATTTCTCAGGCAAAGCCTTCTGTCGAACACATCTATTACAAGTTTTCCCTTTTTTTTCAACATCTGCTGCCATCTTAGGCCAATAGAACCTGGAACGTACAAGATCAATGGTTCGTTCAACACCAATGTGTCCCATATGGTCATGTACAGTGCCTTGCGAAAGTATTCGGCCCCCTTGAACTTTTCAACCTTTTGCCACATTTCAGGTTTCAAACATAAAGATATAAAATTTTTATTTTTTGTGAAGAATCACCAACAAGTGGGACACAATTGTGAAGTGGAACGAAATCTATTGGTTTTTTGAAACTTTTTAAGTAATAAAAAATGATAAGTGGGGTGCAAAATTATTCCCTTGCGTAATACTTGCATTTCTTTACTGCGATTATAGCTGATAAGTCGCTGGGGGTATGTCTCTATCAGTTTTGCACATCGAGAGACTGACATTCTTGCCCTTGCAAAACAGCTCGAGCTCAGTGAGGTTGGATGGAGAGCGTTTGTGAACAGCAGTTTTCAGCTCTTTCCACAGATTCTCGATTGGATTCAGGTCTGGACTTTGACTTGGCCCCATTCTAACAACCGGGATACGTTAATTTGTGAACCATTCCTTTGTAGATTTTGCTGTATGTTTGGGATCATTGTCTTGTTGGAAGATAAATCTCCGTCCCAGTTTCAGGTCTTTTGCAGACTCCAACAGGTTTTCATCCAGAATGGTCCTGTATTTGGCGCCATCTTCCCCCATTTAATCATTCTCTTCTCCCGCCCCCCCCCAAAAAAAACCCCCCCAAAAAAAAAAACCCCCCCCAAAAACAAAAAAAAACAAAAATTGACAGTGGGGGTTTTTTTAAAAAAAAAAAATTTGGGGGAAAAAAAATTAAACAAGACAACCCCCCCCATGGTGTGGAGGGGGAAGAGGGGTGGGGTAACAAAAAAAAGGGGGGAAAAAGCGCCAAGACCCTCCCTGTGGTGTGTGATCACTTGAGACTTTTTATGGATATCTTTGAGAAATGGCTTTCTTCTTGCCACTCTTCCATAAAGGCCAGATTTGTGCAGTGTACGACTGATTGTTGTCCTGTGGACAGACCCCCCCCCCCCCCCTTTTTTTTTTTTTTTTTTTTTTAGGGGGTTTTGTTTGCCTTTTTTTCTTCTTCTTTTCTTTTTTTTTTTTTTTTTTTTAATTTTTTTTTGGAGGGGGGTTTTTTTTTTTTTTTTTTTTTTTTTTTTTTCTTTTCTTTTTTAAAAAATTCACCCTTTCTCTCCTTTTTTTTTTTTGTATAAAGCCCTTGGGAAATCTTTTGTATCCAACCGGCTTTAAACTTCTCCACAACAGTATTACGGACCTGCCTGGTGTGTTCCTTGGTCTTCATGATGCTCTCTGCCCTTTCAACAGAACCCTGAGACTATCACAGAGCAGGTGCATTTATACAGAGACTTGATTACACACAGGTGGATTCTATTTATAACCATCAGTCATTCAGGACAACATTGTATCATTCAGTGATCCTCGCTGAACTTCTGGAGTGAGTTTGCTGCACTGAAAGTAAAGGAGCCGAATAATTTTGCACACACCACTTTTCAGTTTTTTATTTGCTAAAAAGGTTTAATATATCCAATAGATTTCGTTCCACTTCACAATTGTGTCCCACATGTTGGTGATTCTTCACAAAAAAATAAAATTTTATATCTTTATGTTTGAAGCCTGAAATGTGGCAAAAGGTTGAAAAGCTCAAGGGGGCCGAATACTTTCGCAAGGCACTGTAGACTCTCCAACACCACAGGGTGCAACATCTCAGGTAACAGCTGGAATGTGGGATGTTCATTGTCTTGGGGTCTTCTGAACAAAAGTCTGTCTCACAATTCCAGTCTATTCCACTCTCTTAACAGCAATGGTAGTTCAGGGAGTTCCATTCTAACAGATGGGCATGGCTTCTCACCCGTTTTCAACTGGACAATCACTTCGCAAATGGCTGGGTCTAGCCTCTGCTCACAATTCAAGTCTTATTTGTGTACTGGGGTATGGTTAGGCATCCGTCTGGCAAATCCTCTTGACCAAAAATGTCTAGAATTGCATCTGGGTGTATGAATAGGGACTCCATTGGAGCTATTGGTAACTCACAGCTACCTTGGACTAAATGCCTTTCACCTAATGCCTGGACAACGGCATGACTTACATTTGCTGTTTCATCTTTGCCGAAATGCTTATATGTGAACTGCTTTATCCGCTCTCGTTCTTTCTGTGAGAAAGTCATCTATCAACTCTCCATGAGGACGCCTTGATAATACATCAGTATTCTAATTTTGTCTTCCTTCCCTGTACTGAAGGCTGAATGAGAATGTAGACAAAGCAGAAAACCATCTGTAACTGGTTGCATCTAGTTTTGCAGATGTTAAGATAGAAGTGAGTGGATTACTGTCAGTGACGACTGTAAAAGAATTACCATACAAGTAGTCAAAAAATTTCTGTTACTGACCATTTTAAGGCAAGGAATTCCAGGTTATGGGCTGGATATTTAGTTTCACTATGGGACAGCCCTCTACTCGCGAAAGCAATGGCTATCTTCTCTCTCTCCTGCACTTGATATAAAGCCGCTCCAAGGCCTGTTATACTTATGTCCATGTGCAGGATGTAAGTCAGGAGCGCTAGTAAGTTTCCCAATGATGGTGTTGACTATTGGTGACGAGAAAGGCGACTCTGATTACCCTGGCATCTCTCAACTCTTGATGTCTGTGCACTGCTGCGATGTCTTGTGGATGGATGGGACTTGATCTGTGTTTGAATGGGGTCTCATCAGAAAGCCTAATATGATGTTTCACTTTGGATGCTAAAATTAAGATCATGCTGGGCGAACACCTCAGGCATCGCATTCAGCTTCTTAACAATTCTCTCATTCCACTCTGGAGATAATGGTGAGTCACCAAAATCAAAGCTATGGTTGTATTTCTGAGCGGATTCTGACTCACTATGACAATCTACAGAGCTTTCTTCACATTCCTGAGGGATGACGCTATATACTGCATTTAACTCGGCAATAATGCAATTAGGTGGAATGATAACGTCATGGTCCGTTTCATTGTTCCGTGAAACAGGTAGGCGGTAAGGCTGTCTAGCTGGAAGGTGGAGCAAGCAACTGGGCAGGAAGCTACCACCTGGCAGGGAGGACTCAGATGGTGGCTCCAAGATCACACTCTTTTAAGTGTTGAATTGGTCGACGATGGCCGACCCACTAAGGGTAATTCTCTGTCCAGCTGGAACAACCATAGGCACCTTGCCATGTAGTTTCACTAAGTCCAGAGGACCACCCGTGTTCTGCTTACAGTATGCATTATCTCAAGGATGTTCAACACAGCTCTGTACCCACTGTAGGAAGGACAATGCTTAGGCGCCTCTAGGTTGGAGTATTCTTCGTAAAGTGCATCAAGGGTATTCATGCCTATTAGGAACTGGGATTGACCATCAGCATGAAGATCAGGAACGACAAAGGCTAAAGTCGTCACAAAGCGGTCGCCTCCTCGAACGCTTTGTCCAAAGGGGTATCCTTGCAAGATGTGTGTGCTGGTGCAGGATGGTCTATGCCACACACATCCATTCGTTATTACAGCCTGGTTATTCATCACACCACGGGCTCGAGTGCCTTGCGGTGACCCTCGGGCTTGGGTCTTTTTGAACAGGCCGTACCCTCAGTATGACAAAATGGGTATTCCCGTTCCCATACTGTTATGCTAAATGCAACTTCGAGGTCCCCTTTGAAAAAGGAACGTCGGGGTTACACATGTAACCATATAAGAGACGTTGTATAGCTCGGTTATACCAGAGCAGGTCTGTGAATTGCGTCTTCACTTCAGATAATAGAGGCTGGCGGCGTGGTTCACAGGTGCCATATATATAATTAGTGTATGTATGTACATGTATATACATATGTATATGTGTGTGTATGTATATATTAGTGTGTGTGTGTGTGTGTGTGTGTGTATATATATATATACACACATATATATATTATATATATATATATACATATATATATATAAATACACATATATAATGTGTATATATATATATATATATATATATATATATATATATAAATATGTGTATATATATATATATATATATATATATATATATATATATATAATATGTATATATTAGTGTGTGTATATATATTAGTGTGTGTGTATATATACAAATTATATATATGTATGTATAATATGTATGTATACATACAGTATCTCACAAAAGTGAGTACACCCCTCACATTTTTGTAAATGTTTAAATATACCCTTTAATGTGACAACACTGAAGAAATAGCACTTTGCTACAATGTAAAGTAGTGAGTGTACAGCTTGTGTAACAGTGTACATTTGCTCAACACACAGCCAGTAATGTCTAAACTGCTGGCAACAAAAGTAAGTAAACCCCTAAGTGAAAATGTCCAAATTGGGCCCAATTAGCCATTTTCCCTCCCCAGTGTCATGTGACTTGTTAGTGTTACACGTTTTTAAACTTCATTTGCATCCGTCTTATCACCGTTACGTCTCAAGACGTGACACAAATAACCAAATGGATTGAGACCAGTGGATTACGTAGGTATAGTTAAGTTGCCGGCTTTACTTGTGAACCATTTGATTAAAAAAAAAAAAGGATCACAATAAAATAGAACTGAATTAAATAAATAGATTTACAGTTTTCTGGTTCTCTTACAAAAGGTTATTTCTGTTTCAAATCCTACCCACAAGTTGTGTCAGTCCTGCTGCATAGGCAGGTATCCTGCGGGAGGTGTTCAAATCTTCTGTATGCAATTGTTTGGGTGGCTCGCCATTCCCTGATTAGGGAAATCTTGATCAAGTGTTTCAAGGAAGAGGGGTTCCAGGAACCCTGCTGGTGTCTCCTCTGTCTGGTGTCAATCCTCTGCAGTAAACTGTTCATCCACACAAAAAACCTGGCCTGTTCACAAAATCCGTTCTTGCTACACAAAATAAATACAACAGACATATCTGCTATGTTGCGAAAGCTACGTGGCTTAATTGACATCCACCAGGATGATAATGAGACGTGGGTGGACCTTCCAGCTGGACAACGATCCAAAGCATACAGCAAAGGAAACTTTCAATTAGTTTCAGAGAAAAAATCAAGGTGTTTGAATAGCCCAGTCAGTCATTTGACTTGAATCCAATTGAACAAGATTTAAAGACCATATGTTTAGAAGAATGGGCCAAAATCACACCTACATACTGCGGCTGATTAATTTCTTCCTACAGGAAGTGTCTTTAAGCTGTCATTACAATACTTAATACATTAAGTATTAAATAAATTTTAGTTAGTGTGGACTTTAATATTTGAATTTCTTTATATGTGTGGATTTCTTGAGTTAATACCAAAGTCTGGTGAAAATGTTATGTGAATAGCCTCATTGGAAATATATACTGCTCAAAAAAATAAAGGGAACACTTGGAGTTACATTGTACTGTTTAAGTGTTCCCTTTATTTTTTTGAGCAGTATATTTACTGAAATAAATGTTGACGCATTCAATACTTATTTCCCCACTATAAGTGAACATGGTTAGCAAGGGCCCTTTGGAGTCTCTAAAAGGTTGTTTTGGTAAAACACAAAATGGTCCCATTGTGTTTTCCAGCTAATAGCTCCCAGCTGTAGTTATCTGCAGGGGTCTACATTGAATGAATTTGTGTATAAATCCTTTCGGTCATAAACCCAAATACAGAGACAAATAGCTGTTTGCAAAAGGCTGGAGAAACTTGATGGGAAGGAGGTAACTCAGTTGTCTAGGCAGTACTTAATCAACTGGAAAGCTTCAAAAGACACCAAGAAGAAAATAACATAATAGAATATTAGAATCTGACAAATCACATTCCTTTTCTGCTGACTTTCACTTGGGCCCCCAACATCCCATTTCCTATAACTCTGCTGGCTTTCCAAGGAAGAGAAAGCCACTCTGATTTAGGAGACCCACCATGAAAATGAGGTCAAATGCAGTGCAGAGAAACTGCAGAGGCATAAGTATTAAGAATCTTCAAGATCCCCTGAGCACAGGATTAATTACAGAAATCCAAGAGACAAAATTTCAGTCACATGGCTCTCTGATCATCCTCTAGAAGAACCTTTACAGACCTCTTAGAACATTTCCCATGGCCTGCATACCGCACAAAGATAGATCATCACAAGTGCATGTGGAATGGGTCTGAGTGCTCACAAAAAGTACTTTGAGTCACATTTCAATGCACTTACACACTGTATTGGTCTTTGATCAGTTTATTGACAGCTACTTGATAAAACAATGCCTGTAAGAATTTCTGTTTTTATCACATGTCAGGCCTCATTTTGGGTATTTTTCACATTATATTTTAATTAGTTTAATATTTGTTACATCAGGACTTCCTGTTATTTACAGGCTCTGGATGAAGAGAAAGGAGAAGTTCTGGGGTAGTAACATCTTACCCAAGTTCTAGTTGCAGGAGACATCCCTTCCAATGCTCCGCCAGTAGACTTTCCGGGGTTAAAGGAGCGAAACATTGAGCGGTGGTACACGGATGATGACCCTGCAGCTGACCTATGCCATATGGAACCAGGGCACTGAGCATGCCCGGTCACTTGGAAGGTCTGTAGGTCTGAAGGTATTGCGTTAGGCAAGAATGTTTGAGTGGTATTGGGTGTAACAGGAGGAAACCATATGCAATCAGTGGCACTGCGCATGCATCAACAGTGCCAGTGGGGTTGCTACAGCCTTAATCACTTAATCACATATGGTTTGGATGCGTTAGGTACATGTACATCAGAGGAGGTGCGACAGCCTGCAATGTCATACTGTAGCAGGTCAACATCTACCTGTCTAATCAGCAGTATGAAGCAGTGTTTGCATTAAAATATCTTCTGCATTTATAAAACAAACAAAAAAAAAGAATGCATACTCGTGCAGGGATTGCAGCAGAGACCTTTTGAAAATCCCCCTGGTGGTACAAGAATATTATAACGCTTTAAAATCTTATACTGTTGTGAAGAGTAAACCAACTGTATTTAAAAGCACAATATTATTTCGAAACCAACTTTCAAATAAGAGTCTTTTGTTTATATAAAATATCCGTATTGTTCGTTGACTATTAACATAACATCATAAGAGCACGTCATGTACTGGAATAAAGTTGGTTTGACGTTAGACGTTCGATATTCGCAGATATGCGAAAATTAAGGGAACGTCTCTAAAGTTACATACGACATTGTTAAACACGTTTCTAACTTCAATAGCACTGAATGACTTGGTCATACAACCACTGTAAAGTGTTCATGTAGGTGTCAGCTATAATGCGCACCTCTTAGATTTTATATATTTAACAAAATAAACTATTAAAACATAGAAATATTGACATGTATTTTATTACTGCATGGGCTCATACACAATATACTGTAATTTAAAGCTCAATAGCATTTGAAGGGAATGATGTACAGTCATGCAGCCAACTGTATAGTGTTCATCTACATGACATTTAGATGAACCCTTTACAGTTGGGTGTTCATCTGTACATCATTCCCTTCAAATGCTATTGAACATTAAATTATAGTATATTTTGTTAATGGGCCCAGTCGGTAGTGACATTCATATCAAATTTACATATGATTTAATATCTTAAGAAATATCAAATCTAAAAAGTGTGCATTATAGCTGATACGTACATGACCACTTTACAGTTAGTTGTATGACTGTAAGTCATTCCCTTCAAATGCTATTGAAGTTATAAACGTGTATAACGATGTGGTATGTAACTTTAGAGACGGTCCCTTAATTTCGGCATATCTGCGAATATCGAACGTCCAACGTCAAACCAACTTTATTCCAGTACGTTGTGGTCAGTAGCAGACAAGTGACATTTTTTAAAAGCGTGTGAGGCGCGCGCACAGCTGTATTGGCACGTGGTTGGTTGAAATGCGCGGTGGCACCACAGGAGGGCGGGGCTCTCACTCTAACTGTGTCTTAAGCGCTTTGGATCAGCGCGCTACAGTATGAGAGGCGCACACACGACACGCGTGGATGTGGAGAGATAGCAGATAGCCCGAAGAACTCGTCTTAGAGACCTCTGATGCCATCGTCGTGTGAAAATGTGAGTGTCTGTTAACGTTCTTTTTAGTCACAGTGACGATTAAACAGACAAACCCAACAACAATAGGCAGTAGCGATGTTCATGGCAGTGTTGAGAAGCCCAAATGAGCATCACTTAAATCCGGCGATATGGCTGACAGGTCTGGATGCTTAGCGAGCTAGCTTAGATTGTGCATGCTAAACAAAAAGCGGTCGTAGCAGATTGTCTGATATTTGGTCGGTATACATTTGAGTTGTGTTATCCACCCATCCATCTTCTATAACGCTTATCCTTCGGGGTCGCGGGGAACCTTAAGCCTATCCTAGGGAGTATCGGGCACAAGGCGTGGTACACCATGGACATAGTGCCAATCCGGGTTGTGTTATTTCAGGATTTATTCCTACGATGAAACGGAACAAAAGTGTCATTAAATCGTGCTGTAGTCAGCATGCGTGTTCTCTACAAGTACAGCAGAATAGGGGAGGTGAGCCAGATCGGTCACCCAGTGTCCACTTTAATCGCCTGTATGAATAAGAATAATGCAAGAATTCATGACACGTGTCAAAAAACAACCTTTTGCAGAATAAAAATATGTAAGTGCTGAAATATGAGCAGAGAAGTACATCAGACTGGAGCCCTGCCTACGCTAGGTACACTACAGCATACTGTACTGCCCAATGACTCTCTACTGAACATATAAAACACTGGAGAAATGTAGGGGCTGTCAGAGATATATTAGCATGTTTGCCTCGCACCTCTGGGACTGGGGGTTCGATTCCTGCCTCCGTCCTGTGTGCATGTTTCTGAGTTTTTCTCTGGTTTTCCTCCCCCAGTCCAGAGACATGCATTGTAAGCTGACAGGCATCATCTAAATTGTCTGTAGTTTTTTAATGTGTGTGTGAATGTTTATATGATTGTGCCCTATGATGGCGTTGGCATCCCGTACAGGTATTAGCAGTACAGAAAATGGATAGCAGCTGGATGATTGATAGTAATAGTATTATTATTATTAATATTATTATTATTATTAATAATTTTAATTTCAGTACCTGTTATATTCTGATCTGTGTTGCGGTGTACAATGGGCAGAAGGAATAATAATTCACCTTGTATGGGATGCCAGTCCATCACAAGGCACTCTGTGCACACACTCACATTCACACATTCACATTCACACATAGGGAATATTTAGAGTTGACAGTCCCTCTACTGGCATGTTTTGGGGGATTTGGGAGACATTCAAGACTCCACCCAGATAGTAAACCAAGCTCAGTATCAAACCAGGGACCCTTAAGGTGTGAGGCATCAATATGGGTTATTATTATTATTATTATTATTATTATTATTATTATTATTGCATTTATATAGAACTTTTAGAAACATAAAAAACATGCTTACAATGATGAGCACACAAATAAAACATTATAAGATGTAAATTTGCTTACCATTCATATCACAGATGGGCATGTGTATGTCTTTCTTCGGTGTACCCAGTAGCTTTGAGGGTATTAAAAAAAAAAAAAAGTTCTGTATTATGTTGAGGCTGGCTACTGACACAAAATGTGATTAAGTTGTAAGAAGCCCAGTGGACATCTGTTCCCCTAAGCCTTATGCCTAGAGGTGCGCTAAGCTCTCAGAAGGATTTGTCTAAATGTGTATACAAAAATATCTTACAGTGTATATTTGTTTCCAGCAGGATTTATTTGGATACTATATACCTTCTATGTTCATTATAAAGAAGTGGGTTTGTTGTGCAGGGTTTTCTGTATTTTGATGAATAATCATGCCTAATACCACTTAATAGACTACTGCTACTACTATTATTAATATTAATTAGTATTGTAAACTTTTAACCCCATTGAACAACTTTGGGATGACTCCTTAAAGTGGCTGAATAAGCAAATAATTGGACATCTGGCCCACCCAAGTGCTCTTGTAGCTAGGAGTTACACCACGTTTTTGTTAACATCACCACACCCAGTTCTTGCAAGGAACTGTCATTTTAAGAAGCTGCATTGTGTGACATTGCTCAGCTGGTGTCAAAATATCTGCATGATATGTATCCATGTAGCAGGCTAGTTCAATAGAGTTTAACATGGCTGAAATTGGCGCCATGCTGTGCCTTTTCCCCCTGTTACTCGTACATTGTAATCAGATGATATAATAACATGAAATGTATGTCAGTTCCTGTTAACACTGGAAGAGATCGTAATTTCTAAAAAATAAAATAAAAATAATAATAATAATAATAATTAAATAGAAAAAAGTAAAGGTTATAAAACAATATCTTTGTATCTCCTCTCCTCAGTACTGTTCTTATCTGCATATCCGAAAACTCAAAAAAAAATGAAGTAAAAAAATTCTTTTTTTTTTTTTTTCAAAAAAAAAACAAAAAAAAAAAAAAAAAAACCCCCCTCCCTCCCTCTTCTTTTCTAAAAAAAAAAAAAAAAACTCACTTTTGCCACACTTTTTTGTTCCCCTTTTCAAAGTTAAATCAGATGCATTTATGACCAAGAACTGTACAGATGCAGAGGTCACGATAATCGATCAATAAATCCTCGTGTAAAATATAGCAGCTGTGGATGAGAGAGTTGACTATTGGAAGTCAAAGATGTTGTATTTAAGTTTATGTTCTGCTTGTTAAACAGTTGTTTAATTAATTGCTATTAAATAGATTCGGAAAGATTTGAATTGCTAGTTTAATTCTCAATTCTTATCGTTTTGGTTATGGGGCAGCAGAAATTCAGGAAAAATAATATACTGTCTTCTAACACTATAAAAGAGGCGCAAACTCTGAAGAAGTTATCTACCCAGTGATTTTAGTTGGCTGTAATTCTAACTTGACAAGAAGCCAAACTAATGTTTTGGTTAACATTATGTTGTGAATACAATGTATTTTTCATACATTTAATTTTTTAGTATAATGTTCTTACCTTGGGTACACTGACAAAGTCACCTCTGGAAAATTGACAGCACAATGGCAGTGGCATAAATGGAAAAGTCAGGGGGTGGGGGATGGGCTAATTACCGTGTGAGATCTCGCCAGATCCTGGAAAAAGGTTTCACAAGATCCCACAATACATATTATTTTTTTCCAAACTTTTTTTTCTCCATGTCCGCATCCTTTTAAAGAGATTTAAATCTGCTAAAATTGCATAAGTGTTGGCATTTTTAGACTTTGATTAGATTGAAGTAGCTTAACTTGCAAGCTATATCATTTGAACATTAGTCCAACTGTCAAAACAACAACAGTAAAAACAACAATAAAAAAAAAAAAAACATTTCAACGGTGCCTATTTGTGTACTATCTCAGACCCATCAGCCTATATGGGATCAATTGTGTTTGCACTTGTCTAACCCATTTAGTAAACCAAAATGGGCCCTATTTGTGTTGCACATTTTAAGCCCGTGCACTCATTTTCCATTCGTGACCTAGGAGCCACCACATAGGGAGCCCACCTGGGTCTGCCCATGCAGGACCAACTTAGTTGACCCAAGTGGGCCCCAGATAAGATGCCCATTTTGGGTCCATGCCCACTTGGTACCCCTGTAGCCCAAGTGTAACCCATGTGGGGCCCACATAAACATGTTGGATAGGATATGGCCTGGTTTATATCTGTATACCGTATTGGTATTTCTGTAAAGCCGCTTTGAGACACTTTCTGTTGTAAAAAGCGCTATACAAATAAAATTGAATTGAAACAATTTTTGTAGCTCTTGGTGCTGATGAGAAATGGGTACTGTGGCAGTGAATTCTGGGAATTGGAATTTGTGGCCAAATTCCAATTCTGAAATTCTGACTTTGATGTGATAGAACCCCCCTCTCTTGGAGTTGGTATTTTTTGGACTCACTCTTGGACATGGGTCATGGGACATGGGCCTTGGATGATCAGGATGTCTTGTGTGGAATTCCTGGCAGAGTAATGGGTCGAAGACATCTTGGGCTGGGTGCTAACTCCATTCTTCTGGGCCATACTCTCCCCATACGTCACGAGTCCAGTTGATACATGACACCGTTGATGCATCGGGAAACTTTTTAATGGGCAGGTGAACCCAGTGAACATTTTAAAAAAGTGTGAATAAAATCAGTTGAAAGTCTATGATTGTTTTGGAGACAGGCTAGTCTCTTATGTCATTCACATTGGGTTATTCCATGATTCCCTCCTTGCTTTTTATGTAATATAAATTTGATCTGAGGCAAATAGGGTTGTTACGGGACCAAGATTTCAGTAGTTGGTACCAATACCAGTAAAATTCCACAGTACTCTGTACCAATTTCAGTATCAAAGCAAAACACAAAAACATGCTAATTGGACAACACACTATTTCATTAATAAAGTTAAATATGAGTGTAAAATAAATTTTTTAAATGCCATTCTGTATACTTCAAGTATTTCATTATTAAAGCTACTAGAGTTATCCAGCCAAGAGTAGAAATATTTTCCTGACTGACTGATATTAAAAACAAACCACACATCTATTATTTTCTAACACATAAATTTCAGATATATAGGTCAGCAAAAAGCCTCTGGTGTGTAAAATTCCGCGAGCTCCTACACAACAAAAGCAAATTAACAATGGTCATTTTAAATAATAAGTAACAAAACCAAAAACTGACATAAATCTGTCTTTAAGGTGCTTTAATAGGTTATATGTGTTTCCTCCTTTCATCACAAAACTTAAATTACACTTTAAAAGTTTTTATTTCCATGTGGCTCTTTGCACCTTTCTAGTCCACAAGCTTTTTTTTTTTTTTTTTCACCAGCAGCTCCGGTGGTTGCCATGGCTGTGCCTGAAACCGCATGTATTTTGCCTCATATATAGTAAATAAGTATGCGGTTTCAGATGCAGCCATGGCAATCGGTGGAGCTGCTGCTGCGGTGGCTCAAATGTCTTCTTGTTGCACAGTTCACCCATGAAAAGTACCCGACTGACTGACGACTATCTGACCACTATCTGACAGAAAGCACATCAGTGGTAGTGGCTACTACTGGTACTTATGACAATCTGGTACCATCTTTTTTCATTTTCGTACTGATTTGGTACCAAAGTACCGGTACTTTTGACATTTTCTCCTGTAACAGAATTTGCTTTCTAGTAGTTTGGCCAGCACATGCTCACATGACTTTCAAGAGTGGGGGAGTAGATCAGAATACCATCACTATATGCAATGATACATTTTTCCAGCATGTTGCACAAGACATCGTTTATCAACACCTGAAAGACAGAGGGTGTGTTAGAGAGCCCATATAGCATGACGCAGTATTTAAAATGAGCAGAGGTGGTGCTAAAAAGTGTCTTCCATTTGTCCCATTCCCAAATGTGAAAGAGGTCATAAACACGTGAGGTGGAGCTTAGTGAAAATATGTTCCTCTGAGTTGTTGGAGGCAGGGATAACTATATTTTAAAGTCATTTGGTTAAATTTTTGGTAAGCAATACAGGGATCAAAGTCTGTATAAAAAAAATCTAGCACAAGCAGGAGAGGTGGACGGACCGATATAACCCAGGTTAAGTGCCTCATTGATTTAATCCTCCATATGCAGGATGGTGAAGTTGTTTGGGTGAGTTGGAGGTAAACCAGAGACTTTGGGATTTCTATGTTGGTGTTGGTCACCGTTTGACAAGGTTGTTGGAGGCACAAATCATGAGGGTAGGGTGACCATTGAATGACTTCTCCTTGGGTTCAGGAAATGTGAGAGTTATAGTTGAAACCATGGGAGGCCTAGGACTATGGAAAACTTAGCTGATGATATTTGTTCAGAATGCACGGCCCTGACTTTGAGTGTGGCTTCCAATGTGCAGTGAGTGATAGTTCCTCTTATTATCCTCCTCCTATCCACCTCCTCTTGAAGATCAACATTTTGGAATGGCCAAGTCAGGGCCCAGATCTAAATCTATTGAAAACCTATGAAATGACAGAGGGCTTTGCACAAGAGATCCTCTTGAAACTTGATTTGGAGTATTTTTGCAAGGAAAAGTGAAATAAAATTGCTGAGTGTTGAATTACAAGCAGAATTACTTTAAGAACATATTAGTTAACGGGTGTGCACACTTATGATTCCCCCCTTTTTTTCTGTAAAATGTTATATATGTTTTTCACTTGAATATTGTTGGTTGTCCTATAGAACATTAAAGGTTTGTCTTGGTTTCATTTTTCATCACAAAAACGTGCAAATTTATATCCACTGTATCTTCATGCTGAACGAGTCAGAAGGCAGTGATGACATCCCCCCCTAACTCTCTTCTCTCTCTCTCTCTCTCTCTCTCTCTCTCTCTCTCTCTTCCTCTAGCTGTTTTTTGTTGTGTGTATTCCATTGTTCCCTGCTGATTGAAATAACTCTGCTTCCCTGTGTCTGAGGGGGAAAAAAGGGCTGGGTCATGCAAGTAGAGCATATTTAATCGTATTTTATGGTATCCTTTTGTATCAGGCCTGAATTGGTAAATTGAAGTAGATAAACCAGTGTTTCTTTTATGCTGTGGTCATGGTTTTGGTCCACTTGATCCCTTAAAGACTGGATCCAAAACAGGATCTGGCACCTCTCAGATTTAGAGTGCCTGTGTTCCATAACTTGAGTCTGTAAATCAGCTTTTGTTTTCCTTTTAATGAAAACATTAAAAGTAATAAAGTAATAATAATAAAAATTATATTTATTGATCACTCTTGTCACCTCCCTTTCAAAAAATACAATTGGCTTATTTCCCTAATGACCGGGTAAATTAGTCATAGCATACTGAGTGTATCCATCACATGTGCTCATGCATCATGGGTATGGTGGAATAATTGGCGACTGACTTTGCTGTCACATGTATTATGGTCATCATCTTAAGGTTAGGCTGTGGTTGCATTCAACACTACTTTATCCATAAAAGTGTTTGGAGCACTTCTGTGGCAGTGGTCCTTTTCCCTCCCTGTGTATTTGATGGACAACATTTCCATTGGTGTACCAGTGCCTCATGTTTAACAAATTAAGCAATGCCGATCACCTTTATCCTAGGATGAAACATGTATAATATTCTCATTTTAGGGGGCTCTTCCAGGATGAAAATGTTCTCAACCATAGGGCACAAACAATTTTTTTTTCTCCTAGGCTTAGATGTGGGGCAAAATTGAGTAGCTGATTTGTCTGTGTTTACTGGTCATTCCAGTTAAATTCACTAGCAAATGGCTGAGGGGCACAACATGCTCCCTGCAGAAGTAGGGTACTGTGTTTTGTGTGTGTGTCTATGTGCGCAATTGCACTGGGTTAATGCCAGGTCTTCTTAGGCCTAACCTTTTTATTAGGGTTTGTAACATTCATGGTATTTTAATAGGTTGCAATGGCGACTATGACAATGTTTTGTTTAGCCTAAGGTTACAAATCGATGTCAAACATCATGGAGAATAATATAATTAACATTGGCCTCAGTTAGTGTGTCATAATGGTGTTTATCTTAATATTACTTAGGCCTGGACTCATTCTGTGTCGTGTGTGCGAGAGAGCATATGAGAGATTGCTAATAGTATTACATTTTAATATAGCTATATACTGTACTATTACATTTTATTGTGTTTTATTTTATTATTATTTTTCGCTTAATCGATTAGTCAGATTGGGGCAGGGGGCAACTTTCAGTGCCTTTTTTTTTCGTTTATCTAAAATAAAATCCACAAACTGAGTGTTACAAATATAAACTTCAGACTAAAACCTTACACAACTGTTTGTCCAATTATATAAGACTGAAAAGAACCCAATAAACACAGACACACACCAGAATATATATTATTTATTATTAATATATACAGTATCTTACAAAAGTGAGTACACCCCTCAAATTTTTGTAAAGATTTGATTACATCTTTTAATGTGACAACACTGAAGAAATGACACTTTGCTACAATGTAAAGTAGTGAGTGTACAGATATATATATAAAATATGAGAGAGAGAGAATTTTATTTTAATTTTAATTATACATATAATTTATACATATAAATTAGGGCGCACTGTGGCTTAGTGGTTAGAACGTTCGCCTCACACCCCCATGGCCGGGGATTCGATCCACTGTGGCCCTGTGTGTGCGTAATTTGCATGTACTCCCCATGCTGCAGAAAATATGTAATCATTCTGAGTCTTTGGCAATGATGCTGAACAGTAGATCTCTCTGCTACTGGGATAATGGATAAAGATGACTGCCTTTCAAAGCGTTACTCATCAGCTCATTTATTTATAAGTTTTGTTTGCAGACCATGTGATTAAACAGTCCATACAGGTACAGAAAATATGATTTGCAAGACAATTCCTCCTGAAAATGAAAGCAGTGGAAGACTGGTGTAACAAATGTGTGAGATAACCTTCCTCCAGGGGAAATGATATATGAAATCTGATCACACCTACTGGGATGTTTTGGGAAGTGGGAGGAAACCTGAGAACCTGGAAAAAACCCAAATAGACACAGGGAGAACATGTGAAACGCAATGTGAAGCTGTGACACCTGATCCTAAACCAGTTATGTACTCGGAAGGATCAGAAGGGGGTGCAAATTCTTTTCAAGAAAAAAACAGACAGGGCATTATTTTGGTCCTTGGTGCATTTTATTGCTTTTCAAATAGAATGTTCATAAATGGAAAAGCTCTGCGTTCTCTCTCCCTCTGTTTTTTGGTCTTGCTGGAAGAGGCGGAGCTTACCCTGCCTTTTATCTAGCGGTCAGTATAGACGAGTAATGCCAACTTAGCGACTTTTCAGACCTCTTTAGCCACATTTTTGCAATGAAAAAAAACACCTAGCGACAAATATAACGACTTTTTGGACAAACTTTAGCAACTTTCCAAATATCACCAGTACTGTCCTGCAAGTGTGAGGTCTTGCTTTCATGCAGCACTCACACCTCTCTCTGCATCTGCTCTGTTCAGTGAGTGGCTGAGAGCAGGATATTTAACATCATGGGGGATGTGCCCTTCGTCACAATTGACGTCATTCATATGGGAATGTTTTTAGAACATTTACATTAAATTTATTACATTTATTCACTTAGCAGACACTTTTATCCAAAAGCGATTTACAAATGAGAAAAATACAAGCAAAGCGATATATCAAGCAGAGAACAATACATGCTACCATACAAGATCCATTAATTGAGTTCTAGAAGAAGCAAAGTGCACAGAGTAGAGGTGTAAGTGCAATTTTTTTTATGAGTTGGTTAGGTGTTCACGGAAGATGAAGATGGTGAGAGATTCTGCAGCCTGGATTGAGATTGGAAGTTGAGTGAGAACTACTAAACGTCAGTCGATAATAGATTGCGAGAGGGAACGTAGGTCTTCAGGAGAAAGTTGAGGTAGGAGGGTGCTGTTCCTGACAAGGTCTTGTAGGTGAGCATCAAGGCCTTGAATTTGATGCGGGCTGCTACAGGAAGCCAGTGGAGGGAGATGAAGAGGGGTGTGTCATGGGTTCTCTTGGGCTGGTTGAAGATGAGGCGCGCTGCAGAATTCTGAATCATCTGAAGGGGTTTGATGGAGCTGGCTGGGAGGCCTGTAAGCAGTGAGTTGCAGTAGTCCAGTGTAGAGATAAGAGCCTGGACTAGTATCTGTGTAGCCTGTTTGGTGAGGTAGGGTCGGATTTTCTTGATGAAGGCAAGAAAAATGGAATCCAACATGTTCCCTTTCAAAGGGAACTTCAACGTTGCATTTAGCATAACAGTATGGGGAAGTGCCTTGCGCACGTGACCGGTATCTGAAGCATGTGTAAAATCATGCCTCTACTTATAGGCCTGCCATGATCAGACGACGTGGCATATATTTTTTTTTTTTTTATATATATATATAATGGCACCTGTGAACCACGCTGCCAGCCTTATTATCTTCAGCGAGACTGCATGTCTGTTGTTTGTGTGACAAAAAACAGTTAACTTCTACTCTATATTTTCTCAAAATCTCTAAACATTTATATCCCTTTTTTAGAAAAAAAAAGAAAAGAAAAGAGAGGGAAGTAATGAGCACGAAAGAAGTCAGGAAGTGTGTTACGACATGCTCCCGTTTCATCACGGGGGGAAAGTGCACACTTTCTGGGTGAAGTGTTTAGGAGTGTAGCATGCAATGGCAGTCTCAAGTGGCTGTGCATGGTAATGCCTACACTAAGCAGCTCGGCTGTTGCCGAGGCAGCTAGCCATCTCAAATTCTGGAGATCTCTTATGGATCCGGTAGAGGAGCCTGAGACAAGCGCTGCTCTATCTCTTGCTCTGTCTTCTGGGTTCGGCTCTTTTTTTTTTTTTTGGAGCTCGCATTGCGACTCCAAAAAAAATAATAGTAATAATTCCTCTCTGATTCCGATGAGCCAGAAGGATGTGCAAAAAACTGAGAACAGCATATAAAGAGCTGCTTGAAGTGATTACTAAGGCTGGATGAGCCTTTTTCTCCCCAGTGAAAGTAAATCCCTCACACTGCAGAAACTCCCTTTCTTCCAGAAGTGCATAACAAAATATCAGGCTTCTGGTGGAAAACCATGCATAAGCCATATTTATAACCCCACGATGTTGGATTATTCGGCCATTGTGGGGAATGAACTGCATGGGTATTTATTTAGTGGAGCCCGGGCCAGCACTACTGTGAGGGAGACCGAGAAGATGAGTATGGCAGCCTGCCAACCCCTGCAAGACAGCTAGGGGAACCAGGCCGCCACAGTCACGGCCTGCTACTCGGCCTGATCTGAGAATGGTCATGAAGGCCAAGCAGTCAAAGAAGAGCGGTCCTGAGGGGCCATGGAGGGACGTATCAGGGGACATGAGGTTGTTAGGGCAGGTAGCCCCCAGTGCTACTGTAGGTCCACCCCTAGCCAAGGCGGTCCCCATGTTTTCAGTGTTCTCTGGTCAGAGAGCTGTCACAGGGCAACGAAAATCTGATGCTTTCCCTCTAATAGAATGTGGAATAGTTAACGTCACTAAAAGGTTTTTACTCCCACCTTTTTTGAAAAGGTGCGGCCAATTTTAGATCTGCATCATCTGAACTGTGTTCTTCGGACATACAGGTTCAAGATGCTGACGCTCAAACTTATCATGCCACAGATTCAGTTCGAGGACTGGTTTGTGACGATAGATCTGAAAGATGCATATTTCCACATAGGAATATCGCCTAGCCACAGGAAGTTCCTTAGGTTTGTGTTTGGAGACAACACAGCAATTTCGAGTTCTTCCCTTTGGGCTAGTTTTATACCCTCGCACCTTCACAAAGTGCATGGATGCTGCTCTGGCTCCCTTGCGACTCCAGGGCATCTGTGTACTAAACTACCTGGATGACTAGTTAATTCTAGCATGATCCAGGGAACAGGTGATTCAACATTGAGATGTTGTTCTCGCCCACATGTGGAGCTTGGGACTATGGTTGAACCTCAAGAAAAAAATGCTTTCTCCAGTGCAGAGGAAAAATTTTCTAGAGATTATATGGGATTCTACTACAATGAGTGTTTATATCCCCAACACGCGTAGGATCGAAGCTATCAACTTTGAGCAAGATAAAAATAGGTTTGGGCATCCCTCATCTCCACGAGAGACTGTTGGGCCTTATGGCAGCAGCAGCCAACGTCATACCGTTGGGCCTATTGCACATGAGACCATTTTAGTGGTGGCTGAAAAGTCAGGGGTTTCATCCAAGGATGAAACCTCTGAGAGTAATCAGTGTCACGCAGTGATGCCTGCAGTTTCTAGCCTCGGGTCACTGTCTGGGGGTGTCTCCTTACCGCAAGACCGTAATGACAGACGCGTCCCTCACGGGATGGTGTGCAGTCTTAAATGGCTGTCCAGCTCAAGGTCTTTAGAGCGGCCCTCATCTGGAGTGGCATATAAATTGCCTAGAGATGCGGGCTGTATTCCTAGCACTGAAATTCTTTCTTCCACAGTTGAGAGGTCACCATGTGCTAGTTGTGTCAGACAACACAGTGGTGGTCTCATATATCAACCACCAGGGAGGGTTACGTTCACGCCCCCTGTTCAGGCAGGCATAAGTAATCCTTCTCCGGGCAGAGGGAAAGTTCTTGTCAGTGAGTGCAATGTACATTCCAGGCAGCCGGAATGTAGGGGCAGACATCCTGTGGTCCCAGGGGTTGGAGGCTCCATCCACAAGTGGTGGAGTCTATATGGTGGAGGCTTGGACAAGCGGAAGTGTACGTGTTCGCCTCCGAGGAGACAACACACTGCCCTCTGTAGTTCGCCCTCACTCCTCCCACACCATTGGGGCTGGATGCCATGGTGCACACGTAGACGAGGTCACATCTATATGCTTTTCCCCCAATTGCTCTGCTCTCACAAGTTCTAGTGAGAGTTCGCCAAGACCGGCTGCTAGTAGCACCTTGTTGGCCAGCTCAAATATGGTACTCAGAGATAATTTTCCTGCTTGACGGTACTCCTTGGGAGATTCCCATCTGCAGGGATCTACTGGCTTTTTGTCTTGTGGTGTGAGGAACGTCAGCTAGACCCAGTGAACTGTGCAATAGCTACAGTCTTGGAGTTCTTACAAGAATGTTTCTCAGCAGGGTTGGCTCCTTAAACAATAAGGGTTACGTGGCTGCTGTTCCGGCCAGCCACGCCCCGGTTGATGGAGCCTCTGTGGGGCAACATCCTCTAACTTCGAGATTCATGCATGGTGTCAGATGGCTGAGGCCCATCTGCAGGCCACGCATACCTTCCTGGGACCTTTCTGTGGTCTTGGAAGGTCTGTCGGGGGCCACATTTGAGCCCTTAGAGTCTTCTGACTTGTTTGACATGCTTGGCCAGTCCATCAGCTTCTTTAGCAAGGCAGTGGTTGTCTTGGAGTTTTGTTTTGGGTCGTTATCGTGCTGGAATACTGCATACTGATCATGCTCTGCTTCAGTGTGTCACAGTACATGTTGGCATTCATGGTTCCCTCAGTGAATAGACGCATGTGTGCTGCCAGCATTGCTGCAGAGGTTGAAGGGGTGGGGGGTTTAGTTTAAACATTTAATGCCAATCTGTAATTGCATTTTTGCTAATATACAGTATATGGCCAAAGGTATGTGGACCTAAAGATCATGTAGCTGATGTACACATGTACCCATATGTAGGTCTTCCCCAAGCTGTTGCCAAAAGTTGGATGCACACAACTATCTAGAATGTCTTTGTATGCTTTAGTATTAAGATTTCCCTTTACTGGCACTAAAGGGTCATGGTAATGCCCTTGTGCACATAGCAAGGTCCATAAAAACATGGTTTGTCAAGGTTGATATGGAACTTGAGTGGTCTGAGCCCTGACTCTAACCTCACTGAGCACCTTTGGGATTAATTGAAACAGTGACTATGCCAGGCCTTTTCACTTGACACCAGTGGCTGACCATACTAATGCTCTTGTTTCTGAAAGGGTGCAAATCATCACAGCCACAGTGCTTTTTTTGTGTGTGTATCTCATACTAAATTGTTTCAGACATTAAAACAAAATCTAAGCTAAATCACAGGCAACCTGAGTAAACACAACACAGTTTTGGACAGGACAGCATCAAATGACCTATAGGCCTCTCTTGCATCGATAAAGGTCACTGTTCATGACTCCACTATCAGATAGACACTGGGGAAAAAAATCATCCATGGGATAGCGGTGGGGTGAAAACCACTGCTAACCCAGATGAGATCTAAAACTATTTAGTATGAGATCCACAAAAACAGAAGAAATACGGTTGGGGCAAATAGTTTTTCACAGCAGTATATAACTTTACTGTTATGGAGGAAAAAGAGGAGCATATTAAGGTATTTGTGGTGATGCAGAGACACTGAATAGGCGGTGTTTCAGAAATAAGATACAAAACATTATCTTCTGTTGTGTATTAAATAATAGTGTTCTCCTGTTGGAAATCTACTTAAAAGATCCAGTTGTTACATTAACTGAATAAATTACATTAGCAAGCTTGTTAGGCCTCCTGTCTCTCTCTCTCCCTCTGTAACTCCTGGAGCTGTCAGCCTCATACATCCTCTCTCTTTTTCTCTCTCTCTCTCTCTCTCTCTATTTCTTGCTGACAGTGTCTCTATCTCCATTGACATAATGATATATTTAGATTTCCATAACCAGAACACAAGTGTTAACAGATAAGCGACAGTTAAAGCTGGAAATTAGTCACTTCAATGTTCCTTAAGAACAGAGTGCTAATCTGAGTGACCCTTAATGTCTTTTTATGCTATATAACTGAGATTAATAATCAGTCTTCTGCTAGTTTTGTGAATGATGATTTAAGTGAAGGCCTAAATATGCATTACATAAAACTTACCTTCATTGGAATGATCTATCACGATTTCATTCCAATGACAGTTTGCCAGTGTGTTATGGAATAGGTAAGCCCAAAAAATGTTCAGTTGTGAATTTAACATGAGCATCCAGTGACCTACAGTTTAAAATGCTTCTAAAATTTGAGCAGTCAAGCCACACACAAATAAAAAAGTTAAAGGAAGTAGTGCTTCTGTTCATCAGTCCATTTGTTCCAGTGGACTGATAGCTTTAATCAGACTGATTTTCACAAAATGTCACAAAGAGTGTAGCGAAGAGTGCATACCAAAATTGCTATTTAGATCTCAGAACTAAATAGAGACGTATGCACTATTCGGCCAGGACGAGTGCTTTGCTTGAAATTACATTTTATTTATAGCATCAGATATATAAAAAAAAAACTATTAATTTATTGCTGGTTCAGATTCCATTTCGATTTCTTGGATTAAAAAGAATGCATCAGCTGTAATGAATATTTAGCGACTCTTCATCTGAAAACATTTAGCAAATAAGAGCCTGTCTGATGGAGTGAAATACAAGTTAATGTGTGTTGTGACCTGCACTGTTGTGTAATTGTTGTATTAAGTCACACTTGTCATTTTACTTTAACGGTAGTTTTATAAATGGTCCTGTCTTTTTATATTTGTAGTCCTGTTTGCACTGCATATAGTATATTAACTCTGACAAGAAAAAAACATACTGTAACTGATTCTCAAAGCAATTTACAGCACCCTCTCTACAAGCTGATATAAAAAGCTGCTGTTATTGCTGAACTTCCTTCCTACTGAGACTATTCTCAAATACATAGACACCGCTCACTGATTAGCTTCCCTCTGTTTGTGCTTTGAATCTAGAAAAGAATGGCTTTTGGAACAGAAAACAAATTCTACAGGGGGTTGAAAACTAAAAATTGCTCATAGTTCCTGAGCAACAAGTGTCCAATCACAGTGCAGCAATTCAGAGTGCCACTTCTGACGCGATGGTCACGCCACCTAATTAATATTCTGAAACCTGAATTACCACTTACCATAAAAAGCCCATTCTAATGTGCTTTGGGCTTTAGATAAACACTATGTTTATCCATATTTACTACAAGCATACCTATGGAGAAAATCACACTGTTTCTTTTTATATACAGCACCAGCATGTCTAAATATACTTACAGAGAAGTACACTATGACATAGGCCTACCTATGTCGACATATAGGCCGACATACTAACATTTCTGTGTATAATCCAAAAAAGTACACTAGATGAAAATTATTATTTACTAATGTTTGTTTTTATCCAGTATGCATTGCCTTAATGGTCAAGTTCACAATGGATCCAAAGCCTATCCCAGTAACACAGGACATGAGGTGAGAACACACCCTGGCTAGGATGTGATCAAACCAGAGACCCTGGAGCTGTGAGGCAATAATGCTAGCCTCAGCATAATTACCACCCAGTTTACAATGTGTTCAGAATATATTTTTTTAAGCATTTCTTGTATTCTGAAAAGAGATTTCAAAAGAGGAGAGAGATCATCCTCTACTCAAAATGTCATATTAACTTCAGCCGACAGTTTTCCTTCTCTGCCCAACTAAATTACATTTTTATAATAAATTACATAATTATGATCAGTATTTTTAGCTTCCCCCTTTAAACATAATTTACTTCAATATTGGTGGGTTTAGCTCAATTTCATGTCCAATTGTGTTTTGCATTAAAAAAATAGTCTTGTGGCAAAAGATGTGCCCAACGGGCCGTTTTATTTTGATTAGAAACTGATGAGTAAAAGTGCTATTACTACAGTAAAAAAAAAAAGTAATATTACTCAAGTAATAGTAAATAATTTGAAAAACTACTTTTTTGCTAGACAAATTAGGTTGTTGTTTTTTTTTCCTGACACAGCTACTCAGAAAACAGTCTTTTTCTGGGGAATACATTTTGAACAATTATTTTAACTAACCAAGTGAGCTATGCTGAAGTGAACACCACCTTGATTATGACCAGTATGTAAAGAAAAGTAAAATTAGCTGACTAGCTAACTAATCCAAATGCTGTTGGGGTTTCAGTAGCTTGCTAGGTTTGTTAGTTAGCTAGCTAGGTTTGTTAGTTAGCTAGCTAGCTCATGCTAATTCGTGCATTTTTCTAGCAATATAGTTAGCTTTCTAGCAAAGGCACATAAAGTATACAGACTATATTTTGTAGGAGCTCTTGCATATATTTACCACACCAGTTGATTGCTACCAAACACTGAAGTGGCACCTTAAGTTTAATAGACTGTACTGTACAACATTAAAAGATCTGGCTAGCTAGTCTAGCTCACTCAGCTAGCTAATGGCTTACCTGTACATGTTTCCACAGGTTGGATATTGAGCTGTGAAATGGAGATTTCGCCACTGGTTTTGGCTCCCATAATTTGAAGATCATTATCATGCCATTTCCTTTGAAGCATTTGAAACTGAAGATAAATTGGACCAGGGATGCTCATCTGTCTCCACTATTTCAAACTGCTGCTGACTAAGCATTTGGGGCTTGGAATGTATACTTTAGGCAGGAACGTGCTTTATTTCAACTGCACATACTGTTTTAATTGGCTTACATTCTTCAGAGAATTAAATGTATTTGTTTTAACTTATTATTTTTATTTGTTTGTTTCTTCTTGCTCTGTAATAGTGATTTGAAAAAAATTGACATTGAATATTTTGTTAATTATACTCAAAAAATTAGAGTTACAGTGAACCGTGTACTCAAGTACTGCAATGAGAGTACATGTAGTTTGTTAGTAGTATCTGTCATTAGTAACTTTGAGCAGAGATATGAGTGTGCATGGGGTCTTGTGATGACATTGAGGGTGAATGATAAAGATAATAAATCCATATCTTTGTGTGGACACGGTCATGACAAAGGTGACTGGTGTTACTGTTTTTTCACCTGTGCTCTGTGTAACAATGAATAGTGTTTCCAGACTTCAGCACTGAACAGTGGCATATATTACATTCTGGTCTCAATTCACTTGATCAGGCATAATAAATCTAAACCACTTTCCTGTCCCCATAGCCTGTCATCATAGTTGTTTAAACATGATTTCTCACAGTAAGTATGCAATTCAGCCACACTGCAAAATCAGACCATGTAAAGGAATCAGCTGCTTTCTTGGTTGGCTCTCTCAACTTGTCTACTAGCTAGGGGAGGGCAGACAAAGTTCTCTGATAACGTCTCAAAGTATTTAAGAATGAACGGCTTAAATTTAATGTCTTTTTGAAGACGTTAAGCATGGCACTAAAGCTTGAATCATCATACTCATCAGGTGGTGTGATGAGAATCCAGTTATATGGAGTGGGCACTGCCACGATGGTACTGGGATTCATCACTTCTTGTAGCTGGCTGGTGGAGATTTGCTGTTCGCCAACTACATGGCCTTGAGCAGAGTGTGGTTGGCAGATTTCCTGCATCTGTGTTTTGGCGGTGTCCAGTCATGAAGCAGACAGACAGATGGAAGTGCAGGTTTTCTGTGTATGTGTGTTTGTGTGTGTGTTATTAACTAATATAGCAGATAAACAGAAGGGCCTCAGAAACATGAGGAAAGCAAGTGGTCAGGCAATCGGAAACCAGGCATAAACTAAAGAAGGCTAAAATCAGTAAGTGTGAAGCAAGCAATAAACAAACCAGTAATCGAAACAGGCAGATAGCACATGCTTGGAATCATCACAGACACAGTGCTAGAACATGTAACACTAAGAGTTTGGTTTTCTTTCACAGCTTTGTATTTCATAAATAGGGCTGTGATGGTGGCCATTACAACCGCACCACTGCAGTGGTAGTTGGTAGTTTATTTCATTTAAGGTTAGAAAATTATATATATATATATTGTTGTTATATATTATATTTTATTATATTACATTTGGTCATATTATATTATTACGTTTGGTCATTAATTACCATGTTGGTAAAAAGCTGCCACTGTCACAGACCTATTCATCGGACATCGATCTCGTAATCAATTTTCTGAAATATCCCACTATGTGTCTCTCAATTTCTCTCTTTCTATCAATGTCTTTGTTTCTGTCTTTCACTCTTTTGCCTGAATATACAAATGTAACTATTTCACTCATCATAAGGTGATCTTTATTTATTCCAGCCTGTTGCATGAAACACAAGTTAATGACACAGCTTTATGAATTTCTCACCAGGCTGAAAAGATGACAACTATTTGTATAAAGCCTTGATTTTTATGTATTTTACAATTTCTCAAGTCCATTCATCATTTAGTTATGTTCAACATCCACTTTATCCAGGGTCAGGGTGACGAATGGATCTGGAGCCTATCCTGGAAACACTGAATTTAAACATTATCTTCCAAGATATACTGATTGTACATAGACCTGTATTTGCAAGAGTTCTGTCACAACACATTTCTTTCACAGCTTCCTATTTCAACAGGTATTTATCTCAACCACTTTTTTGCAATGTACCATTATATGTTTAAATGTGTCTCAATGACACTGTCTGTTTCTCTCCGTTTTTGTTGCTCAAGGCTATGTCTCTATTAACACCTTCCCTTTTTCCAATACTTCTTCTTATTTTCAGTTGTATAGCTGTTTATTTCACCTAGAACTCTATTCATGTATGTTTTAAAAGAATGTGAGGGCTATCCCAGGTCCTTGCTTCAGTGTTGTAATATTCTGCATATTCCATTCAAAAATTGCTGATGTGAGCATCGCATCCAATCATCCAATCTAATTTTTTTTTTTGATGTATTGTTATTGTGTTTTCCCTGGGTCATCCATCACATGACATCTTTTGAATGTTTTATCCATGTTTTTTTTGTTTTGTTTTGTTTTTTTCAGATTTGTAAGTCAGAATCTTTCAGGATGTATTCCTACCTCCAAAGCACTTCTGTGCCTCCTCATGGTTTGGTGTAGCACCAATATCTGAACTGCAGGTCTTAGCGCAGGCAGAAGAAGATAACATAAAAAAAATCAAGGACCAGAAAGCTAGACTTTATATTCATTGACTTTGCGGCAAAGTTTTTTCTCGAAGGGGCCATGCCCCACCTGCTCAACAATGACAGTTCCTTCAGCTCCAGGCAAGAGCTCCTGGACCTGGAGGATGGACCTGTGGGTCCCAGTGTGGTCTTGCCAAGCCCAGTGGAGTCGCAGGTCAGCACATCTACTGTCTCCACCCCTTACCGTCCACCCATAGATGCTCCCATCAAAACGACCAAGAACACTATTAATCTCTCTGGGGCAACAGTGGGGGTTAATTTTCTGTCCTCGGACACAGAGAACCTATGTGGATGGGGAGCTCTGACACCCCGCTTCATCCAGAGCCAGCAATTTTTTTTTTAAAACAGTGGGGGGTTTTTTTTTTGGGGGGCATTGCTGCGCTCCTTTTTTTCATCCCTCCAGGGCATGATAATCAATGGTTTCATCAACACTGTTATCACATCCATAGAGAGACGTTTTGACCTGCGCAGCTATCAGGTCTGTATTTTTTTTTTACTTTATTACAGTTTACGGCTAAAGATAACTAACTTTGAGTGACTCAGCTAAGAAGTAAATGGCATACTGTTTTTGTAATTACTTTTATTACAGGCTGGACTCATCGCTAGCTCTTATGACATTGCTGCCTGTGTGTGCCTGACGTTTGTGAGCTATTTTGGTGGCACAGGGCACAAGCCCCGCTGGCTGGGCTGGGGAGTCTTCATTATGGCTCTCGGGTCACTTGTATTTGCACTGCCGCACTTCACCACACCAGCTTACCAGCCGAGAGTACTGGCCCATACAGGGTTGTGCTCAGCCAATCAGACGGAAGAGTGTGGGGACAGTAAAGGAAGTGGACTCTCATTGTATCGCTACGTCTTCATGCTGGGCCAGTTTCTGCATGGTATTGGTGCAACACCACTCTACACACTTGGCGTTACTTACCTTGATGAGAATGTCAAGTCCAATTATGCACCTGTCTACATAGGTAAGTGCAGAGCTATATTGTGAAAAAAAGCATTACATTGCTTGAATTCTTTTTCAGAATTGGGATTGCACTGGGTGGTTCTGGATAAGCTGATATTCAGTGGGCCTTGTTCATCAAGTTGGATATAAACAAATATATCTGTAAACTGTACATTGTGTGTGTACACTGAAATGTGTCATTCCTGAAAGTCCAGGAAAAATATTTGCATTCATAATTTGCATTGCAAACTTATGTATAAGGAGACTAGTCTTGACTCACTGAATTTTGATTGATATGCTTCGATTTGTATGATGGACATGGGTTACTGCAATTTTATATAAAGATTATGCTGACAGGTGTAATTTGATTACTTATTTTACTTGTACACAAGTAATGAAAATTAAACCTCTGTGGAACTCTTTGGTTTTATATTAATTACTTGAAAGAAAGCAGTGCACAAGAAATCTGTAAATGAAGACAAATGAGACCAGCTAATCAGTTAGGATAAAAGAAATGCAGTCATGTAACAGGAGGAAGTGTTGTTCTGCAATGAGCTGGCTTTACTGGATTATTTAGAGCACTGTGCGTAGGAGGGATGTTTTTGCCATTTAGTCATTATTTGGTCTCCCTGTACGTGTTGCGTTGCCTTTTATGGTGTTTTTTGAGCGTCACTAAATGTAGACTGGCTGTGCCATGAACATGCTTGGCAATTTACCGATGATTGGAATTCATCATCATACACACATGTATGTTGAAGAAAATCAGCGTTAGAGAATTTATTTTGTAAATTTGGTATAAATATTTAATTTGGCCTCCAAAAACTACACAAAACTTTCAAACAGATAAATGAGGCCTGGTTTTGAACTACACATACACTAAGCTTGACAGCAATTTTTTTTTTAGATTTTTAGGCAAATATATTTGAAATAGGTAGTGTTTGTCATAGTGTTTGTATTGACCTCTGATGGAGCTCAAATAATTTTGTGGGTGTTTACTGAATGTATCACAGATGTTGTTGTTATTGTAGTGTTCTATGTCAAACTACAATCATTACAGCACTGTTGAGCAAAGGGAACAACTTAACACTCTTACCCCTTAGTTCCCACAGTATATATGTCCCACAACCCTATATTCCTCATAGAAACCGCATGCCAACCCTGAGTTCCTGGGCCAAAATTGGCCTCAAAATCAGCATTTTAATTGTAACATTTTTAGGCCTTGAAACAACTTATTTGTGTAATGTTACTTTGAAAATGAAGCAATTCAGTGTTTTTACTCCAATTAGAGCACAATTCATAACTAGAGAAATGACGGACAATGCTCGCTAAAACCCTTACACTCATTTAGAAGTACCAGCATGGTCAATGCCTTTGAATAAATGCATTTTAGCGCCAAAAGTCAACTTTCTGGTGAGAATCAGACCAGCAGGTACTGTTTTCACGAGTGCACAGAAATTGTCAGGTTATGACTCCAAACCCCTGCAGTGTCAGTTGCACTGGTTGATGCTGAAGATGGGTCAGGGCCTGAATCAGGAGAGTTTGCATCACTATCAGTTTCGGTTTCAACATCGCCTGAACTTTCACTGCTGTCACTATCTAGAATCCTTGGTCTTGCCTGTGTAACTGTGTATGTTTTCTTTTTTTTCCACTGTTTTAGATGTACCCGTGTTCACTGTCGGTGTAACTTGTGTAGCTGGAACACGATTAGCTTTTCGCTTTGGCATTTTTATTTAACTAAGTTTATCAACAACATTCACGCTTGGATCATCTTCATCGTAATGACGGCGTAATAACGTTATCACGTCGTGGCGTCATGACGTCATCAACCTTCCGGGTCAAAAAATAATAATTAAATAAGTAAGGAATCATAGCGGAGTAATGCCGTTATACCGGCCTTACGGGGATAACGTTTACATTGTAAAGCCGCTATATCGACCTTACGGGTAATAGGCATAGACGTCCAAACCGGTATATCATCCTTACGGGAATAGATCAAAGATGGGCAAGTTGGTTTTTCGGCCTTACGGGGTAAGCGGGTTAAAGTTCATCTGAGGCTCGTGACATCATCAGCCCTCTTACTAAAAACAGTCTATGTATATGCTGTGTAGAGCTTACCAAAAGAAGAGCTTGCCGAGATATCAAGCTTGTAGATTAAGGATAAGTCTATAATTGGAAATACACCACTGTATCAGGCCTAAATATCAAAGTAAGCATATTGGAGTCATTGACTCTGTTATCTGTTCATTTGTAAGGTTAGCGTTTTTAGGTCAGTGTGGTTGACATGGAGAAAAGTAACCTGTCTTGTGATGTGTGCATGTGTGTCTTGTATAAAAGGCTTCCCCTGTTTAATGTTAGTCTCGGTTGTGACATGTGAAGTGTATTTCTTGTAAATGGAGTTTAAATGCCTTAAAAAGATTAAGAAAAGGTGTATAAAAAGAGTCACTCATCTAATTGAAGTGCAAACATGGGCTGTGTGTATATGTGTATTAAAACTAGGCTTTAAAAGCACTCATGCACTTCAGTCCCCGAAAAGTTAATTTCCTGTCAATGGTGTTTTAAAGGCCATGAAATACGAGTACACAAAATTCAGTCATTTTATTGAACTGCAAACATGGGACAGTGTGACATCATGCTGTCATGTAGGGCTGCTTATTGTTTGTGTGTACAGTATATGAGTATTAAAAGTGAGCTTCCAAAGCACTCAAGTACTTTAGTCCCTAAAATGTTAAGACTGAGAGTAAGTAAATTTGGGATGTTGCATATAACACTCGCGTCTGCATATGGTCATTAGCTTTTTTTTTTTCAGTTATCCTACAGTACAATTTTGTTCCTATCAGACACTACTGTTATTGACCTTTATCAGTAAGCTTCACTTTCAAAAACAATAAAGTGTCCCACAATTGTGTTGTTTCCCAGTCCCCACCATCCACATTTCAAAGGTATTCACAGACAATTGAATCTCTGGACTATAGTTTCCATTTATAAACATGGTCCAGCCTTAGTAAAGATCAAAAATCCAACATGGATTCTATGAAATGGAACAATGGAGTTTTTTTTTCTAAAACTCAGGGGGTGAGTCATGAAAGATCTTGTTCTAATTTGTTAGCCTACTAAACCAACATGCCTTATTTTCCCCAGGCATCTTCTACACTGCAGCTATTATAGGCCCAGCAGCTGGATACCTGCTGGGTGGCATTTTCCTCAACATATACACAGAAATTGGTCAAGTGTGAGTATTTTATGCCTGCCTAGGGTCATCGGGGGCTCTGGGGTGAATAGGATCATGAGGTCTTTAAGGTTATTGTGAGGTAACAAAAGAGGTAGGAACAGACCACTGAACAACTTCTACCGGTCTATAACTGAGTTTTTCTTTACTACATTGATACTTGTTATATATTCTTGTGCAATATAGATTTTTTTCCCCTGCTCACGATTTTCCATTTAAGAAATTCACGATAGCCTTAAAAAACAAGAAAAAGCTTTAACAGTACAACTGATAGTAACTAAATACTAAGCTAAGTTGATCATACTGTGCTAAATTTTATTTCATATAAATGAAACGGAACAGAAAAGTGTTCATCCTACGATGCGTAGTTCGTGATTTTGATATCCCGATGATGCCACAGCCATCCCTGACTTTGTTTGCTGAAGAGGGCAGATCGTGCTTACCTCCAATCTGTTACTCTGCCCTGTGATACAGCATGAGTAACATGTATTTCATCATAGAGGAAGCATATGTTAATCCTCCATGTGAATTAAACTTTCATATGACTTGGTAAGCTGGCTGGTGGGTGAAAAAAAACAACTCTCCATTTACCTCCATTAATTAACCAAGAAAAAGACTGTTCTTTTGTCATATTATTGCATGATACCTCATATTAGCATACTCTGCTGTTAAATTACGGTGCTTCTACACAGAAAAATGCAATGTCATTTTATATTGTGGCAGTGTGAGATCGTGTAGAGACATTTATAGAGAGATAAATCATTATAACGCACAAGCCTACCATGCTACAGTGAAGTAATTACATAGACTTCAAGTTCATCTGCACTAACATTATTGTCAACATTCATACAGTCATTACATACAGCAGGGCATGTTTTTTTCCCCAAGTTTGAATTTTTATCTAATGTATAATGTTTTAAATATACTTTGTGTGTATATATATATATATATATATATATATATATATATATATATATATATATATATATATATATATATATATATATATATATATATATATATAATATGTATATGGAGAGAGAGAGAGAGTAGCAGTAGCGTAGGTACCGTTGGTAATGAAACCAAGGTTGCAAGTCTTCCATAACTGAAGGAGGCACCAAATACATGGCCATGAAACAAGCTAACGTTATGCTCCATGTAATGTTCGTGATAATCAATTATTTGTTAACAACGCTAACGCATTGCAATGTTATAAATTACATCCTAATGGGCCATCATGCATCGCCATTCAGCCCGTGTCCTTTCAGCAAAATGTAGCCTAATGTCACTAATAATTATTCAAATGTTAATACTTTTAATAAATCTTTTTGGCCTGCCAGCATATCGTGTGTGCGCGCATTTAGCACTAAGGTAGCACCTTAGCACTGTTTTATTAGTCATTGTCAGACAGTGTTTGATGACTAAAATATCTCTCTCTCTCTTTGCCACTATTAGCCAGAGGAAGAGGTCCTCCAGGAGTTTTTAAAGTTTCTTAAATGTATTTTACACCACACTATGGTGTGTGTGTGTGTGTGTATGTATATATATGTGTGTGTGTGTGTGTGTGTGTGTATATACACATACATATATACATATACATCATATGTTGCCCTTCTGTTTGGTCAGTTGAACTCCATATAAAAAAAACTTTGCATTCCTTCTATTTCTTCAGAACTCTGCTGACCCCAGAAAGCCCACTGTGGGTAGGGGCATGGTGGATTGGGTTCCTGGCAGGAGGAGCCGCTGCCCTTGTCACCGCTCTACCCATTTTGGGCTATCCTCGACAACTGCCAGGTAAAATCAGTCCACCCCAAGCAGCCCTATTTCATTCAATTCAAATAATCAAGGTGTAATGGATATAAGAAGTTTACACATAAGAAGTAACCACCTGTTACAATTGCTGTTTTTTTGTGATATTAATTAACAAAGATAAAATAAAAATTAACAAATATAAATCATGTTTATATATATTTCCACCTTTAATATGATACAGCAACCCACAAAATTCGAGTGAAAAACAAATATATAGTAATTATCATACACTATGATATCAGTGATGTGATTTTGATTAACTCAGAATAAAGATTATCTGTTTCTGTTGGATTTTCTTGATATCATCTTGTTTCCACTGACTGCTGAAGCCATGGTCTGCAAAGAGCTTACAAAGCATGTGTAGGATCTCACTGTTGAAAGGTATTAATCAGGAGAGGGTTCAGGATAATTTCCAAAATATTATATGTGTCATGGAACACAGAGAAGTGATCAACAAGTGGAGAAAATATGGCACCACATTAACAAGAACAAGCTGTCCCTCCAAAATGTATAAAATGACGAGACAAAACGCTCATCAGTGAGGCTGCCAAGAGTCCTATGGCAACATTAAAGGAGCTGCAGGAATATCTGGCATGTACTGGTCACTCCCTGCATATGACAACAATCTCTTTTATTCTTCACATTTGGACTGTAGGGTAGGGTTTTTCTCATGGAAAAAAACAAGATAGAGTTTGTCTACATTTTAGCAAAATATTTTTTTCTTTCTTTTTTTCTATCATGTTTTAATTTGTTTTTCACATGAATTTTGTTGGTTGCCATATCACATTAAATGTGGAAAAACAATTATCTAGGTTTCTTTTTCACATCACAAAAATCTGTGTATTCTCTTTATATCCACTGTAGTTCATCAATTTGTATATAATGTCCTAGTCGGTCAAACTGGATATGTAATGTGTCCTAATCAAATGCACATGTGTGAGATGAAATATTATGCATGGTGCAACATAGGAGAAAATCTAGAAGGAAAATAAAATAAATATGACTACACATCTATATTGATGTTATTAACTGTAAATGTTATTAAATGATCACACTCTCTCTTTCTCTCTCTCTCTCTTCTCTCTCTCTCATACACACGCATACTAATACACTACAGGTTCTCAGCGCTTTATAGGCATGCGTGTGTCTGAGGCTCATCAGCTGAAGGATGGAAGTCAAGTGACAGCCTCTGATCCCCAGTTTGGCAAGACCGCAAAAGACATTCCTAGGTACAAGCACCTTCTCAAGCATGAAGGCATATAAAAACGAGTACTGATCACTGATCAAGAATCCTGATGAGAGAGAAAATTCAAGTGATGCTGAAAACTGGGAACAAGAATATTTAGAAGACGAACTAAATAAAATGGAAAGGGTCAGTGGAGGGTCACAGTACATGCAGAGAACAGATGGTGAAATACAATAGGAAGATTTAAAAACAGACTTGTGTGGTCAAGTCTAAATGGAGTTTTGGGTACAATGTGTGTGTTTCAGTTCCTCTCGGAACTTCTGCTTGTCACTCCAAGGCTACGTATTGTAACAGCACAATGACTGACTTATGAAATGATTAGCACATAGACACAGATAACAGACACAGACAGGTCTTCATTGTCATACACAGCCTAGATAGAAGCAGAACAGAGCTTTTAAAACAGATAGTATAACTGCTATTATGAATCTTCCAGTATAGTCACAAATTAGATAATAATATACAATCTATTAAAGTGTGTTCATATTTAATTATTTAAGTGCATTGATTGCTTTTTTTAATACTATATACCTCTCAGCTACTTCCAAAATTATTGACGCTGTTCATTTAATTAGCCAAAAAGTGTATATATTAAATGTATAACATATGCAGTAACTGACAGTTTGAACTTAAATATATGGGGACAAATTATATATTATATTTTATTTTATTTTTATTTATTTTATTTTATTTGTTAAAAGCTAAGAAAGCATTTTCCTGTAATTTTAACAAGGTTTAACAAGGAAATGGATGCAGCTTGAACACTTCTTGCTTTGTGCAATTCAGATCACATGTTGCTGTCAGGAAGGACATTCTTATGGAGGTGGTGTCTAATAGTTTATTTTACAACTTGACAACCTTGATTATGTGTTGTGTTTCTGAAAAAATTTCAGCTGTTTTTGACTTTAGATTTATATTTTAAAATTATTGTATTATGGTACTGATTATGATTTTTTTGATTTATTATTTTTTTAAATGTCCCATTCCCATTTCTCATGGTATTATGTACATATTCATATTTGGTTTCTGGTGGCCTAAGAACAATTTTGGCATGACATGATCAGTAATTCCTTCATACCTTCATAAAATCTAAAACAGGGTTTACTGAACTTGAATATACACTCAGAATATAGACACTTTATAAGGAACAAACATGTTATTTCATGCACTTATCCAATCAGTCAGTCAATCATGTGGCAGCAGTAAAATGCATAAAATCATGCAAATACAGGTCAAGAGCCTCAGGGTAATGTTCACATCAAAGATCAGAATGGGGCTTAGTGAGTTTACCATGGCATGGTTGTTGGTGCCAGACTGGCAGGTATGAGTGTTTGAGAAAGTGTTGATCACCTGAGAGTTCCCTCAGCATAGTCTACAGTTTACAAAGAATGGTGCAGGGGAGAAAAAAAACTTAGTGAGCTCTTGATCTACGGATAGACACACAGCTGATGAGAGACCCCACTGTAGTCTCAGTTCCTGTTCTTAGCTGACTGGAGTGGAACACAATGTGGTCTTCTGCTACGTTTGGTGAGTTGCATTTTCTGTGATGCTTTTTCAGCTCATCATATTTATAAGAGCATTTATTTCAGTAACTGTAGACTTCCTGTTAGTTCAAACCAGTCTGGCAATTCTTATCTGACATCTCTCAACAACAAAGTCTTACTTCCCCGAGAACTGACACTGTGTGTTTTTTGCCATTCTGTTTAAACTCTATACACTGATGTGAAAATCCCAGGAGATCTGCAATTTCTGAAATTCTTAAACCAACTCATCTGATGTCAACAAACAGGTCACTGTCAAAGTCACTCAAAAGTCACTTTTTCCTCATTCTGATGTTTGATGTGAACACTAGCTGAAGCTCTTATCCTGTATCTGCACGATTTTATGCAATGGCTGGCTAATTGGATAGTGGATATATCTACTGTATATAACATATAACAACACACAAGAAAGTGATCATTTCTCAATCCACCCCCCCCCCCTCTCTCTCTCTCTCTCTCTCTCTCTCTCTAGGTCAGTGTTGCTTCTGTTAAAGAACCCAACATTTATTTTTCTATGTCTGGCTGGTGCTACAGAGGCCACTTTAATCGCGGGCATGTCCACATTTGGGCCCAAGTTTCTGGAGTCTCAGTTCAGTCTTAGTGCCTCTGAGGCTGCCACCTTGTTTGGTAAGACAACCATGTTGAACAGTCACATTAATTCATTTCAGTGCCCTTCACATAACCTGAATTGAAGTTTTTTCAGCCTTGAGAGAGGGAGGAAATCTGCTTTGCATAAATTTAACACTTTGGGACAGCCAGTGTAGTTCCTGAATCTGGCTGAATTATTGACGCAATTCTGTTGTGTTAACCAGAAATATTGATCCATTATGTAACCAGAAATATTGATCCATTATGTCTATTTCTCATAGTGTTAGCAATTTTTTTTTTCTTTAAAAATCTAGTTTTTGTTTATTTAATTGAGCAAAAAATATATGGATTTTAGGGCACACGGTGGCTTGGTGATTAGCTCGTTCGCCTCACACCTCCAGGGTCCGGGGTAAACATGCATGGTAGGCTGATTGGCTTGTCTAAAGTGTCCGTAGTGTATGAATGGGTGTGTGAGCGTGTATGTGATTGTGCCCTGCGATGGACTGGCACCCTGTCCAGCATGTACCCTGCCTTGTGCCCGATGTTCCCTGGGATAGGCTCCAGGTTCCCCCGTGACCCTGACGAAGGAGTAAGTGGTTATGGATATATGTTTTTTTTTTTTTACTTTTTTGGCATGTCAGTTTTGCCATTGTGTCTTTGACAGATGTGATTCATTATTTGAGTTGACCTTGGTTGTCATGAGCAAATAGTCGGAGGTCTCATACTATAAAGTGTTGTACTCATGCATATTTAGCATCACCCACACACAGTGTTTGTAACATTGTAAAGCTGGCAACTCCAGGGGAGAAAAAAGTTATGTTCCTAGATAAAAAAATACACTTCAATTCAGTTTACGAAGGAGAAATAATTTATTCATTTAATTTTAATTTTCTTTCATTCTCTTTCCCTCTTTTCTCAGCTTCAAAATGATTTGCTTTTCTCCCATAGACAGTTGTCTGGTCTTCATGTTTGTTTATCCTTTTTAACAGTGAATGCAGTCTTCACAGGCAAAACCTAGGGCTCAAACCAAGTGTAGACTTTCAGAACATGTTCCAATATTTTTGATCATGTGATGGGTAGGCTCAAACAAATGGTGCCATATTCTAAGTTGCTAACAACTATATGTACTTATGAGGAAATGAAAGCTGAAATTCTATCATCTCATATTCATCTATTGATCTTAAACCCAAATGTCTTCAATGCATAGCAAAAACAATACAATTGGCTTTGCTGTTCTAATACCTTCGGAGGTGACTGTATTTGATATTTTATAGAATTTCATCAAGAGTGTTGAATAATATAGACACATATGTAAACACTTACCTCATTTTAATGATATTTTAAGGGAGGCCATGCTTCCCATGTATTCTTAATGCAAACACCTGTGACACACAAACATGGAGCAAGTTCAGAACAAAGAAAACACATTTCAACAGCCATTTTCTCTCCTAAGGCTACATGGTAGTACCTGCTGGAGGGGGTGGCACCTTCCTGGGTGGCTACATTGTGAAGAAGCTGAACCTACGTTGTCGTGGCATCATCCGCTTCTGCATGCTCTGTGCCCTGGTGAGCCTTGTGGCCGTGTTTGTCTTTCTTCTGCACTGCCCCAACGTGCCTATGGCTGGAGTGACCACATCATACCAGAGCAGCTCTCAAAACAACAACCCATTCTACACACAACTTCAGAGCAGGTACAGCACCCTGTAGCAGCAAGTGCACCTTCCTCTGTACCACAGTGTGGAACATGTAAATCTGTATCTTTATTTTGTTATTTATAAGATATCACTTATAGTACTGTGAAATAGTCTTAAGTACATGCAAAGAAATGCTGTAGAGCAAAGATACCTTCAAAAATAATTAAATTAAAATTTTCTACATTAAAAAAAATACTATAAAGAACAGTAAATAATAAATGAAACAAAGCCGAGATTTGGTGCGACGACCATTTGCTTTAAAAACAAACAAACAAACAAACAAAAAAAAACAGTAGTAGTCTCAATTACAATTTGTACAGTTTTATAAGGAAATTAGCTGGTAAGTTTTACTGAGCAACTTGCAGAACCAGCCACGGTTCTGCAGGGGACTTTTGCACTTGCTTCATATTTTTGCAGCAAAACTCAGCAGCCTTCATTATATTTTGTTCATTATATTCTGAAAAGTGGTCTCTTGCATAATATGCTGCTTTCATTAATGATATACAAAATTTTTCTTTAACATTTAATTTGGTGCTGTTAAACTAATGTTTGGAAATATAAAATGTTTTTTTTTTTGTTTTTTTTTAATGTACTGACTCAGTTATGTAGAAGTCATAAAATAAAATAAAAAATTGTTTGTACTAAAAAAAAAATAGGGTGCCTAAGAGTTTTGTGCAATACTATACAAATATGTTTTCCTCATAACAATTCATAGGGTTGCCAATAATTGTTACAATGCCTTGCGAAAGTATTCGGCCCCCTTGAACTTTTCAACCTTTTGCCACATTTCAGGCTTCAAACATAAAGATATAAAATTTAAATTTTTTGTGAAGAATCACCAACAAGTGGGACACAATTGTGAAGTTTTGCAGTGGTCTGATACTCCTTCCATTTCAAAATGATCGCTTGCACAATGCTCCTTGGGATGTTTAAAGCTTGGGAAATCTTTTTGTATCCAAATCCGGCTTTAAACTTCTCCACAACAGTATTACGGACCTGCCTGGTGTGTTCCTTGGTCTTCATGATGCTCTCTGCGCTTTCAACAGAACCCTGAGACTATCACAGAGCAGGTGCATTTATACAGAGACTTGATTACACAGAGGTGGATTCTATTTATCACCATCAGTCATTTAGGACAACATTGGATCATTCAGAGATCCTCGATGAACTTCTGGAGTGAGTTTGCTGCACTGAAAGTAAATGGGCTGAATAATTTTGCACGCCCCACTTTTCATTTTTTTATTAGTTAAAAAAAGTTTCAAAAATCAAAGCCCATTACATTCCATCTTCACAATTGTGTCCCACTTGTTGGTGATTCTTCACAAAAAATAAAAATGTTATATCTTTATGTTTGAAGCCTGAAATGTGGCAAAAGGTTGAAAAGTTCAAGGGGGCCGAATACTTTCGCAAGGCAATATATATTTAAATATATTTTTTGGATAATTGTTTGCAATTGCTTGATATCGACGAGAGCAGAGTATTTTTGTAATTTTTTTAACAAACGATCAAAAGGCTATACAATAGACAAAATTTTCACAGCCTTCTTTGCTCATATTTACCAAGGGTGCCAATGTTAATGGGAGGGCACTGTATATGAACACTGGCTTAAATGCTTACCATGTTGGGAAAGAGTATAGGAGATGGCCGTCTACAGGAAAGTATTTTTCCAGACCAGAGTCAAGTATTCAGACAGAACATGGTAGAAAGATGATTTATGCTACAACACTCAGCTCAGAAAAAATAGATGTTCTCAACCAATTCCCTTTCTTTTGGGAACAGGCCATGATCTCATTCAAAGTAAAATAACAGAACAGAAATTACAGTGACTGCCTTCTTTGAAAGATAAAGAAATGAAACCTTAACCATTGAAGAAAAGGGTACTGATGAATGTATTGGAACTTTCTAATGTTTTCTGATTGTTTATGTTAAGTGGTTTAAATATGCCACCATATGAAATGAATTTTAAATATAAATACTAACACAAAATGTGAATCCTATTTGCAAATATCCCAAAATGCACTACAATGCCTATAAATCCAAGTAGTTGTGTTTTTTCTCTTTTTAAAGATATGTGGATTTCTAGGATCTCTGTAGCTAATTGACTTTTTCTGCTGTCAACAGTGTATGCTGAGAAGTTATCTACAGGGGGCATTTATAGTCACCAGTTGACTTTTTACAGGGAAAATGAGCAAAAAATATAGACATACAGTGGTGCTTGAAAGATGTTCTATATATTTTCTGTGTATCTGCATAAATATGACCTAAAACATAATCAGATTTTCACACAAGTCCTAAAAGTAGATAAAGATAACCAAACTAAACAATTGAGACAAACATGGCCATTGATTAATTTAGGACAATGATCCAATATTACATATCTGTGAGTGGCAAAAGTATGTGAACCTCTACAATTAGCAGTTAATTTGAAGGTGAAATCAGTCAGCTGTTTTCAATCAATGGGATAACAATCAGGTGTGAGTGAGCACCCTGTTTTATTTAAAGGACAGGGATCTATCCGGGTCTGACATTCACAACACTTTTGTGGAATTGTATCATGGCACGAATAAAGGAGATTTCTGAGGAGCTCAGAAAATTAGGTGTTGATGTTCAGGCTGGAAAAATTTACAAAACCATCTCAAAAGAGTTTGGATTCCTCCAATCCAAAGTCAGACAGATTGTGTGAGCTCAAGACCACTGTTACCCTCCCCAGGAGTGGTCAACCAACAAAGATCACTCCAAGAACAAGATGTGTAATAGTCTGCAAGGTCACAAAGGAACTCAGGGTAACTTCTAAGCAACTAAACGCCTCTCTCATATTGGCTAATGTTCATGAGTCCACCTCAGGGGAACACTGAACAACAATGTTGTGCATGGCAAGGTTGCAAGGGCAAAGCAACTACTTTTCAAAAAGAACTTTTCTGCCCATTTACAGTCATGTGGACAAGCCAGAAAGCTATTGGAAAAATGTTTTGTGAATGGATTAGACCAAGATCGAACTTTTTGGTTTAAACAAGAAGCTTTATTTTTGGAGAAATGAAAACACTGCATTCCAGCATAAGAACCATCTATGAAATATGGTGATAGTATTGTGTTTTGGGCCTGCTTTGCTGAATCTGAGCCAGGATGACTTGCCATCAGTGATGTCAGTGGACATATTCAGTACTTCAGTACTGAAGACTCGAGAGAACGTGGGTCATGTAACGAGACTGTGACCCTAAGTACACAAGTCATTCTACCAAAGAATAGTTAAAGAAGAATGAAGTTAATGTTTTGGAATGGTCAAGTCAAAGTCCTGACCATAATTCAACAGAGATGTTTTAGAAGGACCAAAAGCAAACAGTTAATTTGAGAAAACGCACCAACATCCCAGAGTTTAAGCTGTTCTGTACTGAGGAATGGGCTACAATTCCTCCAGGCCAATGTGCAGGACTGATCACCAGAAATGTTTAGTTGCATTTATTGCTGTACAAGGGGGTCACACCAGATAGGGTCACATATTTTTGCCACTCACAGATTGCAATTTGCCTCAATAAATAAATAGCCAAGTATAATGATTTTGTCTCGTTTGCTTAACTGGTTTCCCTTTAACTACTTTTAGGAAAATCTGATGGTGTTTTAGGTCATATTTTTTCAGAAATATACACAATTATAAAGGGTTCACAAACTTTCAAGCTGCACTGTATATACAAATGGTGACCTACTGGTTCATGTTAGCTGCCCAATAAAACATATAACATTATTCTACATACTTTAGCTATGCACATTAGTTTCGATGTAGTTGTAGCACAATTTAAAGTGAAGTTTAGTGTAATCTTTTTCATTTCTACCATTTTCTGAATTTTACTTTAATTGAGATCACTGTCTGTTTTCAGAAGAAAAGGAACTGGTTGAGCCTGATCAATCAAAGTTGTGGGAACATGGGTCTATTCCAACCCCCAAAGTCTCAAAATTCAACTTAACTCGTGAGCATGCAAAGCTTATTGCAATGCTACACTCTGATCACTAATCATAACACCTAGTACACTCACTAACACTGTTCTACATGCTCAGTTTGGCCGCCCACTTGCTCTGTTTTCATAATACTACATAGTGTTCACACAAGCACACAATATGCTGAGCTGAATGAGCGCTTCTCTTCCCCCTCCTTCTCTCTCTCTCACTTTCAATCTGTCTCAGTTTTGTAGTAGGTACAAATTTGACTGCCGACTGCAATGCAAAATGTCACTGTGTGGAGGTGCTGTATAACCCAGTATGTGGAGCTGATGGTGTGATGTACTACTCTGCCTGCCATGCTGGCTGCAGTGCTGTAAACAACACACACATGCCCACAGGAAGACAGGTACTGCATACAATCCACACCGTCAACTGCTAATCTAGATTGACCAATTCAAATTATACTATAGAATTAAGATGTCATACTCTATATAGTTCATTGGTTATTCACATTATATTAAGTATTCATATGGCTGTTTTTTTTTCAAGTTAACTAACTCTTCAAAAGCACTTCCCCAGATTCATGCATTAAGTATGTGCTTATGTGTTTAGATGTTCACTGACTGTAGCTGCATTATGGGTAATATGTCGAAAGGCGAGGAAGGCCTGGCCATAGCAGGAAAGTGTAGCTCGTCCTGTAACCACATGCCAACCTTCCTCACCTTCTTCTTCATCATCATCTCCTTCACTTTTCTGTGCAGTATCCCGGCTCTCACAGCTACTCTGAGGTAAAACCCAATGTCATAGAGACAGTTTTTATTTTAGTGCACTCATAAACACTTGAGTACAGTCTGAATACCTTCACATTCACATGGCTGAATACCTCTCTTCCCTCTTTTAGGTGTGTCCCTGACAGTCAGAGGTCATTTGGACTGGGAATTCAGTGGATTGTGGTGCGAACACTGGGTATGTTAAAATTTACGTAATATGTATATTGGTAATGTTTGTTATGGTTGATGTAGAAGACAAAAAGAAAAAAAAAATTTTAAAAAAAAAAAATTTTTTTTAAAAAAAAAAAAAAAAAAAAAAAAAAAAAAACCAAAAAAAAAAAAAAGTTATTGGATACCAACTGGGCCTTTGTGATAATGTGTTTGCCGCCGTAATTACTAATTCAACAAATCTATGAAATTGCATTCATAATGGGGTTCAGCTGGACTAGACACAGCCAGGACTGATTTCTGCAAACCCTGTTCAGTCAAATCAACATTTAAAAAGAACTTTTTCTAACAGCATGAAGTTTGTTAAAAGGTCTTACCCAGTAACACACTATGCCAAAATTGAAATAAATTCCAGAATTGATGATGAGGAAGAAAGTGATTGAAATACATCAGTATTGGAAGGGTTACAAAGCTATTTCGGAGGCTCTGGGACTCCAAAGGACCACAGTGAGAGCCATTATCTCATGCAATTGAAAAACTCAGCACAGTAGTGAACCTTCCCAGAAGTGGCAGACCTTCAAAAAAAACCCTTCAAGACCACAGCAACTACTCATCCAGGAAGTCACAAAAGACCCAAGGACAACATCAAAGGACTTATAGGCCTCTCTTGCATCAATAAAGTTTACTGTTCGTCACTCCACTATCATAAAGACACTAGGCAAAAATATCATCCATGGAAGAGTAGCAAGGTGAAAACCACTACTAACCCAGAAGAACATTTAAGGCTCATCTGAATTTTGCCAAAACAAACCTTGATGATCCTCAAACATTTTGGGAGAATGTTCTGTGGACTGAGAATGAGTTGAAAGTGGAAGTGTTTGGAAGACAGGGGTCCAGTTACATTTGGCGTAAACCAAACACAAAATTCCACAAAAAGAACATCATACCTATTGTCAAGTATGGTGGTGGCAGTGTGATGGTGTGGAGATGCTTGTGCAACTTGTGGTAATTGAGGAAAACATGAATTCTGTGCTCTAGCAGAAAATCCTAAAGGAGAATGTCTTTAGTCTGTAAGTTGAAACTCAAGAGCAGCTGCATTATGCAGCATGACAATGATCCAAAGTATAGGAGTCAGTCCAAGCCCTAGAAGTAAGTGAAAGACTGATCACCAGTTATTGAAAGCATTTAGTTGCAATTATTGCTGCTAAAGTTGACACAACCAGATTTTAAGTTTAAGGGGACAATTAGTTTTTCACATGGGTGATAGGTGTTGGATAAATTTTTTCCCCACTTTAATAAATTTTTCAACTGTATTACATTTACTCAGGTTCCTTTTAATGCTTTTTATGCTGTGTTTGGTTAAGGTTTCTGGTTTGTAACTCATTCCTGTCATTGTAGGTGGCATCCCAGGTCCAATAGCGTTTGGTTCAGTGATTGACATCTCATGTCTGCTGTGGCAAGAGCAGTGTGGAGAACTTGGGTCTTGTTACCTTTACCAGAATTCTGCCATGAGCCAATACACACTCATTGCTGGCATAATCTACAAGGTAGGACAATACACTTTGACACTAGATCTGAACCAGGGAGGTTTATTGCTCCTAGCAGTGCCTTTTAAGATACTGTCAAAGTAACAAGGCTGACTTGGTATTTGTGTAACAGCATGGGAAAACCATTTGCATTATAATAGTTTAATATTTTCTACTATATATACTTATGATATCTTTTCTGACCTGAGATGGTTTTTTTTTGTTTTGCATGTATCTCAACCACAAGTAAAGTTATAATATTTTAAAGTTTGATTACCCTAGAAATTGATAACACCACTGAACGTCACCTGAACGGCATTGTAACACACACACATGCGCGCACACATGCGCGCACACACACACACACACACACACACACACATATATATATATATATATATATATATATATATATATATATATAACAGAACAGGGTTCACCATGGTCGACCAAAGAAGTTTAGTGCACATGCTCAGCGTCATATCCAGAGGTTGTCTTTGGGGAAATAGACGTATGAGTGCTGCCAGCATTGCTGCAGCGGTTGAAGGGGTGGGGGGTCAGCCTGTCAGTGCTCAGGCCATATGCCGCACACTGCATCAAAGTGGTCTGCATGGCTGTCATCCCAGAAGGAAACCTTTTCTAAAGATTATGCACAAGAAAGCCCGCAAACAGTTTGCTGAAGACAAGCAGACTAAGGACATGGATTACTGGAACCATGTCCTGTGGTCTGATGGGACCTAGATAAACTTATTTGGTTCAGATGGTGTCAAGCGTGTGTGGCGGCAACCAGGTGAGAAGTACAAAGACAAGTGTGTCTTGCCTACAGTCTAGCATGGTGGTGGGAATGTCATGGTCTGGGGCTGCATGAGTGCTGCCGGCACAGTAGAGCTACAGTTCATTGAGGGAACCATGAATGCAAACATGTACTATGACGTACTGAAGCAGAGCATGATCCCTTTGGAGACTGGGCCACAGGGCAGTATTCCAGCATGATAGTGACCCCAAACACACCTCCAAGATGACCACTGCTTTTCTAAAGAAGCTGACGATGAAGGTGATGGACTAAACCCTATTGAGCATCTGTCGGGCATCCTCAAACAGAAGGTGGAGGAGCGCAAGGTCTCTAACTTCCACCAGCTCCGTGATATCATGGAGGAGTGGAAGCCTGTGGCAACCTGTGAAGCTCTGGTGAACTCCATGCCCAAGAGGGTTAAGGCAGTGCTGGAAAATAATGGTGGCCACACAAAATATTGACACTTTGGGCCCAATTTGGACATGTTCACTTTGGGTTGTACTCAATTTTGTTGCCAGCGGTTTCCACATTAATGGCTGTGTGTTGAGTTATTTTGAGGGGACAGCAAATTTACACTGTTATACAAGCTGTACACTCAGTACTTTACATTTTATCAAAGTGTCATTTCTTCTGTGCTGTCACATTATAAGATATAATCAATATTTACAAAAATGTGAAGGGTATACTCACTTTTGTGAGATACTGTATAAATGTGTATGTATCTGTCTATATAGATAGATATATACATACAGACAGACAGACAGAAGTTGAGTGCACGTGCTCAGCGTCATATCCAAAGGTTGTCTTTGGGAAATAGACGTATGAGTGCTACACATACACGCTACACTACACTGTAGTATCATGCATACATACATACATACACGTGCTTACATATCTATATATACACATGCATATGTGTGTGTGTATATATGTATATATATACACACACACACACATGCATGTGCTGGTCATATAATTAGAATATCATCAAAAAGTTGATTTATTTGAGTAATTCCATTCAAAAAGTGAAACTAGTATAATGTATACATTCATTACACACAGACTGATATTTCAAGTGTTCATTCCTTTTAATTTTGATGATTATAACTGACAACTAATGAAAACCCCAAAATCAGTATCTCAGAAAATTAGAATATTACTTAAGACCAATACAAAAACAGGATTTTTAGAAATGTTGGCCAACTGAAAAGTATGAGCATGTACAGCACTCAATACTTAGTTGGGGCTCCTTTTGCCTGAATTACTGCAGCAATGGGATGTGGCATGGAGCTGATCAGTCTGTGGCACTGCTCAGGTGTTATGACAGCCCAGGTTGCTCTGATAGTGGCCTTCATCTCTTCTGCATTGTTGAGTCTGGCATCTTCCTCTTCACAATACGCCATAGATTTTCTATAGGGTTAAGATCAGGCGAGTTTGCTGGCCAATTAAGAACAGGGATACCATGGTCCTTAAACCAGGTACTGGTAGCTTTGACACTGTGTGCAGGTGCCAAGTCCTGTTGGAAAATGAAATCTGCATCTCCATAAAGTTGGTCAGCAGCAGGAAGCATGAAGTGCTCTAAAACTTCCTTAGCAGATGACATGGCACCCTAAACCATCACTGACTGTGGAAACTTTACACTGGACTTCAAGCAACGCGAATTATGTGCCTCTCCTATCTTCCTCCAGACTCTTTAATTTCCAAAGGAAATGCAAAATTTACTTTCATCAGAGAACATAACTTTGGACCACTCAGCAGCAGTCCAGTCCTTTGTGTCTTTAGCCCAGGCGAGACGCTTCTGACGCTGTGTCTTGTTCAAGAGTGGCTTGAGACAAGGAATGCGACAGATGAAACCCATGTCTTACATACGTCTGTGCGTGGTGATTGTTGAAGCACTGACTCCAGCTACAGTCCACTCTTTGTGAATCTCCCCCACATTTTTGAATGGGTTTTGTTTCACAATCCTCTCCAGGGTGCGGTTACCCCTATTGCTTGTACACTTTTTTTCTACCACATCTTTTCCTTCCCTTCGCCTCTCTATTAATGTGCTTGGACACAGAGCTCTGTGAACAGCCAGCCTCTTTAGCAATGACCTTTTGTGACTTGCCCTCCTTGTCAACAAGGTGTCAATGGTCGTTTTTTGGACAGCTGTCAAGTCAGCAGTCTTCCCCATGATTGTGTAGCCTACAGAACTAGACTGAGAGACCATTTAAAGGCCTTTGCAAGTGATCCTTTTCATAATATTCTAATTTTCTGAGATACTGATTTTGGGGTTTTCATTAGTTGTCAATTATAATCATCAAAATTAAAAGGATTGAACACTTGAAATATCAGTCTGTGTGTAATGAATGTATACATTATACTAGTTTTACTTTTTGAATGGAATTACTGAAATAAATCAACTTTTTGATGATATTCTAATTATATGACCAGCACCTGTGTGTATATATACTGCTCAAAAAAATAAAGGGAACACTTGGAGTTACATTGTGCTGTTTAAGTGTTCCCTTTAATTTTTTTAGCTGTCTCTGTGTGTGTGTGGGTGTGTGTGTGTGTGTATTATTTGTTTGTTTATAAGTTGTATTCAAGCAGTTTCTTTCTCTCTCTCTCTCTTACACTCTTTCACTCTCTTTCCCAGTTTTTTGGCACTGTATTCTTCATGCTGGCAAGTGTGCTCTATAAGCCTCCTCCGGAATCTCCTCAGAATAGCTGTGAGAACACAGACTACAGTACAGCAGACCGAGGCGTAGAGGTTGGACACCTTCCAGTCAAAGACCTCCCACCTGAGATCATAGCCAATGTGCATGCAAAGTTGTGACCTTCAACTACAAACGTGCACCTGCATGAGCGTGTGTGAATATGCACATGTCCATCAACTTTATCACAACCCCAGACACATGAACCTACACTGTGGTTACTATGTCTTTTCTTCAGTTGCACACAAATTGGGCCAGATATGACTTGCACAAATATATATACATAGGATACATGAAGATCATCTGATACTCCAAACATTTTGAGGATGAATCACATTTGAGCTGTTGAGCTCTTAATGATCTGTTGATAAATGTGAGAAGATGCTAAAGAAGGGACATGGATCATGCATTAAATGTTCATGTGTAAATAACCCTATGCCAGGGGTGTCTAATCTTCACCAGAAAGGGCCGGTGTGATTGCAGGTTTTCATTCCAACCAAGCAGAAGCCACACCTGAGTTTATTGAAAGCCAAGCTCAACTGATTTGTGGAATCATGTGTGGCTTTTTGTTGATTGGAATGAAAACCTGCACCCACACTGTCCCTTTGTGGAGAAGATTGGAAACGCATTCCCTATGTGATCAGTATATTTTAGTTATTAAAATTCTTTTTGATAGCACAAGTTATCATAGATTAGAGATTCTAAGCCCAATCCTAGAGGCCCACCACCCTTCAAGAAGGTCCAGTTTATACAATGCTTGATAAATTGCTCATGAGCTCAATTGGGTGTGCTCTGAGCAGGTAGACAGATGCTCCAGGGAACCCAGTGAAATAAGTCTTTTTTTTTTTTTTTCAATGCATGCAATGCCATTTTTGAGCCAGCGCAAACAGTATAGCCATTATTCTTGCAGGAAATTCTTATTACACTGTAGTAGATTCCATAGTTTTAAAGACACAAAATTTCACAAATTCAATTCTCATTCTTTTTCTTCATTAACTGATTTATTCTGGTCAGTGCCATGGTCGGTCTAGAGCATATTCTGGGAACACTGGGTGCAAGGTGCGCATAGAACCTGGATGAGTCAGTTGCAGAGCCCCATTCGCACACATTCACACACTCATTCACTCCTAGGGGCAATTTAGAGTAGCCAATCCACCTATATTAGCAGGTTTGAGGAAACCAGGGACAGTAACCCATACTTGGGATCTATCCTGGAGCTGTGAGGCAGCAAGGATACCTGCTACATAACTCTGCTGCTCATCATTTCTCATCAATATAGATTAGGTATCAAATATACATATATTGACTTATACTTTCTATTATAAAGGCCTATCTTATTTAAAAGCACTTAGAAATTTAACAGTAGGTTCTAATACAGTATGAATAATACACAAACAAGATGAAAAGGATCGAAACCACATTAATTAAATCAACAATTAATAAGATAGCAAGGATAATCTATGTATTATAGATGTCATGCTAGACTACTTCACAAGAAACAAGCAATTCACATGATCTTGTAATGATCCTACTGAGCCTGCAACTCTGTTTGCACTTTAACTTCCTAAAACTAATTCACTGATTCACTGAACACCATATAGGGTTATAAAGGCTACAATATTAGTACAGTATATAAGCCAGTATCAATGTTCTAACTAAGGCACACAACTCTTTGAGCTATTTATACCTTCTTTCTATGGCTAACTATATGACCTACAGCTTTATGCTTTTTAAACAGATATCCAGTGCCAAAATATCATCCTTAAGACTGTGCAGGTCAAAATGGCCTTATGGATTTAGTTTGGTTGCAGCTTACAAAAAATTAATGTGGGGTAAAAACACGTTTATCAATTTACCTACTGGGAATTGTAAGCAGTATATGATCCATGGTGATTTATATTTTACAATAGCAGATATTCAGTAAATGATCATAATTTTTTAATTACTAGAATTTTACATCAAACTTGTGCCAAGCTGAAAGTTACATCCATTAATGTCACATTACCACACTGATCATTTGCACTGTTTCACTAATGTGGATATGTAATGTAAAAATTCGCAAACTACCAAATGCATCTAGCCAGTGGCACCTTTAATGTGTTTTACGATTATTTTTACCAGCATATGTCCTTTTTTACTTATTTGTGTTGACTATTATCAACCCCAATTCCAAAGTAAAATGTAAATATGCAAATCTCATGTTATTCACAATAGAACATTGAAAATATATCAAATGTTTAAACTGAGGACATATACCATTTTAAGGCGTAACCGAGGTAATTTTGAATTTGATGGCCACAACACGTCTCAACAAAATGTTGGGACGGGGCAACAAAAGGCTGTAAGAGTAAGTATTGCTAAAAATAAACGACTGGAGGAACATTTGTAACTAATTAGGTTAATTGGCAACAGGGTCAGTAACTTGATTGGGTATAAAAATCATCTTGGAGAGGCAGAGTCTTTCAGAAGTAAAGGGATGGAATCTGGATGGAAGCAGCTGTTGTGCTAAAACCTGTATATACCTTTCAGCATTGATGCCTTTCCAGATATGCAAGCCACCCATTCCATAGACACTAATGCCCCCCCATACAATAAGAGATGCAGGCTTTTGAACTGAGCTCCGACAAAAAAATGGATTGCCCCTCTCCTCTTTAGTCCTCTTTAGAGGACACAGCATCCATGGTTTCCAAAAAGAATTCCAAATTTCGATTCGTATGACCACAGAACAGTTTTCCACTTTGACTCGGTCAATTTTAAATTAAATTAAATGTGCACTTATATAGCACTTTTATCCAAAGCGCTTTACATTGTCTCATTCACCCATTCACACACACACACACACACACCAATGGTAGCAGAGCTGCCATGCAAGGCGCTAACTTGCCATCGGGAGCAACTTGGGGTTCAGTGTCTTGCCCAAGGACACTTCGGCATGTGGAGTCACCTGGGCCGGGAATCGAACCGCCAACCCTACGATTAGTGGATAACCCGCTCTACCAGACTGCAGCATTTCTGGATCAAGTTCACATATGGATTTAACCAGCATTTGTTTATGGCATGGAGAACTGTTCGCAGAAGATGAGTTCTGAAGGTGTTTCTGAGCCCATGTAGTGATTTCCATTACAGAATCATGCCTGTTGTTAATGCAGTGCTACCTGAGGGCCCGAAGATCATGGGCATGCAATATTGATTTTCACCAGATTTCTCCAGATTCTCAGAATCTTTTTATGATGATATGTACTGTAGATGATGAGATATTCAGTCTTTGCAATTTTACATTGAGGAACATTATTCTTAAATTCCACAAATTGTAGACACATTTTTTGCAGATTGGTGATCCCGTGCCCATCTTTACTTCTGAAAGACACTGCCTCTCTAAGATGCTCTTTATATACACCGTCATGTTACTGACCTGTTGCCAATTAATCTCTAGCTGTTTCTTTTTAGTAACACTTATTATTCCAGCCTTTTGTTGCCCCAACCCAAAGTTTTTGAGACGTGTTGCGGCCATCACATTCAAAATTACCTTTTTGAATAACGTGGGTTTATGAGATTTGCAAATCATTGCATTCTGTTTTTATTTACATTTTCTGTGTCACAACTTTTTTGAATTGCGGTTGTATATATCAAATAAACATTTGAGCATTTTTTTTAAAGGGACAAGTGTATTGAATCCCTAACACCCTCACTGGGTTTATTCCCCAAGAAATGCACTCAAACATTTTGAGGGTTTGCACAATGGATGAGGAGTGATAATATCCGATTTTTTTTTAGTTTGTATTGTTTAAAATGTATTAATTGTGTTTGCCTTAATAACTGCAAGCAATTATGCTGTATGACATCGTGTTATTCCCAGTAAACATTTGTGAATGTGATGATTAATGTAAATCTCTTGATGTTAGTCCCTTGAAGTCCCATCACATTCCATTAAAAATGGGGGTTGGGGTAAGAAGGGACTTTACAGTTCTGATTTGATACTTTTGTTTAAGATCTCTTTTTGATGCAAACGTTTCAGTAAAATGTTTTTAAAGAAGTGACCACTAACTCCACACACCTGTGTCCGAGTCATGTTTCATGTGATTTAAACACAAGACATCTTCATCTTGACCTTTAAAATAGAATTTATATTTTCTCCATATATAGTCGCCAAGCCAACATGTTTATTGTCTGAAGTCTTTACTTTTGTATTAAAGCAACAAAGATGTATGTAGTTTCTGATCATTATTAACACAAATTGGACAAAATACATCTTATAGTTTACACTACAGTGTGCAGTTTGGTTTTTTTTTACATTATTGCAAGGCAGATTATTTTGTTTATATACACAGAATACAATTGGGGTTGAGGTTAAAAGATGAATATGAGGCAATATATCAGAATTTCAGCTTTCATTTTCTGATATTTACATCTAGATGTGTTAAACACCTTAGAACATGGCAATTTTTGTTTCAAACATCACTTTTTTTAATGATCAAAAACATTGGAACATGTGATTGACAGGTGTTTCTTATTGCTCAGGTGTGCCCTGTTAGATTGATGGTATAATGGCTACTCTTGATTTGAGCTGTGGGTTTTGCCTATGAAGACTGCATGTTGTTAAAAAGGTTAAACCGCCATGAATACCAGAGAGCAGTTTATGTGAGAAAAGAAAGCCATTTTGATCAAGGTTTCTTTATTAGCATTTTTCAAATTAAACATACACCAACCAAACACCAACCAAACGAATAGAACAAACCCCCCACCCCCCTCTCACCCAGTGCCAGACATACACACATACATATTACAAATAAAGCCAGACCATAGAAAAGAGAGCAAAATAAATAAAATTATATATAATCATTACATAACAATAATGTCAGCATCCATGTCTCTGACAAAGAATAGATAAGGTTGCCAGATTCTATAAAAATTTCCCAGTCGCTCCCCTGGTAGTGTATCTATAATCTTTTCCAAATTAAGATGACACATTACTACCCTGACCCAATGACTATTCACCGGTGGAGCAGGATTCTTCCATCTAAACAATATTAATCTCCTGGCTGGGAGAGTGCAGAAGGACATCATGCGGATCTCACACCACCTACAAAGGAGTATTCTCCAGGGTCACCCCAAACATCACAATAAGAGGGGACGACTGTACCACTCTTCCCAATATCTTAAGTGAAAGTCTCAAATACAGATTGTCTGAATGTGTACAGCTTTTTGAACATGTCCAGAACATATGCAACAGAGCTGCTGGAGCCTGTCTGCATCAATCACATGTGGATCTATGTCGGAATTAATCTTATAGAGAGTTTAGCTTTGGACCAATGCAGACGGTGAACAATTTTAAATTGGACAACTGCATGTCAGACAGACATATGGAGGAGGAAAGTATCCCCTAGGTTACTTTACAACAATCATCAGAAATTGATTTTCATAAGTCCATCTCCCATTTGTTCTTAAGGAGACCTAGGGATGACAAATCATGCATGCCGAGTAAATTATAAATAACACTTATTGCTACTTCCTGGCCAGTTTACATTTAAAAATTGCATCCAACAGCTAATTGGAAGGAGACAATTGGAAGTTGTCTGAATTTAAGGCCACAAAGCTTCTAAGCTACAAATATTTATATAAAAAAAATGCGATCTGGGAATGACATTTCTGCATTAGCTGCTCGAATGAGACAAAACCACCATCAACATAGAGATCAGACAGTAATACGGACCCTTTTCTAGATGAAAGACTTATCCAACAAAGATGGGATAAACAGATGATTATTGGCAATTGGCCCTGTGAGTGACAAGTTCCCAAGAGAGAAAGATCATCTAAACTGATTCCAAATTTTGATTGAGTGTACAACAACTGGATTAGAGGTAAAGCTAGACAGAGGTAGTGCAAATGGTAATTTAGCACACAGTAGGGCCGCCAAGGAGGTGAGACTCTCAAGGTGCTGTGAAATTAATAATAGCATATTGTCCACGTACAAAGACACTTTATGCTCTATCCCCGCATGCCAGATCCCCCTAATGTCAGTATTCCGTCTTAGCACCACAGGAAGTGGCTCCTTTACAATGGTAAATAGCAGTGGTGACAGACGACATCCCTGTCTTGTACCCCGCTGGAGTTTGAAATAGGTGGATGTTAGATTTCACATATCTCAGGAATCTCAGATTATGCCTGTCAGATGTATGTCATGCCTTCCAGCCTGTTTTACCATTAACTTATATTAACTTTTAGAAAGTGTGGTTTACCGTGGTGCGTTCAGGCCTGGGGGGTCTAAAATGAACACGCACTGACTTCTTGCATGCTCATAAAGACATCCCACTTCATTCATGCAAACCAAAAGTATTTATACACTGATAACAGCAGTGTGTGGACGGTTTCTAGTGGTCCAGGTGTCAGACAGATTTAAACAAAACACACAGCACATAGTCATAAATGCAAAATAAGTCCTGTGTCATGTTGACACGGAAATACATAATAATATAATCAAGGATAGCAGTTGATCAGCTTATTCAAAGAGGTAATTAAATTCATACAAGGTAATTAAATGACTACATTAATCATAGGTATTTGATAGCAGTTCATAATATAAGAGAGTACATGATATAAGAGAATTTCCTTTCAAAATTATTTCCATATTCAAATTATTATTAGTACGGACAGCAGTCCTCGGAGACGTATATAAAAGTTTGACCCATAATATGATCCTGGGACCAAATCCAAAGCTCTCTAGCGCACTGAAAATATAGCCCCACTCCACCCGGTCAAATGCCTTTTCAGCATCAAGTGAAAGCACTACTTCTGGGGTGCCAGGTGGAGAGGGGCTATAGAGGATATTAAAAAAGGCGTCTGATCTTGAAAAAATTCTAACGATTCCTAATAAAATCTGTTTGGTCTGGCGATATAATGGATGGAAGAACCCCCTCCAAGCGACGTGCCAAAGTCTTAGCAAGGATTTTAACACTGGTATTTAGTAAAGAAATTGGATGGAAAGAACTGCACTCAAGAGGGCTCTTGTCTTTCTTAAGGAGTAAAGAGATAACTGCTTCACGCATAGTAGATGGCAGGGGTCTCAAGGAGAACGACTCCTTGAAAACCGACAATAACAAAGGGCAGAGTTGCCTTGAAAACATTTTATAGAAACCGGTTGGATAACCATCCGGTCCTGGGGACTTACCACTTTGCATAGAGTCAATCGCTGATACTATCTCCCTGACTGAGAGGTCCTCCTCCAACCCTGTAGCCTCCCCTGGATCTAAGGACGGAACATGCAGGTTCTTAAAAAAGTCTTCCAATACAGAAGGGTGTACAGATGGGCCGGAGCTGTATAGTGACATATAAAATGTTTGAAAACTGGAGTTAATTTTATGACTTTCTGTAGATTTCGAGCTCGTCATATATTTCAGAGATGGTCAGATTAGCAGGTCTCTGTCTTAGCTGGTGAGTGAGAATCCGTCCACCCTTTTCCCAGTTCTCATAAAACCCGTATCGTGATTTGGAGACTCTGTCTGCAGTGACAAACACTTTTTCATAGAATCTGCAGAAGGTAGTTGGCTATGTGCCCTATCCAGCTAAAGAATCTCTTCCACCAGTTCTTTAAGTCGAGCAGTGCTCACTCTCCTCTGGTTAGCACCTGGCCCTGTAAATACACCTTCAGCGACTCCCAAAACGTCAAGGAGGACATTTCAGGTGTTTGATAAATATCCAAAAACAACGAAATTTCAGATGCACTAAAAGTAGTAAAAACATCATCCAACAAAAGCAGAGGATTGAGTCTCCAAGGGCGGTAATTGGATTGCGTATCCGGGATGCGCATTCTCATAGTTAATGGGCAGTGATCTTAAATAATTATGGGTCCATAAACACATCTGGTTATGAGGGGAAGCATTCTTTTGTCCAAATAGAAGTAGTCTATATGGGAGTATGTGTTATGAACTGAGGAGAAAAAGGAGTAACTCCTTGTGAAAACCCACACGTCCACCACTCCGTACGACTCGAGGAAGAGCCGGATAGAATGCACTGCCCCAGATAGGGACGAGGATCTGGGTGAGCTATGATCCAACACAGGAGAAGGCGTACAGTTCATGTCACCGCCGAGGATATGGTAATACAATGCCATATTCGGTAGGCGGGGGAAAAAAATAGTGAAGTACATTGAATCGTCCCAGTTTGGTGCATAAACGGCCAAAATGACCGGAAAAGTATAGATTTTTCCTACGACAATAGCATAGCGCCCATCGGGGCCAGCTTCCAAACTTGTCATTGTAAATGGTGTATTTCTATCAATTAATATAGCTGCCCCCCTAGCCTTCGAATGGAAATTCGAATGAAATATCTGTCCTGACCATTCCCCTCCCAGTCTAGAATGGTCTGATGACCGTAGATGTGTCTCCTGTAGAAATGCAATATTTATGTTAAGCTGTTTCAGATGTGTAAGTACCTTCTTTCACTTTAAAGGATGATTAAGTGCCTTAAAATTCCAGCTCACAAAATTAACCATCCGACCCTCTGAGAATACTGAAGTCAGTCATAATGAGAGAAAAAAAAGGTTAGAAATCTGAGCCCCACAGAAAACCTAGAAATACAGCAGATGGGCCACAAAACAGATGTCTGGCAAATTAAACACAATAAACGACAAAGTCTGGCACACCCTCCCCGTAACCCACCCCCCACAGCACCTACAGGAACAGGGTGCTCACCGTACTTTCCCGAAACAAATCCACACATTCAGTGCTTTTTAGATTAACTCTATAAAGCCTACTGCTCAAGCTCCCACCGAAGCTGGTATGAAAAGTAAACTCAAAAAAAAAAAAAAGTTCATCCTATCACAGTGTAGAAGCATACACCCTATCATAGCATATATAATAGAAAATAAGACAGCGGTGTTCATCATCCTCCTTATTACAGTAAAAGTCTGTTCAAACAGTTATTATCTAGTTCAGAGACGATGAATTAGCCAGGGCAATGTTACTAACTCAGCCCTCTACAGTAGTAATGATATTATTCTTGACGTAGTTCATCGCTTTGCTTGCATCTATGAACTCCTTTTCCTCTCTGTTGAACGTGATGCAGAGACGGGCTGGAAATAGGATGCCATACCGAACTCCCTGCCGGTTACGGAGCAACTTCCTGACCTCATTGAAGGCCGCACTGGCCTTAGCGACACTTGTGGTATAATCCGGAAAGATAGCAATCGTCTCACCGTTACGCCAGAGCGGGGCTTGAGAGCATGCTCAGCTCAGTACCTCAGCGCAGTCCTGGTAGTAGTGGAGTTTGGCTATGACGGCGCATGGTTTCCCATCCTTCCTCACAGGACCCAGGCTTCTATGAGAGAGGTCCACAAGCACGTCTCTATCTAGCTGTAATATTTCTCTCAGTAGTTCCGAGACCAATGTTGTAGAGCTTGATCCGTTTGCTTCCGCCACCCCCAGAATTCTTATGGTACATCTCCTCAGTCTCCCCTCCATGTCCTCACACTTATTTCTGAGTCCAGTCACCTCTACTGCCAGTTCATTCACCGTATTCTGTAAATCTGCCACTTCATCTGACCATGTCGGTAGCCGATCTACCAACTCTTTGATTGTAGCTTTCATCTGGTCGATTGCAGAGTGAATTGCAGCTGTATTGTTCTTTATTTCCGCTTTCAGTGCACTTTTCAACTTAGGTTTTATCACCGCAGCAATGTCGGCCCTTAGTGAAAGCAGGATATCCGTCTTCAATGTTTCAGCGTCCATCTCTTGACTGTTCGGCTGGGGTGGGGGCTCTGAGCCCGGAGAGGCAGCAGAACTCGTGGACGAGGCAGTGTTGGGCCTAGATTTGGTTGACTCAGTAAATTTATATTTACAGAAATTTGCCGCCATCTTCACGCAAATATATGTACATTTAACTTAATTAACTAAAATATGTTCGAAACAGGGTCTGCTAGCATTTAATTATGAAAAACACGTATTAACTTTAAAAAAAAAGTTAGACGGGAGCTCAAACTAAACCCAACCTATTTCAATGCACACTCGACAGCGCCCAACAAAAGAAAGTCATTTTGAAGCTGAGAAAATAGGTGAAATCTATTAGAGCAATTGCACAAGCATTGGGCATAGCCAATACAACAATTTGAAATGTAGTGAAAAAAAGAAAAAGAATACTAACTATACTAAAAATACTAATAGAAAGAGTGTACTAACAACCAAACATCAAATAGGTCAGCCGGGAAAACAAAAGCACCTGGTGACAGAAACATAGTGAGAGCTTTCAGAAAACCTAAAGCAACAGTAGAAACATAGAGGCCATACCGCAAGATGCAAACTACTCATCAGCAGTAAGAATCAGAAAGCCAGATTGGAAATAGCAAAAAAAAAAATACAGAGATGAGTCACGAAAGTTCCTGAAAAAATTAACCTCTACCAAATTTATGGAAAGTATCTGCTCATGATCCAAAACATAGGAGCTAAATCAGTCAAGCACAGTGGAGTTAGTGTCATCACTCAGGTTTGCATGGCTGCTTCTGGAATGGGCACACAAATCTTTATTGATTATGGAACTTATGATGGTAGCAGCAGACTGAATTCACAAGTCTACAGAACAATTCTGTCTATCAATTTAAGAAAATTACATGCTGCAAGACAATGCTACAAGACAAAGACCCAAAACACTATACAGCAGAAACAGTTCTTTATCGGGGGAGTGGAAGGAATTCGATTTGCCAAACCTTAACCCAATTGAGTTCTAAGTGGTGTAACACATCTAGATGTAAATATCAGAAAATTCTGATCGATATTAGGTCTGAGTTTTTTGCCTTGAGATGCCTTAACAGGCCTTTACTGCAGCTGCCTTCAGTTGCTGCTTGTTTTGGGTCTTTCTGAATTCAGTTTTGTCTTGAGTAAAGTGAAAAGCATACTGGGTTGAGGCCATTGAGATGCCTTAAGACGCTCTTGGGTTGTTTTTGTGGTATGTTTTGTCATTATCCATCTGTATTTTAAAGCACTGTCCTATCAGTTTTGCAGCATTTGACTGAATCTGAACAGAAAGTATAGCTCTGTACAATTCAGAATTCATTCTGCTACTTCTATCAGCTGTCACATCATCAATAAACAACAATGACCCAGATCCATTGGCAGCCATACATGTCCATGCCATAATATTTCCTCCACAATGTTTGACAGATTATGTTGTATGCCTTGGAACATGAGCCCTTCCTTTCCTTCTCTTCCCATTATTCTGGTAAAAGTTAATCTTGCATCAGAGCTGGTCAGGCTTTGTGGAGGTTTGTTAGCATGTCTAATCTGGCCTTTTTGTTCTTGAGTGTTACCAGTGGTTTGCATATTATGGTAAACCATCTGTATTTACATTCATGGAGGTGTTTCTTAACTGTAGACTTGACAATGATACATCTACCACCTCAAGAGTGTTCTTGACTTGGCTAGAGGTTGTGAAGAGCTTTTTCTTCAACAAAGATATTGTTCTGCATTCAACCAATTTAGTTGTCTTCCTTGGGCATCCAGGCCTTTTTGTGTTATTGAGCTCGTCAGTGCATTCCTTCTTTTTAAGGATGTTTTTTAAAAAAATTTTTATTTGGCCACTCCTAAAGTTTCTGCAATCTCTCTGATAGGTCTGTTTTGTTTTTTCAGCCTAATGATGGCCTTTTCACATATTCACGTATTGACACTGCATATTCAGAGTTTCCATAAACAGCTACCAAGTGCAAAGTCAACACTTGGAATCAACTCCAGACCTTTTATCTCCTTACTTTGTCATGAAATAACAAGGACACAGGCCACACCAGGCCATGAACCTGTTTCAGTCAATTGTCCAATTACTTTTTAGACTGTGAAAATGGAGGGTCTCTGTAAAAAATGGCTGTATTTCCTAAATGGTTAATGTAATATTTTTATCTTTATTTTTTATTAAACTGCTTGAATTATAGGGGAAAGTCAACACTTCAATCACATCTTGATTGCTTCATTTCAAATCCATTGTGGTGGTGTATATATACTTTATAAGAATTTAGGCTTTAATGAATAAACTAAATCCAAATCGATAAGCAAGCTCAAAATCAGTAAGTAGACAAAGGTCAGGCGATCAGCAAACAGACTAGACTAGGCAGAGCAGTAATCAGAAAAAAACAACAAGAAATAAATAAACTGTGTCAAAAAAAAAATAGAGATGCCATAAAAAAAAACTCTTGGTAACAACAGAGACAAAAGACAGATATATACTTATATACTTCATATACTTCACAAAAAATGCTCATGACTTCTTTGAAAAAGAAATAGGAAAAAGGATATCTTTGTCTCTTCCCTGCAAATATGCAAATGATAATCCACTGATTGATAGTTCATTGTATTTATTTTGCACCTGGCATTTAAATAACCTGTTCTTGACCTCTTAATCAAATAGCTATGTGACCCATTATTAAGTCATTGTATTATCATGTTGACCACAAAAATGACAAATCATAGTCAACACTTCATCAATTTTTGGGCACAACAATAGTTGTCTTATACCCAATCTCCCCCAAAATTACTTATTACTTATTTAAAAAGAGTATACTGTTTAAAATTAGAACTTTCAGGATTAGTTGTTTGGCCTGCACTGGCCCTGCTAGCTCAATAACTTTTAACACTTCTATACTTTATTAACCAATCTGATTTACTTAATGAAATAACTTTACCAAAACTCTCGGAGACTGGATCCAGATAAGGCAGGTTTATTCAGCAAGTTACCAAACAAACCAGTATTACTGGACCAGGGATATGTGCTTAACCCATAGGTGGCAAGTATCAAAGTACAATAATTTACAGTTGTCTTATATACGTTTAAAGCATCCATGTTCCTTTAGGGAGAGCCTCCTTATCTCAACTTACACCTTTCTCCTGTGTCATCCTTCATGTTCTTCTAGTATAAGTTTCACCTCCATCTGTTTGTGTATGTCATTAGCCAAAATCTGTTTTCCTTTATTATTTATTACTTTTGGGAGGTCTCTTATCTCCATCAACCTAAATATCCCCCCTCCTTTTTCCCCCTGCATCTCTGTCGCTTTTCGCTGAACCATGGGTGAGTACAAACAGCTATTTGATCTATACTCCTTGTTTTTTTCAGCCCAGCCCTATGTATGTTTTATGTATGTTTAAGTACTTTTTAATATCCCTAATTTCTAGACGTGCGATCTAGTCCCAACAACCCAGAGCCTTCTAAACAAGCCCATGGAGCATCCTTTAAGAGGAAGACGGCAACAGTTCCTACACAGACCCAGTTCACCGGTCCCCTTCTCAAACGGCATAAAGTAAACTCTTTTCTTTCCAATTTGTACTGCGTCTAAAGGCCCTCCAGCTTCTCAAATTCCCTGGGCCGTAAACAGTAAAACCATTCATCCCCCGATTTCTCGTGTAAAACCTATGATTGTTAGAAAACAATTCCTTTATGTGTGTTTACTTAATTAAGCTACATAAATTTCTTCTCTGTGTTTGTGCAAGTGTCTGTGGGCGTGCCTTTTGTACAAATGCTGGACTCTTATTCTCTATTTCTACTGGCTCACCTTTCGGCAGCCCCTTGTCTTCTAGTTCCAAGTACAGAAGGTTTTTTACATTACATTTACATTTATTCACTTGGCAGTCTCTTTTATCCAAAGCGACTTACAAATAAACTTACAAAGCGATATATCAAGCAGGGAACAATACAAGTAGTGCTACTATACAAGATCCATTAATTGAATACTAGAGGAAGCAAAGTGCACAGAGTAGAGGTGTAAGTGCGTTGTGTGTAGTGTTTTTTTGTTTTTGTTTTTGTTTTGTTTTTTTGTTTTTTTTGTTTCCTCTAGGAGTTGGTTAGGTGTTCATGGAAGAGGTGGGTCTTTAGCTGTTTTTTGAAGATAGTGAGAGATTCTGCAGTCCGGATTGAGATCGGAAGAGCATTCCACCACTGGGGAATGGTAAGCGTGAAGGTTCTGGAAAGGGACCTTACGCCACGCTGAGTGGGAACTACTAAACGTCGGTCGCTAGTCGATCGCAGATTGCGAGAGGGAACGTAGGCCTTCAGGAGAGAGTTGAGGTAGGAGGGTGCTGTTCCTGACAAGGTCTTGTAGGTGAGCATCAAGGCCTTGAACTTGATGCGGGCAGCTGCAGGAACCCAGTGGAAGGAGATGAAGAGGGGTGTGACATGGGTTGTCTTGGGCTGGTTGAAGACAAGGTGCGCTGCAGCATTCTGAATCATCTGAAGGGGTTTGATGGAGCTGGCTGGGAGGCCTGAAAGCAGTGAGTTGCAGTAGTCCAGTTTAGAGATGATAAGAGCCTGGACTAGTATCTGTGTAGCCAGTTTGGTGAGGTATGGTCGGATTTTCTTGATGTTGTGCAGGATGAACCTACAGGACCTTGCAGTTGCTGAGATGTGGTCTGTGAAGGTCAAGCCTTCATCAAGAATCACCCCAAGGTTCCTGGCTGTCCTGGTTGGCATGAGTGTAAGTAAACTGAGCTGTACAGTGAAGTTCTGGTTGATTGAGGGATAGGCTGGGATGACGAGAAGCTCAGATTTTCCCAGATTAAGCTTAAGATGGTGCTCTTTCATCCAGACCGAGATGTCCGACAGGCAAGAAGAGATGCGTGCAGAGACAGATGGATCGTCAGGCTGGAAGGACAAATAGAGCTGGGTGTCATCAGCATAGCAGTGATAGGAGAAGCCATGAGACTCAATCACCTGCTCGAGAGATGTAGTGTAGATAGAAAAGAGGAGTGGACCCAGAACTGACCCCTGTGTAACGCCAGTTGTGAGTTGCTGAGTTTCAGAAATACCTCCGCTCCATGATACCTTGAACCTTGATACCCTACATCCCGTGTTCTTAATCTCTCTATTTATATTTTTTAATCTAGAATAATTTTCCAACATCACTAAATACCTTACATTTCGAAAAGAACATGTAGAACATGTTAGATCAAAAATATTATATATCAGTTGCTGTAGTGAGTGCTGGTGCTTATGTATTAATCTCAGTTAACCAGTTCACAAAACACAACTTTACAAAGACATAAATACTGGCTTTCTTCTTCTTCTTCTTTTCCTCCTAATTGATGAGTGTGTGTCAGAAACAGAACTTTTCTGATATCTATGGAACCCAACTACCCCCCCCCCCAGTGTGTAAGGTAAGAAAAAAAAAACAGCCATGTGTAACCCATGCTCTCAGATTCGTAATCAGTGCCAACAGTTTTGTAATCAGTGCTCTCAGATTTGTAAACCGCGTGGTTTTTTATAATAGTCAAAGAATGATATCTTAGCTTCTGGAGAGCATTAAAAGGAATTGAACTTATAAATATTGTAATACTGCCCCAGAGCACAATGCAGGTAATCTTGTCTTTAAAAACAATTAAACATTCTCTGCTGCTGTGTTCCCTTTCAAAAGAAACTGCACATTGCATTAGCTGAATGCTGCGGGGAGTGCCTTCACACGTGACCGGTATCCGAAGCTTGTGTAAAATCATGCCTAATTTATAGACCTGCCGTGATCAGGTGACCTGGCAATTAAGTGTGTCGTGTGATATATAAACGACACCTGTGAACCGCGCCGTCAGCCTTGTTACCTTCAGTGAGACTGCATGTCGGTCGTTTGTGTAATGTAAACAAAAAAACGCTTCATTTCCTCTCTATCTTTTCTCAAAATCGCTGGACTTTTCTATCCCTTTAAAAAAAGAGAAGAAAAAAAGGAATGAGAGAGAAACGAATGAATGAGAGAATTCAGGCAGTGTATTATGCCTTGCTCCCATTTAATCATGGGGAGGAGTGCACACTTTTGGTGTGAAGTGTCTAGGGTTGGAGCATACCACAGCAGCCCTCGAGAGGTCTGACTATGCGCATTGTAATACCTTATTCCGCTCATGACTCGCTCTCTGCTCAGAAGCCGAACCAAGTTTGGTTTAAGAGCCTTGCGGATCTGGCAGCCGTTGACGAGGCAGCTAGCCATCTCAGGTCTGGGGGATCTAGTATGGATCTGGAAGAGGAGCCGGAGACGAGCGCTGCTCTATCTCTTGCTCTGTCTTCTGGGTCCAGCTCTCTGCTGTATTTTGGAGCTTGTGTTCCTTCTGCTATTGAAAGCCAAAAAAAAAAAAAACACACACACAAAAATAAAAAATAATAAATAATAGTTCCTCTCTGACTCCAAGGAGCCAGAAGGGTGTGTTAAAAACTGCTGTGTCAAAGCAGCTAATTGGATAGTGGAAGCTATCTCTATCGCTCATCTAGCTACATCTCTAAGGGCTTATTCCACTAAGGGGGTCGCCTCCTCGAAGGCTTTGTCCAATGTGGTATCTTTACAGGATGTGTGTGCTGCTGCAGGGTGGTCTATGGCACACACATTCATTCAATAATACAGCCTGGATATTAATTTCGCCCCGGGCTCGGGTGTCTTGGCCTTATTAAAAGAGGTGTTTGGTCTGGAGAAGGAGATGGTTTTGGACCAGTCCCACCGGACCCTTCAGCCGAAGCCCAAGGCTGGTGAACGACCACGAGCTATTGTGTGCAGATTCCAACATCACAGTGACTGTGTTGACATTTTATGCCATGCGAGAGAGCTCCAGTGGATTAAAACAAGGGATTTGACCATCTCTGTTTTCCCTGACTACATAGTCAAGATAGCCCAAGCCTGGGCTGCATTTAATGAGTTTCAGCATCAACTTCGTTGTATTGAGGGCGCTCGCTATGGAATACTTCACCCAGCTCGGCTTCGCATTACATATAACGGTGTCCAGAAGGACTTTATTTCAGCGGAGGAAGCAGGAGACTACGTTAATCTCTTGATATTGGGGTGAACTGCATCACCTACACAGCAGAGTTTTTTTTAGCTCTTTTATTTTTATTTTCTTGCACTCGGCCTTCCAGCTCTACAGAATTCGGATTCTTATTGAGGATATTGACGTTGCATTACTTCGCCTATATTTTGTGGACCTACACCTCTTAAAATTTACTTCTGTATTAATGTGCTTCTCTGTTTTGATGCTCTGACCGGGTTAAAGTTTCTGTTTATTTAATTTTATTAGTGTTAGTTAGTTAATGTTATTGGTTAGTTTAGCTTACTCTCCGAGTTGTTTTCACATTGTGGACAACTTTACATTTTTGTAGGATACACTGCTGTCTCATATACAGTGAGGGAAAAAAGTATTTGATCCCCTGCTGATTTTCTAAGTTTGCCCACTGACAAAGAAATTATCAGTCTATAATTTTAATGGTAGATTTATTTGAACAGTGGGAGACAGAATAACAACAAGAAAATCCAGAAAAACGCATGTCAAATTTTTTTTTAACTTGATTTGCATTTTAATGAGGGAAATAAGTATTTGACCCCTCTGCAAAACATGACTTAGTACTTGGTGGCAAAACCCTTGTTGCCAATCACAGAGGTCAGACGTTTCTTGTAGTTGGCCACCAGGTAACATCTCAGGAGGGATTTTGTCCCACTCCTCTTTGCAGATCTTCTCCAAGTCATTAAGGTTTCGAGGCTGACGTTTGACAACTTGAACATTCAGCTCCCTCCACAGATTTTCTATGGGATTAAGGTCTGGAGACCGGCTAGGCCACTCCAGGATCTTAATGTGATTCTTCTTGAGCCACTCCTTTGTTGCCTTGGCCGTGTGTTTTGGGTTATTGTCATGCTGGAATACCCATCCATGACCCATTTTCAATGCCCTGGCTGTAGGAAGGAGGTTCTCACACAAGATTTGACGGTACATGCCCCCATCCATCGTCCCTTTGATGCGGTGAAGTTGTCCTGTCCCTTTAGCAGAAAAACACTCCCTAAGCATAATGTTTCCACCTCCATGTTTGACGGTGGGGATAGTGTTCTCGGGGTCATAGGCAGCATTCCTCATCCTCCAAACACGGCGAGTTGAGTTGATGTCAAAGAGCTCCGTGTAGTTCTGGGCTGATTCCTCACTGTTCTCATGATCATTGCAACTCCACGAAGTGAGATCTTGCATGGAGCCCCAGGCCGAGGGAGATAGTGACAGTTCTTTTGTGTTTCTTCCATTTGCGAATAATCGCACCAACTGTTGTCACCTTCTCACCAAGCTGCTTGTCAATGGTCTTGTAGCCCATTCCAGACTTGTGTAGGTCTACAATCTTGTCCCTGACATCCTTGGAGAGCTCTTTGGTCTTGGCCATGGTTGAGAGTTTGGAGTCTGATTGATTGATTCCTTATGTGGACAGGTGTCTTTTATACAGGTAACAAGCTGAGATTAGGAGCACTCCCTTTAAGAGTGTTCTCCTAATCTCAGCACGTTACCTGTGTAAAAGACACCTGGGAGCCAGAAATCTTTCTGATTGAGAGGGGGTCAAATATTTATTTCCCTCATTAAAATGCAAATCAATTTATAACATTTTTGACATGCGTTTTTCTGGATTTTCTTGTTGTTATTCTGTCTCTCACTGTTCAAATTAATCTACCATTAAAATTATAGACTGATAATTTCTTTGTCAGTGGGCAAACGTACGAAATCAGCAGGGGATCAAATACTTTTTTCCCCTCACTGTATTTTATGGAGACTTTGGGTGTGGGTTTTTGTAGGATTGTGAGAGTAACCAAAACATGCCAATGCTTTGAAGGATGTGAACTGGAACAGAGTAATGATATTTAATTGCCAATCTGTGTAGTAAGTATTATTCTGGAAAGACCTTTGTAATATCACAGTCTAAAACTGGATTTAAAGAGTAGCAAATCAATAAATGACTCACATGTAAATGAATCATATGTAAATGAATCACAGAAAATATAACCACATGTAAATGAATCACATGAAAATGAATCATATGAAAATGAATAAAATAAATTAAAGACTAATAAATTAAAATAAATAAATAAATATCTATCCATACTCAAGTTCCAGTTACAACAGTATAAGTACAGCTTTGAAAATTTATTGAAAAACTAATTTGCTGATCATTTAAGTAATTTTCATGCAAAAACATTTCATGGTTCCAGCATGTATTTTTTTAGTAATTTTCAGGTTTGAATTGTTCACAGCTTTAATAAAGGTGTCTTTTTGGGTAGTGTGTAATTGTGACTGCATTTCTGACTATTTTCGTAATTATTACAAACTAAACAATCACTTGATTAATGGAAAAAAATAATTAGCAGATTAATCCATAATGATAATAATAATTTTCTGCTGTTAAAAATTAGGTCCACCTCAACCAATTACAGGAACAAATAATCTTGAGTTACATGACTAATCTAAGGATGTATGATTTACAGGGGGAAATGGAATGATAGGACTTCAGCCAGTGGCTGAGAAAAAAAGTACAGTGGCCACAGATCTTCTGTTCCTTAGTTGAACTGTAGGGTGCTGTATAACAATTGAAACCTTTTTAGAGACATGGAAGAAGCATAAATAACATAAGGAAATAAAAAAAAAAAAAAATCCCAAAATTTTGTAAAACACCCCCCCTTGATGAACAGCCTTTTTATAAGACTTTTTTCTGATCCCTTTTTTTTCTTTGAATCTCATTTGTCTTTATACTATTGTATCTGACCGTATGCTGTATTCTATAATAAAATGTACATTGTGTGTTGAATAATAAAATATGGTAATTAATGGGTGTTTTGAACAATTGTACTACATACCATTATGAGTTCCTTTAATTTCATGATTTTGTTAAACAACAAAATTACTTACCATGCTTCTTTTACATAACCATTTTTTAGTCATATTAACGAAATTTGTGACAATAATGCACTAACCCTAGCATCCTCCACAGCACAGCACAGCAGCCAGAGAGCCTCACACTTGGAGGCAGCAGGTGCCATCATCACAGAGAAAACAATCAGCAACGCACTCTACTGCTCAGGTTCACCCTGACTCCATTACTAAAGAACAGGCATGTCAAAGCTCATTTAAAATGTGCTACAACTCATTTGGACAAACCTATGAAATACTGTGAGTGTGTAGTCTGGTCAGACAAGAGCAAAATTGAACATTTTGGCTGTCATACGCTGTCAAAGACTTCCAGGGACCTCTACCTTCAAGGGAGAGCCTCCAAGGGCACGTTCGCGGCTATCATGTTTGGAGAAGAAATGACACTTCACATCACCCTAAAAACACTGTACCAACAGTGATGTGTTCTCTCCTCCGTTCCTTCTCTTCCTGTTTAGTCCTGGTCAGTTCACCAAGCTGTGCCTTACAGAGTTGGCTCATTAGGGTTTCAGGCTTTCGCTTCTTTCTTCAGCTTTCTATGTTGCTCCACGTGATGGGTTACATGTGCCAGAAATGAAGCCCAGTCCATTGCGTTGAGCCCCACCACTTCCTCTAACTTCTGCTGCACTTCCCCGGGGAGAGCCTTCTTCAGTAGCAGTTTAAACAGTCCCACACTTGCCACTGAATCATCCCATTTGGCATCCGTTTCATTCCTCCATTTGTCTTGAAACTCTTGTATGAAGGTTATCACGTTCTCTTCACCTGTCAGTTTTATACTTTCAAGCTTCCCAGGGTCCATTTTAGCTGGAAACATGCTCCTCACTGCGTCCCATATTTCTTGTCGGTATAGGCCAAATGGGATGGCGTCGGCCTTGGGGTCGTCTATCATATCCCGGTGTTCAGCCATATCGAAAATCTCTTCAGCCCGTCCCTTACCCACAGTTTGGCAGAAAATGGCTTTTATATCGCCAATCGCCAGGTGCTTTCCTGATATTTTTCCTTTTTTCTTCGAACTGCATAATCCATTTCTGTCCCCCTTCACACATATTGGGTAGACATTGGATCAGGCCAGTTAGGTACATGAAACTCCAGGGAGCATAATGAAGGGCTTTTCCTTTGACCATAAGAGGCATCTGCCCTGGGGGTAGCCCAACCTGATTAAGGCGAGGCTCCGACTGGGAGCGGGAATACGTTATGTACAGAGTCATTGGGATACCAGATTGGAATCTGTCTGGGGGCTTCAGAATTGCCCTGTCCCCTAATGTTCTGGCTTCACTCATCTCCATCTTCATCGGGTGAGTGGGCCCTGAGTCCTCCTCCTCCTCCTCCTCCCTGATGTCCTGTACACCTTTTCCTTCGTCGCCTTCGCTCTCAGTCCCTGTTTGTTCCAGATCCATGTCTGAACTCACTTGCTTCTTTGTCTGTGTGTGGTGTATTAGGACCTTTGTGGCATTACTCAGGCTTTTTACGTGTGTACCTAATGACCGGTTCAGTGTTCTCCTTGGCCTCTGTGACTTCGATTCTTCGAAACAGGGCTTGTGCGCACATTTAGTTTTCACAGCTTTCTCCAATTCATCCATCTTACCCACGCCGTTTGGTATCCCATTTTCAAGCCGTCGAATCCTGCCCTCCAATTCCTTATCCAATTCGATAGCATATGGGGAGAGCACCACATCCCCTTCTATACGGACTATCCGCCCCTCACTGTCTCTTGGCTCCCCTTTTTCTCCTCCCTTTGTGTGTGGAGCCCCTTGTGCTCTGTTTTCACCCTCGTGCCTTCTCTTACTCCTACGACCTTCTTGATTTTCACTGGTCCAGTGCTCCTCTTCGTCCTGTATTTCCTCCAGTTTCTCGTCTCTTTGCCTGTGCTCCAACAGCTGTGACCCTGGCCTCGGGGTGCTAGTGCTGGTAATCTCCCCGTACCCCGGCCACCTGGGAGTCTGAGTCCAGTCCTTCATGTACTCCCGTAGTTCCCTGTTCCCCTCTTGGGTGCCTACATGTGGGAGGTCCAGCCGCGGGCTTTTGCTCTCGACCAGGGTCTCATCCTCGTGTCCGGCAGCTCCGTCTTCCTTTTTGATATGTTCCCTATCCTCCCCCATGGGATGCCTTATTCTTTGGTATCCGGTGAATGTTCCTTGAATGTTCACCTCGGTTTCCTTCCAGTCATCTTCTCCATTCTCCAGCTCTTGCATCATATATAGCCCAGCAGGTGGGGTGCTTCTGACAGGTCTCACCGGAGGGCAGTACTGTGGGTTATATGGGGGGGGGGGGTCTTGGACTCCCCCTCCCCCTCCCTTGGTGGAGCAGGTCCCACCCTGTCTATCTCTGTTTCCGCCTTGGCCCGTTCTTTCTGAATAGCTTCTTTTATCTTTTTTTCTAGGTTTGCTTCCCTTTCTTCCTTCTTCCGTACCACCACCTCTGCTCGTTCTCTCTGCCGCCTGTCCTTCTCCTTTTCTTCCGTCCCAGCATTCACAAACCAGTTCATTATCTCCAGTGTCTTCCCACATTTCTCTTTCACTCTCAAGCCTTTTTTCTGTTCATTCCATACAGCTAACCTCTCTTTCATTACCTGGTATAGCTGTTCATCGAAGGTACCTTCCTCGGGCCATTTCCACACACCACTAGTCTTCTCATTCCATTTTTTACAATAATGCCTAATATCTTTCTCATCTGGACCGTGTTGGCTAATCACCCTCTCTATCGGGCTCACCCCTTTTGTACACTCGGCCATAACTCTACTGTAGGTCTTGTCTCACACCTCTCAGCCCTTAAGAGTCTTTTGCACGTGCCCCTCCCCTAAGTCCCGTTGCAGTTATCCTCACAGCCAAATATTTGCCTCCTACCTTGTCCTGCTGATTGATCCTGATCCAGCCTGCTTTAGACTATCTCGTACTGATTTATGCCTGTTTTTCCCTTTCCATCCGTACTCGGTCCAGCTGTCCTAGGGGCTCACATCCGCACAGGGTACATACATATCAATGCCAACATTCATTTCATATGACAATTCAATTAATCCTATGGTTCATAAGTCTAAACTTTGAGCACAGCCAGCTGGTAATTGTAGAAAGTCTGTGTCCAGTCCAAATCTTCAATGGCAGAAACAAAGATTTCTTCAGATATTCTATCTGAGGAGCGCACACACACTGCGGGAGGCCTTCCTCAAAAAAAGAATGTTTTGTCTCCGCTCACACGTGAGCTCACATACACAAGTTATATGTACACTATTCACACACCATCACACTTATTTATATTATTATACATGCTCAGTTGTGGTTTCAGCCATAGAAAATAAACGCAACATTCTCCAAAACTAATTTTCAAAGCTTATCACACACATATATCTCCTTATGTATTGAGCTCATGTTCAGAGCACTTAATGAATACATTTTTCTCTGTCTCCAAACCTAAGTTTCAGAGCTTCCAATTTATCACACATACATGCACGCATACAGCATATTTATAAACACACATATATTACACATTACACACCGGGCACGCTTCTCTTGTCAGGTCCTTTCCCTGAGTTGCGTGACCTGGACCTGGGCCCAGGATTTACACCCCTCTCTATCCAGACCTGGATTTTACTACATCCAGCGGTATCAGGGGTCGGTCCCCTCTCTATCCAGACCTGGATTTTACTACACCCAGCAGTATTAGGGGTTTGAGGCCTCTCATCCAATACACCTGTTTTCTATCTGGCCCTGAATGGTTTCTAATCTAAACTACTCCCATCCAGCGGTATTACAGGACTTTTTTTCCCACCTGCTTCCTATCCGGCCCTGAATTTTTAACTACATTTCAGCGGTATCGCAGGACTTTTGCTCACACAACACATATACAATTTCATTAAAACAACCTTATATAATCAATTTCCACTTCTCTTACCTTTTCTCACTCACTCAAGGCTCTTTTGGAGACCAATTTATCCCGTCTTCCCATCCCGGGGCTTCCCACTCGTGGCAACAGATCACTAAGACAGAACTTCGAAGTAACAGGCTTCTGTAATACCTTTTTTCCTACACGGCCTATCCATTGCTTAGAGAGTGAAGTCCCACAGGAGAGATTACGGACACAATATAGATCTTAGCCCAGTCCCTTCGTGGTCGCCAAATGAAGGCCCGAATTTAGCCTATTACCCAAAGACAATTAAAATTAGAAGCAAATACTCACATCCGTAAACCCAATTGAGATAGAAAAAGAGATGATTAGCCATGAGTGAGGAAAGGCAAGGGTCCAGTTTTTATTTCGGTACACCACACGAGATCCACACCAATGAGAATTCCCAGAAGTGATCCGATAACTGGAGCGTAAGCTCCCGTTTTTATAGCTTATGTACAGAGAAAATAACCAATAGGGTTTAAAAGAGCTCATCTACATTTACCATGAGGATTAAAAAAGCCTCCCAAACAGTTACCATTAGAACAGAAAACAAAGTTTGAACGTGGAAGCATCATGGTGTGGGGCTGTTTTTCATCACATGGTACTGGCAGACTTCATATAATTTAAGAAGGAACAATGAATGGAGCCCTTTAATGGGGATTCTTGAGAAGAATCTGCTGCCATCCACCAGGATGATGAAGATGAGATGTGGGTGGACCTTCCAGTAGAACAAAGATCCAAAGCATACAGCAAAGGAAACTCTCAATTGATTTCAGAGAAAAATAATCAAGGCATTAGAATGGCCAAATCAATAACCTAACTTGAATCCAACTGGACAAGATATGACAATATGCTTAGAAGAATGGGAAGAAAATCACACGTAAATACTGTGGCCAATTAATTTCTCCTTACAGAAAGCATCTTGAAGCTGTCATTACAAACAAACACTTCTCCACTAAGTATTAATTAAATTTCAGTGTTCAATACTTTTTTCCTGTGTCATTCCACTTTATTACACATAACTTTATTTATGGAATTTAATGTTGTGAATTGTTTGTATCTCCAGATTTCTTGATTAATACTGATGTCTGGTGAAAATTTCATGTGAATAACCTCATTTGGAAATATATTTACTGAAAAAAAAATTGTCATACCACTGTATTTGCAAAAACATACAAAAGTAGAGCCAAATTATTTTATTGTTTATATGCAGTTTCATTATGTTCATTACGTTATTAGTTCTTCTTTCATTCATGAAGAAGAACTAATTAATAATTTATTGTAAAAATTAAAAAAATTAAATAATAAAAAAAAGTACATTTCCCGCCAAATGTAATGATTTTTACTTGTAACATTTCTCCACCAGAGGTCACTAGAAGCTGCTTTCAGATTCGTATTGTATTCATTGTTTTACCATTCAGACTAAACCAGGAAAGTCTAACTCTGGTCCTTTATGTCTAGAGTCTATGACAATCTTCCAGTACACACACACACACACACACACACACACACACAGTCCTAACTGAAAATAGTGTAACAACTAGGTCTGTTAATTTTATTTTTCTGTACACTGAAGACATTTAGGTTTGAGATGAAAAGATGAATATGAGAAATTTATTATGCATTATTATCTGGAATTTAATTAATATCCAGTGCAGGTGAATATTTTTTTTTTCATACATGCTTATTTTACATGCACAAAGAGCACAGATCATTGGTTCTACACTGCAAAAATGACATCTTAGCAAGTGAAAATATCTTGAATATTGTCAAATTTATCTCGTGTAGTTTAAATTTCTTTATACTATTGATAGATAATTTTGCTTCCTTCTGAAAAATAAATGCTTAAAAATAGCAAAATTGTCTGCCAGTAGAACACTTTATCCAGCTTGTAAAAAGAAAAAAAACTAGAACAAGCTTAATAATCTTACATTAGTAATCGTACACTGTAATCGTATAGGAAATATTAGATCAGTTGGTCTACATTCAAGATATTTTCACTTGATAAAAAATTGACTGCTAGGAATGCTTTAATTGATTACTTGTTTCATCGCTGCTAAATGAAGCTGGGTTCCCTCTTAGCTTGCTAGCCTTGTTAACAATAACTCAGTGCAATGTCTGCAACACAGCTGCAACATAGTCTGTTTTTGTTGCTCAGTAATCCGCTCACATCTTTCGCTGGGTGGCGTCTCCCTTTGTGTGTTTTTCAGATCACCTACTAACTTATGACCATCAGGGCCTGTGAATTTGTGGTGCCAGCATGGTTAAGTAATACTCTCATCATACTGCATCCTTAGCAGGACTCCACTAAAAAGCATACATGGGTTGGTGTGGGTTTCTATCCTTTTCTGCTCAAATACATTTCAAATGTATTCTACTTTGTTGGCATCGGTTTTTTTTTTTGGGTTTTTTATTTACAGTCATGTAAAAGCTGTATTGTCTTGGTCAGACTGTGTTATTGAAAAAATAATCACTGAATATATAAATTCCTACACTCATTCACACTTAGATTCGATGTAGAATAGTACATAGAAGAATAGTAGAATAGAAATGCTGGAGGAAACCAATGCGGACACAGGGAGAACATGGAAAACTCCACGCAAAAAGTGGGTCGAGCTTACAATCAAACTGTGGAATCGGAAGCTTTGAGGCACATTGTTTCAGCTGCACTACTGTGCCACTCTTTGGAGAATTGTAACATTACATTTTTCTTCACATGATTTACTGCTGAATGATGCAACATTGGATTTGGCCACCATCTAACAGAAAGTAAATTAAATCTATGGAAATACTATTTCAATACTTTCATTTGTGATAACTTATTTATTTATTTATTTATTTTACCTCAAGGGATGATTAAAACTGCTGGGGTCAAAGACTGCCCATCCCTGTCCCTGCATTATAACTACTTAATGGTCTCAATAGTCAAAGCTCTTGCTTAACCTACTATTTTCTTATAATAATAATAACAATAATAATAATAATAATAATAATAAATCTGACCAAAGTAGGATAAAAGATGTATGTCATATGTTATCACTTATGATATTTTTTAGTCATTTCTAATTAAGATTAATTTAAAAATTGCTGTTACTTACAGTAGCAACGTGCTGGCAGTGAAATGATCGGATCAGGAGAAGGGAGAAGGGTAGTGCTAAGGAGGACACACCTGTGCGGAATGTTTACTAATGAATATTCTCTGTTGCAGTGAGGCAAGGAGAGGATAAAAGAGGGAAAGGCACGCAATCATCATATAAGATATATAAGGAATAAAGTGTTAAGCCTGCCTCTGTCATCTTTCTCCTTGACTGAAGTTAAAAAAGTGTCACAAACATTTTACAATCGCATTGGTGGTTGGAACTAACTATTTATATATTTCATTATTTTGAACCCATGTTTCACCCACACATTTGCACAGTACTGCATCTATCCAGTTTAGTAAAAACTTGACACACAAAATATTTGGTTGATTCAATCTATTTGCTCCCCCGCCTTGTGCCCCGAGTCCCCTGGGATAGGCTCCAGGCTCTCCACGACTCTGTGTAGAATAAGTGGTACAGAAAATGGATGGGTAGATGGAGTCTATTTGTCCAGCATCATGATAACTTTAGCATCTGCATTTTTTTGCTAAGATACAAAAAAAGTCTCCAAATGCAAATGGAATATCTACAGTTAACCATTTCTTAGCTTTCTTGTGATACAATGGTGCAAGGACACTCCACAATACAAGTGCAAAGTTTTAACAATGAGTAGTTACATTATGTGGCCAAAGGTTTGTGGACAGCTGACGATCACAGCCATATGTGATTTTTGAACATTCCATTCCAAATTTAGTTAATTGACCCCAGTCTTCATGAACCTTGCTTTGTGCACAGAGGCATTGTCATGCTGGGGCATGTTTGGGCTCAACCCTTGAAAATTGTATATTATATATACATATGGTGTTAGTGGTTAGCAAGTTCTCCTCACAACGCCAGGGTCGGGGTTCGATTCCCGCGGCTGTGTGTGTGCGGAGTTTGCATGTTCTCCTCATGCTGCGGGATTTTCCTCCGGGTTCCTCTCCCAGTCCAAAGACATGCATGGTAGGTCGATTGGCATGTCCAAAGTGTCCGTAGAATGGGTGTGTGAACATGTGTGTGATTGTGTGACCTGCAATGGACTGGCATCCAGGGTGTACCCTGCCTTTTGCCCTGCCTAACCCTGGGATAGGCTCCAGGTTGAAGCGGTTGAAGATGGATGGATGGAAGGATATTATATATACAATTTATGTAACATTATATACAATTGCGTGCTTCCAACTTTGTGGCAACAGTTTGAGGAAGGCCCACATATGGGTGTGAATATCAGATGTCCACATACTTTTGGCCATATGGTTTAGTTCTTCAGCATTTGTCCCATACAACAAGGGTAATATGACTCACAAAAAGGGAATAAACAGGTGCAAAGGTCTTTTTTTAAGTGGGATTACAGTGTTTAAGGAAAGATGTTCTAGACTCTTTTACATTTTGCATTTTCCAAGCTAGTAGAGGGAGGCCGAGGAAAGAGTGGCTGCTGCTACAGCTGCAAACTTACTCAAGAAAATACTTCAACAGTAATTAGCTTGATTAGACACCAGCTGAGCGATCTGATGAAGTGTTAATTGAGCATTTTCAGAGTCTAAAAGTCCTTCTAAGCTCATTTTCACAATTAGCTTCTTACTGTTACCAGTAATTGTAACAGAGGTCAATTTATTTTCTAGTGAATTTACCACTGACTGTCAAAGAAAGAACCATGTTTTGTTTTTTTAGTATGGTTTCTGTATTTCTTTCCTTTTGTACAATTTTCATTAGAGTGGATTAAAGGCCTATCACAGGAACACTGGGCATGAGATGGGAATACACAATGAATAAGATGCCAGTCCATCGCAGGGCAAATTATATATACATTCACACAACCAATCCTGAGCTGAGGCTCAAACCTGGCAGTCTATAAGGCAACAATGCTACCACTGTACCACCCTTCCGTGTTACAGTAGGCAGTTAATTGTGAAGAGAGTAAAGCTCATTTTAATTTATCTTATGAATCCAAACACATTGTTTACACTGATTCTATTTCTTGCTGTGCCATGCTCTGTTGATCAGTGTAGTTTTTGTAAACTAGTTGGAGGTGGAAGTAGGTTGAATTAATGTTCAGCATCAACGTATTCATGTCACAAGTCAGCTTCATGTTCACAGGATGGAAACCCTTGTGACTAATATAACTCAATCCATTTTCTTATGGTACTGGGATTAAATGAATGCAGTCAAAGACAACCAGCAATTGCATAATAATCCTGTTTCACAGGTCTGATGTGCATCACATGTCTGATGTGCATCAGTATAAGGCACTTGGAGGAGCCAAGAGATTGTATGGCATTCAACACCGATTGCACAATCCATCTCAGTGATGGTTGGGAAATTTATTTAAAATTTCTCTTCAAATGTGTGTGTAGGCAAAAACACTATGTTAAAATTAGTTGGTCTTTCACAGGTATTTCATGTGCATACTTTGTTTCCCTTTACAACTTGATGGCATTTAACATGGCCGTGGTCGCTCAGTGGTTAGGCTTCTCAACTGCTAATTGAAAGCCTGGCATTTTTGACCTTTGAGCAAGACTCTTGACCCTCATTTGCTGTGCTCAGCTCAATTTTAACTAATTTGGAATATAAGTGTCTATCAAATGATTAAATGTAAAACAGCATGAATCCATGGACCCAACTGGCCTTGTGTCAACAGTCCAAGTTGGTGGAGGTGGTGTAATGGTGTGGGGAATGTATTCTTAGTGCACTTTGTGCCTTTTAATATCAAACAATCATCACTTGAATGCCATAGCCTATTTGAGCATTGTTGCTGTATATTTGCATCCCTTCATGGCCACAATTTTCTTCTAATAACTACTTCCACCATCCACTATAACACAAAGCAAAAGTGATCTTAAACTGGTTTCATGAACATGACATTGATTTGAATGTTCTTCAGTAGCTTTCCCAGTTACTAGACATGAATCCAATATAATAGAATCTAGAATAGAATCCTTGGGATTTGGTAGATCGGGAGATGCATGATTAAGGTTTACCTGTAAAAATCTGCAAGAATTGTTTGATTTTTGCAATTATGTCAACATGAACCAGAATCTCAAAGGAGTATTTCGAACAAATCCAAGCCAACAAGAACTGAGGCTGTTTTGAGAGCAAAGGAGGCTCTACGCAGGGCTCAGTGAATATACAGTATTTGTTGTGTTTCCAGGAGTGGAAAATCTGCTGATAAACCATCCAGTTTAGAAGTCAGTCCAATCAGTCCTTCCTAAAATACAGTTCCAAAATATTCAGTTGTTAAAATAACATCTTCATTAATCGTCAGGTAATATTTCAACACATTATTTTTCAACCTCACAAATTCAGGTCTAAAGATTCGGGTCTTCACATCCGTGTGTGTGTGTATATATATATATATATATGTATATATATATATATTGTCGCGACAGACCGATAGCCAGCACGCAGGACAAGGAAGTCGCTCCTTCCCTGACTGCCGCACAGGCGCGAAGCAGACAGCTTCACGCCAGAAACACCCTCGAGCTTGGTCCGGGTGACCGGCGGTCTTTCGATACGCCCCTCTGAGCCTCTGGGCCCCGGTCTGACCGTCAACACCACCCCAGACCCTGGAAGACCCACCGGAGGTCACCCGCTCGTATACAGCCCACGGACCCAGAGGTAGAACCTGTTAGGCCAACCCAGAAACTGTGGCTCGCTGGGTGCGCCCTCCATTTGCGGCAGCCGCCTGATGGCCCCACCCAGACGGTGTGGGTTGAGGGGCGACTGGTAACCGCCCTGCTAGACACCGGAAGCATGGTGACCCTCACCCGGCCTTCTATCCTTCCAAAAAAAACTTAAGTCAAGTGGAGTTATCGCCTTGACGTGTATCCATGGAGACACCCAAGAGGTTCCTGCAGCTGAGGTCCAGATCCGGGGTGCAGCCGGAGTCTGGCCCCTCCACGTGGGCGGGATCCAGAGGTGTACTCACTTTTGTTGCCAGCGGTTTAGACATTAATGGCTGTGTGTTGAGTTATTTTGAGGCAACAGCAAATTTACACTGTTATACAAGCGGTACACTCACTACTTTACATTGTAGCAAAGTGTCATTTCTTCAGTGTTGTCATATGAAAAGATATAATCAAATATTTACAAAAATGTGAAGGGTGTACTCACTTTTGTGAGATGCTGTACATAATTATAAACATGACAAATTTTAATGTTTAATGTTCCATTAAAACTCAAGAAATTTAAAAGATATTAAAGACATTTTGTTTTAGAATTACACAATGTGTAACTGACTTTAGAATTTACTTAATGTCTGCCTTGCTACTGTTTTTTCCCCCACTGTCTAGACTATTTGACAGCTCCCCCCAGCAATGATGGTCTATTCAGCTTAATTGTCATTTTAGTGAGGTATGAAATAATATTGGTGTAATTCCTATTTCACTTTAGGAAACCAGTCATAAGACAAAAAACTGGGTGATTAAAAATTAATACACAATAATGGATATTTTTTTCATTTAAGCAGACATTTAGGTCCCTATTAAGCAATAACAATATATGCCCCCCCCCCACACACACACACACACACACATACTGTACATGCATACACATGTACACACACTTCTCACATAGAGGAGAGAATGAACAGTTCTTTGTTAGTGGTGTTAGACCTCTATGGTAATCCTGAAGCTTGCTCTAAAGGTCAGGTCTGAAAGAGGGCAGACTTCATGACTCTGTGTGATTAACATTTAAGATCATAAACAATACCTTTAATTCCCTAGGGCCAAACCCACACACACACAATACTCTGGGTCAGCAGATTCAAGTCACTAGTCAACACCTGTCATCCCATTTGTCCAGAAATGACCTGCTTTCCCAAATATAAACAAGTGCCATCCTACAAGAATACAATAAGCACAAAATCAGTCATGAAGACATACAATAATGATGTGTCATTAATGAAAAGATTTGAATTCAGAAAAGGGAATAAGAAGTTAAAGAGCTTAAAAGAGTATATATATATATATATATATATATATATATATATATATATATATATATATATATATATATATATATATATATAGTGACTGAACTTTACATTTAACTTTGTTAAAGTGTGTACTAAGATGTATATTCTTCTGCTGCAATCAGTGGCAGTTGGACATACAGTACGCATGCTGTTACTTTGTTAGTGTCTTTATTACACCCCTCACAATTTTGTAAATATTTGATTATATCTTCATGTGACAACACTGAAGAAATGACACTTTGCTACAATGTAAAGTAGTGAGTGTAACAGTAGAGTGTGTAACAGTTGTAGGAAAGTAGCCCGTGATGGGTGGAGCACAAACACACAGGAGGCCATTGTCAGGTTATCATATGAGTTTTACTTTTATTTATTTATTTTCTTTCTTTGGTGTTCAGGGGAAGTGTGTGTGTGTGTGTGAGAGATTATTCTCCCTGAACAAGCGGAAGAGTGGTCTCTTATACTCTCCCATCATCTGCTGGATGGTGACTTTTTCCCGATCGGTGCATCAGTCAGCGGCTGGGGGTGTGGCGACGGCTCCGCCCCAGCGCAACTAGCTTTCTGGCTGTCATCATTCTTGATGCGGGGCTGTCTCTTCAGCGCCAGCACGGTAGTCAGTGAAGGAGCGATTTTAATACCTTGTGTGTTGGCTGTCGGTCCATTGCAACACAGTGTAAATTTGCTGTCCCCTCAAAATAACTTAAGTGAAAATGTCCAATTTGGGCCCAAAGTGTCAATACTTTGTGTGGCCACCATTATTTTCCAGCACTGCCTTAACCCTCTTGGGCATGGAGTTCACCAGAGTTTCACAGGTTGACACTTGAGTCCGCTTCCACTCCTCCATGACGACATCACAGAGCTGGTGAATTTTAGAGACCTTGTGCTCCTCCACCTTCCGTATGAGGATGCCCCCAGATGCTCAATATGGTTTAGGTCTGGAGACATGCTTGGCCAGTCCATCACCTTCACCCTCAGATTCTTTAGCAAGGCAGTGGTCGTCTTGGAGGTGTGTTTGAGGTCTTTATCATGCTGGAATACTGCATACTGATCATGCTCTGCTTCAGTACGTCACAGTACATGTAGGCATTCATGGTTCCCTCAATGAACTGTAGCTCTCAGTGCTGGCAGCACTCATGTAGCCCCAGGTCATGACACTCCCATCACCATGGTTGACTGTAGGCAAGACACACTTGTCTTTGTACTGCTCACCTGGTTGCTACCACACATGCTTGACACCATCTGAACCAAATAAGTTTATCTAGGTCTCATCAGACCACAGTACATGGTTCCAGTAATCCATGTCCTTAGTCTGCTTGTCTTCAGCAAACTGTTTGCGGGCTTTCTTGTGCATCATCTTTAGAAGAGGCTTCCGTCTGGGACGACAGCCATGCAGACCAATTTGATGCAATATGTGGCGTATGGTCTGAGCACTGACAGGCTGACCCCCCACCCCTTCAACCTCTGCAGCAATGCTGGCAGCACTCATACGTCTATTTCCCAAAGACAACCTCTGGATATGACGCTGAGCATGTACACTCAACTTCTTTGGTTGTCCATGGCGAGGCCTGTTCTGAGTGGAACCTGTCCTGTTAAACCGCTGTATGGTCTTGGCCACCGTGGTGCAGCTCAGTGTCAGGGTCTTGGCAATACTCTTAGGCCATCTTCATGTAGAACAACAATTCATTTTTTTCACATCCTCAGAGAGTTTTTGCCATGAGTTTTTGCCATGAGGTGCCATGTTGAACTTCCAGTGACCAGTATGAGGGAGTGTGAAAGCGATGACACCAATTTTAACACACCTGCTTCCCATTCACACATGATGTACTCACTATACGTGTACTCACTTTTGTTGCCAGTGGTTTAGACATTAATGGTTGTGCAGTAGGCCCATCGGTATGATGTTGACTGCTGCTGCCATACGCTCCAACAGTCTCTCTTATGGACTGGAGGGGATGTGAAGATCCAGCTTAATCTTGTTCGGTGTTGATAGGATTGACCCTATGCATGTTTGGGATAGAAACGCCCTCATCGTGGTAAACTCCTTATAACCCCTAGAAAAGTTGTCCACCGCACTGGAGAAATCATATTTTTCTGAGGTTCAACCTGAGCCCCAAGCTCTTCTTGTGGGTGAGAACAACATCTCGATGTAGAACCGCCAGTTCCCTGGATTGTGCTAGAATTAACCAGTCATCCAGGTAGTTTAGTACATGGATGACCTGGAGTCACAGTACAGCCAGACTGACATCCATGCACTTTGTGAAGGTGCGATGGGATAAAGCTAGCCCAAAGGGAAGAACCGGATGTTGGTATGGGTTGCCTCCAATGCAAACCCCAGGAACATCCTTTGACTGGACGATATTTCTATGTGGAAATATGCACCTTTTAGATCTATCGTCACAAATCAGTCCTCAAACTGAATCTGGGGAACAATAAGTTTGGGTATCAGCATCTTGAACGTGTATGTCCAAAGAGTACAGTTCAGATGACGCAGACCTCAAATTGGCAGAATAGTCCTCTATTTTTTGTGGACCAGGAAATAACGACTGTAAAAACCTCCCTCCCTCACGGAATGGGGTGCATGTTCTATGGCCCCGTTGTCCATGAGGGATCTTACTTCCTGCACTAACATCGGGCTCTGGTCTGTGCTGACTACTGTGGTGAGCACACCTTTGAACCGGGGGGGTCAAGCTCTAAGCTGGACCCGGTAACCCTTTTCTACAGTAGACAGAACCCATGGAGACACATTTGGCAGTAGTTTCCACACTGCCAGATGGTCTTTTAATGATGTTAACTTTTCCACATTCTATTGCAGGGTAAGCATCAGATTTTTGTTGCCCTGTGACAGCTTGTTTAACAGGGAACACTGAAAACTTTAGGGGAGGCCCTAAAGTGGCACTGGGGCTAACTGCTCTAACAAACTCATGTCCCCTGGCTGAATGGAGCCATATGTCGAGTTCACTCATCAGGTCAGGTCTACTTGCTAGGCCTGCAACACTGCCATTGTCTGCAGTGACCCACATGTAAGACCCACTACTGCATAGGCCTTGCCCACCAATGTCACGGTGTCCATACATGGCTTGGATGTCAAAGCCAACCTCCCTAAATGACTTGCCATCGATGGAGAGGTAGCTCCCAAGCGCCTCCTCCACATTCAGCATAGCTAAATAGCCATGCCATTCAATCCCCACAATGACCAAATTATCTGACATTGCTGGGTTATAAATACGTCTTATGCATGGGTTTCCCCCAGAAGCCTGATATTTTGTCATGCACCTCTGGAAAAAAAGGGGAGTTTTCTGCAGTGTGAGAGAAAAAAGCTCATCCAACCTTAGTAATCACTTCAATGCTGCTCTCAATTTTTAGAACACCCTTGTGGCTCCTCAGAGTCAGAGAGGAATTGTTCTTTTTTATTTTTGTATGTGTGTGTGGTTTTTTTTTGGCTTTCCATAGCAGAAGGAGGAGTTGTGACACGAACTCCAAAATCCAGCGGATAGCCAGACCTGGAAGACAGAGCAAGAGATAGAGCAGCGCTCAACTCCGGCTCTTCTTCCAGGTCCATACAAGATCCCCCAGACTTGAGAAGGTTAGCTGCCTCGGCAGCGGCCAGCCCACATCCGCGAGGCTCTGAAACCCAACTTACTTTGCCTTCCGAGAATAGAACGAGTCACGAGTGGAGCTGCCTAATGTAAGACGTTACAATGCGCACAGTCAGACCTCCCGAGGGCTGCCGTGGTATGCTCCAGCCCTAGACACTTCATCCAGAAAGTGTGCAGTCCTCCCCATGATTAAATGGGAGCAAGGCATAAAACACTTCCTGAATTCTCTTATTCATACTTTTCTCCCTCGCTCACTCATTTTTTTTCTTATTTTTTTCAAAGGGACAGAAAGGTCCAGATATTTTGAGAAAAGATAGAAAAGATGCTTTATGAAATAAAGCATCTTTTTGTTTTCATTACACAAATGAGCGACATGCTGTCTCGCTGAAGATAATAAGGCTGATGGAGTGGTTCACAGGTGTCGTTTATATATCACATGACGTGCTTAATTCCCACGTCACTTGATCACGAAAGGCCTATAAATTAGGCATGATTTTACATAAATTAGGCATGATATTGGTCATGCGCAAGGGTGCTCCCTGCAGCATTCAGCTAACGTGAAGTTCCCTTTGAAAGGGAACACAGCAGCAGAGAATGTTTCATTGTTTTTAAAGACAAGATTACCTGCATTGTGCTCTGGGGCAGTATTACAATATTTATAAGTTCAATTCCTTTTAATGCTCTCCAGCAGCTAAGATATCAGGCTTTGACTATTTAAAAAAACAACAACACAGAATAGCACCAGGATGACAGATAAAAAGTCCTGCTAGAAAAGAAATTGGCTTATTGGTGTATTTAAACTTAACAACCTACTAACTTTACCTAACCAAGGAAAAGATTCACTCATTATTTTCCTTCGGGCACCACAAATAGGAAAATAAACTTCAGGAATAATCTCATATTTCTGTGTCAGTGTATGATAGACTATGATTGAGACTAAGGTATACGCAGCAACATAAGAACAAGAAAATAACAGAAGCAACAGCCACCACGAAGCCAGCTGGGGGAGCAAAGTTCACGGTGGAGCCAGAGGGGGGATCGACGTCCACCACAAAGCAAGAGGGGGGAGCATGTATTTCAGTGCTCTTTAGACACTACGAGACAAACAGACAAAAATATATTTTCAAGGCAAAATGTTACTGTTTCAGATCACTTCGCAAGAAATCTACAAGAATATCTACTGACACATTCAATGAGGAAAGAATATAAAGTGGTTTCCTCTGGGTTCTGCAGTTTCCTCTCACTGCCCAAAAACATGCAGGTAAGAGAACTGGCTACATTGCCAATAGGTGTGAATGTGTCTGTGTGAAGGGTGTCCTTCAGTGGACTTACATCCCATCTAGGGTGAATTAAACTGTACCCAGTGTTTCAGGATTATCTCTATTTCCACCGCAGCCCTGATGAGGATAATGTGGTTACTGAAGATGACTGAATGAAAGAATATTATGTGCCACAGTAAGGTCAACATGAGCTGGGTAACAACAAGTAGGGCCACCACTAGCTGGAGAGTGACATCCTCTACAAAGCAAGAGGGGGACGTGACATACACCGCAATGAGAGGGAGAGGAGTGACGTCCTCAGTGGAGAAGGGGAACAGAGTGGTGCGGCAGAGCAGGGCAGCATGGCAACATTTTTGTGTGATACTGTCCTGGGTAGCAGCACCCTCCCCCAAAACCTTCCCTAGGGGAGCCTTGCAATGGATTGGCCCAGAACGGCATTACGTCTATCAAAGTGTCTCTTTTGTTCCATGAGTAAACCACAAGTTTTAGCAGGCTTGCTGCATCAAATGTTGGATTAGTGTTCTGTCAGGGACATGAGTCAGATGCAGCATAACATAAATATACACATTGCAATGTATTTAAAAGAATAACAAAACAAATCCATTAATTAATCAATATTTTACCATTTTTACTAATAAACTAATCGTTATGCATAATCAATATTGAAGACTGTACAAATGTACATTTAACTGGATTAGGACCAAACATAGCACAGCATCCCCTCCAGATCTGCATAGCAGAGCAGCCCAGTATCTTTTTCTGCAAGATGATGCATTTTACTAATCTGTTACTAATCAAAACAGATTGGCCTCTCTTTTTTAAAAAGAATATTGGTACATCTAGGCCTAAGCTGGTACAAAAAAGGTAGAAAATAATTATGGTTTAACAAATGTCAGAAACAAAATTATAGCAGCTTTTTTTTCTTCAAAAAAGCAATTTTGGCCAGGCAAACATTAAGCAATACTTTTTTTAAAATAAAACATTTTAAAGTGGAATTAGGTGTTCTGAGCATCATTTATGAGAAAACAGCTCCTGGTGGTATGGCTTAATAGCTTGCAGCAGTCAACTGTGCTTTAAACTTGTTTATATGGCAGGAAATACAAACAAAACAGACTGTACCAAAAAACATTTGCAATAATAAACATTTGCACAAATGCATTATGACTCTACTAACTCAGTGTTCAGTGCCATTAACAGATGCTTAGCTGGAACTTGGCACAAGTCTGCATAGTGGATGCAACTGCCAGGATTATTTCATGACTCCATGGCCATCCAGCCCAAATATGATGTCAGGGTCACCATGAAAGTACCCCATACTGAAATCTGATCTATGAATATATATGCCCATATATCAGAGAAAGGTTTTCATATATGTTACATGTATAGTCATACAGTGGCAAGAAAAAGTATGTGAACCTTTTGGAATTTCATGGTTTTCTGCATAAACCTACAGCAAAATAAAGCATTTTTGGCCTCATCAATCACAAACACACACACACACACACACACAAACAGGGAAGAGCTATACTTCAATGGCAGTGTTTCCTGTGCCACAGAATACTTTGCACATTATATTTGACGGCAAAATGTGAATTCACACCACATCATTTTTATTACTACATGAAAGACAACATGAATAGGGAAAAGGTTACAAAGGCCAAACCAAAAATGTTACCTAGATATACCAACTTGAGCAGAGCCAGGACCAAGGACAACTCAGAAAGAGCTCCAGAAACACTTGGAGGTAGCAGGTAACATTGTCACAGAGAAAACAATAGGCAATGCACTCCACAGCAATGGCCTCTATGCACGCTCATCCAGAAGACTCCATTACTAAAGAAAAGGCATGTCATAGCTCATTTAAAGTTTGCTGCAACCTATTTGGACAAGATTATGAAATACTGAGAGAGTGTAATGGGTCAAACGAGAGCAAAATTTAATTTTGGAGAAGAAATGGCACTGCACATCACCCAAAAAAGACTATACCTACAGTAACACTTGGAGGTGGAAAAATCGTAGTGTGGGGCTGATTTTCATTGCATGGTACTGTCAGACTTCATATAATTGAAGGAACGACAAATGGCGCCCTTTACTAGGAGATTCCTGAGAAGAATCTGCTGCCATCCACCAGGATAATGATGATGAGACAGGGGTAGACCTTCCAGCAAGACAACAACCCAAAGCAAAAGCAAAGGAAACTCTCAGTTGGTTTCAGAGAAAGAAAATCAAGGTGTTAGATTGGCCCAGTCAATCTCCTGACTTGAATCCAATTGAACAAGATCTAAAGACAATATGTTTAGAAGAATGGGCCAAAATCACACCTGAATACTGCGGCCGATTAATTTGTTCATACAGGAAGCATCTTGTAGCTGTCATTACAAACAAAGGCTTCTCCACTAAGTATTAAATTAATTTCAATTAGTGTTATCAATGCATTTTTCCCTGTGTCATTCCACTTTATTACACATAACTTTATTTCTGGACTTTAATGTTGTGAATTATTTATATTTACAGATTTCTTGAGTTAATACTGATGTCTGGTGAAAATTTCATGTGAATCGCCTCATAGGAAATATATTTACAAAAAAAATGTTGACGCGTCCAATACTTTTTTCCCACACTGTACATACTAACAAAGGATAAAATTGTAGCAAATGATCCATTGGAATGATATTCTGTATGTTCTGACACCACCCCATTCATATTGACCAATCAAGTTTCCTGAAGATTCAAAAATTCAGCCGCCATAATTGACAGGATCAGTTAAGAAAGGTGGTGTTTGCTCACGTTAATCATCGCTTGTTCTGATGATGTTTGCACTAGTACAATGGTGTGGAATTTCCAGTGTTGGAAATGGAGCATTGTGCCTACTTCACAGATCCGGAATATTGGAATTTTTTGTATACAGGATGGCCCGTGTTTCAGGCCAAAATTTCAGGTAAAATTTAAAAGCGTTCTTTTTTAATTTTTGTAATTTATGTGAAAACCATTTTAATGTTAAACTATATGCATGGATAAACCTTTTGCTTGTATCATTTGTTGGCTTACTTAACAGTGAACTTGAAATTTGCTACTGAGATAAGCATCAGTAACTTATTTTATGCAACCGTGCTAATATCTAGCTAGATATAGACAATGCAATAGCAAGACAGTAAAACACTGTTAGCTCTCTAGCTAATGATTTTGGTGGTTAGGCTTGCTCATGTTACAGTTTGCACCTATTTGATAGCTCGAAAGCTAGTTTAAGATGAATATGGCTATCTCTTCAGATATGATAACTAGCTAGGTGGCTACTTAAGTGCAACCAGTCTTTGATACTGGAATAATCCGCAAGAGAATGACTCCCTGTTGTTCCTGACAAGTTTGTCACGTTATAGCGATAAATGTCATGGAAAAATCCCTCCATCCAAAGTCAAAAAACTTCCACAGACCAGGGGTTATGTATGTCAAAAGAAATAAAACTTTATTTAAAACAATAAAGTGAGATGGTCTGCAGAAAGTCAAAATTATGCAAACACACACATGCTCTTTTATACCTTTCTGCAACAACGAGCTCATCTTAGGCGGGATTTTACCTTATTCATGTCTATATTATATAACTTATACTATATATAATGTGTGGTGCATTTGTAGTTAAATGCTTTTTAGAAAGGTTTTATAAGGCCAAGGTTTTTTTTTTTTTTTAATCTATCCCAAATTCACCTCTACACCTTAATGATTTTCTGGTTTTCGTACCAGCCTGATACTTGAGGCTTTACCTCAGCCCGATATTGGTTTGCAAGCTTCAAAGTGGTTTTAATTGGAAAGCAGTTTCAGCAAATGTCTAAATGCTAATTTATTGCCGTGCAGAAAGGTACAGGATGGTACAAAAAAAAAAAAAACATACTGTGCAGTAAGACACAGAATTCCTCAAACTCAATACACACTTAAAATATAACTTGATTAGAATGTGTTCTATGGTTTTAGATTATGCTCAATATTGATTATACATAACGATTATGCTTGCTAACTCATATTGATTATTAGATTTTGCTTTTAGATTATGCTTCTAAGTGTTGATTCTAAATGTTAGTTATACATATTGATTATACATTATATAATATATATATATTGTGGCAAGAAAACGCATGTGAACCCTTCGGAATTTCATGGTTTTCTGAATACATGTCTCAGGGGTATTGACAAATATAATGTGCCTAAAAGAATAACACAAAAAAAATCTGATCTTTCCTGTCTCTCATTCAACATTCAAAATAGCAGTGGAAAAAGTAAGTGAACCCTTAGAATTAATAACTGGTTGACCCCCCCTTGGCAGCAATAACCTCAACCAGGCACTTCCTGTAGCTGTGATGCAGCAAAGCAGGCCCAAATCATGGTGTTAATGTGCTCTTTTGCAAACTTCAGGCATGCAGCAATGCTCTTTTTAGTTTTTTTTTTGGCTGTCATTCGAGGTTGTTTTTTACCTCACTGATGAGTCTTTGTTGTGCTCTTTGTGTCATTTTGATTAGGCGCCCACTACTTGGTAGAGTAGCAACAGTCCCAAAGTGTCTCCATTTGTAGAATGTTTGCCTAACTGTAGACTGGTGAACAATTCTTGATCGTAGATCCTCTGAAAGCTCTTTTTGGCGAGGCATGGCTCACATAAGGGTGTGTTTCTTGTGCAGTGCAAATTCCAAAAATTTGTTGGGTTTTTATCAGTCAAAGTAGCTGTAGTCGACACCTCCAAACTAATTTTCTTAATGAGACTCCAGGTGTGCAAAACCTGACTCCAATGAACTTTTTAAAGGTCATTAACTCAAGGGTTCACATACTTTTTCCTCAAGCACTATGAGGTTTTTTTGGTTGTTCTCAATAAAGACATGAAAGAAAAAATTTTGTGTGTTATTATTTTAGGCACATTATATTTGTCAATACCCCTGACTAGATGAAGATCAGATCACATTTTATGACAAATTTATTCAGAAAACTGTGAAATTCCAAAAGGTTCACATACTTTTTCTAGCTACTGTATATATATATATATATATATATATATATATATATATATATATATATATATATATATTGTGTGTGTGTGTGTGTGTGTGTGTGTGTATATATATATACCAAAAAAAATGCAACTAAAGAAAATCACAAAACAAATGCTGCACCTGAAACCGCTCCCTATCTCGTATATACTATATGGGGTGTCGGCCATTTTGAAGTGGTGTCCGAATTCTGAGTAAACATCTTAATTCCCTACATTTGTTCACTCGTTTATACAGTGCACTCTGTTTTTGAGTGTACATTCGATGTACACTTGCCAACACAATATTTCCCACTCCAACGCGAGGCGGCGATGGAACACAATAGGTAAATAAACATGGCAGATGGCAACATCGGAGGCAGCAAATTTAACAAATGTAAGTGTAACTTTTTATTAATTAAAATACATCTGTATCAAGACATTTCGAAGTGAAATGATACAGATTATTGATTGGCACAGTATTTATTTTCAGCCGCTTAGTTTGCGATTTAACTTCCATCCATCCATCCATCCATCCATTTTCTACCGCTTACTCCTTCATCAGGGTCACAGGGAACCTGGAGGCTATCCCAGGTTCCCTGTGGTTGGAATCATCGGGCACATGGTGGGGTATACCCTGGACAGGGTACCAGTCCATCGCACATACACATACACACTCACACACCCATACACTACAGACACTTTAGACACGCCAATCAGCCTACCATGTATGTCTTTGGACTGGGGGAGGAAACTGGAGAACCCGGAGGAAACCCCCGCAACATGGGGAGAACATGCAAACTCCGCACACACATGGCCCCAGCGGGAATTGAACCCCGGACCCTAGAGGTGTGAGGCAAAAGTGCTTACCACTAAGCCACCTTCAGCAGCAATAACTGCAACCGAACGCTTCCAATAACTTGAGATCAGTCTTTCGTTTTTTAATTGTTAATTTACTTTACTCCGATGATTTGGATCATTGTCTCGATGTATAGGGCTGCAACAACTAATAATTAAATTATTAACATTATCAACAACAAATTTCATTATCGATTAGTTGGGTCCGTGATGTCACTATGGATAACCCCTGTCAGTGACATCAGCTTTCTTTGGTATATATGCTTGTTTCAATAGTTTATCTGTTTTTGTACTTAAAAGATTTACAGTTCTTTCACAGACATGCGACAAAGATTAAATGGATATTTTTTCCTCATCAGTCTTCCTTCATATGAAATATTTCAGTTATATGCAATAGAACGTTCCCTCACACAATCTGTGATCAATCAGTGACCGACGCTTAGTAGTACCTACTCAGCATGGCTCAAGGTCCCTTTCAAGAACCTTCAAACTAACTGTTCCTCAGTGGTGGAATGAACTTCCAACCTCAATCCGGACCGCAGAATCTGTCACCATCTTTAAGAAACAGCTAAAGACCCACCTCTTCCGTGAACACCTAACCAACTCATAAAAATAAAAATAAAAAATAGAAAAAGTATATAAATAAAAAAAACTTACTTTGGCACTCACACCTCTACTCTGTGCACTTTACTTCCTCTGGAACTCAATTTATGTATCTTGTATGGTAGCCCTACTTGTATTGTTCTCTGCTTGATATCACTTTGCTTGTATTTTTTCATTTGTAAGTCACTTTGGATAAAAGAGTAAATGCTAAATGAATAAATGTAAATGTAACAGAAAGCAAAGGGACAAATTATATAATATTTTATAATATGTAGCGAAGGTTGATGGAGGAATTTTCACAGAAGCTGTCAATGGACTGGCAAATCCTAGGCATGATGCACCGTGATTCACCAATCCAGCATAAATTTGCCAACCTTGCATCTAGTATTTCTGGATTCACCGTGACCCTGATCAAACATAAATGAATGAATATGAATCATAGCAAGCAGAACATACCAATTATGTTTATGCAGTAGTTAAGTTTACATACCAATTAAGTTTATGCCCAAGTCCAGCTCAGCGATGTCTCTATACATTAAACGTCACAAATGTGAGCTTCATGTTTCCATTAAAGACAAATAATCAGAGCCAATTTACTATATTACTGAGAAAGCAGTCTTGTCTAAATGCACATTTATGAATATCAAAAGGCATTTCATCAGTAATCTAGCTACTTTGGAGGTCTGTGCATGTGCTGCAGCATTTGACAGGACTGTCATACTGAAATAAGGTCAATGTATTTATTTAGCAAAAAAAAAAAAAAGCTGATCAGAAATGTAAGATGTGTATTAAGGGGTGGGGAAGAAAGAACACTAATGAGCCCTCGGTACGTGGGCATGTTGAAAAGGAGGTTAAAAAAGATCAGAGATAATGGATCCGAGGCTAAAGAGATGGAATTCATGGTCAGAATCAGCCTTTGGTTATTAAATCTCTGTCCAAAAGCCTTCATCACTAGAGGTAGAAAACAATCATATTCAAGAGCTCAAAGGGACTCGGTTAACCCTGAAGGGCAATAGCAAGTCGCAGACAGGCTGATAAATACTGTAGGTACTCATCCAAAATTGATTTTGATAACTATATTATTGCACTCATATGAAATACCCCTGAAATTGTTCACAGTTTAAGGTAAGCAGTATGTTTTAGCATAGAGGGTTCAAATTGAATCTGGGGTAGAAGGATTCATAAAATACATATTTAAGGTATCAGTGATGCTCTCAAAAGTGAATAATGCATGCATCATAGTATTTTATATTTGATCATTAAATTGATATATTTATACACCCATCCAAATCTCCTATTACTAATGATTGTGTGTTTGTACTTCTGTAGTTTTGAAGTGTGTGTATGTTCTTCCATAGTTACTGATGATATGGAACAGTATTACCTATGCTAATTCATCATTAATTAATGAAATCTAATGTTTTCTTTTTTTATTTATGTAATAAATAATTAGAGAAATAAATAATTTACAACACTTTTGAAAGCATGTTAATATTTGCTCTGTTGAGGAGACATATGTGTCATACAGACATTTACATTTTAGACACAGCATTATTGGAATATGTTAAGGTACATTAGGTAGTAGAACTTCAGGAGTAAATTTCTTGTTGATGTGATTAGTAATGAATCAGTATTTATTCTAATAGAGTCATAATTAGTTAGTAGTTCTGCAGGAGAAATGTAAGACTTAGTAATAACTTCTTAGTTAATAGTGAACTCCAGCTAACATACTGAGTAATTAACTAGTAGTTTTTAGTAGTTAATAGGAAAAAGTATTAATAATGAACTGCTCATTCACTCCTGCTTAGTTCCTGCATAGTTACTTATGAGTTTTTGAACAGTATTGTAAAGTGTCATCCCATAATTTTTTAATTCAGGAACATTCTCTTTACTACAAAGGAGATGAGAAAAAGTGGCAAAAAGACAAGATTATTTGAGAAGTACATAAAATCACATTTCAATATGACAATACTATATTATTTTTATATACTCCATTTGCTCAGTTTACAATTCAATTTTAAGACTGTCTACTGTATATCTTGTTCTAGTATTTCTAAGGTTCTTTTCTTATACAAAAAGTTATTTTGTATAAAGCCCTTATGTTGTACTTATTTTGTATAAAGCCCTTATGTTGTAAGGCAAAAACAACATACATCATTAGTGGGAGTTGTTAAAAGGTGTTTAATTATACAGATTCTTTCATATGGATTGACCACTGAGAATTGGCTGAATACCCTAAAGATTAGGCAGGGAAAATATTTCTGCTGGTTGGTTTTTCAAAACATCACTTCCATGTTTCAGTTGCATTCAAGAATTTGTGGCACACAGAGATTATATCATTGTAATCACCACGGGCCACCACCTGCTTGGAGAATTTGCATTATATTCTAAATTATATAGAGTCAATTTACCCACAAATAAACAAATGAATTTAGTTAATTTTTGATCAGTTAAAATGTTTAATTTTACTCTTCAATATTTTAAATACATTTAAATGTAAATAAATATAAATATAGAGATTCGTTTTGTAAGTATGGCAGAGAATTCTATTTGCCCAAATGATCTTGCATCTTTTGTTTGAACCCAACCATTTTTAAATGATCAAAAAATATTGGAACATGAGACTGAAAAGTTTCTCTCATTGCCCAGGTGTGCCTTGGTAGATTGATTGTTTAAACAATCAATAGCTCTGAATGTTTACTCTTGGTTTGAGCCTAAACCATTACAAAGAAACACAAGCCATTTTGAAGCTGAGAAAATAGGGTGAATCAATCAAAGCCATTGCACAAGCATTGAGCATATCCAATACAACAATTTGGAATGTCCTGAAAAAGAAAAAAAACACCACTCAAAGACTTTGTGAGCAGTAATATAGAGGCCATACCACAAGATGCTAACCACTCATCAGCAGTAAGAATCAGAAAGCCAGGTTAGAATTGACAAAGCAAAACAGAGGTACACCACAGTAGTTCAGGAACCAAAACCCTGTTTACACTTGTGCATTTTCGTTTTAAACAGCGTTTTAAGCTCAAAATGATCCTCGTCCACACTGGCATTTCTGCTGTGTTTCAGAAACAATCTCCGTACACACTATTGCAGGGGTTTGATGAATCAAGGAAGGATACCCAGTGATCCAGAAGACCCAATCAGGAAGCAAATGTGGGCAGCCATCCCTTCGTTTTCAAAACTTGAAAACATTTGAAAAAGTTTGGTCTGTTTACACTGATATATGAGCCTGGAGTTTTCAAACTAAAACAGGGTCATCTTTCTTTCAAAAAGTCTCTGTTTTCGAGGGTCAAAAACGCTGTAGTAGTGTAGACAACAGGCATAACCATTGCAAAAGTTATTGTGTTTTAAAAACAAAAATGCACTAATGTGAATAGGGTCCAAGATTAAACTCTACCAAAGTGATGGAAAGTGTGGAGAAGGAAATTATCTGCTCATGATCCAAAACATGTGAGCTTATTGGTCAAGCATAGTGGATGTAGTGTTTTGTAGTGGCTTGGGGTTATATGACTGCTTAGGCTCACTAATGTTTATTGATGATGTAACTCATAATGGTATCAACACAATGAATTCAGGAGACTACAGAAACTTTCTGTCTGCCAATTTACAATGAAATGCATCCAATCATATCGGGAGGAACTTTATCATGCAACAAGATAATGATCAAAAACACAACACAACGAAACTCTTCATCGACTAGCCAAGCCAATCAGGACACCTTAACACAGTGGAGTATGTATTTCACCTCCTGGAGAGGACACAGAAGGGAGAACCCCCCGAAACAAACAACAACTGAAAGACGTTGTGATACAAGCTTGGAAATGCATCACAAAAGAAAACTGCAACAGTTTGGTGATTTCAGTGGGTCGCCAGCTTGATGCAGTTATTTCAAGCAAGGGATATGCAGCCAAATTTTAAGTGTTATTTACTTTAATTTACTTTAAGACTATCTGTACTAAAAACTGAGTAGCTTGCCACCAATGGCACCATGTTGTTTAACACATCTAGATGTAAATATCAGAAAATGAAAGCTGAAACTCTGATCTATCACCTCATATTTATATATTTAAATTAGACAAATATCTATTAATACAAAATCTAAAAATTAGCCTTTTTCATTACATTTTACACTGGTGGGGGGGGGGTGCTATTTCCATTTTTTTTCTTGATTTTTTGGGGGGATCATAAAGACAAGTGCATGTGTTTAAAGGTGGTGATTCCATCATGGATGCGTCTATAAGAAAATCTGTCAATCTTGGAGGCATGAACTACAAGCAGCCTATAGATCCTCTGCACACAGGATGCTTCTTTCTTTTTGCACCATTCTCTGTAAACTCTAGAGTCTCTTATGTGTGAAAATGCCATGAGATCAGCAGTTTATGGAATAATTTAACCATCCCATCTGGCATGCCACAGTTAAAGTCACAGACATCACACTTTTCTCTATTGTGATGTTTGATGTGAACATGAACTGAAGCTCTTGACCTGCATCTGCATGATTTTATGCATTATGCTGCTACTACATGATTGGCTGATTGGATAACTGCATAAATGAGCTGGGTGGGATGAATTACTTAGTTTTTGTTTTGTGGCCAATTTCCCCAATCAGCTGCTAAAAAGCTAAAAAATCACATAATTTACTCTGCACATGCAGAGTTTAGCCCTTAATCCACATGCAAAGAAGAAGTACCCTGTAGCAAACACAGTCAAAATTTTGACCAAAACATTTTTATTTTTTTTACATATTTTTTTTTCAGGTACTTTGTGATAGCATTTCCTCCTTTGTCATCAACTTTAAGTAATGTTTATTACATATCTATATAAATATCTTTTATGCAGGTTTTAAATGCCTGCTGCTGTTAGCTGTAAGGTAAGCCTGTTTATAGCTACCACAGGCTGGGTTATTTGTAACAATATTTGAAAAAATTGTTACAATCTACCACATACTGTTCAAAGCCATGCCAACTTAATTTATTTTTAGTAGCTTCTTGCACGTAAAACTCTTTGTTGGCATAATTAATGTACATTGAACTTCTTATTTTAAGTTGTGTTGACAACCATACTGTCACGTTGAGCGCTGTTGCGCATGTGCGGACCTCGTCCGGTTTTACGCCAGGTCTTCGTCTCGTCCCGTCAAGGGTCATAGTTCATTGGGTCACGTGTGTTTGGAATTGCTGGCAGCTGCTAACAGTTGCGGGTTAATGACTGAGGCCTATATATATCGTGAGCCGTGCTTGAGACGGCACGGTTCGATAAACCGATAGAGCGACTTATGTGTATATTGTTTTGCCGTGTTCAGCACTTATAGAGCATCCTAGTTTCATGCCATGTTCTAGCTTTAGCCATAGCCATAGCATTAGCCTTAGCCAAGTGAGCCTAGCTTAGTTTGTTGATTGCGTTACGTTTATTGTTTCTGTTTGGTTTGCTTACCCTTCTAGAAATAAAGATCTCCGTTTGAACTTGCATTTGCATCCTGCCTACTTGCCTGCCGTCACGCCCCGTGACACATACAATACTGGATGAAATTGAAATAAAAAGCTAAAAGGTTTTGTCATAATTCTATTTTGACTTATTTTACTTAATTCTTATTTGATAATGTTGCATTTAACTCGAGATTATGTTACAACTAACTTATAGTATGTGATAAATTGTAACATTTCACTTAATGTGTTAAAGACCAAATGCATTGTGATCCACCAAACAGCATTTAATAGCAGACACATGCAGCTACTTTGTTTCACATTTTGAATGATCTAGTTTAAAAGAACTCTGAGATTCAATCAGAAAAGACAGTTCAGAAACAAATAGATAATCTCTGAAAAGCATCAAACAGTCCTCATTAAACCCAACAGATCTTATCTTTTACTATTTAATTTTTCTGGGGTTGAATAAAGGTAAAGCAGTTGGCTGCAGATTTATTTATTTTTATTTTTTTATCGCAGATGTTCATGTTTCAAGAGTGCTGCTTTTATTTAGCATTAATCTAAATTCTGTATTTAACCAATACATTTCCAAGGTGTTATGCTCAACTAATCAGTTCCAGTTCTAGAGGAGCTAATAGATTGTGAGCAAAACATTAGTACCCAACTAAAAGTTAATATGTATCAGATATGAGTCACATATTGAGCTCAAATTTGCCCATATCTGTGAACTTAAGTAACATTTAGATAGAGATACCTCATATTTAAAGAAACTTTGAGAGCAAATACAGAGAGGAAGCACAAAATGTTTATCTGATGATTCTGACCAAGTGTTTAGGCCAAAACCATTATTCAAACTGTAACCCAGTGACAATACAGGGTTCAAATAACTTTATTAAAATAGCATAATGTCCCTTTAAGAAAATCAGCAATCAGGAGCGATAGTCCCGCCCCCAGCTGAACATGACTAACAGGTCACGATGCCATTTTGTGATCCTGTGGAGACCGTGTGCATGTGTGAGAAAATAGGAGACGCACATGATTTTGACGACCGGAGGAAAATTATAGAATTAAAGTGAACAAAGTGATAAAAGTGGCGAATTAGCAAGCTAAAGAACCACTACAGAAGACAGGATAAGGAGGAGCAACTGGGATGTTTGGAGAAATCCCGGTTTGCATCTCTATTGTCTCGGTCAGGTCCCAAGAACTACCTCAAGTCTTATGGATAGAGTGAAAACTACTTGAAGTCTGGTGAACAGAGAGAGAACTACTTGGAAGATCCCTTTCTATTGATGGCGAGCCTCCCAGTGTGATTTTGAAGAGACGTCGACCAACTCAGCGAGCATACCTCCCTGGTGGTAGGACAGTATCGGCTGCCTGAGCTGGTACACATTTTCCACCCAAAAGTGCCAACCTTCCTCTTAAACAGGGAAACTGTCACAGAACAGGTGACACATGTTGACAGTAGATTAATTAATCCAGAACGTGATCACAAATTTAGACTTTACCGACCCCAAAAGGGATGGAGATCAAAAGACTCAATTACTTTAAAGGGCCCATTTTTTAATTTTCCTTTGTCTATACATAATTGTGTTTCAAATGTTGTTTGAAAAGAACTAAGTAAAGTTTATATTGTTACAACTTATCTGGCATCATCCTTCCTTGTATGGGTTCAGTTTAAACCACTTGGCTCCTTACGAACCTTGCACAGTGTTAGCTCATATTTAGAGGATAGCACGGTTACAAAACCAGAAACAGTCAACATCCCTCCATCCATTTTCTGTACCGCTTATCCTTACTAGGTAACTGGGAACCTGGAGCCTATCCCAGAGAGCATGTAGACACAGGGCACCCTTGTCGGGGTGCCAATCCATTATTTTTTATCTGGTCCAATTAATTCAATTAATATTTACAAAAGGACAGAAGAAAACACTCCAAAAATGCCACGCAAAACCAATATCCAAAAATGAGGCAAAAAAGTTCAGAACCTTGAGGTGAATAAGGTCATTTACATTTTATCCAAAGCGACTTACAAATGTACAAATGTTACATTTACATTTATTCATTAAGCAGACGCTTTTTTTTTTTTAGCAGGGAACAATACAAGTAGTGCTACTATACAAGATCCATTAATTGAATACCAGAGGAAGCAAAGTGTACAGAGTAGAGGTGTAAGTGCATTGTCTGTGGGTTTTTATTTATTTATTTATTTATTTTTTATTAGGAGTTGGTTAGGTGTTCACGGAAAAGGTGGCTCTTTAGCTGTTTTTTGAAGATAGTGAGAGACTCTGCAGTCCGGATTGAGATCGGATGAGCATTCCACCACTGGGGAACGGTATGTGTGAAGGTTCTGTAAAGGGACCTTACGCCTCGCTGAGTGGGAACTACTAAACGTCGGTCGCTAGTCGATTGCAGATTGCGAGAGGGAATGTATGCCTTTCGGAGAGAGTTGAGGTAGGAGGGTGCTGTTCCTGACAAGGTCTTGTAGGTGAGCATCAAGGCCTTGAACTTGATGCGGGCAGCTGCAGGAAGCCAGTGGAAGGAGATGAAGAGGGGTGTGACATGGGTTGTCTTGGGCTGGTTGAAGACAAGGTGCGCTGCAGCATTCTGAATCATCTGAAGGGGTTTGATGGAGCTGGCTGGGAGGCCTGAAAGCAGTGAGTTGCAGTAGTCCAGTTTAGAGATGACAAGAGCCTGGAGTAGTATCTGTGTAGCCTGTTTGGTGAGGAATGGTCGGATTTTCTTGATGTTGTACAGGATGAGCCTACAGGACCTTGCAGTTGCTGAGATGTGGTCTGTAAAGGTCAAGCCCTCATCAAGAATCACCCCAAGGTTCCTGGCCGTCTTGGTTGGCATGAGTGTAAGTGAGCTGAGCTGTACAGTGAAGTTCTGGTTGATTGAGGGATAGGCTGGAATGACGAGAAGCTCCGATTTTCCCAGGTTAAGCTGAAGATGGTGCTTCTTCATCCAGATCGAGATGTCTGACAGGCAAGAAGAGATGCGTGCAGAGACAGATGGGTCGTCAGGCTGGAAGGACAAATAGAGCTGAGTGTCATCAGCATAGCAGTGATAGGAAAAGCCATGAGACTCAATCACCTGACCGAGAGATGTAGTGTATATAGAAAAGAGGAGTGGACCCAGAACTGACCCCTGTGGAACGCCAGTTGTGAGTTGCTGAGTTTCAGAAATACCTCCGCTCCATGATACCTTGAAGGATCTGTCCGAAAGATAGGATTCCACCCAGCGTAGAACCGTTCCAGTGATGCCCAAGTTGGAGAGAGTTGATAGGAGGATCTGATGGTTCACAGTGTCGAAGGCAGCAGAGAGGTCAAGTAGGATGAGGACAGATGATCTAGAGGTTGCTCTTGCTAGTCGTAAGGCTTCAGTGACGGAAAGCAGAGCAGTCTCCGTGGAGTGGTTGCTCTTGAAGCCAGACTGCTTGGTGTCTAGGAGGTTGTTCTGTGTGAGAAAATTGTACAGTTGATTAAAAACGGCTCTTTCGAGAGTTTTGGAAAGAAAGGGGAGGAGGGAAACAGGTCTGTAATTGTCAACTATAGAAGGATTGAGTGATGTTTTTTTAAGCAGTGGGGTAACCCGGGCTTGCTTAAATGAGGTAGGGTATGTGCCAGTAGAGATCGATGTGTTAAAGATGTGTGTAAGTGCAGGTAATAGTGTGGGAGAGATGGATTGAAGAAGTTGAGAAGGGATAGGGTCAAGGGGACAGGTTGTGGGACGGCTAGAGAGGAGGAGTTTAGAGACCTCAGTCTCTGAGAGGGGAGAGAAGGAAGTCAGTTGGGAGTTATTACAAATGTTATTACAGAGGTAATAAAAGACTAGGCAAAATGGGAAAAACAGGGCCGCAATAAGCAAGTAAATATACTCAGCAAAAAAAGGTCCCTTTCAGGAGAAAGATAAAGATAATTTTGTAAAATCCAAGTAAGCTTTCCAGATCTTTATTGGAAATGGTTTAAACAATATTTTTCATTCTTGTTCAATGTGTCAGGCGGTTGTAGACAGGAGACGAAGACAGGTGCTGATTCAACTTCTTTTATTGAACATAAAGATGAAAACTCAAATCAAAACGTAGTGTAGAAAAACTAGGAGCAAACGTAGCATGGAAAAACTAGGAAACCACTACAACACATAGTACTTGTTAACCAGACTGCTAGAATCACTAGCCTTAATCTACCTAATACCGAGCAATGTGCTCAGTCACCAGTGCGTTTAAATCATAGTGCTCATTAACCCCAAAACACGAACACCCATGACAAATAAAACCACGGTCACGTGACCTGACCCACAGCGCCCTCTGTTGGCCATACCGTGACAGATGTGTCATCCATCTTCAACTACTTATTCCTGCTTCAGGGTCGCAGGGAACCTGGAGCCTATCCCAGGAAGCATCGGGCACAAGGCGGGATAAACCCTGGACAGGGTGCCAGTCCATCGCAGGGCACAATCACATACACACTCACACCCATTCATACACTATGGACAATTTACCAAGCTGCCATGCATGTCTTTGGACTGGGGGAGGAAGCCGGAGGAAACCCCCGCAGCGAGGGGAGATCAGGGAGAACATGCAAACTCCGCACACACAGTTTACAGGCGGTAGACATTTAAGATCAAATTTACAATAACTTAGAACACTAAAGAGACTGTTCTACTGACTCTGAAAAACACCAGAAGAAAGATGCCTAGGATGCCTGTTCACCTGCATGAACATGTCGTAGGCCTGCTGCAGGGAGGCATGAGGACTGCAGAATGTGGCCAGAGCAATAAACTGCAATGTCCGTAATATAAGACACCTAAGACAGTGATACAGGGAGACAGGAAGGACAGCTGATCGTCCTTGCAGTGAAAAATTACATGTAAACATGTGTCCCCCCAGAAGTGATCGAGAACTTGCAAATGCCTTAGTGTAAAAGTGGGATAACATCTCACAACAAGAACTGACAAATCTGGTGCAGTCCAGGAGGATGAGATGCACTGTAGTACTTTAAGCAGCTTGAGGACACCAGATACTGACTTTGAATTTGATATTGACCCCCCTTTGTTCAGGGACTCATTATTCCATTTCTGTTCATCAAATGTCTGTGAAACTTGTTCAGTTTCAGTTTATTTTTATGTTGATACAAATATTTACACATGTTAAGAAATTTGCTGGACATAAAAGCAGTTGAATGGGAGAGGACGTTTCTTTTTTTGCTGAGTTTCTATGCATGTGAAATAATTCTTTGGTTGTGAGATGATATCTGTGGTGTGCATGAACTCACCAACAGCTAATTTAGTGTCACTGAGACCAAAGCCTGCCAACAGCATACTGTGTCAAATATTTTTTATTAAAAACAACCACTGTTGCAATGCCACTGGTAGGATGACAAGAATTCATGACATGACATCTACAAATAAGGTTGTAAGTTATTCTGGTTTACAGTAACAGTACAGTAATGAATAGGAGATAACCACTGCACTCATACCACTGAGATGGTAGTTGCTACTGTAACTTTGAAGAGTTCTGAGATTATGCACAGTAAAGCACAGGTTTCAAAGACTTCTTGGAGCTGTCTGACTTCCTGACATTTACATTTATGGTATTTGGCAAACGCTCTTATCCAGAGCGTTTTACAGAAGTGCTTTGAGCTCTCTATCAAATATACATCCTCATACTGGTTCACTAGGTCACAGACTCAGAATACGATCAGTCTTAAACTATGTAATAAAGTATGAAAGGCACACATGCAACATACAACAAGGGAGTTTATCCTAGCTGCCATCGCCACCGGCTTGCTCATAAGGGATAAATTCACATACTTAAAATCTGTATCCTGTTTTTATATGTTTCTGTAAATGTGCTTTGAGACAATGTCCACTGTAAAAAAGCGCTATAAAAATTTTTTTTTATTAAAGTGCTAATTTAAGTACATCAGGAAGAAAAAGGTCTTTAGACATCATTTGAAGACTTTTGCCAGAGACTGTTTGGACATCTAGGGGATGTTCATTCCACCGCCTAGGTGTCAGAACAGAGAAGAGTCTTGCCTTCCTTGAAGCTGAGAGATAGTGGGACTGCTTGAGGATTGGAGGGCGTGTGGTGCAGTGCAGGGGTTGATAAGTGCTTTAAGTTTGGTGGGTGTTGATTCTGTTTTTGCCTTTGTAGGCAAGCATCAGTCTTTTAAATGTAATGTGGGTAACTACAGGACAAGCAGTGGAGGGAGCATAGCAATGGGATGGTGTAATAGAACCTAGGAAGGTTGAAAACAAGTTGTGCAGCTGACTGTCACAATGTTGTCTGGATGGACCAGCATGTGGCAGTGTCTTGGAACTGGTAAGAAGAATTTGAGAGCTAGATAGACTGCTCTCAGCTCTGGGTGGTTTATGTGTTCTACTCTAACAATGGCTTCAGCTTTAGTCACAGGCTGAGAACCAACTTTTGAAATGTCCTTAACATGATAATGTCCTTAGCTTGATCATCTCTAATGAATGTTGCAGTGACAGGGTGGCTATAGGATTCTAAATTAATCAATCTTCCCAGCCATTAATAGTGACCTTACAAATATTTGTCAGCTAGATAGTGAAGTGTAGGCAATATAGATCTGATTTATAAAGGGTCCATAGCAGTCTGGAATGTAATAACAGTGGCTAGTGGGGCTTTGGAGAGAAATCCAAAACTGTTTAATCTTGCAAGCTCTGTAGTACAGAGTGTGGTATGGTGGGGACAAACACTCAACCAGGCAGACAGCCGCTACGTGAAAGCAGACAATATGAAATTTAGATCCAAGGAGCACATGAGGTCCGATGGGTAGGAAATGAGAAGAAGAACGAAGGGAATGATGGCAGTATGACAATGGTATTTATACCAAATACTGCATCATATGAACACTTCATGACTTTGTTGAAGGTCTTGGAATACATGCAAAATACCCATTCTTACCAGTCATTACATTTAGCGGGTTTAAATAAAAATTTGCTTAGAAAGTCACTTAAAGAAATGTAAAAGACAAAAAATGTAGCAAGTGCTAGCACTCAGGGTGTCACACAAACTAGCTGACATTTGTACATGTATACGTCGTGGGTCAAACATACCCATTCTTACTAATATATGATATGTTCAATAATCTTGTTACCTTCCACAGACCTCTGTGACAGACACAAGTTTTGACAAACATTCTGAGCAAGCCACAACATGTTAACTAACATTATCTCAGTACACTTAACACCCAAACAAAAACATCAAAGGCACTATTGTCTTTGTACTCAGTACTTAGTTTGCATTTTCATTTGCATCCTTCAAATCTCAGTGCAGTGGAGGAAAACAGGGTAGAGAAAAAGGGGATGAAGTTGTGTAGGTGAGGTGAGTCAGAGGAAGGATGAAGGTATGGTATCTAATAATCAACTCTGTGTCTCCACTTCAGTGTACAAGAGCCCTTCTCATGCTGTCTGCCACTGTCACTGAGACACTATGATTTTGTATTGATTATACACAGCTGCTCTCTTCAGCTTCTCTGTGCATCTCCTTAATGATCCAACACTCTGACCTATTACCAAGCTTAAACCCTATATAAAAGGAGCATATCTCACTAGCTTTTTCCTATTTGTGAATATGGAATAGTGTGTGTGAAGAAGGAATAAGCAGTAGAAGATGGATGGATGGATGGATGGAATATTGTGTGTGATTGCAAGAATTAATTTGTTAATATTCATATCTGTTCAGTACTATCATAATATAACTAATGTATAAATGAAGGCAGAGTATTACCATGGGTTTTAAAATATAACTGGGTGAAAAGGTACTGAAACGCATGAATACTGAACAGTAGGCCTATACACTCACTGTCCACTTTAATACTGCTCATAATACCAACTGCTCATTTATGCAGTTATCCAATCAGCCAATCATGTAGTAGCAGTACAATGCATAAAATCATGCAGATGCAGGTCAAGAGCTTCAGTTCATGTTCACATCAAACATCACAATAGAGAAAAGTGTGATGTCTGTGACTTTAACTGTGGCATGGTTGTTGGTGCCAGATGGGATGGTTAAATTATTCCATAAACTGCTGATCTCATGGCATTTTCACACATAAGAGTCTCTAGAGTTTACAGAGAATCCTGTGTGCAGAGGATCTATAGGCTGCTTGTAGTTCATGCCTCCAAGATTGACAGATTTTCTTATAAATGCATCCATGATGGAATCACCACCTTTAAACACATGCACTTGACTTTATGATCCCCCAAAAAAATCAAGAAAAAAAATGGAAATAGCACCCCCCACCACCACCACCACTGTAAAATGTAATGTAAAAAGGCTAAAGCATTCATACATGAATGTGAAGATTGAAAATATTGAAATAGACTATCTGTCTAATTGTAGCAAACTGCTTATTAAGATGTGTGGTATTATGAATTATTTAACAGTCATATTTTATGCACAGTCCCTTCCAAATGTATTGGAACAGCAAGGGCATTTTTTTCCTACACACTGAAGACATTTGTATTTGAGATTAAAAGATGAATATGAGGTGATAGATCAGAATTTCAGCATTCATTTCCTGATATTTACATCTAGTTAGGGTTGTGACGGTGGCCGTGACAACCGCATCACCAGCAGTAGTATCACACCACACGCCACATTAATGTTTCTGCTTCAGTAGGCACTATGACAAGTACAAGGTACAAAGTTTTGTATACAAGTGTAATAATAATAACAATATTAATTTGTATTTATAACCTAACATATAGTGGGAAAGTTTATGTTAATTCACAAATTATGTAATCACTGTCTGTTTATTTGGCGTGGGTTTGTTTGAGCACAACAAAAAATACAATCAGACAAATCCTGCGACTTCACTTCGGGTTCTGCCAGTGCGATGGATCTTGTTGGGGAACCAAATGTTACATTGCCGATCTGGGAACATTTTGGAATTGTGCCTAACGAGAGAGGTGAAGCAATAAACTTGGATGAAGCTATATCTCGGCTATGTGGAAAAAAATATGTGTTAAAACTTATAAGGTAAGGTCTTATCTGACTGATCGTTATCAATTCGTAGATGTAAATGGTGATTTCTCCATGCATACTGAAGTTACTTTTGGAGTTCCACAAGGTTCTGTTTCAGGCCCACTGCTTTTTTACTTTATATATGCTACCCCTAGGACAAATTATTCGTAAGCATGGAATTAGCTTCCACTGTTATGCTGATGATACACAGTTGTATGTTTCAGCGAAGCCAGAGGACAAAACAGATAATTTCTGATAAAACAGAAATACTTTTATTAGGCCCACGTGTAGCTAGAAGTAATCATTCTGATCACATGGTCACTCTGGGTGGTCTTTCTGTTTCATCATGTACAGCAGTTAAAGACCTTGGAGTGATTATTGACTCCAGTCTATCATTTGATGCTCATGTAGACAATACTACAAGGATAGCTTTCTTTCATCTCAGAAATATTTCTAAGATAAGAAACATACTATCACTACAGGATGCGGAAATACTGATTCATGCATTCATCACCTCTAGATTAGATTACTGTAATGCCTTACTGTCTGGATGTCAGAGTAGAAATATAAATAAGCTCCAGTTAGTCCAGAATGCAGCTGCTAGAGTCCTAACTAGAACTAGAAAATATGACCATATCACCCCGATCTTATTCACACTGCATTGGCTCCCAGTGAAATCTCGCATTAACTATAAAGTACTTTTATTAACCTATAAAGCACTAAACAGTCTCGCGCGACAATATCTAAGCGACCTTCTGGTTTTCTATGATCCGCCACGCCTACTTAGATCAAAAGATGCAGGCTTTTTGACGGTACCTCAAATAGTGAAGGCTACAATAGGGGGAGCCTTCGCTTATAAAGCCCCAGTGTTATGGAACAGTCTTCCAATTAGTGTTTGGGACTCAGACACAGTCTCAGTGTTTAAGTCTAGGCTTAAAACGTATTTGTTTACTCAAGCCTACCCTGACTAGATTCTACTTTTACTACTTCACAGTCATAATAATATTTTTTCTCCTTCTCTCCTTTTGCCGAGCCACACACAAATTTAGGGAGATACTGGAGATCCAGATCATTTCAGCCTCTGGATGGAGCTCAAGTCTCGAATCTTCTCCAATTTCAGACTACTGGGACTGCGGCTGCTCCGAAGGCCATACAGACTTCATGTACATCCATACTGTACTATTTCACACTGTCTGTTGTTACCCAGATGAGGATGGGTTCCCTTCTGAGTCGGGTTCCTCTCAAGGTTTCTTACTGTAAACATCTTAGGGAGTTTTTCCTTGCCACTGTCGCCACTCAGTGGCTTGCTCAGTTGGGATAAATTCACACCATTAATATCTGTATATCGTGTTTATATTTCCGTAAAGCTGCTTTCAGACAATGTCTGTTGTTAAAAGCGCTATATAAATAAAATTTAATTGAATTGAATTGAAAAACGGGCAAACACCACAAATCTCAGGAGCCATCTCCATGCATGTCACCCAGGAGCATTCTTAAAATTTTATTTCATATTTAGATTTTTTACATATTATTTAGGTTACCATCCTACTGGTATTTCAAATTGTATAGGCTTGTTAAAAAATAAAGTATTTATCAGAGAAACATGTGTTTCATTTCTTTATTATCCACTTCTTCTGCTCTCCACTTGCGGGTCAATCACAATACCGTATCCCACATCACCCTCAGGTTGTTTATCAGTTCAAAAACATAACACAACAAGGCTGTATTGAGTTATTTCACTGATGGAAGTTCTAAAATAAACTCACATTTTGTTACGAAACAGCCTCATTAAAATGTTTAAATTTTTTAAATTTCATTTAAGCCTATAAAATTATATATTATCATTATATAATATTATATTATAAATTATATTATATAGTTGTCACGGTCCGTGACGTGAAGGAAGCAGGCAGGATGCAATCGCTGTAGAACGGTGAGTTTTATTTTCAAGGTGGTGAAACAGAACGGATGCCAGAAACATAAGGCTAAGGCTAAAGCTAAAGCTAAGGCGATGCTAAGGCTAAGACTAAGGCTAGAACATGGCATGAAACAAGAATGCTCTATCAGCGCTAAACATGGCAAGAAACAAGGATACTCTATAAGCGCTATCTACGTTTAAACTATATATATATAATTAACCGCCCCGTGTGAAGCACGGCTCACGGTATATATACACATCTGCTTCATTAGCCTGCAACTGCTAACAGCTGTGGGCAATACCATAACACACGTAACACATGACGAGACGGGACGAAGACATGACATCAACACGGAAGAAGCAGGCGCATGCGCGCTGCTTCATGAGGGAATCATGACAGAACGCCCCCCAAAGGCACTACTCCCGGAGTGCCAAGAGTCCTCCTCCTTCATTGGCGGCCCCGGGGCCCTGGGCTGAATGTCCCATGCACAGCAGAGAAAGCTGTTCCGCTGTCCAGCCCAGCTGAAAAGTTCGTCCTGCTGCCCTGCACAGCCAAGGAAGCTGTTCCGCTGTCCAGCCCAGCTGAAAAGGTCTTCCTGCTGCCCTGCACAGCCAAGGAAGCTGTTCCGCTGTCCAGCCCAGCTGAAAAGGTCGTCCTGCTGCCCTGCACAGCCGAGGAAGCTGTTCCGCTGTCCAGCCTAGCCGAGGAAGCCATCCAGCTGCCCTGCCCAGCCCAGTCTCAAGTTCCCCCCGCCCACCCCCTCCCCCCACAAGCCCCACCCAAAAATCTTACCCCCGCCCCCCATAGTCCAGTCTCAAGTTCCGGACATCCCAGTTCAGCCCACGTCCCAATCTACCAATACTGTGGAGGAAACTGCCCCAGTGATTTTTTGGTGGGGGCAAGGAGGACAGCAGAGCTCCAGCCTGAGGCCTACGGGGAGGTCTCTGCGGAGGAAGCTGTCCCGCAGTCCTGCGCCGCCGAGGACGTCGCTCCATAGTCCTGCACCGCCGAGGTACCTACCCTGAGTTCCAGTCCCACTGGGGATGCCACCCAGCCGTCCAGTCCCGCCGGGGGTGGTGCCCAGCATTCCAGAGCTGCCGGGGCGCCCATCTGCGAGAGACATTTCGGACAGGGCCCAGGACCCCCATTGGAGGGGGGTTCGTGGTGCTCCGGGAGGAGCACCTTTTTGAGGGGGATTCTGTCACAAGATGGCCAGCGGAGGGCACTATGGCACTGTGGTTCGTCTTCCAACAAGCCACGTGACTTTGTATTGTTCACTCGCTTCCGGATTAGCGTTAGCTTTATGGGTTACAGGTGTTTGTGTTTTGAGTTAATGACACTTGTTATTTAAACGCCGGAGTTACTTAGCACGGTGCTTGTTATTGTTTGTGTTTGTACACAAACTGTAAACACAAATTGTAGTCATTGTTATGTTCGTAGCGGTTGTGCCCAGAAGGATACTGCTCTATGCTACAGTTGCTTTGAGTTTTGTATTTCTGTTTAATAAAGAGTTTTGATCTGCACCTGCATCCGCCTCCCGACTACGAATCGTTACAATAGTGATATAAATGTCACTTTATCACCCCCAGAAACCCTCTCCCCCCAACAACCACCACTCACCATGGTGGTAAAAAGCTGCCCCATAACAGCCATACATCTAGTTGTGTTAAACACTAGATGGTCAAGGTTTGATTCCCAGTTAGGGAATGATATTTTTAAATTTTTTTTAATAAAGTTTCATGTTATATAAATGGACAGTCTATTTTCTAAAATCTGATAACGACAATGCAACAACAACAACAAGCATGAAGGAGATTCAAGCTGTGCTGCTGTTGATTGTCATGTATTGCTTTGCTAAAGAGGTAATTGAAAAAACACTGGAAAAGAGATGAGCAGTGGTAGTAAAGCGAATTCAGAGTGCTCATAATGGTAGACTTAAAGTAAGCAAACGGTTTTATCAGCTATTTCTGAGAAGACTGAGACGAACACACGCACAAGCATCTCTCTGCACTGTTTTCCTGTGTGAACAATGCCCAGCTTGCTAAACCGACTTGATATTTTAAGTATACTTTTTCAATGCGGGTCACCATTTCCAGCTCACGCTGTAGTTGGTTCTTGGCATAAATATTTATTAAATCCTGAACCTCGTCATCTGTCCATAGGTCATATTTTTTAAGGAACTCCATTTTGTTGATTTGAATAACAATAATCAACTGTTACTGTATGCGCCACAACCAATCAGCATGTTCAGCGCCCAAGGCCCACCCCCTTGGCTTTTGAAAAAGTACCACCTCCTAATTCGGGACTTTGCGAGGGCTAAATATTTTACCTGGAACTTAATTTAGACCCTGGTCCCTGTTGTGGACATACACTAAGTACCTACAAAAGTGCCTAGTTCCTAAGGAAAATTGCTGCAGTGGAAAAGCAGCATTAAATTTTAATATTGTTCATAGACTGAACACCCCCCTCTGCAACTGGATCTTAGACTTCCGGACAGGACCTCAGTCAGTCCAGAACTGGTGAAGAGCCAACAAAGATGGTTCTTGACTTCAGGAGAGTCTGTAGTAGCAACAAATCTCCACTGAATATCAAGGGTTCCTCTATGGCAGACCCTGCAGAGGATACCGAGGACAGCTGAGAAGATCATTGAGGTCTCTCTTCCCTCCATTACAGACTTTTACACCACACTCTGTATCCGCAAAGCCACCAGGACTGTGGATGACCCCATGCACCCCTCATACAAAGTCTTCACCCTCTTGCCATCTGGTAAAAGGTATCGAAGCATTCAGGCCCTCACAGCCAGACTGTGTAAAAAATTCTCCCCCAAGCCATCAGACTCCTCAATACCCAGAGACTGGACTGACACCACCATAGACACACATAGACGTACACAAACACACACACCAAAATCCCACAGAGAGCCGAACCCGGAATACAGAGCAAGAGATAGAGCAGCGCTCGTCTCCGGCTCCTTTTCCGGATCCATAACAGATGAACCTGAGACGGCTAGCTGCCTCGGAAGCCACCGGTCCAGATCTGCGAGGCTCTAAAACCTTGCAAGTCGCAAGCCGAGCTGCTTAATGTAGGCATTACCATGCGCAGCCTCACGAGGCTGCCATTGCATGCTACATCCTTAGACACTTCACCCAAAAAGTTTGAGCTATTCCCCGAGATGAAACGGGAGCAAGCCTTAACACACTTCCTGAATTCTCTCACTCGTATTTTTCTCTCTCACTCATTCCTTTTTTTCTTCTCTTTTTTTATAGGGATAGCAAAGTTCTGAGATTTAGAGAAAAGATAGCGAGGAAATGGAGCATCTTTTTGTTTCTTTACACAAACAACTGACATGCAGTCTTTCGCTGAAGATAATAAAGGCTGATAGGGCAGTTCACAGGTGCCATATTTATATCACGCAACACGCTTAATTGCCATGTCACCTGATCATGGCAGGCCTATAAATAGGCATGATTTTACACAAGCTTCAGATGCCAGTCACACTCGAGAGGCGTTCCCCATAGTGTTATGCTAAACAAAAGGTCGAACTTCCCTTTTAAAGGAAGCAGCAAGTATATGCCTGTTTGATGGTGAAGATTTACATCAACAAGTACAAGAAAAAAAATGTTGGGCTTCTTGACCTTATAATCTCTGAAATATATGATTCACCTCTAGGTTTACAGTGAATAAATTGACAGTTAAGTAATATCTAAGTCCATAACAATAAGGATTAAATATTGTGGTTGCATTAGGACTGCATATGTGCAGCATTTAAACCAATCTATAGCCTTTTTTCACAATGTTAATTTTTTCTAATCTCTTCCAAATAATTTAAGTGCCAATGTTTAATGATTCACAGATATACAGTATTTGATGTGGTTTTAGCTAGAGAATTCAATTACAGTACTTCTAGATCAACTGAGTAAATAAAGTAATTAAAAAAGTGTCATGCAATGGACTGGTGTGTCATCTAGTGTTTATCCCCACCTCACATACAGTTTTCCTGGGATTGGCATCATAGAGAAAACACACACACACACACACACACACACACACACACACACACACACACACACATTTAATTTTCCAAATAGGAAAAATACATGTTTCTATTCACATTGCATGTATCTATTACATATGTAATGTAAGCATTTCCTCTTTTCCATGTAAGCATGTCCATCTATCTCATATTCATTGATTTAGAAAGGAGTTTCACTGAACATATGTCTATTTCCAGGCGCACGGTGGTTTAGTGGTTAACACGTTCATCTCACACCTCCAGGGGCCATGTGTGTTCGGAGTTTGCATGTTCTCCCCGTGCTGCGGGAGTTTGCTCTGGATCGCTCCCCCCCCCAGCCCCCACCCCCCACCCCAGCCCAAAGACATGCAGGGTAGGCTGATTGTAGTGTCTGTAGTGCATGAGTGGGTGAGTGTGTATGTGATTGTGCCCTGCGATGGACTGGCACCTTGTGCCTGATGCTTCCTGGGATAGACTCCAGGTTCCCCGTGACCCTGAAAATTAGTAAGTGGTAGAAGATGGATGGATGGATGGATGGATGGATGGATGAATGTGTCTATTTCCAGAAATACTTTTTATGTTGTTATTGTAATTATTGTAACATAATATACTTATCCCTCGGATTGGCTCGAGGTTCCCCCGCGACCCTGAACAAGGAGTAAGCGGTAGAAGATGGATGGATGGATGGATGTATAATATACTTATTTAAAAATAATCTCACAGCTCCCGAGTGGTTCAACAGAAGAATGTTTGTCCTATCCCCAGAAGATTATGAATTCATATACCAACAATAGAATAGCCTTTCAATGGAAGTCAATAGAGCAACATTGGCTGCACTCTCTGGGGAGGAGGGTGGCAATACTGTCTCCCCTGTATGAATCAGAGCAACAATAAGCCAATCACTGGAGACCGCAGATGCTTTTATGCAGCTCTGGACCACATGATCAGCAGTTTAATATGAAGTGGTGGTATCAGGTGTCTTTGAGAAAGCACGTAAGCCTTCATCCTCCCTGGTTGATAGTTGTTGTATGACAATAGAGAGCTGGCTAGTGGGCCGGACTTGGCAAGACAGATAAAATTGGGGTGTGATGGTCAAATTTTGTCGATTACCCAAAAACACTTCATATTTAACATAAAAACAGATCTGGATTTTAACCAGTTGGAGGAAAAAAAAAAAAAACCCCCCGCGAAAAAAAAAAAAAAGCCCTTTTTTTTTTTTCAAAAAAAAAACAAACACCCCCCCCCTCCCCCCCTAAAAACCAAAAACAAAAAAACTAAAAGTAAAATTATAATATAAATTTTTTTTTTTTATCTAAAAACAAAAATAAATATAATATTATTTTTTTGATAACAAAATAAAAATAAAATTTATTATTTATTATTTTTTATCATCCATTTTTTCACTCCTTTCTTTGTGCGTTTTTTGTGGTTTTTTTTTCCCCATGCTTTTCTCCTTGCTTATTAACAATTAACCCCCACCTTTCTCTCCCCCACGCCAACACCAAACCACAAAAACATAAATACCACCTTTATAAACAATAAAAAAAAAAATAAAAAATAACCCCTGTTACACCCCTCCCATGCTGCCCTAGCCCTCCCCCCTGTTTGTGTGTTTTGGTGTTTGTGGTGAAGTGTTAATTGGTTTTGTTTTTTGGATGACCCCCACTACTAAATATGTCAAAACATTATAATTGTTGAGCCCCACCCACAAACAGCAAAAAAAAAAACCAAACACACACCCAAAAAATGAACCCCAACCGCTCTGTGCCTTTCTTCATTTAATTTTTTTTTATGTGACCCACCAAAACAAAAAGGCCACCCCGTTTTTTTGTTTTTTTGTTTGGTCCGGATCTGTTCATTAGAGACTGTCAGAGCTATTTCTCCAGCTTGAGCGAACCGTAACCGACCAAGGGACAGTTTGTACGGTTCATCACGTCTCGCTTTTGCGATCCGGCTCACGCATGGGCACAGCGAGTCGTGGCTACGAGACCCGGAGTGCTGGAGAATATCCAACAGTTCATGGACTTGTTTTTCAAGGAATTTGGAGAGCGTGGAATACACCACGACCTGGATAAACTGCTCGGAGATGTTATTTGGCCGACCGATGCAGGACCCCTTTTCCACGAACATTATGCACATGTGAGACAACAAGGGGAGGTAAACGCTAACACCACACCACAGCCGGCTGAGTCTCAATTCCCTGTCACATCTCTGTTCCCTGTCACGTCTCCAGTCCTCATCACGTCTCCCTTCCTCATCAAGTCTCCAGTCCCTGCCATATCTCCAGTGCATGTAAAGTCTCGGGTCACAGCCACGCCTCAAAGTCCAGTCACTGCCACGCCAGGTCTCAAGTTCAAGCCATGTATCCACGCCAAACCACAGGTTCCAGTCCCGGCCACAGTCACGCCTCCAGTCCCGGCCACAGTCACGTCTCCAGTCCGGGCCACAGTCACGTCTCCAGTCCGGGCCACAGTCACGCCTCCAGTCCAGGCCACAGTCATGCCCCCAATCCAAGCCACGCCTCAAGTTCAAGCCGAGGCTGAGTCACAGGTCCGAACCGAAGCTGAAGCTCAAGTTCAGCCTCAAGCTCCTACCATGTTTCAGGTTCCAGCCATTCCTCAAGCTCCAGGCACAATCACTCAGAGTAGCTCCGTCAAAACTACTGAAGAGGGCTCATCTGTGGAGTCACAACTACAAGCAACACAGGTTTTGCTGCAAGAGGAGACACTCCGGAAACGGGTTCTGAGCATACAGCTTTGTCAACTAGAGGAGGAACGTAATCGACTAAGGGAGCTCCTGTAGGAGGAAAAGGAGAGAAGGAACAGTGCAGAGAACCAGCTTCACCACGTCCAGACACAGTCTCAAGCTCACAGCGTCCACGTCCAGACACAGTCTCAAGCTAATAGTGTCCACGTCCAGACACAGTCTCAAGCTCACAGCATCCACGTCCAGACACAGTCTCAAGCTAATAGTGTCCACGTCCAGACACAGTCTCAAGCTCACAGCGTCCACGTCCAGACACAGTCTCAAGCTAATAGTGTCCACGTCCAGACACAGTCTCAAGCTCACAGCGTCCAAGTCCAGACTCAGTCTCAAGCTCAACCCATGTCTCTCACTCCACCCACAGCCACATCTTTCGCTCCAGCCACAGCCACGTCGCTCGCTCCAGCCACAGCCACGTCTCTCGGTCAAGCCACAGCCACGTCCCTGGCTCACGTCATGCCTCTAGCCACGTCCCTGGCTCACGTCATGCCTCTAGCCACGTCCCTGGCTCACGTCATGCCTCTAGCCACGTCCCTGGGTCACGTCATGCCTCTAGCCACATCCCTGGCTCAGGCCATGTCCCTTGCTCAAGCCATGTATCTAGGCCGAGCCACGCCCCTGAGCCCTGTTCCGGCCACGCCCCTGAGCCCTGTTCCGGCCAAGCCCCTGAGCCCTGTCTGTTCCGCTGGGTACGCCACCCAGCCTGCCGGTTCTGCTGGGGACGCCGCCCAGCCTCCCGGTTCCGCTGAGGACGCCGCCCAGCCTCCCAGTTCCGCTGGGGATGCCGCTCATCCTGTCTGCCCAGCTGTAGACCTTGCTCCGCCAAAAACAGCGTGCGGTTTCCTGGTGCTGTAGGGGACATTCAGGGCCCCAGGGCCGCCAATGAAAGGGGAGGACTCTTGGCACGGGAGGAGTGTCATTGGGGGGTGTTGGGGGGTATTCTGTCACGATTCCCGGGGGCGCGCTGGCGCACATGCGCATGCTGTTTCATGTGTGACGTATGCAGAAGTGCTCGCAGCTGGAAGATATCGCGGGCTAATGACCGCGCGGGTGAATGCTTGGACTTATGTGTGCATTTATGTACGCCTGCCACTCATAGCGTGAGTGCAACTTCCGCATTTGTTTCATGTCCGTTTTATGCCATAGCCTTAGCGTTAGCTTTAGCCAAAGTTATAATCTAGTTTAGCTTAGTTGTAGAGAGAGCTTTGTTTCTGGTTCTGTTTTTGTTTGTTTCATCACATGTAAATAAACCTCAACGTTCATACTGCGAATGTATCCTGCCTGCTTCCTGCCATCACGCCACGTGACACCGGGCCTTCATCTGAGCCATTCCTGACTGGTGTATCGTGAGAAAGGGTTCTCCACATCTTCACACACATTATGAGTAAGTTTTTATTTTATATCTGCATTTCTGTTTTATAATCCTTAATGCTTGCATTTATTTTACCTCTTCACTTTACTATAGTTTGTTTTTCGGTTGTCTGCATACACATCAGGCCTTGGTTAGTGTGTACATGTGTCTTTTTGCCTGTGCATTATGTCCGGTTCTAGGTCTTATTGTAAATAACAAAATCAATCTAGATGTTACATCTAATATGGAAATCCTAATCTAATACAGTTATTTCTCTCATGTGTCCCAGGTGAGTGTCAGTCTTTCTTATCTCCTTTACTGGAGGGGCTGGATTTGGATCTAAACACTCGCTATCAGCTTGTACATCTCACTACCGACCTCACTATGCTGATCGAAGTTCTTCGTACCCCCTCTGGAAACGCAGGGTTCCCCCCTCCTCTCAGATACAGAATCTGCCCAGCAAATGTGTGTGGATGCCTCCACCCAGACAGAACCTCTACCCACTTTCACTTCCTCCAACTACCAGACTGATGGTGACACGGCCTTTTCTGACCCGGCCTCTGATTACTCTCCCTCTTTCTCACCTGCCAGTCCTGAGTACTCCCCCCGTACACCTCAGCTGGATGTCGCATGTCCCAAGGACGTACCCCTCCTCACCTTTACCTTCGATTCTCCCCCTTTCGCTCTACCTCACCCACAGATTACCATCACACCAGCCACGTGGATTCTTTGGATTCCCAATAAAATTACATATACTCATACTTGGTCTCCATCGTGTTTATTTCATATCTGATTTATATCCAACAGGAGATATTCCAAAAATTATAGATATCACACACCAACACATCACAAAATCAGTTCTTATGTACTCTAAATGAAACACATTCTCCAGTTCTACATTCACATTGTTTTGTAACAACTGCTAAATTATTTTATCACATCTATGAAAATATGTGCCTGACTGAGCAATCCAACATTGCTCATCTTTTGTTTTCTTCCATCTGTTTATCATTCAATTTCGATTTGTACTGTTGCACACTCCTCTGCACTGTCTCCCAACCAGTGGAGGGTTAAAGAGGGTCAGGATGTGGGGGAGACACAAATTATGAGATACAAATTTGTGTAGACACGAGGGGGGGTGCTCAAGAGGCACAGCAGTAAAGGAATACAAAGCAATACTGTTTGCCACTGATTAATAGTGGTGTGGTGGTAACCATTATGACCTAATAATTGAATATGGATGAAAAAGAAAAAAGAAAAATGGATGGATGAACAGGGACACAATGTATGAGACAGAGGATATACCTATAGTAACAAAACAAATGAGAAGGCAGAAGGCATTGTATTGCAACTGTAGGCAATACAGTTATGTGATGTGCAATTCATGACCTAACTAGCTGGCATTCATGCATATGAAGACAATCTGTCAGGGCTGGTGTGATCTGTAGAGTACAAATATTCTGCAGAGCTTTAGTAGAGGTGGACGAATCTGGAAAATGGAAGGTTAAGTAGACTTTGGTCTGACCATGCCTACAGTATCTAAGGATCAGAGAATCCATTCGTGCATTTAATCATTGCCAAATAATGGTGTGCCGTCTCACCAAATATCTTATTGACATAAGGCTCAAGGCATGTGTTTTTTTTCTTTTAATAATGATGTAATTTACTCATTATTAATTTGATTGCCTGAAACACTGGAGATGGAAGGACTGGTATGCTGGACCAGCAGGAAAGTCTGTCTAGTATGCGGTCTGCTCTAGGCAAAGTTTAGAAATTTTTTTTGTCTGTAAAATTTATGTTTCTATAAAATCAGGTTTCTATAATTGTGAAAGGGAACCTGGCCCCAGCATCTTTTCTCCACTATTGGCTGTTACGAACCGGCTAGCAGATGGCACTGTGGCTCGTCTCCGGACAAGTCACATGACATTGTTTTGGTTCGCTAGCTTCCAACATTGAGCAGTTAGCTTTAATGACTTTGATTGGCCACAGGTGTTTATGTTTTGAGTTTGATTATGTTTGGGATTTAAACGCATTGGTTACTGAGCACGTCGCTCTGTATTATTGGTTGTAGTATGTGTAGCGGTCATATCGTTTCTTTCACATTATCAAAGTTAGTCCTTTGTTCCTCTCATTGCCTCTGGTTATGTAACTTTGGTGTTGTAGTATAAGCTCACCCAGAAGTCTGTAATCTGACAATAATTATGGATAAATATAGACATAAGAAATCAAATACAAATTGTGCTGGTCAGCTAATCTACATATCAGTGGTTATTATGTCAATACACTAGTTAAACTAGCTAGATACTTAACTAGTGAATTAGCATGCTAGTTAGAATGCCAGTATAGCTCAGAGCAGGCACTACAATTGAACTCAAAGTATTCTTTTTATTGTCTGTATAAAATATTCTTTATATTCCAATGCCTACAATGTGGGCATAATAATGACATTGTGAATTTACCAATTTAACTTGTAAAGGGAACTGGCTCTCAACAGCCAAACATATCTTTGCTTAATTATTCATGCAGCTTTTGAGGGGAGAGGAAATATTGTGCCATTTTGAAGGTAACAACACAAAGAGAGCCAAAGAGCAGAGACAGTTTGCTGCTCATGTGTCTGGGAGGGAGAGTTACCTTTCACAATAAGAGGAAAAAAGAGTGAGAGCACAGGTGAATTTGTTCATTAATAACCTTTTATGACATGGTATTTGATGAAAAATACTGTGCTGTAGTAAATAATCCATAATGAGACTTCCCACTTATGACTGTAGAAGCAGCAGTGTTGCCAAGCAGCAGTGTTGCCAATCTTTTTGGTGATAATGATTTACATCAACAAGTACAAGAGCAAGGTTCTTAGTTTTATAATATATGAAATATCACTCGAGATTCACTGCTGGGTGTACAGTGAATAAATTAACTTTTAAGTCATTTCTATCCAAGCCTATAATCACACTGGCATAACACTGTACTAGGACTGCATATGTGCAGCATTTAATCCAATCTAACATGTAAAACATAGATAAATTGCATCATTATTACTGAAGATAATAGATTCCTTTGTTCAAAGACAATCATACAACAGAATAAACATTTATTATATAATCTGTTCTCAGTGTCTTATCTGTGACAGTCAATTGAATGGTCACTATTAAATAAGCCACAGAAAAAAGCTGGGCCTTTATCTACAGAATTCAATAATAGTGTTTGTCTAACATTAGACCTATTACGTGAAAGTAAATAAAACACAATGTCCTACTATGGTGTGTGTGTGTTGCAATCATTAATTCAATAGAAACTTTAAAGTTAAGTGTACCCAGCTTCATTGAATTAATCCATTTTCTATACCACGTATCTTACACAGAGTCATGGGGAGCCTCTTGAGGCTCGCCTCCATTTATGTAAAATAAATCCAATTCATCATGCACTTCAGCCTAGTGGGAAGCAGAGCAGTCTTTCATTAAGAGGGATGTTTGATAATGTATGCAATTTATGTCTTTTTCTATTAAACTCAACGATCTTCTGTGCCTTTCTTTTTTTACGTAAGCACTGATGTCTTATATGCATAAAAACAGTCAAGGAGAGAAAGTTGAATCATAGCAACCAGTATCATATCTATATGCCTTTCCATATATTGGAAAAGACCACATACATTAAAGGCTGGCACAAGAGGGGAAAATTAAATGTTACTGCAGAAGAAGACACATTAAAGGCCTCTCCACTGATCTGGCAACTGGTTATATCCAAGCCTTAGGGTGTTGTATTGTACAAGCAGCTTTGGCTGTGATGTGCCATTTCCATTAAGAGTCCATTGCTTTTTTCTGCACTGGATTGTCTTTTTTGATGATGGTCATTAGCCTTTGTATGTTATAATCTGAGAAAGGGTTGGGGTGTGAACCAACCCTTCAATGTCATATTTATGAGAAATCCAATGTAGAAATTGTGGAAACAACAAACGGTGGACTCAAAGTTACAGATGCAACACTGTCAAACTATAATAGCTATAGTTTGCAGCACAGACCCTGCTTGGCTAGATAGCAATCTATGCAATGGCAGATACGATTAAGTCGATGGCAATATTAGCATGAAAGTTGAAGCTTTGGAGCCCTATCTGTTTGAGGAAAGGTGTACTGATGAGGAGGTAAGACAACCAGACAGACTAAAAGACTACAGCACTGCTGCATCTTTAGATAGAGGTGAAGCAAGGTCTGCATCCCACTAGTCCAACTATCAGTAGGTAGTCAAATGACATTGGGGTAATGTAGAAGACCATTAACCAAAGAAAATAGACCAATATGTCATTGAAACAAGTTTAGACTAAACAAGTCAGCTTGGAATTTCATTAGAAAAATAAATCTTTGATGCCACAAAATCACGTTATTTACAAAGATTAATATTCACATTTTTCTTGGTGAATTTTACCTTTACTAAATAACCTGTAAGAACACATTTACTTTTATGTAAAGAAATTGCAAGTTAGAGGATGTTTGTCTCCTACAAATGTGCATTTTATTCCTACATTTTAATTCTTTCTCTCGCTCTCCTGACAGATACCCATTTTAACTTCAGGTTAGTCTATTCATCACTACTGCACATAACACATATTTTATGTAATCAGTAAACAGTTCAGGTATTTTTCTGTTCAAGGCTGCACAAGGATGTCCTCCTGCCAGAAAAGATTCAATGACTCATGAATCATGTGTTAAGTGTCCTCAGTACTGCATTGTTCAATAAACGTAAACTCAAAAATACAGCTTTAATTGAATTTCACCCTAGGACACAATGCCTATAAATTAACTGTCCACTAGAAGATTCTGTATCACAGTTTTTAAACTAAATTCAAGAGGCCCAAGAAACAAGGTGTGTGTGTGTGTGTGTGTGTGTGTGTGTGTGTGTGTGTGTGTATTTTAAATAAGCCTTTAGAAGAAGCCCCACGTTTCCCGGTTTCTTTTTCACATGAATGAAAACTATCCTATATTTTATTTGTTAAAAAAATATAACCTCGCTAAAGAATCTAAGGGTGAAAGTGCTGGCCAAGCATGTTTCCAGACCAAAACCCTATTGAGCATCTGTGGGGCATCCTCAAACGGAAGGTGGAGGAGCACAAGGTCTCTAACATCCACCAGAGTGGAAAAGGACTCCAGTGGCAACCTGTGAAGCTCTGGTGAACTCCATGCCCAAGAGGGTTAAGGCAGTGCTGGAAAATAATGGTGGCCACACAAAATATTGACACTTTGGGCCCAGTTTGGACATTTTCACTTAGGGGTGTACTCACTTTTGTTGCCAGCGGTTTAGACATTAATGGCTGTGTGTTGAGTTATTTTGACGGGACAGCAAATTTACACTGTTACACAAGCAGTACACTCACTACTTTACATTGTAGCAAAGTGTCATTTCTTCAGTGTTGTCATATGAAAAGGTATAATCAAATATTTACAAAAATGTGAGGGGTGTACTTAATTTTGTGAGATACAGTATGTAGTAACCCCAAAAGGGTGTGCTTAGGACGATTCTAAGGGCCCTGGTCAGGGGGCCCAACAGAACCCCATACTGTCCTGTATGATTTTGTTATTTAAATTGCCTGTTTGCACAATAATCTATTAAGAAGCATGCCTTGAGAATTAATGCCTTCAGACTGGGTGTGTCAGTGCATGTGCGTGTCCACTTAAGAGGATTATTCAGAAATGTGGTGTGAGTTGTTACATCAGGTAGATGGCATAAAATAGAAAATAACATAAAATAGACATTCTATCAGTTACTCACCCAGATGTTTATGCTTGGAAATTGGAACACAATATTTACAAGAATGTATTTTTTGCATGCAATCGAGCAATAGTAATGGAGCATTAACCTTCAAAATCACCAAGCAACAGTAAAACTAGTCCAGTGTTGTATATATTCAAGCTTTTCGAAGCCTTTTGAACAGCTTACTGTGAGGAATCAATCGAAATTTTATGTAATCATATAAATCTGCTTTAATTGTCCTGAGTTAGTTTATGAGAGAAGTGTTGTAATGTTGTCCAATTCGTAATTGAATCGTTTGTTTGAGCCTTTTAATTTCAATGAATTGGAAAATTCAGTTGATAAAACCAGTCTGAATGATTAATTTATGAATAGCACCAATTTGAGTCTCAAGTTCAACTCACTGATTCAATGATCCTGTCACTGTTTTAGCTAATTTCCACATTTCTTTCTGGAGCTGCTGGTGTGTGAAACTTATTATTATTCATAGAGTGAATAATAATAATAATAATAATAATAATAATAATAATAATAATAATAATAATAATAATGTTCATTGTTCTTAGTACTTGGGGAATAAGTAATTACAAATTGACAACTTGTAAAAACATCCAGACAGAGTTTCCATGGTGTGTGTGTATGAGAGAAAGAGAGAATACCATTAATTACTTGTACTGTACATATAGTTATTTGTATAGAACCCATGTATAAATGCACAATTTCAGTTAATTTAACGAACTGTTCAAATTTAGTTATTTATAGTCTCTTATTGAATATGCAATAGTTTTTATGATTATTGATAATTATTGTTGTTACACGCAATAAGAAAAGATATTTGGGGGGGTTGGGGCCCGAAGTACAAATTAGCAAAGGGACCCAGAAACCCTAGCGGCGCCCTTGGAGATGTGGGATACAAAAAAAAAAAAAGAGAGAGAGGGAAAAAAATGAAAAGAAAAGATCTACGTCAATCAATATGCGTCACCACTCACCGTTTAGTAAGGCACCCGCCTCCATCCGCGCGGGATATAAATGCGCACCAACTTTGGTGCGCTCTCGCATATATAGGCGGAGCACAGAACAAAGTCTGCAGTTACCCTTTTAGAATTCTATCCAAGACAGATAAAACATAATAAGCGTATTTTCTGTGAACGCCTCGTCTCTTATGGAGTAATTCCAAATTCTTGTAAAAGTGACAAAACGCGTGTGAAAAGTATGGATCTAAACGGCACACTAATAGAGCTCGATTCCCTAAAATTGCGCGTCTTGACGGAACAACTTGTGGCGCGCGCGAATAATTCGGCGCCGCTTCGTCATAACGAGACGGATTCCGCTCCTCAGGAGGACTTGGACGTGAACACAGACATTTACTCTAAATTGCTCGTCACCGTCATTTACGTGGTCTTGTTCGCTATTGGTTGCCTCGGGAACTCTATAACTCTGTACACCCTGTTGACAAAGAAGTCTCTTCAGAACCTGCAGAGCACTGTGCACTACCACCTGGCGAGCCTGGCCGTGTCTGATCTGCTCATCCTCCTGTTCAGCATGCCCGTGGAGCTCTATAATTTCATCTGGGTGCACCACCCGTGGGCTTTTGGCGCGGCCGCGTGCAAAGGATACTACTTCCTGCGTGACGGGTGCTCGTATGCCACGGCTTTCAATGTGGCGAGCCTGAGCGTCGAGCGCTACATGGCCATCTGCCACCCATTTAAGGCGAAAAGCGTGATGTCGCGCAGCCGCACCAAGAAGCTGATCAGTGGCATGTGGGCCACTTCCTTCCTGCTCGCCACACCGATGCTCTTTACCATGGGCCAGAGGAACGTGGACAGTGAACCCATATGCACCACCATCGTGTCCTCGGTCACAGCCAAAACTGTTCTTCAGGTGAGTAGCTAAAAACTTTGGAAGCCAGTAAATGATTCGTTCATTAATTAATTAATTAATTCATTCATTCATTCATTCATTCATTCATTCATTCATTCATTCATATATTCATAGATTGATTAATACATAAATGCATTTATTATTTGTCATATTCTCTGTTTGTTTACCTCATTTTGTTCATATAGTTTAAATATTGTGTCTTTTTGACTATTCTTGTGTATAATAAGGGTGAATTCAGATATACTACAGTACTGCATCAGGTCACAGCCGAAGCTTATGTTTGTCCCTTACAGAGGAACATGTTTGTCTGATAGAAATTAAATAACTCATGTGAACTCATATAAGGGGGTCCGTTAAGCTGATTAGCTGTTTAAAATGTAATCATTGTCAGCCAATAATTTGTTGTTAAAAATGTTTTCTTATGCATTAATGTAATCTAAATATGATACATTTATTGCAAAATAGAATTGCACCAAGGAAACATTTTTCTTAATTTACTGTATCCATATGATTTGATGATCATGATGAGTTGATGGTGATGCTTTGTTTTAACCTGTGTTATGCTTCTATTGCAAGAAATTAATTATAATTTTACTTACCTTTTAGTGGTATTTTCTAAATTATGAATGATGTTATTGCTGTAAGAAATTAATGATAAAATTTTGGTTAGGCAAAGATCTTAATATAATTTTTACTTTGGAGATTTCTTCAATGAAAATGTGTGTACCAAATAGCCAAAAATGCTGTCACAAATTACCAAAGCACATTAAAAATGCTTGTACATTTTACCTTGTACAATGTACAATGACCATGGCATGATTGTTGTTGCCAAATGGGGGTGGTTTGAGTATTTAAGAATCTGTTGTGCTCCTTGAATTTTTATGCACAGCAGTCTTTAGCATTTAAACAGAATAGTGCAAAAAAACCACTCTGTGAGGATCAGTTCTGTGGAGGGAAATGTGTTGTTGGTGAGAGAGGTCAGAGGAAAATGGCCAGACTGATTGAAGCTGACAGAAAAGCTACGGTAACACAAATAACCACTCTTTACCACCGTGGTGAGCACAAGGCATCCCAGGATGCACAAAACATTGAACCTTAGAGTGGATGAGCTACAACAGCAGAAAAATATATCACGTTCCACTCCTGTCCGCCAAGAACAGGACTCTGAGGCTATCGTGGGCACAGACTGACCTAAACTGCAGATATCTTCAGCTAAGTGATCTTCAGCTATCCAGTTTTGGTGAACCTGTACTATTATTAAAGCTCTCGACCTGCACGTGCATGATTTTATGCATTGCACTGCTGCTACATGATTGGTGAATTAGATAATTACATGAATGAGCCGGGGTACAGGTGTTCCTTATATTTAATGAAGATAAAGTTAAATAATTTTAAGTAAAAAAAAAAAAGGTCAACATTTTCAAATACTTGTTCCTTCTTTATCGTCAAATAATAGCTAAACAAAGCTATGAAATAAACCAAATATACCAATTCAATTACTGGTGAGTGTGGTCCAATAGTACAGGATATGATTACTATGCCAGAGATTGTGGGATCGAATTTTTTCCTTATGTCTATATTTTTATCACAATAAAACCAAATCTCTCCAAGAAGGACCTCGAAACTGTTATTCTTGCATCTATAGCATCTCGGTTGGACTATTGTAATTCACTCTATATTGTTTTCCCTAGAACAACTGTTGATCGTTTGCAATTGGAACAAAATGTGGGAGCTAGACTATTGACTGGCACTAAAAAACGTGCGCACATTACACATGTGCTCGTTTCTCTTCATTGGTTACTGGTCAAGTTCCTTGTTTATTTTAAAATTTAGCTTTTTGTTTTTAAAGCTCTGCATGGACTTGCTCCACAGTATATTTATGATCTTCTCACTCCATACACTGTTTCAAGACACCTTCAATCATCCAGTCAATTACTACTCTCACTTTCTTTAGCCTTTAGCCTTAAAACGTGACCGGGCTTTCTCAGAGGCTGCTCCTAGGCTTTGGAATAGTCTTCCTCTCCACACTAAATCTTCCCCTTCCATTTCTGTGTTTAAATACTCTTTGAAGACTTAGTTGTATTCTTTGTGTTTTAATTGAGGGTGTACATTTTTTATTGGTCCTTTTTTTGGTTTTTGTTTACTCTTTTAATTTGTTTTAATTCTGTTTCATATTTCTTGTATAGCACTTCGGTTTCAACATCTGTTGTTTTACATGTGCTTTATAAATCATTAAACAAAACTAAATGTAGAAACAATATAGCTCCACGATTTCTACTTCCGGAACCCATCTGTTGCATTCTGAAGTAGTGAAGGATTTCATCCATTTATTTAATTAAAATGAAAGTTGTTATTACACACATTTCTGTGTAAACATTAATAAAGGTAAAGTTAAATAAAGTTTTTTAAGTACACTAGCTGTCAAAAGTTGCGAAACACTTGCTTATTCTAAAAAAATGTTTTCACATTTTAAAATGATATTAACGCCAGCAAAGCTTCTCTGTGAAATAACACAATGGATTAAGTCTGTGTACTTAATCTTTAATGGAATGAACCACAATCCCATGAAGCATTGTGAATGACATAGTAAAATTTAAAACTATGCATGAATATAATAAAATAATGCTTTGTGATATTATTTTACAATGACAGAAATCATTGCCTACTCCAAATGCAGCATGACATTTTTCATCGTCAGAACACTGAACGAATATTGTCAGCGCTTATGATAAATTGTTTGTGATGTTCCTCATTTGTATGTCCTTTTTTAATCACTTGCTAAATGGAAAATATGTTACTATAACTGCAATTGATAATTTCTTACTGACCTATTTTCACTGTCCCACCAGTTACAATTATGACCAAGAAATAAAAGGGTTTTTTTAGTTATTGAAAGTATCAGAAATTTTTACAAACTTTTTTTTTTTACAAAAAAAAAGGAATGCAGTTTGTTTCACTGGCCAATTCAGGGAGTAAAATGCACCTGCTCACTTACTGTAGCTTGAATAGTTTATGGGTCCCTATGGATCCACCTGCAAACTTAATCGCCGATTAATGGGTTCACTTGCCGAAATTTCATCATTCGACACGTATTGCGAGTCACCAGTTCAAGGATCTACATCAGCAGTTTCTCCTTCACCCCTTTAATCTTCAGAAATGTCCCCATTCTGTCTGAGACTGCCTGAAACCCCAAACATTTCTTCAAATTCACAACATCATGTTTGCCGGTCTCTCCTCCTAGGTGTGATTGTACCCGATATGCGTTTAAATGTGTTGAACAAATGAAATTTAAATAAAAGTTCAGTTAAAATGCAACCATTGATATTCTCTTAAATTGTAAACAAGATGTGGAAATTAGACATGAAAATGACATGAAAATGCAGGTTATAACATATACTAATAAAGCATGTGATTTGGGAAAAAATAGCTTTCAAAAAGAGAACAGGGCTCACACCTTAAGTTTTTTGATCAAGAAGACTAACATATTCAACATAGTTGGTTTCACAAGAGACCTTTGGCAAGTTACTACATTTCCATCAGCACTGAATACCCTCTCAGTGGGTGTACCTGTTGGTGGGGATGCAGAAGTACTATTTTGCTAATTGACAAATGTTAGGGAAATTCACCCCCTGTACCTTCATCATGTGAGGGAATTGCTGTCATGATCTGCTACTGGATCAGGCAAGTAGTTGTTTAATTCAGCCTTGATTTTCTCTTTGTCAGAAAGACTTGTCAGCTCAGCAGCTGGTTTCTTGAAAAAGCTTCCAAGACTCCTCCTCTGCTTCTTTGATGCATTCTGGGCTTCTTTTGTAGATGCAGCTGGTGTTTCAGGGGTACCAGAGCCAGCGTCACTTGGCGTGGCAGAAAGGAATTCCACCTCTCTGACTATTCTGGCTTTGATGACCAAGATCTCTTGACTCCTATACTGAATGCAGAAACGTGAATCAAGAATTGTTGCCATGTTAATCAGTTCTGGAACCTCTGGGTCACTGTATTTGGTGTTCATGTAATCCAGTATTGAACTTTTAATTGTCTTGGTGAGCTCTGTGTCTTTCCCCTGCAGCAGCTTAATGTTGAATACATTTACATGTTTTCATTTAGCAAACGCTTTTATCCAAAGCAACTTACAAATGAGAAAATACAAGCAAAGCAATATATCAAGATCCACCATACAAGATCCATTAATTGAGTTCTAGAAGAAGCAAAGTGCAATGAGTAGAGGTGTAAGTGCCAGAGTAAGTTATTAAATATATTAAACATTTTAAATTTTTTTAGTGGTTGATTAGGTGTTCATGGAAGATGTGGGTCTTTAGCTGTTTCTTGAAGATAGGGACAGCTTCTGTGGTTCAGATTGAGGTTGGAAGTTCATTCCACCACTGAGGGATAGTTAGTGTGAAGGTTCTGGAAAGGGACCTTGTGCAACGCTGAGTAGGCACTATTAAGGTCATTGATTGATCGCAGATTGTATGAGGGAACATAAGCCTTCAGGAGAGTGTTGAGGTGGGAGGTGATCTTATTCAAATGGAAAACAAGATAATTTTTCTTACCTCATTGGCAGATAATTTTGCTTGTTTTAAGCAAAAACTGAATTTAGATTTTTTTTTTTCAGAAAACAAGATATAATATCTTGCACAATTTTATTTAGCTAGTATTTACTTCTTGATGTAACATCACGGGACTTGAAGCGGACATAGGTGCAGATCAAAGTCTTTATTATAACTTCTCAGAATACACACAGGTAACGTGGTCTAGACAGGCTTTTAACACGAGTTTGGATGCGAAGCAAGGAACTGAAACAGGACATGGAACCAAGCATACATAGAATTACGTAACGTCTTCAACACTCAAATACTCATACAACATAACTAACGTAAATACTGCGTGACGTGCACAACAACACGAGGGCTTTATATATATATATATAATATAATTAAACTAGAACATAGACATCTGGGGCAAATTAGAGACATCCTAAAACATAATCCAATACCCGAACAGGAAGGGAACAAAACCAAAACAAAAGGTACGTGTTCAGTCACGTGCACGCGTGCACTCAGAAGCCGCGTCGCAGTGCCATCTGCCAGCCATGGTGTAACACTTGATTTAAGAATTTTTTTATATTTGGACTGGAAACAAAACCAAAATACTAATACTAAATGGAGTAAAGATTAAGCTCATGAAGCTCATGTTTGCTCAGTGTGCACGCATAAAATACACTGACACTAAGAGAGAAAGTGTAAGCTTACCAATAGCAATGTGTAGACAATGGCCAAAGCAAGACAATGTTCACAGTGATTACTTTTACTATATTAGCTCCACTGTACGTTGTCAGGCACACCTGTTTCTCCTTGTCTAAATCCCATTCGTGAATAAACTGCTTCAAGCCACTTGCAATGTTTTCAACCGTGTAGTCGTTTGTATAAAAAAAAAAAAAAAAACTTGTCTGCACACAACAGCTATTCAAACTCCAGTCACTTGTTATGTAGTGGACCATGAGGCTAATGTATTGCTCGGTTACTCCACATGTTTGTAGTCAAGGCATAGAACTCCACCGTAGACAGCATTGTTTGTAACCTACGATGGCACTCTTCATACATAGCTGGCAGGCAGGGTCCTTCTAGAGAAATACTTCCTTGAAGGCATGCTATGTCTTGCGTTCAGTTTATGGATCTTTTGCTTGAATCCTTCCTTCTTGACAGTTTGGAATGGCAACATGTCTTTTGCCAAACAAAACGCCACTGCCTCTGTCAATTCGGTCCATTGTTTACTTTGCTTATCATAAGGAATGCAATTAGCAAATCTGCTGACAATTTTCGTCTGTGAGTCAGAATTTAAAACTTTAGGCCTGCTTGACGTTGGTGTCTGTCTCCTCGCACATCTTCAGACTTTCTTCATACTCAGGTTTTTTGAGAACAGATTGGATATGTAACCTTTTGTAGCCACTGTTTTTTTTGGAAAAAAAATTGCATATTACTGTCATTTGCTAAACATCTGATTTACTGTAACCAAACCAGTTCCATAATGTAGAGGTAGCTTCTCGTTTAGTGATAAACTCCTCCTCAGCTTCACATCCATCTTCTGCCATAATTGTTTTTGCTCTGCATATGAGCACGCTGAAATAAGTCATCAACTAGGCTTGATCATTATTATCGTGGGAAGACTCCTATTGTGGGGAGAATATCTACTCGTACCTATATCGCAAATGATGTTTTCACCCATCCCTATAGCATACTGTAAGTCTCTTGAGGCCAGGGGCGTGACGTACCAGCTAGCCTCTGTTACTGTTCAATGAAAGTATAAAATTAGTCACTATAACATTAAGACTAATAAAACAGTGGTCAAATATCAGAGCCATATAAATAACATATTGGCAATCAAGATGGTGTAATTTGTTTAACTGTTCAATGTAATCTAATGTCATGTTAACTACACCTTTTAGAAATCAGTGTTTGCTCAAAGAATGTATCACAACTGCCTCCAAACGGTCTTGTCTTGGCAGCACTGACTGACTGAGTGACATACCACAGCGTACTGCGGTGTATTGAAGGATAATGTTCTCTTTCTCGTGAACTTTTAATGGCCACATCTGTAGGGTCAATCCTATCAATATTGAGCAAGATTAAGCTGGGTCTGGGCATCCCCCGCAGTCTCTACTGTTGAGGCTTATCGCAGCAGCCATAAGCAATGTCATAATGTTGGACCTATTGCACATGAGATCGTTTCAGTGGTGGCTGAAAAAATTTTGCCAACGTGCTCTGAGAATTTGGAGGTGTCCCCGGTTTTTAACCTTGGGTCACATTCTAGAGGCATCTCCTTATCACAAGACGGTAATGTCAGATGCCTCCCTCAAGGGCTGGGGTGTGGTCTTAGACAGCTATCCAGCTCACAGTCTCTGGAGTGGCCCTCATCTAGAGTGATATATAAATCGCCTAGAAATGTGTGCCGTATTCCTAGCACTGTAATTCTTTCTTCCTCAGTTGAGGTGTCACCACGTGTTAGTTGTGACAGAAAATACAGCGGTGGTCTCATATATCAATCACTAAGGACTGTTACATTCGTGCTCCCTTTTCAGGTGGGTGCAACTAATTCTTCTCGGTCATAGGGAAAGTTTTTGTCAGTGAGTACATTGTATAATGCAGGCAACCGGAATGTGGGTGCTAACATCCTGTTCAGGCAGGGCTGAGGCCTGGGGGTTGGAGGCTGCATCCACAAGTGGTATAGTACATTTGGTGGAGGTTCGGCCAAGTGGAAGTGGATGTGTTCACCCCTGAGGTGAAAACACACTGCCCGCTGTGGTTTGCCCTCACTCCTCCTGCACCATTAGGGCTGGACGCCGTGGGGCAGAGGTCATGTCTGTATGCCTTTTTCCCGATTTGCTCTGCTCTCACAAATTCTAGCTAGAGTTCTCCAAGACCGTCTATGTCTGCAGCAAGTAGCACCTTTTTGGCCAGCTTGTATATGGTTAATGGAGATAATACTCTGCCAGAGGGCACTCCACGGGAGATTCCCATTCGCATCACGACACTTCAGTGCTGTTACATTCATAACGCTTTCAAGATTAAGTTTATATCATATAATAATTACTAATGCAGATAAAACTTTCTGTCCATGCTAATTATGATCAACAACTCATCTCCCTTCTTTGCTCTGAACAACCATAATAATGTGTTACAGACATGACCGTTACAGACACTTCATATTAAATCATATGCATCGGTGCACATTTGTTTACCCAGATGCTTATGTTAGATGACTGACTTATTACTGCGATCTGTTTCTGGCTTACTGTATATCAGAAAATTTTAGAAATTTAATTTATTTATTTATTCTAGTAACATATAACAAATTAAATTATAACAACAATGAAAGCACCATGGGGATTTACAGATCACTACAATGTTATTGTTATTATAGTATTTGAATAAATGTGAGTGTGTCTCGGAGAGAGAGAGAGAGAGAAAAAAAAAAAAAAAAAAAAAAATATGCACTTATTTTTTTCTCTTTTTTTCTTTCCTTCTCCCCACACCGCCCCCTTTCTTGTTTTTTTTCTTTTTTTTTTTTTTTTTTTTTTTTTTTTTTTTTTTTTTTTTTTTTTTTTTTTTTTTTTTTTTTTTTTTTTTTTTTTTTTTTTTTTTTTTTTTTTTTTTTTTTTTTTTTTTTTTTTTTTTTTTTTTTTTTTTTTTTTTTTTTTTTTTTTTTTTTTTTTTTTTTTTTTTTTTTTTTTTTTTTTTTTTTTTTTTTTTTTTTTTTTTTTTTTTTTTTTTTTTTTTTTTTTTTTTTTTTTTTTTTTTTTTTTTTTTTTTTTTTTTTTTTTTTTTTTTTTTTTTTTTTTTTTTTTTTTTTTTTTTTTTTTTTTTTTTTTTTTTTTTTTTTTTTTTTTTTTTTTTTTTTTTTTTTTTTTTTTTTTTTTTTTTTTTTTTTTTTTTTTTTTTTTTTTTTTTTTTTTTTTTTTTTTTTTTTTTTTTTTTTTTTTTTTTTTTTTTTTTTTTTTTTTTTTTTTTTTTTTTTTTTTTTTTTTTTTTTTTTTTTTTTTTTTTTTTTTTTTTTTTTTTTTCTTTTTTTTTTTTTTTTTTTTTTTTTTTTTTTTTTTTTTTTTTTTTTTTTTTTTTTTTTTTTTTTTTTTTTTTTTTTTTTTTTTTTTTTTTTTTTTTTTTTTTTTTTTTTTTTTTTTTTTTTTTTTTTTTTTTTTTTTTTTTTTTTTTTTTTTTTTTTTTTTTTTTTTTTTTTTTTTTTTTTTTTTTTTTTTTTTTTTTTTTTTTTTTTTTTTTTTTTTTTTTTTTTTTTTTTTTTTTTTCATCAGGAGCAACTTGGGGTTCAGTGTCTTGCCCGAGGACACTTCGGCATGTGGAGTCACCCGGGCCGGGAATCAAACCGCGAACCGCCTACGATTAGTGGACAACCTGCTCTACCAACTGCGCCACAGCCGCCCCAACTTGGGTGTATGCTTAGGGTCATTGTCTAGTTGGATGATGAACCTTCGCACCACTCTGATGTCCAGAGCACTCTGGAGCAGGTTTTCATCAAGGATGTCTCTGTACATTGCTGCATTCATCTTTCCCTCAATCCTGATTAGTCTCCCAGTTCCTGCTGCTGAAAAACATCCCCGCAGCATGATGCTGCCACCACCATGCTTCACTGTAGGAATGGTATTGGCCTGGTGATGACGGGTGCCTGGTTTCTTCCTGACATGATGCTTGTCATTCAGGCCAAAGAGTTCAATCTTTCGTTTCTCATGGTCTGAGAGTCCTTCAGGTGCTTTTTGGCAAACTCCAGGCGAGCTGCCTTTTACTGAGGAGTGGCTTCCATCTGGCCACTCTACCATACAGGCCTGATTAGTGGAGTGCTGCAGAGATGGTTGTTCTTCTCCCTCCACAGAGACACGCTGGAGTTCTGTCAGAGTGACCATCAAGTTTTTGGTAACCTCCCTGACTAAAGCCCTTCTCCCCAATCGCTGGGTTTGGCTGGGTGGCAGCTCTAGGAAGAGGCCTGGTGGTTCCAAACGTCTTCCATTTATGGATGATTTAGGCCACTGTGCTCATTGGGACCTTCAGTGCTGCAGAAATGTTTCTGTACCCTTCCCCAGATCTGTGCCTCGATACAATCCTGTCTCTGAGGTCTACAGGCAATTCCTTGGACTTCATGGCTTGGTTTGTGCTCTGACATGCATTGTTAACTGTGGGACCTTTATATAGACAGGTGTGTGCCTTTCCAAATAATGTCCAATCAACTGAATTTACCACAGGTGGACTCCAATCAAGTTGTAGAAATATCTCAAGGATGATCAGTGGAAACAGGATGCACCTGAGCTCAATTTTCAGTGTCATGGCAAAGGCTGTGAATACTTACAGTGACCAAAAAAAAGTATGTGAACCCTTTGGTATTTCATGGTTTTCGGAATAAATTTGTCATAAAATGTGATCTGATCGTCATCTAAGTCAGGGGTATTGACAAATATAATGTGCCTAAAAGAATAACACAAAAAAAATATATTTAATTTCTTTATTGAACACACTCATTCAACATTCAAAATGGCAGTGGAAATAGTAAGTGAACCCTTAGAATTAATAACTGGTTGACACCCCCTTGGCAGCAATAAGCTCAACCAAGGCGCTTTCTGTAGCTGTGGATCAGACCTGCACATGGTTCAGGAGCAATTCTTCCTGACAGAACTGCTTTAGCCGGTCATGTTCTTTGGACGTCTCATGTGTATGGCTTTCTTCAAGTCATTCCATAGCATCTCTATTGGGTTGATGTCTGGGCTCTGACTCGGCCACTCCAAAAGGCGGATTTTGTTTTTCTGAAACCATTCTGTTGTGGACTTGCTCTGGTGTTTTGGGTCGTTGTCCTGTTGCATCACCCAACTTCTTTTTTTTTTTTTTTTTTTTTTTTTTTTATAATATAACAGTGAAGCTAAATATAATCAGAACAGTGAGATATTATACTTCCAGCACTAACTAGATTATCTTTTGGAGTCATATATGTATATATATATATATATATATATATATATATATATATATAAAATATGTAAAAAATAAATAAAATTCATTCAACCTCAGCTGCACCTATTTCCATATTTGGTCATAGGAGAGCAGTGGGCTAAATAATCAACCCTTAATATTTTAACCCTACAAGAAACACTGGAAACCACACACACACTAAAATAGGTCTGCAGGGGGAAAAAAAGATTTTTCATTTAAAGGCTATAACCACAAATAGCAATTTGCTGAACTTTCACAGTTCCTCAACCTCAGATACTTCACTTGAGTTCATACTTTGGTCACATTTGTCTTAACCAGACTTCATGTAGATATTTCTGGCAAATCTAATGTGACTGAATAACTGAACTATTTGTCTTTTCCAAATCAAGGAACCCATTTCATTATCATATTTCCGTTTTCTATCCCATTAGGTGAATGCATTCCTGTCATTCGTTGTTCCCATGGGACTGATCTCAGTGCTGAATGGAATCATTGCCAGTCAACTTCTGCGTATGTTTCATGAGGCAGCTCAGGACAACCATGTCTGCGTTGTTGGCGGTAATGCCACTATGCTCAGCGTTGCTGTGGAGCCCAATCGTGCCCAGTCATTACGCCATGGCGTTATGGTGTTGCGTAAGTAACAGTCCAATGTCTATGGAACATACATTATGCTTATGCGATACACTGTGAGAAGGTATATGTGGTATCTTCTTTAAAAAGCTGAGGCAACAATAATTAAATCATCAAACATTGCAAGTCAGTGAAACAGTCAGTTTAACAAATGGTTCATTCTTTTAGATCTAATAACTAAGTTACCAAATAAATAAAGTAAAATAAGTTAGATTATGTCAATATAAAGTGCTATTATTCATAGAAACTAGTTAAAAGGAAGGAAGGAGCTAGGTATCTTTTGAAGTACAAATATAAGTTGCGGTTAGAAGAGGTAGGATACAGATGCATTAAATGTATGCTTTTTTTTGTCTTTATTTGCCTTTATTTTTGAGGGCAAAAGCTCATGAAACTTAGCAGGGGTCAAGGTACACGCAAATTACAAATACTATAACAAAAACCTTGTGAGAGTTGTAAAAAAAAAAAAAAAACAACAGTCAGTGACATCTCCAACAACCTCCACAGGGCAAAGGTGAAGTTATCACAATCTACCGTTCAAAGAAGACTTTGAGAGCAGAAATATAGAGGCCAAACCACAAGATGCAAACCACTCATCAGCATTAAGAATCAAAAAGCCGAGGTTCGAATTTGGCGGAGGTTCGAATTCGGCGTTCGATGGAGTAAGACGCGAAGTTTGAGTCTCCTGCTGATTTCGATTAAAATTGTAATTAATTAGCACTTTTTTGGTCATATAATATATTTGACTTATTCTACTTCATTCCTTATTTGTATTTTTAACTTGGTGGTTCTTTAAAAGGTCTGGGTAGAACATTAAAACCGGTGGTAGCATTCAGACAAAATTGAGGCCTAGAGAGCGCGTCTCCTTCTCCTCGTGAACCCGCAGCAGCATCCGCATCCGCATCCCGAGCAGTGACCCTGACCTCGCCGCACTCAGGCTTGAGATGCTGGCTTTACTGAGGAAGAACATTGCCGATATTTTTAAAAAGGAGTTCCAGAAGCACCAGGAGAATCTTCAGAAGACTCTCTGGGATGCGCTGTCTACTATTCAGCATGACCTGCAGGCAATGAATACACAGCTGGCTAGTGATAAAGTCGCTACCGATGCCACCATATCAACACTGTTGGGGAAATGGGGCATGCGCTCTCCGGTTGCACCGATGATATATGAAGACTACTATGGAGTCTCTCACTGCGACTGTGACTCGATTAGAGAATAAATGTGAGGATTTGGAGTCGAGGTCACGGCGTAATAACGTTAGGATAGTCAGAGTTCCAGAGGGCGCTGACACCTGTACAACCGCTGATGTAGCGGCCTTGTTAAAAGGCATTTGGTCTGGAGAAGGAGTCGGTTCTGGACCGGTCCCATCTGACCCTTCAGCTGAAGCCTGATGAACGACCACGAGCTATTGTGTGCAGATTCCCTCATCACAGGAACTGTGTTGATATTTTACGCTGTGCGAGAGAGCTCCAGCAGATTAAAACGAGGGATTTGACCATCTCTGTTTTTCCTGACTGCATAGTCAAGATATCCCGGGCCGCGTTTAATGAGGTTCGGCGTCAACTTCGTGATATTGAGGGCGTTCGCTATGGAATACTTCACCCAGCCCGGATTCGCATTACATATAACGGTGTCCAGAAGGACTTTATTTCAGCGGAGGAAGCAGGAAACTACGTTAAACTCTTAATACTGGGGTGAACTGCATCACCTACATAGTGTAGTGATGTATTTATTTATTTATCTTATTTTTTATTTTATTCTTTATTCTTTTTTTTGCACTCGGCCTTCCAGCTCTACAGAATTCGAATTCTTATTGAAGATATTGTCGGTGCATTACTTTGTCTACAATTTGTGGACTCACTCCTTTTAAATCTACTTCTATATTACTGTGCTTCTCTGTTTGGTCGCTCTGACTGGGTTAGAGTTTATTTCATTTTATTAGTTATTTTCTTTTTTTTTATTTATCGTTATTATTATTATTTTTAATGTGCTACACTGTGTAATATTATTAGTTATAAGTCTTTAAAAGGTATGGACATTATATTTGTTAAAGTGCGCAGACTATTTTAAATTTGAAGCCAGTAGGGGACTTTTCAATTACTGGAATTTTTTTTTTTGTTTAGGTAATTTTGTTTAGCTTACTCTAAGTCCACTTTGTGAACAACCTTAGGTGTGAAACACTGCTGTCTCCCTTGTTTTATGGAGACTTTGGATGTGTATCCCTCTTCGGCTCCAATTGGCTATTTGTATTCCTATGGTTTACTTTATTTAAGTGGTGCTTGTTCTTGGGTTTTGATCATTTTTATATAACCAGCGACAGCTATTGAGTAGCCATGATGAGCCAGGGGAGGACGGAGGGACTTTTAATTTTTTTCTTTTTTTTTTTCTTCTCAATGAAATATTTGTGAAAGGAAAGAGAGGAGAGAAAATGTAAATGAATCGCATGTAAATGAATCACATGTAAATGAATCATATGAAATTGAATAAATAAATCAAATGTAAGAATCAAAAAGCCAGATTGGAATTTGCAAAGAAATACATATAGTGCTCTAAGCAAAGATATCAGGTTGAATCAGACAGATCCAGGGTAAGAGGGGTTAGCCACACAGTAGAAGTGTATTATGATCAAGTACTGATATTACATTCATTAAGCAACAGGAGTGCAGGTACAGCGAGAGATAGAGGGAGACTTTTTTTTGACTATTTATGGTTCCTTTAATGTTTAAATTTCACTTCTTTATATATTTATATGTTTAAAAATCCCTGAGACCCCCTAGCCTACATCCACCCACCCAAAAATAAATCCAAAAGTCTAATTCTACTTTAAATAAATCCATAAGAAAAGTCCATAGTCCTGGTTTCGAAGAGAGTCAGAGAGCTGTGGTGTACAGATCCTCAGGCTGTTGGTGTGGGGTTTCTGAACTGTTAAATAATGCCGGTTCATCTGATTCAATCTCTCCATCCTCCATTTGTGTGAGATCTCGTCCTGTAGCACCTGTGCTGCACTCTGCTCCTGCATCATGACATTCAGTGATTAACTGTGGTTTTGTTGACAGTTTGGCACTGTTCATCTTTTCCTTGCTTTCAGTTGTAATCTTTACTGTAGTATGCTGTGCCTCTTCATCGGTATTGCTTAGTGCCTGTTGGCTCTTCTGCTGTTGTTGTATGGGTTCAGGATTATCCTCAGTACAGACATTAGGACATCAGACCCGGGGTCACTGCTAGTGGCGATAGCGGTATCAGGTTTAGCACTAATGCTATTTTCAGTGTTCGTGTTCAGGTGTTAGTGTTATGCCCGTGTGCAGTGTTTGTTTCAGTTTGCTTAGTTAGTTATGTTCATCATTGACCTCTTTCAGCTCTGGCTCTGATGTGTTGCTGCTCTGCAAGTAATTTGCTCCAGCCCCTGAATCTCTGGTGTTCTCCAGCTGCCTGTCACCGTGATGCTGCTGCTGTTGTTTTGATCACAGAAATGAAGGGACCCAAATGCAGAACACAGACACCGGGATCTGATTACATTACTGATTACTTCATGTAAAACGTAGTCAGATTACTAATTATTTTACTTTCAAGTTACTTTCAAAACCTACTGTATCAAACCTACAAAAATACACTATAAAGTGAAACTCTTTCAGTAATTATACTGTGCGTCAATGTATGACATGATCAGAAAAAGTTGGATTTATCATAAAACTTGCCTCGGGTGTTGTCACTGTTTGTAGGACTACTAGACCAATAAAATATAAAACTTATCCAACTAGGTTTTGGTGTCGCTAGCCAAGGGGAGGCACAACTTAGCTCTGGGTTTAGCTGCTACAGTGCCATGCAAAGTACATTATCTTTCCTTATGCACTGCTCATGTCATGCTCACATTATCTTGTTGGTATGCCATGGCTTCCCACTCACTCTGACCCGCTTTCAACTTCTACTAGCCAGCAATAACTCACTTACTATTTAAATTGAACAACAAAAAATCAAAGAAAACCATTTCCAAGGAAAGTGGCAAGATGCCAAACAGCCCTCACATGTTCCACACCCCACACACTTGCTCCTCCACCACACATGTGCAGAGAGAGAGAGATTATTAGATGTTCATATCCAAATTTTTAAAGGGGGTATGCAATATGTGAGAATAACTAAAATTAACATTCAGGAGGTAAGACAGGCATTAGTGGGCACACTGGTACATAAACCATCCCTCCACTCCACCATCAACAAACCTGCATGATAACTTAAGGTGGTGGGGGTGGTACAAGTGGATAGACACTTAGACACTTGGGTAGAAACATGACTGAGCCTTGAACACTAATTGAAAGGCTATTACCTAGCTGGGGGCTTTGTCGGAAATCATCTGCTCCTGCTATAATCTTCATGATTAAAGGCAATAATAAAGAACCTGCAAGATTGAAGCTGATATGGCAGATCATAAAAGACCAAGATTTCACTCAAGCAATGTGGGGTTCAGTGCAAATTTTACAAGATTGCCAGCATCTATCATAGTGGGTTTAAAGGCAAAAGAAAATGCTTTTTTTTTTTTTTTACACTATACAAATTCTTTCATCTGTGGAAGAACTTTTCTGAGACTGGCTCCTGAACCACCTGAGCACCCTGCCTTTTACTATCTTTATGGAACACTGTCCTGTATATCACAGTCCTGTAGGTTCATTCCGTACAACATCAAGAAAATCAGACCCTATCTCACCGAACAGGATCCACAACAACTAGTCCAGGCTCTTGTCATATCAAAACTGGACTACTGCAATGTGCTATTCAATTCAATTCAATGTTATTTGTATAGCACTTTTTACAATGGACATTGTCTCAAAGCAGCTTTAAAGAAACATATAAACATGTTTATGTTATAAACAGAGATGTTAAGAGGAAGAAACCTTGAGAGGAACCAGACTCAGAAGGTACCCCATCCTCATCTGGGTAACAATGGATAGTATAAAAATGAAGGAAAAGTTCATTATAGATAGATGGATAGATAGATGGATAGATGGATGGATGGATGGATGGATGGGCATTATGATTTAATATGAAGTCTCTTTGGCCTTAGAAGCAACCGTAGTCCCAGCAACCACAGTGAGTGTGTCCATCTGGAATTGGCATCCAAACGGATCAGCCAAGTCCAGAGATCAGGATTTCTAGTATCTCCATAAAATTGTATGCGGTTCGGCAGAAGGAGAGAGAGAGAAGAGATTGTTAGGACTGTGCTTTGACTCTACTCTCAGGTCGCCCAGCCAGCTTTATCAAACTCCTTCAGATGATTCAAAATGCAGCAGCACGTCTCGTCTTCAAGCAGCCCAAAAGGGCCCATGTTACACCCCTCTTCATCTCCCTCCATTGGCTTCCTAAAGCCGCCCATTTCAAATTCAAGGCCGTGACGCTCACATACAAGACCTTGTCTGGAACATCACCCTGTGCCTTTGGGAGTAGAGCAATCAGGGGGAAAGCATACAGATGTGACCTTGGCTATGTGTGTACCATGACATCCAGTCCTGACCCTTTTTTTTGGTGTGGGAGGAGTAAAAGCAAATCACAGTGGGCATCGTGTTGCCCACTGTGGTGAAAATTTCCTCTCGGCCAAATCTCAGATATATGGAAAATGTCCATTTCCTCTCGGCCAAATCTCCGACGTATAGACTAACCCACTTGTGGATGGAGCCTCCAATCCCTGGCCCTCAACCCCTGCCTCAACAGGATGTCTGCCCCCACATTCTGGTTGCTCAGAATGTACATTGCACTAGCTGGCAAAACTTCCCCTCTGCCAGAGAAGAATTACTTGCCTGCCTGAACAGGGGGCAAGAATGAAATCCTCCCTGGTGGTCGATATATGAGACCAGCGCTGTATTATCTAACACATGGTGACCTCTCAACTAAGGAGAAGAATTTCAATGCCAGGAGTACGGATCACACTTCTAGGCTATTTCTGTGCCACACTAGATGTGGGCCATTCCAGAGACTGTGAGCGAGGCATCTGGCATTAACATCTTGCAATAAGAAATGCCCCTAGAATGTGACCCAAGGCTAGAAACTGGGGACAACTCCATGTTCTCAGAGCACGTAGGCATCACCTCTTGTCACTGATTATTGTTCAGTGGATTACCATTCAGTGGTGGCTGAAAGTCAGGGGTGTTTTAGCTACTACTGAATGGTCTCATGTGAAATGGGCTCAACGGTATGACATTGGCTGCTGCTGCCATAAGCCACAACAGTGTCCGTAGAGACTAAAGGGGATGTCCAGCCTTAAATCTCTTTCTCAATTTTGATAGGATACGTGTGTTGGAGATAGACATGCCCTCATCATATTTGAATCCCATATAACCCTTAGAAAAGTCGCACTTGACTGGAGAGGCAACTTTCCCTGAGGTTCCCCCTGAGCCCAGTCAGTTAGGTAGTTTAGCACACAGATGCCCTGGAATCGCAAAGGAGCCAGCATGACATCCATGTCCTTCGTGAAGTTGTGAGGGGATAAAGCAAAAGGAAGAACCAATATTGATGCGCATTGCCTCCAAATGCGAACCACAGGAACTTCCTGTGACTGGGCAAGAGAATACAGTGGCAAGAAAAAGTATGTGAACGCTTTGGAATTTCATGGTTTTCTGAAATAAATTTGTCATAAAATGTGATCGGATCTTCATCTAAGTCAGGGGTATTGACAAATATAATGTGCCTAAAAGAATAACACAAAAAAAAATTCTGATCTTTCATGACTTTATTGAGAACAACCAAAAAAACCTCATAGTGCTTGTGGAAAAAGTACGTGAACCCTTGAGTTAATAACCTCAAAAAATCTTTTTTTTTTTTTTTTTTTTTGCACACCTGGAGTCTCGTTAAGAAAATGAGTTTGGAGGTGTGGACTACAGCTACTTTGACTGATTAAAAACCCCTCAAACATTTGGAGTTTGCTCTGCACAAGAAGCACATGCTTATGTGAGCCATGCCCGCCAAAAAGAGCTTTCAGAGGATCTACGTTCAAAAATTGTTGATTTCCATAAAGCTGGCAAGGGTCACAAAGTGATTTCAAAGACTTTAGAAATTCACCATTCCACAGTTATGCAAACATTCAACAAATGGAAACACTTTGGGACTGTTGCCACTCTACCAAGCACAGGAAGTGCCTGGTTGAGGTTATTGTTGCCAAGGGGGTGTCAACCAGTTATTAATTCTAAGGGTTCACTTACTTTTTCCACTGCCATTTTGAATGTTGAATGAGTGTGTTCAATAAAGAAATGAAAGATCAGAATTTTTGTGTGCTATTCTTTTAGGCACATTATATTTGTCAATACCCCTGACTTAGATGAAGATCAGATCACATTTTATGACAAATTTATTCCGAAAACCATGAAATTCCAAACGGTTCACATACTTTTTCTTGCAACTGTATGTGTCTTTTTTAGATCTATCATCCCAAACCAATCTTCAAACTGAGTCTGTGGAATGATAAATTTGAGCGTCAACGTCCTGAGCCTGTATGTCTGAAGAGTACAGTTCAGATGATGCAGATCAAAAATTGGACCCACTGCTGCATAGGCTTTGACAACCAGCACCAAGGTGATTATTCGCGGCCTGGATGGCAAAGCTGGCCCCCTTGATTTTGCTGCTATCAATAGAGAGAGGTGACTTAAAGTGCCTCCTCCACCTTCTGTGTAGCAAAACAGCCATACTGTCTATTCCCCGTGATGGCTGAATAATCCGATGTTGCAGGGTTATAAACATGGCTTTCTCCAGAAACGTGACACTTCATGGTTAAAATTAGTTTTTTCTGTGGTGTGAGGGAGCACTCAACTTCTCAGTAGCTCCTCAAAGTCAGAAAGGGCTGGTTGACTCTCTGTACCGGAGGGAGAAATTGCTTTGCAAGCCCCAAAACCCGCTACCAGAGAGTCGGATCAAGAGGAAAGAGCGAGGTATAGAGCAGCGTTCATCTCCGCTTCCTCAGGAATGAGGATTTGAAACACGTCAGCCAGGAGCCACACCACAGCACGCTCCACTCCCATACCCTTCGCACAAAAAATTTGTCCCTCCCGCTCTGTAATAAAATGAGCGCAGGGAGTAACACTTTCTGAACTCTCTAAAGATCAATCCTGGATAGCGACAGAAAATAACTGTAAATATTCCTTTGAAAATAGAGAGCAGTGAAGAGTTTTAGTCATGTCCCACAGACAACCAACATGAGCTGAAGACTAAAGAGCTGATGACGTGGTTTACAGGCGCCGTTTTATAGTCATGCAGCACACGATATGCCACATCAACTAACCACGGCAGGCCTATTAATAGGTGTGATTTGACACAGACTTTGAGGGTGCTTCCCACAGCTTGAAGCTCACGCAGCGTTGAATTCCCTTTGAAAGGAAACAATATTGTTTTAAAGCTGTGAAATGTTACTTGTGGTTGTTACACATTCATGAAAGAAACATTTAGTTTTCAAAACTACATTAATAGAAAATGTCAAGATTTGACCATGAGAAGGGTTTTCCCAGACTGCCACACAAACACACACAGAGACACACAGTTTACATATATAAATCATATGTTGACCTACATAATACGTTTGATTAATTTTTCCTATAAATCCGCAGAAATTATAGGTTTCTGTCACTGAATGCCATTGGCTAAGTGCTGTGTAATTTCTTGCAAAAACACTTCCCTGACAATCAGAGGTCATAGATTACACTGCGACACAGATTTCCCATCATTGCCATCTAGCAGATGCACTGATCCACAGCAATGTAAATCTGAAAGCCAGTGACAGCTTGTAATTACAGGCAATCCATGGAGAAGACTTGCCTTTTTGCAGGGTCACAAAGTTCTGTAGACGTTTTTATCCTTATCCATTAATTGAACATTTCCCTAAATTGAATTCAGCTTATATAAAAGCAGAGTAAAAGCCTGAGTTCTCTGATGGGACAAGGTAAGCCAAAGGCTCTCTGGAGAAGTATTTGCTCCCAGAATTGAACTGGTTCAAATGTAGGCACTTACTTAGGCTATTAAAAAGAGATCCCTAAATCTCAGGAAGAAGATATAGTGAAGCTTGGCATACACATGCATAGAGGAAAGAAATAGTTTTACATTTTAAAAGTCTTTCATAGTATGCACCAATGTGCTTCCTTCTCAAATCCCACTAGGGTATTTAATTCAGTACATTAACTGTACATATGTTTCAGCTGTCCTTTGAACCTTTGAACTGATTAGAGATTATAAATATATTTTTCTAACTGCTATATGCTATGACCAAAGATGTATCAAAAGCAAGTTGAGCAACCAAATATAATGATCTGATAGGACAGAGAGCGTTTCAGGCTGAGATGGTTACATAGCTCCAAGCTATGTCCAGCACAGAGATGGACATGGACAAAGAAATGAACGACTACACAGGCATACAAGTAAAGCAAAGTGGCAAGCACAGGAAGAGAGAGATGGAGAGCGCTGTCTCAAGTCCCTTTCATATGCTAATAAGGTTGCTACAAAGCACCACAATCCAATCCATTTAGTTTGAATATCCTTGTTATATTTTAACAGAAAGCTAATGTATAAGGGATTTATGAATTATTCATGTTATGTTTATCTATTTAATGCTAAGTAACCTACTGAATGAATGTGATTCTGAAGTACACAAATGTACAAGACCAATTTAAATGGTCTTTAAACGCTCAACCACACTGTAATCATTCCTCAAATATTGACACTAATCACACAACATGAAGACACTGAACTCACTATTTTGACATCAGTGTCAATGTAGACACGGTGACTATTGAGCTAAAGGAGAATGAGAACATATTTATTTTTGCATAATCCCATGAGAATGTATTAATATTTAATGCTAATTGAATTGCTTTGCTTTAGAGCTTGTTCCAGAAATGAGTGTGGAGGAGTTAATTAACTGTCACCTCTATGACCTCTATGACCTATGCATTTCAATTTAATTACTTAAGTTACTTTTTTCAGTGGATAAATGAGATCATCACCAGTGTTATGCAGTTACATAGAGATGGAAGCATCACAGGTGGAGTTACAGTTGAGTCAATCCCTTTTGATTTCTGTCATGATAAATGATGACTACATACTAAAACTGAGCAAATTCAGCAAAGTGTCATGGGTAGAATTGAACAAAAACCTTAGTTTTTGTTTTTTGCTCTTGCTTGTCATATTAAATGACAAAAGGAAGGTGCATAACAGTATATTTTGCTTATCAGTTAATAATTACAAATGACTGCAACAGATAGATGATGATTATGGGGTTTAAAAAATACTTATTTTGGTGTGAGGTTTTCCTACAACTCCGTGAGTTTGATTGCCTACAATGCCACAGCTGTTCATGGCTGGAAGTCCAAGACACCACCTCTGGACCTTCATGCTGATTTTCCTTCTGTCCATTAGTTCAAAAAAAGTAATGACCATGTTCAGATTTTCTTCATTTTTTGTATTACAACCTGGAACTGTAGTGGACTTATTTGGAATTATATATCATGAATCCTGAATCTGATTACAAATAAAAACTTTTTTATTTCATAAGTATTCACCCAATTGCTGTGAAACACCTAAATTAGTTTTGGTGCAATCAGTTGCCATTAGAACTCACATAATTAGTTGAATAGAATCTATCTTTGTGCAACAATCTCAAGTGTCATGTGATCTCAATACCTGTTCTGACTTTTAAGTGTTTTTTTTTAATACACTAGCTAGCTTATGATCCTGTTTGATGTACCATGACATAAAGCATGTACTTAAGCTGACAAATTTATATGATATATAAACTTATGTGTATGTTTTTAATTTTTGGTGATATTTTACAGCACGAGCATATAGTCATGTCACCAGAAACTGAGTTATCAGTGTCTCATTGTGTAGTGAGACAGGGTCCTTAACAGTGCCCAAACTCCTGTACCCGATATACTGATTCATAAGCTAGGGAGCTGATCGAGACACACCCAGAGTTTATCAAATATAAACTATACTCCAATATAAAAAATACCCCAAACTTTGAACCTCCTCTAGAGCCTTAATAAATCCCTTATTAAAAAAAAAAAAAAAAAAAACTGCACTCTGCCTAGAGGTAGCCTTGCAGCAAAAGTCAGTGACCAGGTGAGAAGGGTATTAGTCAGAGAATTTTTTGTGGAATTAATGCATGTTACTCTTTATTTATAAAGGGTACCAACAATTCTGGATGGCATTGTATGTGTGAAGTTTAATAATTAGCAAAATGTCAATATGGAAAATAGATATATTTAGGTACATTTGCTAGTTTAGCCAGATATTAATAAAGAAACCGAGAAAGTAGATGAGCTAGACTGTCTATTGTCCCCCAAACACTACTAAATTTCAACAAAGGCACTGGATAAGCATGGGGTAAAAATTGGTACAAGTCAATCTTTCTTGAAAACCTCTCAAAACAAGCTAGCCCTCTTTGTGTCTGGAAATGTAATATCCTTTGGAAAAATAAGCAGGAAAAAATAATAAAAGATTACATTGAGTGTTTGACCTGATCTGGATGTTTATTTGCATGCAATATGCTCAGAGTTATTTGTCTCATAAAAATGGTAAGAGACAATGAGAGAGATTTTGTATAGAAAGACAGGATTTTTCTCAGTGCCAACACATGCTTGCATTTTTTTTTACATTTGCAGTGAGCTCTTTTTATTATTCTCTGTTATTAGGCTGAGTGAACTAGTTCTGTTGAGGAATGTAGAGATGTTTTAAGAACTATAGAAAGCACAATGAACTTGATGTAAGATTCACTTAGAAGAGTTTAGTAGTAGTAGTAGTAGTAGTAATAGTAGTAGTAACAGTATGAGCTAATACATAAAATGTCTATTTAATATGGCTCAGATGTTCTATAAAGTAAGGATTTAATACCCAATATAGAAGGTCAGATATGTTGGAGTGTCCTTAATTTAACTTCATATGACATTTTCAAAATCAGTCACTTTTGAATATGTACATTGAAAAAATGGACAGTATTTTAAAAAGTGCTGTATGAGATGGAAAAAAGCAATATGTGCAACAGAATACAGTGAGGGAAAGAAGTATTTGATCCCCTGCTGATTTTGTACGTTTGCCCACTGACAAAGAATTCAGTCTATAATTTTAATGGGAGGTTTATTTGAACAGTGAGAGACAGAATAACAACAAGAAAATCCAGAAAGACGCATGTCAAAAATTTTATAAATTGATTTGCATTTTAATGAGGGAAATACGTATTTGACCCCTTCTCAATCAGAAAGATTTCTGGCTCCCAGGTGTCTTTTATACAGGTAACGAGCTGAGATTAGGAGCACACTATTAAACGGAGTGCTCCTAATCTCAGCTTATTACCTGTATAAAAGACACCTGTCCACAGAAGCAATCAATCATTCAGATTCCAAACTCTCCACCATGGCCAAGACCAAAGAGCTCTCCAAGGATGTCAGGGACAAGATTGTAGACCTATACAAGTCTGGAATGGGCTACAAGACCATTGCCAAGCAGCTTGGTGAGTCTCCCTCGGCCTGGGGCTCCATGCAAGATCTCACCTCGTGGAGTTGCAATGATCATGAGAACAGTGAGGAATAAGCCCAGAACTACACGGGAGGATCTTGTCAATGATCTCAAGGCAGCTGGGACCATAGTCACCAAGAAAACAATTGGTAACACAATTGAAATCCTGCAGCGCCCGCAAGATCCCCCTGCTCAAGAAAGCACATATACAGGCCCGTCTGAAGTTTGCCAATGAACATCTGAAGGACAACTGGGTGAAAGTGTTGTGGTCAGATGAGACCAAAATGGAGCTCTTTGGCATCAACTCAACTCATCATGTTTGGAGGAGGAGGAATGCTGCCTATGATCCCAAGAACACCATCCCCACCGTCAAACATGGAGGTGGAAACATTATGCTTTGGACGTGTTTTTCTGCTAAGGGGACAGGACAACTTCACCGCATCAAAGGGACGATGGATGGAGCCATGTACCGTCAAATCTTGGGTGAGAACCTCCTTCCCTCAGCCAGGGCATTGAAAATGGGTCGTGGATGGGTATTCCAGCATGATAATGACCCAAAACACACGGCCAAGGCAACAAAGGAGTGGCTCAAGAAGAAGCACATTAAGGTCCTGGAGTGGCCTAGCCAGTCTCCAGACCTTAATCCCCTAGAAAATCAGTGGAGGGAGCTGAACGTCCTAGTTGCCAAACGTCAGCCTCGAAATCTTAATGACTTGGAGAAGATCTGCAAAGAGGAGTGGGACAAAATCCCTCCTGAGATGTGTGCAAACCTGGTGGCCAACTACAAGAAACGTCTGACTTCAGTGATTGCCAACAAGGGTTTTGCCACCATGTTCTAAGTCATGTTTTGCAGAGGGCTCAAATACATATTTCCCTCATAAAATGCAAATCAATTTATAACATTTTTGACATGCGTTTTTCTGGATTTTTTTGTTGTTATTCAGTCTCTCACTGTTCAAATAAATCTAACATTAAAATTATAGACTGATCATTTCTTTGTCAGTGGGCAAACATACAAAATCAGCAGGGGATCAAATACTTTTTCCCCTCACTGTATGTACAAAAAGATTATGTGCTGAAAAATACGCAAAGATGAACAGTGCAAAGATGTGTGTATGCACAGTACGAGTACTGTGTACTGAAAAAATTGTGTGAAAACTTTTTTGGAAAAAGTAAGTATGATATAATTAATAAATATATACAGTATAATATACTGTTTATGTATACTAATATGTAAATTTTACATATAGTATCCGTGTAAATAATGTGTCATTAGACAATGTAACATTACTTGAGACATTAGCCATAGCTATTGATCTGGATATAAACATGTTATATATCTTAAGGAGGCAGTCAAGACAGGTGAAAGTATCATTACATAGACTTGCTTTGACTCTCAAGGTCAAATAGCACATGAGGCTTAATAGGAGCCTTATGCTGTATTTACTTCAAATTCACAGTGGATGTAATTTTCAGCATTATGTTGCTAATGCCAGGATTCTCAAAATCTTTTTAACCAAGAATTGTATTCATACTGTAGGTGAGGAATATCCTGACTAACCATCCCATCATGAACCGCAGATACATCCTGTGCCACATTCACAACCAAAAGAATATTTTAAAAAAAGTATCAGTCCAAACCATGAATATAAACATTGCAGAAAGGCCATGATATTTATATTTTCATTATTTAGCAGATGATTCACAGAAACAGGAAAACAGCATGATATCTCTCTTTGTTTTTGAAGTTGACTTAAAATAACAGTCTGGACATCATTATTATGACCTCCATTAGCCCTCTGAAGCAAAAGTATTTGCTTTGCATAAAACATTGGCTATAAAGAAATGCATGAGATGAGCATGCCATTCAGGCAGCTAGGATGGACAAATGGATGCTGTGCCATTAAATTAATTAACCATTCTTGATGATGATAATTTTTTCAGCAATAAGAATATACATAATGAGTGTTTCACATGTGCCAGCAAAGTTCTATAATAAATTATAACTAACTTTGTTTAATCATATATTTTTCTTTCTAGGAGCTGTAGTTATTGCTTTTGTGGTCTGCTGGCTGCCCTATCATGCCCGTCGACTGATGTACTGTTATGTGAATGATTGGACTGAGTGAGTATTTTATGACTCTGCACTGAACATTTTGAAGGACTGTGGAGTTATCAGGACTGCTGTCTGTATCAGCAATGAAAACCATAACTACATGATCAAATATATGGAGCAGATATGAGCATCTTTTTCTTTTAAAGCCCTTATTAAGGTCAGGACTTGTTTGCATTAGTCTATGTCGCACAAAATGTATTTTTATGACTTCGGGCAAAACCAAAAAGTGCCCTGAGGCATCTTCAAAACAAATGGAGTCAGCAGGGCCCAACCAAAAAATCTCTTCTATAGCAGGGGTTCCCTTTCAAAGGGAACGAGACGTTGCATTTAGCATAACAGTATGGGAGCACCTTGCACGCGTGACCGGTATCTGAAGCTTGTGTAAAATCATGCCTCTACTTATAGGCCTGCCATGATCAGGTGACGTGGCAATTAAGCGCATCACATGATATATATACATACGGCACCTGTGAACCACGCTGCCAGCCTTATTATCTTCAGAGAGACTGCATGTCTGTTGTTTGTGTGACAAAAACGCTTCATTTCTACTCAATATTTTCTCAAAATCTCTGAACATTTCTATCCCTTTTTAAAGGAAAAAGAGAGGTAAATAATGAGCCAGAAAGAGTTCTAGAAGTGTGTAATGTGCTCCCATTTCATCACGGGGGGGGGAAAAGTGCACACTTTCTGGGTGAAGTGTTAGCGGTGTATTATGCGATGGCGGCCTCGAGAGGCTGCACATGGTAACGCTACATTAAGCAGCTGGTTAATGTCGGGTTTCAGCGCCTCGCGGATCTGGGCCGACTGCTGCCAGCCGTTGCATAGCATTGTCATACCAGGGCAGGCCTGTGAATTGCGTCTTTGCTTCAGATAATAGAGGCTGGCGGCGTGGTTCACAGGTGCCATATATTTACCATGCGACGTGCTTAATTGCCACATCACCTGATCATGGCAGGCCTATAAGTACAGGCATGGTTTTACACAAGCTTTAGATACCGGTCACGCGCCCAAGGCACTCCCATACTGTTATGCTAAATGCAATGTCTCGTTCCCTTCTCAGGGAACAGGGTTACATGCATAACCCCGACGATTATTTACTTTTATAGTCACACATAGATACAGTGTTTTTATCTTACCACCAACATGCAATAAGCTATATTCATACTACTGTATTATGCCCCATGAGTTCATTACAGGCCTCCACATACATGGGTTTAGGAAACTCCTCTATCTCTCCAGCAGATGACAGCCTCAGTGCTGTGAATCATCTGCTTTCTGGCATTTCTGTGACAGGTACTGTGAGCTCTGAATGAATTGAATGGTAGCTAACAGGTGTATGTTAATTTTACTAACAGTATTTTAGAAGCTGGAATATAATTCCTGAATGCTGGTTAGGGTTTCTGCCTATCCATTACTGGAGTGTTCAACTGAAGACAGCTTGGGCATGAAAGCACTCTATACATCACATCACCTCCTCCCACTTCACACTAATGTAGATCATTTGGTGGATCCAAGCAAAATTACTGGTTTTAATAAATGCCAGCACATACTTGGATTTATTTTCTCATTTGCAGTGAGCAGTTTTTATTATCCTATGTGTTATTAGGCTGAGTACACTAGTTCTGATGTAGAGATGTTTTAAGAGAAAGCACAGTGAGTTTGATTTAAGATGAGCTATAAATCTCTACAACTATACTGTGACGGTCAAGACACTAGAGAGAAGAGACAGATTTTTGTCTGAATGCAAGCTCAGCCAGTTTGAAAATAAGGCTCGAGATCTATGTTTGTCTATATTTGTGGTAGCATGCACCACAAGTGCATATTGCCTCAGCACCACAAGTGAAAAATTGCATGTTCATGAATCCAAGGTTTGATTACCTTATCCTATTCCCAAATAGCGCAGATGCTTAACTTGCATTTTTTGCAAACTGAATTTGATTGGATGTATCTGAGCAAGTACCTTTTATAACTGAAGTTTTTAATAAAAATTTGTGAAACCTGGAAAATGACAGAAATAAATTCCTATCTGCAGTCTTTTATAAATATCCAGGGTTTTATTGTACTGATTGAGTGTGTTTGAGTGTGATTTTCACTGGAGATAGAAAAATAAAACTTACAAAACTTGAAACCAGTGATGTTCCAAATAAATGCTGTTCTTGGCTAATCTTGACAAATGTTTTAAGTTTACCAATGAAAAACTTTAGTAGAACATGAACAGTAATGACACAAACACATTCATGTGTAGATTAATCAGAGTAACTGTCTCTGTTTCTCTGATTCTCTGTGTCCTAGCACTCTCTTTGACTTCTACCACTATTTCTACATGGTCACCAACGTGCTGTTCTATGTGAGCTCAGCAATCAACCCTGTCCTATACAACCTCGTCTCAACAAACTACCGCCAGATCTTTTTCTCCACGTTGCACAATTTCTGTCTGCCATGTCGACGTAAGAACCAAAAACGCATGCTCACCAGGCACTCAGTCAGCATCTGCAGTAACCATACTTTCTCTACCAATGTCATTAAAGAGACTGTCTACTGATCAATGGCAAAAGCCCATCTCAAAGTGAGTGTTCTCAATGTGAGAGCCTTAGTGGCTAGAAGAAAGAGCCAAGAATGTTGGCTAGCAGCATTGTTGCTGAACTAAACATACACATAAGATAACTTGACAGGTATTTATAGTTCAGTTTTTAAAACATTATGCAAATACTGTGTGTACTGTACACTATACTGCATAACTGTAAAATATTTGTACGATGTAAATGAAGATCCAGTTCTACATATGTTTCAATTTGAAGACCCAAAAGTTTGCTGTGAAACATAAAAGGGGGGGAGGGGGCATTTAGTACTGTATATTTATACTGTTTATTCTTATTTTTTGTCCCTATTTCTTCTAGAAGATTTGTGGAATATCTATATAGAAGTTGAAAAAAATTAGTTATTATCTCACTCTAAGAACATTAAAAATGGCCCATTAGAAATCACATTCCAAAGCACATTTAAAGCAGACTAAATATGACTTTAGACCTTAAACTGAGAGCAGATAAACATCTAACAGGAAAATGCTACAGTTCTAGTGACTTTACTGCAGCCACATTTCAGCTGACTCGATTCTAGGCAATTCTTCGTAGCTCAAAGCTCTGCTGCTTTGTGACAGAGAAAAAAAGAGAATTAAGGACAATAAAGATATTCCTCAGCAGTTCAGCTATTGATCACATAAAATCAATGCTGTGACAGGTAGTTTATTGTGGACATAATATTTTGACTTAATGTCCTCCTTTATTGAATCTGTACTGTGCACAGGGAATGCTGCGGATAGCAGAGTAAGAAGTCATTAAGACTCTGCTGCAGCATATTTATTAAATATATTAGCCTAAAATAATATGGAATTATTCCAGTAATGGACAAAAGTCACATGTGTGGCAAAGAAGGGAGCTATCATTAAAATGGACACATGGTCTGTCTAGGGCATGTTTTATGTTATAAGTAGAGTGTACAGTGAATGAGGCAAGCTGAGAGGCCATGATGTGGACAAAGTACAAGGCAACAGACAGATATTGACACTGTTATAAGACAAATATTGTTCCTTGTTTAAGTATTGACGGACTGATAGATTAGGAAAAAGAACTAAAAGTATCATCAGGATATGAGAGCATGCTTCATTTGTGTGTGTGTGTTTGGCTTTGTACTGAAAGTATCACTGTTTGTTTGTCTCTTACAGTGGCCGAGAAGTGCAAAATAAATCACAAATACAAAAACACAATAACAAATCCAAAAACAAAACAACAAATTAAAAACACAAGGACAAATCTAAAATCAAATTAACAAGTCAAAAACAACGACAAATGCGGAAACAAATTAACAAGTCAGAAAATGTCTGGGTTATGCATGTAACCCTGTTGCCGGAGAAGGGAACGAGACGTTGCATTTTGCGTACTTTTATGCTAAACACAACGTCTGGGTTACGCATGTAAAGCTGTTCCCTAAGAAAAGAACGAGACGCTGCGTTTAGCATAACAGTATGCTAAACGCAACGTAGAGTACCCTTTGAAAGGGTACATAAGGACAAATCCATAGCAAAACTTTAAATAAAAGTTTATTGACAAAAAAATCATTTAAAGTAAACACAGGAGTTCACTAATGTACAAGAAACAAAGTTGTTTATAATTTCTTACTTCCTGTATAACTTGATTAACAGATGTGTCGTGCAATCAGTGGTAAGTAATCCATTTGCAAAATATACCTACTTTTTCCATTTTGTCTGACTTGTCGTTGTTTTTTCTGAATTGTTCATTTGTTTTCAGATTTGTCCTTGTGTTTTCTGCCTTGTTATTTTTGTTTTTAGATTTGCCATTGTGTTTATAATTTATTGTTTTGTTTTGGGGTTTGTTATTTTGTTTTGCACTCAATATAAACAAAGCATAAAAATGTTTATTAAAATTAGTTACTTCATTGAGATATGAGCAAGATGCAGTGGTTTAAAACAAACTTTTAAATGACCTCCCTGGCTAGTGTCATGATTGGAGGTTGAGGCAGAAGCACTCGCAGATTTCAAACATTTAATATAAACAATCAGACTACTAAACAAACACTAAGACAACTTGGCAAGAGACTATGGCAAGAAACAAAACACACCGACATGAAAGACAGGAGTCTCAGACGACGAAAGACAAGGAGAGAGTGCAGACAAAGACTATATATACACATGGGTGCTCATTAACAAAAACGTGAATCAGGTGCAGTTGTGGTGCATGTGGTCATGTGGTGCAGTGCAGTGGCTGATGGGAAATGGAGTCCTGATTTCCCAGATACGTGACAGCTAGTCACATTTGTGCTGTGAGAACTGCATTTCCTTTACAAGTATGCACTGACTTGCATGATCTTTTTTTCCTTCACACTAATATAATCACAGTGCAATCACCTGTTGCTTAACAATGTGTAGTAAACTACTAGGCACTGTTTTGATGTGAATGTTGTGCAGTTTATGTGAAATTCATTAGCATAACAAACAAATAGATCCACCATATTTGCTTAAACTTTATTTTAGGATAATGTTTATAGGGTAATGGTACACTTGCATAACACCCTAATGACAACAGAGCAAACATACATAAATGTTGAAAAGCAATTATTCCCATAGGCAATTGGTGTCATAAAGTCTGCTTTAGTTTCTGAACAAATAGTGTAACGTAAATTTTCAGTTTTAATTTTCTAGACTGACATACTGTAACATCATGACAACTGACTCTGTGGCTCAGTGTACTTGTGGTATATCATGTGAGTTATAAAAATCTTCAGTTTTAACAGGGGTGTGTAGACTTTTTTTATCTACTGTACTAATCCTCTTGAATTTAGATATGTTTAAGGTCTTTTATCTAATGTTCTGCAATACTGCACACAGTGGTTAGCATTGCAGAGTGAAATCATTAGTGCTTCATCATTGTCAGATCCATTAGATCAGGCAGATAAAGCTAATCTTATTAATTGATTGCAATTTCCATCCATAGGCAGGCAATGATTTAACAATATCTAAACTGTATACTAATAGTTAAGTTCTGGAAGGAAAATGTAACGCATTTCTTTTTATGCAACCAGTAACTGCCTACATGGATGGTGATAGCAAGTCAATGCAATAGAGAAAACTGAAGTAATTTTATAACATGTTTCATATTTAGAGAATTATCTGGAGTAGCAAGGTAATTTTAATATTACATATCCAAGCAGCAAAGTAAAGATCACATAAAAATGGTGTTTCATCCCCTGTACAGTTGCAGAGACTTTTAGAATCTGTGCCCACTGAGGCACACTGAAGCTGTTCGTGCAGCAGCTGCTTGTTGTTGTTTTCATTTATGTTGTCACCTGAATACACCTCTCTATTGCCAGGAAATGCAACTCAACAAGATCTGTTAAAGAATGTGATCATTCATTGTGTGGTTTTACTGGGTCCTTAACATGTCCTTCAGAAATCTATACATTTGTGTAGAACAATGCATTTCAACTAAATTTAGTGAAGACTAAGTTCAGTGTACCCAGTAGGAACATTAAAAGAAGTATTTCCTGTATTGTAAATACCTGGTTACCTGTTTTTTTTTTTCTTCTTCTTTCTTTCTTTTTTTTATTTTTTGGTCTTAACTTGGTCTTGGTGAATACTATGTTTTCACACTAAAATTTGTGAGAATTTGAAAATTTAAAATTTCACAATAAAATGCTGTTTATGCCGCATGCATGCTTGGATTATAGCTAGAACCTGTCTGGAATGTTAATGAAATGTAGTTAAACAGTTTTGGTATTTGCATCACCCAAAATATTTACTAAATACTTTAAAGTGTGTACCAGACACTTACCGGAGAATATAGTAAACTGTAAAATCACTCCCAAGAAACTGCCTAAGTTGTTAAAGTGCAGAACGTCAGCTTTTCTTTAAATGTTGTTCCAAACTGTAAAAGTTTATTTTAGGGAATAACATATTAGTTGTTGATTAAGGTTGTGTATTTCCTTTAATAAAGCTGTAATAAAAGCATATGTAAAAGGTTTGTTCACTATTCATTAGTCTTTATTCATAAATAAAGCGGGGTGGTCAATTCATTTGATATAACAACCTTGATAAACGTTCCACCCCGGGCTTGAGAGTCTTGCAGTGACCCTTGGGCTCAGACCTTTTGAACAGGCCCTCAGTATGACGGAGTGGGTATTCTTGTTCCCACAGTGTGGAGTTTACGCAACGTTGAATTCACTTTGAAAGGGAACGTCTGGGTTACACATGTAACCCTGTTGCCTGAAAAGTAAACAAGACATTGTGTATCTTTATCATGCTGGGGCATGCCTGTGAATTGCGTCTTTAGATAATAGAGGCTGGTAGCGCAGTTGACAGGTGCCATTTTTTTGTCATGCAACGTGCTTAATTGCCACATCACCTAATCACAGCAGGCCCATAAATAGGCAAGATGTTACACAAGCTTCAGATACCAGTCACGAGCAACCGCGCTTCCCAGAGCATAGAGCTCACACAATGTCTCGTTCCTTTCTCAGGGAACAGGGTTACATGCGTAACCCAGACATTCTGCTCTCTAAAAGAAAATCCTAAAGGAGAATGTCTGGTCTTCAGTCTGTAAATTGAAACTCAAGTGCATCTGGATTATGCAGAAAGACAATAATCCAAAGCATAGGAATAAGTCCTAGTTCTAGAAGTTAGTGAAAGGCTGATCTCCAGTTATTGGAAGCATTTGGTTGCCGTTATTGATGCTAAATGTGGCACAACCAATTTCACATGAGTGATTGGAGTTAGGTAACATTTTTTGCTAAAATAAATTAATAAATAAATAAAAACTGTAGTGTGTTTAGGTTGTCTTTGTTTGGCTTTGTTTTATGTTCTATATTGTTTGAAAAATATTTAGTATGATATATACACCAAAATAGAAATCAGGTCAAATACTTTTGCACAGCACTATACATACATACATACATACATACATACATACATACATACATAGGCCTCATAAAAATGATTGTCCACAATTCCAATTCCTCGTTAGGAGCAGTTTCCCAATTGTGAAAGTTGTGAAAAATTTATCTTGAGTGTCTAGGTGTCTAGGTCTAAGCTCAAAGGATTTTAGATTTTTAGCACATTTTTAGATATTCTGTTTATACCACAAAGAAACTGAATGTAGTTACAGGCATTCAATGCTATGGGAGGCATTTCATTTTACTGGCATGGTCTTGTTTCCAATTTTTCCTCTTCGAAGGAATGGTCAAATGCAAATCAATACAAAGTTATTCTGAATGTTTACCTTTATTCTATGATGAAACCATTCTATCATGATTGAAGTGGTCTCTTCCAGGATGACAATACTCCCATGCCCAGACTACAATCAATCATCAATTAAAGTTGTTCTGGTGGATCGTAGTGGCCCAACACCTAATTAAAACACATCACGTTGTTGTTGTTTCCTGAATTTGTTACATGTCTATATTTGACATGTATGTTTTTGAGGGGAAAATACTATTAACTACTGGGAAAAGAAAATGGGAAAGTATGGGAAAGATTTTTGTTAGAAGAAAAGGTAAAGGTCTATTTTTTGTTCATATACATGAAGGGTGTCAATAATTCTGGGGATGACTGTAGGTAAATTTGAAAGCATGCATACACTTTTTAGGTGTGGACAAATCAAAACAGTGTAATAGCTACTGAGCTTGCGTACTGAGTATATTTTTTGCATAAGAGAAAAAGAAACTGTGTAAAAGCAATGGAACCTTCTTGAAAGTTCCATTGCCAAGATAACCCAGAGAGTGAGCAGCAAATTACTCACACTGATATGATACTGTTCTCTTTTCTCAGTAGCAAGCAAGACAAATCTCCTTGTGTTTGTACATGCTGCAACTCTGCATGTAAAAGCAATAAAAGAAGCTTTGGTTCAGGTGGTAGAACAGGTTGTCCACTAATTGTAGAGTTGGAAGTTTGATTTCCGGCCCAAACATCTCCACATGCTGAAGCCCCAAGTTGGTCCTGGTTGCATGCTCTGCTGCCGTTGGTGTGTGTATGAATGAGAAACCCTGTAAAGTGCCTTGTAGAAACATCAAGGTTAAAAAGCAATATATAATGACAGCATTTACAAACAAAAGCAGAACCTAAGTGAAAAAGTTTACTACACTTCTACAAAAAAAGAGATCACTAGCAGTAACCATTATCATTGAGTCAACTATACTAAATTAATTTGAACATTAATGCAAAGTAATAATAGTAATAAAGAGTGTTTCGCTATTATTATTAAAATGGTGTTATACAATTATAATTATGGCACTACATTGGTACAGCAGGTAGTGTTCATGCCTCACAGCACCATGAGCTCCAGTTACTGTCTATTCAGGGGTGTCAAACTCAAATTCTGCCTGGTCAATATCAGCATTTTTGTGATACAACATCAAACAATGGCAACCTGAGTAAACACACTAAGTAATTGTCCCCTTAAACTTAAAATCTGGTTTTGCCACCTAAAGCAGCTAAATCTGCAACCAAAACTTCCAATAACTGGAGATCAGTCTTTCACTTACTTCTAGGACTAGGATTTACTCATATTCTTTGGATCATTGTTGTGCTGCATTATCCAGAAGCGCTTGAGTTTTAATTTACAGACTGATGACCGGGCATTCTCCTTTAGATTTTCTGGTAGAGAGCAAAATTAATGTTTTCCTCAATTACTGCAAGTTGCCCAGGCCCTGAAGCAGCATAGCATCCCCACATCATCACACTTCCACCACCAGCTTGACCATAGGTATGATGTTCTTTTTGTGGACTTCTGTGTTTTTATGCCAGATGTAACAGGACTGTCTTCCAAACAGTTCCACTTTTGACATATTCTCCCAAAAGGTTTGAGGATAATCAAGGTGTGTTTTGGCAAAATTCAGATTAGCCTTAATGTTCTTCTGGGTTAGCAGTAATTTTTGCATCGCCACATTTCTATGTATGCCATTTTGCCCAGTGTCTTTTTGATAGTGGCAGTGGCAGTTCTAGACCAGCCACTTGTGCTTTTAGGGAGCACATTTTTAACATTTATTTTAACCTGCTTTTAGTATTGTTTCAAGTAATTTTTCACCATGCCATGTATCACTGTAATCTCTAGAAGTAAGCTAATAAAATAATTTCAACTCAAAAGAAAATTCATGTTTCATTTATTTGACAATTAATTTTGTATTGTACGGTGATAATGATCAATAATAACACATTTTTAGCATCTAAGCACATCTAGGCACTTTTCTGAATCTGTAAACTATGTGACACATGTAGGTATATATCACAAACCAAACACAAATCAACTTCATCTGAGAATATGTTTATGATAATCTGTAACATGTATCATGTATTCATAAACGTGCTATTCTGTACCATCTTCTCTATCCAGTCTTGACTGACCATGATCTTTACTTTGGAGTCTCAGAGCCTTTGAAATAGCTTTGTAATCCCTCTCAGACTGATGTATTTCAATCACCTTCTTCCTTCTTCCTGGAATTTCTTCAGGAATGGCATAAGTGTGTTATTGGGTAAGACCTTTTAACCAACTTCATGCTGTTGAAAAAGTTAAATTTAAGTGTTGATTTGATTAAACAGGGTTTGCAATGGTCAGTCCTGGTCGTGTCTAGTCCAGCTGAACCCAATTATGAATGCAGTTTCATAGATGTGGGGAATTAGTAACTATGGGGGCAAATTTATTTTCACACAGGCCCAGTTGGTATTGGATAACTTTTTTGATTCAATAAATAAAATTATCATTTAAAAACATGTATTTTGTGTTTACTCAGGTTGTTTTAATTTCTGAAATAAATTAGTATGATGTACACAAAAACAGAAGAAATCGCAATGGGGAAACCACTTTTTCACAGTACTGTACATGTCATTACTCTCCCATCTCTCTTGTTTTTGTAGTCCATCAACTTTTCTTCCATCCATCCATCCATCCATCCATCCATTTTCTGTACTGCTTATCTTTACTGGGTATGACATTTTGCATGTTTTCTGTGGGTTTCTTCTGGGTACTCTTATTTCCTCCCACCTCCAAAAAAGTGTTAATCTGTGAGTGTTTGAGTGATGCCCTACAGTGGGCATCCATCCAGAGTGTATCCTCATTTCTGGGATATGCTCAGAATCTACTGCAACTCTGGCCAGGACAAAACAGCTTCTGAAGGTGAATTCGAATGACTTATTATTGTAAATTGCAATCTTTTTTAACTCAACAATACTTTGCAGCCCTCCTCAGTACTAGCACGTTCTTTCAACCATTCTGTTTACCTTGTCAAATAAATAGATGTAATTATAATGCTTGACCAAGGAGCCAATCATAATTTTTAAACTTTTCCCCTTCTTATATAATTATATGTAATTATACAATGGGCACAGAAATAAATGAGGTTAAATTAAAATTAAAATATAAATAATTGTGATGTATATTTATTTTTCTATAATCATTCATTCATCTTCAGTAACCTCTGCCCTAGTCAGTGTCAAGGTGGATCCAGAGCATATCTCGGGAAAATATCAGTCCATTGCAGGGCACCATGTACAGTCATTCACGTCAAGGGGCAATTTAGAGTTTCCAATCCAACTAATACCATGATTTTGCAGAGGTGGGACGAAAACCAGAAAACACAGAGGAAATTCACATGGGCATGATGAGAACTAGATAGATAGATAGATAGATAGATGGATGGATGGATGGATGCATACTTACTTACTTACTTCATTGATCCCCAAGGGGAAATTCAGGAAACTCTATGCAAACTGTAACCCAAACTAAGGGTCAGATTAGGGACACTACCCACTGCTTCACCATACCGCCTGTCTTTTCTATAAGACTAACTATATGCAATAAAATATTATTTGTGTCACTGAGGAGACATGGTGCACAATTACAAGCTTTTACTGTAATTAAAGCAGTAAATAATGAATTTAATGAATGAGTCAATATTGTCTTTTTTAGTTTGAACATAATTTTCACAGAGCAAGATGAAATTCAAACAGCAAAGGTCTCCAGTGGTCTTGACTGTGAAAGGAAATTGTGTTTTCATTTATTTTTTGCTCTCAAAAGATATTAGCTGAACTGGATCTGATAGCACAGTGTGTGTGTGTGTGTGTGTGTGTGTGTGTGTGTGTGTATGTGCACGGATGGGGGAGGGGGACTATTTATGGATTAGACACACATGAAAGAACAAGATAAAAATCAAGCAAAATGAATTCTCCCATGTGTAATTTGGAAGAACGCTCACTACATCAAAGCAGTGGTCACACATTTTGACCTTGCACATTTCTTGGCCATGGCAAAATCAGTTGCATACCGATGATAGCTACACCGTAAAAACATTTCTTGCAAGTTTACAGTAAAAAGAAATTTTAAGAAAATCCAAATCTAGAAAATTTGGAAAAATGATTGGGAAATTACATGATTGGGAAATTACAGTAATTTTCTGTACGTAAAAATACCCTGTATCACTGTATGATAAGCATAGTAATTTTACAGGACAAACATTTATTGCAATTTTACAGTAAATTATTGGCATAAAAGTTGCCAATAAAGTCCAATATTAATATTAATTATTTTAATTTACTGTTGGTAAAAATACAATGTACCACAATGTACAGATGTATTTACCTGTACAGATGTATTTACTCCAATTGCCAATAAAGTGCTGTAAAACTGTTATACATTTATTATTGTAAAATTACAGATAATCACTGTCATCAATTTTGATAAAAGGTAAGCAGTGAAAAGTTGTTTTTGACATTTAAAGTTGCCTAAATGTTTTAAGATGTATCCAGTTTTACACACAACACACAAATGCTAATGTTTAGCTTATGCCTTTTTTTTTTTTTTATCTGACTCGTATTATATATTACAGTTCATGTCTTTTTCTTCTGTGACTTTGTGTTGTGGGCATCAATCCATTTATATATATATATATATATATATATATATATATATATATATATATATATATATATATATATATATATAGTGTGTGTGTGTGTATGTATGTATATATATATATATATATATATATATATATATATATATATATATATATATATATATATATATATATATAAAGTTCCCTACAGATGCAAAGAAAATTTTTCAACCCCCATTGCAAATCAGGTTTATTGTCTAAATTTACAGACTTTCAGCTGTTTGCAATGAACAAATCAGCCAAAACCAATTGAAATAGTTAAACACAACATATGCTTCAAGTGGTTTCCCCAAATTCAACCGAAACTTATAATGATTTCTCCAGTTTCAAAATTATTCAACCCCCCTGAATAGAATCCCTCACAACAGCACAAATATGTAAAACAGCTGTTGTCTCAAGCCTGATGCAACTAATGAAGGGCTTCATTAGTTGCACCAGGTGTGCTTGAGCAGAAACACATGAAATACTTGACCTGGCTAGAGGTATAAAATATATTAAATACCTTGACGGGGCAGAAAAAGGAAGCTATCAATGACTACAACCAGATTTGTGAGAAGGCCTGCAGCAAGACTTGATGGGAACAGGCACTCAGCTTTAGTGAGCACAGTAAGGTGCATACTAAACTCAGAAGGTTTCCATGCAGGAACTCCAGACGTACACCACTACTGACCTAAAAGCTGAAAAGTCTGCTCAAAATCATATAAATAAGACACATAAGTTTTGGTATTCTGTTTGGAGCAATGAAACAAAACTGGAACTTTTCGGCACAATGTATCAGCGGTATGTGTGGAGAAAGAAGAATGAAGAAAGGACACTCTGACCACAGTGAAGCATGGTGGTGGCTCAGTGATGCTCTGGGGCTGCTTTGCATCTCTGACACTGGAAACCAGTGTGTGGAAGGCCAGATGGATTCATTGAAATATCAGGAAATCCTAGGAGAACACATCATTCCATCCGTGAAGAAACTGAAGCGTGGTTATTGGACCTTCCAACAGTACAATGATCTCAAGCATATCTCAAATTCCATCAAGGCTTGGTTGCAGAAGAAGTGCTGGAAAATTCTACAGGGCCATCACAGTCACCTGATGTGAACCCCATAGAAAATCTCTGGTGGGATTTGAAGAAGGCAGTTGCAGCACGCAAACCCAAGAGTATTACTGAACTGGAGGTCATGGCTCATGAGGAACGGACTAAGATTCCTCAGGAAGCTGGTGTCTGGCTTTGCAGCTCGTTTGCTGCAGGTCATAGCAGCAAAAGGGTGCTCTACTAAGTACTAAAGATGCTTTTCATGGAGGGGTTGAATAATTTTGAAGTTGGAGAAGTCATTATAAGTTGCATTTTCAGCTGAATTTGGGGAAACCTCTTGAAGAAACTGTTGAGTTGAACTATTTCAATTGCTTTTGCTTGATTTGTTCATTGCAAACAGCTGAAAATCTGTAAATTTTGACAATTAACCTGATTTGCAATTGGAGTTGAATAATTTTGAATGCAACTGTATATACTGTATAATCTATGAGAAGGTTTTTTTTTTGTTAGGTTTTTTTTTTTTAAATGAACACATGAATTTATCATCTATAAATATCACAAGCATAAGCAACATGTTATTAATGTAATATAATTCTCTAAAACAGTTTGCCTTTGGATAAATTGCAGAGTGCAGCAGGCCTTTTCTTGGTATTTTAGGTTGAAATCATAGAATGTAGTAAATAAGGGCCTGCTGCACTTTCCTCATTACCATCTTCAGCCTGATAAAAAGGTTTATACAAGTGTAATCACCAAAAATGCATCCTCGGTGCCAAAGGGTCCATATGGAAATTTCACATTATACAGTATTTCTCTTAATACAATGATAGTAGTGACAGTGATAATAATGTGTGATAATAAAAATGCACAGCCTCGACACATTTGTACACTACCTTGAATTATCAGTTTTGGGTAGACTGATAAAGAAACCAATCTCTCCTGGCTGTGGACTAAAACCCAAAAAAGTTTAACATTACTGACAAAGTTTTCAATGTTCTGAATCAAAATACAAAACTAACAGAAAGCAGTTGTATTATATATATATATATATTTTTAATGTAATCAAATAAAATTAACAATTACGTCAACTTGTAATATCAGTGCCTCAGATGGGCCATTAGCAAGAAGACAAAATCCTGCTCCTAGGACGGTAGAGTAAATGGCATCAAACCTTGAAAGGATGTGCCTAACCTCATCATGTGTTGGCTTTTGCTTGAAAAAATAAAAAAGCACCTTTCCTCTAACTTTAACTGCAAAAATGGAAACATCAGTAACTTAAAGTGCTTTTTAAGGCCCTTCCGGGTGAAAGATCTGGCCAGGCATTTTTTCATTATTTTTTCATATTGATGGTTGCACTGATGGCTATGTACTAATAATTTACAATTATTCAAACCATCTCCCTACAATGTCTAGGAGAAGGACGCTGTTCACTGCCTATAGCCATTTTTATTCTATGGATCAACTTACTCCATGGGACCTGAAAGTTGTCAGGCCAAGTATTAGGGCTCCAGTGTTCGACCTGCTTTGGAGTTCCCTTCTCCATCTGAATCAGATAAGCAAATATGTTTCCAGCACCTAAGTATGCTTGAAGAAGCTGATGCCTCTCTGCAAGTGTTGCACATAGGATTTTTAAAACTGTGCAATTTTTGAGCACACTGAAATATATATATTTATGTTTGAATCTTGTCCACAAATGTATGAAGGGCCCAAACTTAATGATGAGAATGGGCTAGTGACCAAAAACGGTGGTGCTTTGGCTTGTGTGGGTGTCCTGGAAAGGTGTGAGCTCTGAAATCAATGTATTCATCAATGGGTGCGTTCAAATAGGCCACATTATCTGAAGTAATTACAGGTGCACATCAGTGTCCTACAGTTTGTCACATAAATAATATCAATGTCAATCCTGCACAGTCAATCTGCTGAATTTTCATTTCTGTCCCCAACTAAAAGTAGTACACTCAAAAGACACCAGTTTTAGTACAGCATGTCCAGACAATTTCTCACTGCCTTGGCTGTTTTCAGGGAGGATTGTCACTAGCATTGTCGCTTTTAAACACTGCGTAAGTAAAACACTTCCTGACTTTTCCTGATCACCACTGCACTGTTCTTGTCATTCATCATTCTGTCCTGTAGATTGTCCTGATAGGACTGTGGCATTTTGAAGGAACAGTTATATAAACAGCAAGCACCTTGTGTTTTTTTTCCTGATCTCAAAAATTTACCAACTGAAATGAATCTTGATCAAGACAAAAGATGATCCTTTAGTCTGTATAATCCATTCATGTCCAAATATTTTCTATAACATCAAAAGCAGCTTTGAATCAATTCATAGGTTATAAATATGATTTACTGTTTGAAGATGCTTAAAAACCCATGACTATATGTAAAACACTTAGCATATTTATGCAATTAATATAGTGTTAACATGCACAGGGAATTAAGCTGCATATCTAGATATATTACAAACTATTACATTAGAAGTATTAAATACAAGTTCTGCAAAACCTTCCATTGAATTCATAACTTACACATATTTAGTAATATAAAAGCATAGTTTAAAAATTATATCTATATATTAATTACATATTTCTTTATTGCCATATGTGTACCCCGTTTTGTGTTGCACTTATTCTAAGTACCACAAGCACCTGTAAGCCAGAAACAAATTCCTTGTGTGTGCAAGCACACCTTGCCAGTAAAGCTGTTTCTGTCTTCTATGTTCTTCTATATCATCCACTTTAGTTTAGGTGTTGCAAATATGTCTGTACTTATTGAATTCAATGTAACCAGTGTATCCATCAGGAGTATAACCAAATACAAATACTTTATTCAGATTGAAGGTTTACAAGGAATCATGCTGAGACTAAATATGTATATTAGGACTGGGATGCTGCAGGATGCAACAAAGAATTTACATGAGCTTACCGGACAGTTATGAAACCTCCAGGACATACAAAGACAATGTTTATTAATAAGAATGAGTGGTGGTCATTAGTACCTTCTGGGCTTTGTAACTGCAGTAGTTTATTTTAGGCTACTGAGAAATAGAACCAACTAAATTTAATAGAAAATATCAGGGGTGGGTACAAAAAAAAATAACCCTCTATAATTGTTCTCTAGTTGAGAACAACAATGTAATTACTGTAGCTGATTATGAGGAACTGTCAGAGCCAGAATTTACACACTATGTTGACAGTGCTGGCATTTCTACATCTTTTTTTCCCACGTAATTTGCAGTCTTTTATCTTAATTTAAAAAATGTTGTTTTTAAATTCAGATTTTAAAGTTAAAGCCATTCCCATTTTTACTTTATCTGGTTTTCAAACGTGTGCTAATATTTTTCAGCTCATTTATTGAGGAGTGAATATTTTGTAAAGAGACAAGAAAATGGACACACATGCTACTGTCTGTCCCTCCTTCTGGTGTTTCCAGCCACTTCTTTATTGTTCTCTCCCACTGATTAGACATCTCAGTGCAAGGCGTGGATCTTCATAGCCTGGCCCCTCCCTCCTCGTCACAATTATTAATAATGTTCCAGTAATCTAGTATAAAATAAAATAGTATACAGACACAAAACAACATGAAATAATTCATAAACATTTGCTAATGCTTAAACTATGAATAACTAATTATTTGTTAATCACTACTAAATTATTAGTCTATTAGTGGATACACATATTAACATTTAGATGTAATTTATATAATTTAGTTTATTTACAAATTCTGGATAAGTAATAATTTGTTAATATCTATTAATTGTGTATTAATGAAAGTTATTATAAAGTGGTAAAATAGTTTGAAGTGAACCATTTTAGGAAATATTGGTTTTGACATTTTTTACACTGCAGCCCCAGTGCAGGAATTTACCCTATACAGCTGCATGATAATCAATTTAGCATAACATAACAGCTTTAGAGTTTAGAGTTCTCTATTCTTTCAATTCTTTTAATAGACGTTTCCTTAGTTATTGTTTTGTTGATGGTGTGGAGAGCACTGTATAAAATCTAAAATCTCTCATAGGTGTTAAATTAGGATTAGATTTGTTGACAGAGTAAAACCTCATAACACCAATTATAGTGACCAGAGCTCAACCAGATATGAATTGAAATGAAATGCATTTATTTTTTCCAATGGTATATATATATATATATATATAAATAAATAATAATAAAATAAGCAAAGATAGTGTAATGTAAAATATATTGTGTACTGTAAAATATACTGTTTAGTGTTTTAACAAATAAAAATCACACGGTCTGTTAAAAAACACACTGATTATATATGATAAATCGTCCGTGGAAAGAAAATGAGTGAAGATTAGGAGCTAGCTTAAGCAATTAAAGGGAATTATTCATTATTAACATTAAGAAATAATTAACTGCACTGTAAAACTGGATAGTTAATTTAACTCAAAAAAATTGCGGAAACTAATTACCTCAAAAATTATAACTCATTTAACTCTATTTAAGTGTACTTGTCTTAAAGAAATTGATTTATCAAGTTAAAAATTTTAGGTAATTAGTTTCCTCAAAATGTTTTTGTTAAATGAACTTATACGGTTTTACAGTGAAACTTTAAAATGGTTGAAAGTACTGGGCAATAACTTTCTTTTGAATACAGGTTCAGTGTTTGATTTGCTGTGCAATTCAAAGCTGTTGGAATGATAATTATTAATCATTCTTGAGTGTATGTGATTAGCACAGTGGATGACATATCAAGTTTGGATGATAGATCCATGGATACTCCTTGTCTGGATATTCCATGTCTTTGCAATCCATTGTATTGGTGACAAATGCAAGGAGTAGAATGGCAAAGTGGATGGTTTGTGTAGTGTAAGTAATGAGGGTGTGTCTTTGAATACATCTTTGTTCCTTTTCTCATTTCATTTGCAGTCACAAATAACAGAACACAGAAAAGTACCTCATAAGGGAGAAGCAATAAGATAAGCCCAAACTTTAATTGATGAAACCATTTCATGAGGTAATGAAATATTGGGTAATGATGCATGCCATGTCGCTGTTGTTGGAGAACATGTTCCCTGTCCTTTAGCTGAAAATAATTAAATATTGGATCTTTGTCTCTGTAGCTAATCTATTATTTTCATTATCAGCTCAGACACTCAGTGATGGACAGCGATCAGGAGAATTGTTATACTTCTGGATTGAGGTGGACAAAGCTACAACTATAACTTAAGTGGGCAGCAAGATAATATCCAGAAATTGTAATAATGAGTAAGAATGATTTTGATGGAATATACAGTGTACATATGAAGTATAAAAAAAGCTAAAACCACTAGCCCCATACATTGCCCTAACCTTAACTGTTCCTAACTTTCAGATGTGTGAACGTACTGGATTTGAAACGATAAATTTGTAATAATAATTTAATACAATGAAACAATATGAAACCATGAGACTTACAGACCTACCATGTGTTCCTACAGAATTGACATGAGTGGGGAGCTTAAAAACTTTCATGATATAAGGGTAAAGTTAATATGCCATAGAAATTAACAATGCAGTTATTTTAGAAAAATGTGTCCCCAGGCCATTGTAGACTGACAGAACTGGAAATATGAAGTCATGTGAGCAAGTTCCTATAAAAAGGTTAGGAACAGTGAAGATTTAGCCATGGCTGGGTTATATAGTGTTAATGTCTGCATAACTAATAAAAGGAATATTCTGCATGTAAAAACAATAGACAGAGGGCTACAGTGTATTAAATAACTCAAACACAGTGGTTTACCAAAGTACTGAGGAACCATAACATTGTTATATGTGGCTACTGTTTGAACAATGTATTGGAAGCCTTAAAATGGGTTTTGTCAAATCACAGAGCCAACAAAAGTATTTTAACAGCTATATTATTAATTAATTTTAAAAAATTCAATAAAATATGACATTGTCCAAACCCTAAACCAGAATGAACACTCCGACTGTCTTGAATATGGATTGAAGTTTGTGACTTTCATGGAAATAAAGATAACACAAACAGTAGAGGTGATTTATTTGACTAAGACAGCAGGTAGCAATGATTCCATGTCTCTGACCTTTAACTCTTACCACTCCGCTGCATATGTTGACCTTCACTTGGAAAATCACTCATTTGGTAATATGGCAAAAAGGGACAACACTGGCATTCAAAGACTGACTAAACTAAAGACAGATTCAGGTTGTGTGCTGAAGCTGAAAGGCCATCATATATCAAATATGGAATCCCATCTCTCTTGTGGGGAAACCACATAGCTATGTAAAATCTGCAACAGTACTAAATCCAAGCTGCTCTATTTAATTTATGGTAATATAGGTTTTATAAATTAAATAAGTTTGGACAAAATCTCATTTTTAAATTAATATTTTCCTGGGTATAGCTAACAATGAGCAATACGAGACTGTCAGACTATGTGTCTATGTGAAACCCATAGACCCAAGGTTTCCCAGCAGAACATTCCCAAGAGCATCACACTGCCTTCACTAGCTTGCCTTCTTCCCATAGTGCATCCTGTTGCCATCTCTTCCCCATATAAGCAACACACGCCCCAGGCTGTCCACATGATGCACTGTAGGATGACTAAAATCAACAATGCCCTTCATTAGTCATTGAAATATGGGGTTCTTACTAAAATCAAACACCAAATCAATGTCTGTAAGAAATTCTAATCCAATAATCAAACAGCAGGACAAGCTATATTGTGGTGCACCATGAATGACCGTGAATTCCCCTTCTGCACAAATCCCCAAGCCAGACACCAAGCACAGATTAAAATATCAATATAACTTTAACTAATGTAGTTGTATTCTCACATAAAGTTGTAATTTCTCAAATAATGGATATTACCTTAAGCGAGGTGTCCGTGTCTTCTGTTGTATCAAAATTTACCTATTACCCAAAGACAATTAATATTTAACATAGAAACAGATACTGACATACATTAACCAGTTGAAGAACGAAAGTAAGACACCGGTCCTGTGAGTGAGGAGAGGCAAGTGTCGAAATGTATTGTTGCATGAGATCACACAGTTGAGACGTCCCAAGAATGATCTAAAAAAAAAAAAATTAAAAAAATAAAAAAACTGAGCTGAAGCTCTTCTATTTATACAGTTATCTTCAGGTCAGGATGACCCAGACACCAATATGTTTTAGAAGTAGCCTTCTCCAAACACCATTAGGTTTTTGGAAGAGCCTTCCCATAATACCAATAGGTATGAGACTCAACATTTCGGAGAGACCTTGGTCTCCTGGGGTCCGCTGTTCCCATCAACGGTTATCTCACAGGTGCAACTTGGCTCAACTACCCTTATAAACGGCCCGTCTTGGTTCTCTCTTAAAAATGAAGGCCTTTGTCTGTGTTACTCCTGACTTTTCCTTATGAGAAAAGAATCCTCCACAACTTCAAGTGCATTATGAGTAAGTTTCTTTCACATTTTTCTGTATTTCTCTTTTATAATGCTTTTTCCTTTCATATTTGCTCTATATTTCTGTTTTATATATGGTTATACTGGATATATTATACATATGTAATATATCTATTACATTATATTATCCTTATAAGATCCTACATATCCCAATTCTCCTTTTACTATTCTTATAATGTTCTGTTTTCCTTCTGTATGTGTGTGCGTGGCGGCATAGGGCTCTGTGTGTGTGTGTGTGTCTCTTAGTTGACTGTCCACCTACACTCAATCAAATACATGTAAGGTTTGCGCCTTGCTTATCTGTGTGTGCTGTGTCTTAGGTGAACGTCAGCCCAGTGAATTTTCAATAAAATTACATACTACTCATACTAGGTCTCCCTCGTGTTTATTTCATGTATATTTTATATACAACACATCTCCCTTGTCTAGGTCCTCTCAGTGTTTATAGACATAGTGACCATATACAGCTATTGATGTTGCTACACATACTACAAAAGAGGTAAATGGACAGAAAACAAAACCATCCCTGCAGCCACAAGGAGGATTACATTGCCTTTCAGATTTACAATGAACTTGTTCATTTGCCAACCTGAGTATGGGTCCTTTGTCAAAGTTTCCAGACTTAGAAGGGTTTTTTTTTTCTTTTCTTTTTTTAGCTTGGCCACCAAGTGTTGTTTTTTTTCTTCTTGGCTATGTTTTCTTACTTCCTTTTCCAAATAGGTTCATGTTTGAGATAATCTTGCTCAATTCGAGTTCTAACCATAACTAGGTCTTGCCCAGTCTTCACAGTGCCTCTCATCTCAGCAAACTGGCAAGACTAAGGTTACAAATGTGTAATGTTTCTTTTTCCAGCATTTCAGTATTCTCTTTAATCTAAGACATACTAAACTCTATGTTGATGTGCAGAGTCTCTGATGCTTTCTTGCATCCTTTGTTTTCACTCACATATCCTCCTTCATGCCTCAGCAGTATAATTTTCACTGACAAAGGAATACAGTAACATTGGACTTCTTTTTGATAGTGACAAGACCTACTGTAGAATAGTATTAGTTTTATTTCTTAAATAAATGTTAAAATATTTGTAAATCCTTGAATGTTCAGGATTTAAGCTTGTAATAAACCTCTTCAGCGTTGTTGCTATGTGTTGCTATGGAGGGTTCTTTATTTGAGAAGTATTGAGAAATACATAGACTATACATGACCTTGAGACATAGAGAGGAGAGGAGGGAAGAGAAGAGAGTCGTTGGAACAGAAGTGCTAAATGGCTGTACACATGAAGCTTCAATAAATTTTCCAATGTTTTTGTGTCTGCCTGCATCTCTTTTCTGAATGCTTTCATCCCTACCGTCTCCTATTACTTTGAATAGGAATTTTCTATCTAATTCTAGGACAATATTTGTATTGGAACATGGAAATCAAACAAAATGTGTATTTCAATAAGATATAGGTTACTACTCTATTTCATTATTCAAGTTTTAGCCTTCTGACAAATAATATTTAAATTTAATTACTTGTAATATAACAAATCATATTAATATTTTATTATTTGGATATGGCAAATAATACTTAATATTTATATTTTAGGTGAGCAAAAGTATAGGAACCGATTGTCTTAAAGTAAATTTGCACTAAAGTAAATAACACTTAATATTTGTGTGCATATCCCTTGCGTCAACAAATGCATGAAACTGTCGACCCACTGACATCACCAAACTGTTGAATTCTTCTTTTGTGATATTTCTCCATGTTTTTCTCCATTCAGTTTCCTCTCCCGGAGGTGAAATGCATATACAGTTGGGTTAAGGTCTGGTGATTGATGTGGCCAGTTTAAAACCTTCCACTTTTTTCCCCCAGATAAAGTCTTTTGTTGAGTTGGCATTATGTTTTTAGGTCATTGTCTTCCTGAATGTTGTTGTGTTGTGTTGTCTTGTGGAATAGCCTCTATATTTCTGCTCTCAAGTCTTCTTTGAATGTTGGATTTTGACACCTTCACTCCAGCCCTGTGGACTTTGCTTGTGATATCACTGACTGTTGTTTTGGGGGTTTTCTTCACAGCTCTCAAAATGTTTCTGTCAACTGCTGTTGTTCCTTGGCCAACCTGTTCAGTGTCTGGTTGTTAGTAGACCAGTGGATTATTTCTTTTATATGACATTCCAGATTGTTGTATTAGCAATACCCAATGTTTGTGCAAAGGCTCTGATTGATTTGCCCTCTGTTCTCAGCTTCAAAATCACTTGCTTTTCTCCCAGACAGCTCTCTGGTCTTTATGTTGGTTTAACCTTTTTAACAAAAAAATCAGTCTTCATAGGTGAAAGCCAGGGCTCAAACTTCTAGTAGAATTTCAGCGCTATTCATTCTTTAAAACAATCAAACGGCACACATTTGCAACAAGAAACACCTGTCAGCCATATGTTCGAATGTTTTTTTTTTTATATCTTAATAAATGGGCAGGTTCAAACAAAAGATGGCAAGGTGTTTAACACACCTTGATGTAAATATCAGGAAATGAAAGCTGAAATTATGATCTATTATCTCAAATTCATCTTTTGATTTTAAATGCAAATAGCTTTACTGCATAGCAAATACACAAGAACTGTCCCTACTATTCCAATATGTTTAGAGGGGACTCTATGTCAGCCACCCCAACATTTCACAATTCCAGTGGTATGGGTTTGAGTGGGGAATGTAATAAGTGAGCTTGTACAATGGCCATATCTTATCTTTTACTGTCCATTTTCCAATATTATATTACATATTCTCCCTAACAAGATCTAGATACACAGTTGCTACAAAAAAGGTAAAGGCACAAGAGACAAGACAGGCATCTGGCTTTCTCTGAACCATCAGATAGGAATAAATGAAAAAAAAATGGGACTACAATTAGACAGATACCACTCTGAATAGAAAGTGAAAATGAACCCAAAGCTCAAGCAAACGTTCTCTTTGTGTCTTATGTAAACAGCAAAATCTCTATTATATATACATACAAAAATACTAAAACACGAATACCTTTTTTGCTAATACTTGATTCCTGGTATTAAGGATTACTAATTCCTCAGTTTGGATGGAATGCTGTGAAAGAATAAAATCAGACATTTCAAAGAGCTAGCAATGAACTAAAACAGTGGAACCTATTGTCATATTACAGAAAACCAGCAACTTAATTTCCCAGAATGTACCACTAAGTACAAACATGATTGAAGAGGACTACATTTACCACACACACATACACACACACACACACACACACAGACAGAGACACCTGTTCCCATTTACACTCATAATCACACCAAACATAAGAGAGACTGTTTGGACACAATGTCTTTGCGAAGTATATACTCAGTCTTTGTCATAACCAAGCCTTTCTAAATGTTGATATTCTGGTTATGGACTTTTTTTACTCTGTTGACCTTGATTCTCTGCCTAGTCTAGTTTATACTTGTCTGCCTGACCGTATAACCCTTGCCTGTTTAACGTTGCGGAGTTTGGAATTACCTTTTGGACTTGTTTTGACCGCGCCTCCTTTACACATCACCGATGGCTCACAACACACATGGGGCAGTTCCCAGCTTCAGTAGTTTACGTTGCTATTTTTGGATGTAATTTCGTGACACACTATGATACTCTGTGCTATCCGGTGGCTAGTGATACTGTGCCAAAGTTGGCGGTTCCCCGCTAGCTTATGTTGCTTATTTTAGACGGAATTTGTGATGCTCTGTGCTCCTCTGTGCTATCTGTAGACTAATAGCAAATGTAGATATATTCTCTTCACATACTGTGAACATTCCTGCTCTTACCCTTTCAGTTCTATCCGCAGGCATTTATTATCGAGGCAATCACGGCACAGAGCTCTATCGCCACAGGATTCCTGCTGTCATGTAGGCTGTGTCCAAATAACTTACTCCTTCATGATTGCCATGATATCTGTTCATCATCTCTGGGACTTCAACATCTAAGAGATGCTATCACGGACCTGTGTCTGCACTGTTGCCCATGTTGGAGAGATTGCTCTGTCTTGCAGAGTTGGACCCCAGTTCGGAGGTGGGCCTTGTGGGGTCAGAGCTACCCCTGCCACATGGACTCAGGAACATTGTGCATCTGCAACAGCCGGTGCAATTGCCCCCATCTAGAAAAAAGGTGAATTCCCTGGAATTCCTGGAAGAGGCTTTTCTTTCTAAGACTGTGGCTGTCCTTTCTTTTGAGATGTCAGATATAAAATGTCTCCTTCAATCACTTCAGCTGGTAGGATCTGCCATTCCTGCAGCTATAACACAGGTGGATTAGGATAGTACCAGTAGTAGAATTGGTGATGAGTTTCCTAACTCTCCTTTTCTTTCATGTCAGCCTGACTTGGATGTGCTCTCAACAAGTGCTTGCAAAACATTGTTTCATTGTTTCCTTGTTTCACAACAGTGAAACTATGGATGAAGCAGTGCAATATTCCCAACAGGATGTTGACCCTGGGTTCTCAATGGCAGAAAGTTCCAGTGGAAATTCAGTTCAGTCATCAAGGCAGATGATGCTGCCATACTCCATATGATCGTTGCTCGTCTAGGGCTAGACGAGGCATCTGCCCAGCCAGCTCAGTAGAACATCTTTTTTTAGACAGCTCTCAGACAGAGCTTCCTTTGCTCTACCACCATGCAAAGATTTTGTGGCAGAGTTCTCAAGCACCCTCATAGGGACTAATGCATCTACCGGCAATCAAGACTGCTTGTATACTGGCATCTATGGCTGATGCAGATTCACGGCTTCTGAGTGCGCACATGCATGTGATTGAATTGAGTGAAATCGACACGTGCCTTTTGTTTTGGTTTTGTTCCTTTCCTCTTCTGGTATTGGTTTATGTTTGAGGATGTCTCTAATTTGCTCCAGCTGTCTCTGTATGTTCTAGTTTAATTATGTTGATTATTTAAACTCCCTCATGTTTAGTATTATATTTGTTTATGTTGATTGAGTGTTTGAATACTGAAGACATTACTGTCTGCTTTTCCCGCCTCGCATCCAGTTTCTCGTTTTCCTGGTGAAGATCGCCTTCTAATGCAACGAGAGCTGCTGCAGCAAGCCGGCACATGTGCCATGTTGCCACCCACGCAAGTTCCCTCACCCCCGCTGCTGGAGAATTCCATAATGCCATACAGCCAGCAGAGCTACTCAAATTCCTAGGGCTTCCCGCTGCAGGGGAATTACACAAAGCCATACAGCCAGCAGAGCTACTCGAACTCCTGGGGCTTCCCACTGCAGAGGAATTACCCAACACCATGCAGCCAGCAGAGTCACCCAAATTCCTAGGGCTTCCATCTGCAGGGGAATTACACCCCAATCCGGAACCGAAGGCTGGCCCAGAACGTTTTTGGGTGGGGGCAACTGCAACCTCTGAGCTCCAGCTTGAGACCTACGAGGAGGTCTCAGCTGTGGAGCTACAGCCCGAGGTTAACATGGGCCTAACAGTACAGAGCTATGGCCACTAAAGGTCGCATCCATAAATCCTGAGGTGCTTGGGCAAGCCCTCGATTGTTTTTCAATGCAGTGCTTACAGTAGTGGAAGAACAAATCTGTGGATCCCTGGGTTCTGACAAGCCTGAGCAGGGGTTATGGCCTGCAGTTTTGATGTTCCTGCAGCTTATGGGAATGCTGATTGCTTACACTTCAGTGATTTGTCTGGGCCTGCTCCACCTCAGGCCTCTCCAGCAGTGGAAAAACAGCATGAAGTTGTACCCCACCAGACATTATCATCGGCTGATATTTGTTTCTCACCATTGTGTCCATGTGTTGAGACAGTGGAATCACTGGGAGTTCTTAATGGCAGGTGTACCATTAAGGGTCATTCCTTCTCACTGGTAGGTGGTCATGACTGATGCTTCCCTCGTTGGGTAGGGCGCAACATGGAATCACAGGGGATCATTCCACTGACCACATCAATCTCCTGGAGTTACGAGTGGTTTTCTTAGACCTGAGGTACTTCTTGCTGGCTCTCAGAGGACATCATGTGCTTGTCTGGCACGACAATACCTCAACAGTGTTTCACCTGAACCATCAGGGTGGCACAAAATTCCCACCTTGTCTTTTCCCCGACTAGCATCCTTGAGGGTGGTGAACCACCCTGGGTCCAACAACCAGGTAGTAGATGCTCTCTCAAGGGATCTTCTGCATTTGGGAGAATGGAGGCTTCACCCACAAGTGGTCCAGAACACATGGAATCAGTTTGGCAAAGCAGAGGTGGATCTTTTTGCATCACAAACAACCACACACTGTTGGTTGTGTTTTGCGAGGATGTTTTGTGTCTGGGTACAACCCTGTTCTAGCTAAATGTGAACCTACTGTTGCTCATACTGTCATTAGTGCTAGAGTTGCATCCACACGTCAGTTCTATGCTGCATGTTCAGATATTTTCTCTTCATGGTGCAGGGATCGCGGGTTAGATCCTGCATGCTGTCATCTTTTGGATGCAGGCATCCCTTGGTTCCCATATCCTGGTGAGCAGTTTTTTGAAAGGTGCAAGGTGCGTGAGGCCGACCAGCAACCCCCATTTTCTTGGGTGAGATTTACCGCTTGTGCTTGACTTTCTATGTTTGCCAACATTCAAGCCATTGCAGTCTTCTGACCTTAAGTGGTTGTCTATGAAGAATGCCTTTCTATTAGCCATTGCTTCCACTAAGCATATTAGTGAGTTACCTGAATTGTTGGTTAGTGAATTATGCATGCGTTGGTTGCCAAGGATTCTGATGTGGTGCTTTAGCCAAATCCATCTTTTCTTTCTAAGGTGCTGTTTCCTCAATATATAAATCAGTCCATTAATCTGGCTGCATTTCAAGGCTCGTCTGAACCGACCTGGTCAAGGGATCTCTTCTTGTATCCTGTTTGGGTCCTGATGTGTTATGTGGATGCTACTGTCAGTCTGAGGTAAAGTGAACAACTTTTTGTCTGCTATGGTGGTGCGCAGAAAGCTATGTCAAAGCAAAGACTGTCGAACTGGATTGTGGAAGTGATTACTCTGGTATACCAAAGACCCTTGACAGGAGTTATCCTGCACTCTATTAGGGCTGTATCTATGTCTTGGGCTGCCTATATGGGAGTCTCCATGGCAGATATCTGTACAGCTGCTGCCTGGGCTTCTCCATGTACCTTTGCACACTTCAAAGTCAATGTGTCTGACACACAAAAGCATTGAAAATGTCTATTTCTACCATCAGGGCAATAATTAAGAGGTTCCAGTCAACTGGAAATGTTAGGAATTAACATTGGGCACATGTCTATATTGTCACGTGTTGTGGAATTGGACTTGTGTCTATATTGTCTCAACGCACTGTGAATAGGATGCTTCAAGTGGCCAAAAAATCTCCAAGGATCACAGCTGGAGAATTGCAGAAGTTAGTTGTGTCTTACGGTCAGAAAGTCTCCAAAACTACAATCCAAATTCACCTACATCACCAGAAGTTGCTTGGAAGGATTTCAAGAAAAAAAGCATCTACTCTCATCAAAAACAATCTAAAGCATCTTCAGTTTGTCAGATCCTACTGGAACGTCAAATGGGATTGGGTTCTATGGTCAGATGAGACCAAAATAGAGCTTCTTGGCAATAAACAGAGGTGGTTTTGGTGCACACAGAGACATAGCCATATGGACAAGTACCTCATGCCCATGGTAAAATATAGTGGTGGCGCTTTAATGTTTTGGGGCTGTTTTTCTGCCAGAGGACCTGGACAGTTTAGTAGGATACATGGCTTCAAATATCAACAGATATTAAATGAAAACCTGATTGCCTCTGCCAAAAAGCTTAAAATTGGCCATAGTTGGATCTTCCAGCAGGACAATGATGCAAAACATGCCTCAGAATCAACACAATTATAGGCATTATAATAGATGAGCTTTTATCTTGTCAAAAGGAGGTCACACAAAGTATTGACTAAAAGGGTGCCAATAATTGTTGCACACCTATTTTTAACAAAGTTTTTTCTTATAAACCTGTGTTTTGTTTGCAATTGTTTGATATCCATGGCAGCAGAGTATTTTTCTGATTTTTTTTTAACAAAAGATCAAAAGATTAAACAATATTTTAAAAAAATTCACAACCTTCTTTGCTAAGTGGAGGGCACTCTAGGCAGAAGCTGTAAAAATAAATAAATAAATAAATAAATAAAATATTCAATTTGTCAACTCCAGAGTCCATTTTCTGTTTCATACTTTGATACATCACTGATGCACCAGTTGTAGCAGACATTGGAGGTACTTGTACATTTCCACATTTCTGTTTCTGTAAATGGCTTTTTTGAACTGTGTAAACACCCCCGCCAGGGACCAGAGAATAAATGTAATGATTCTGCACAAACTATAATGTAAACACAATAAATTGAGTTTTTTTATGAACGGCAATGAAACCTAAAACTCGGCCTGGTCAATAAGGCATTGAGCCACAACATTCTATATATGTTTCTTCTAATGCAGTAAAGAGGGTCATCAGAAGGTCACGTTGCTGGACTACATATTGTGAGAAATACCCATTAGATGGGATGCAGTTCAATGATGCATCCCAATCTAAGCCTTCTCCTCTCATCATTTTCTTTAGTGCAATTGGAGGCCAACAAAAAACCTTCTTCACATTAAAAAAAATTATTCTTAACATATTATTATAATGTTATTATAATGTTATAATGGCTAAATATTATTATAATGTTATAATATTATAATGTTATATAGAATTAACTGTTGGCTCATATAAAAACATCAATAATTTAATGTGGACAATAAATAAGTAAACCTGAGTAATATTAAAATATTTTTATATCCATAGTACTACAACCCCAATTCCAAAAAAATTGGGACAGTGTGTAAAATGTAAATAAAAACAAAATGCAGTGATTTGCAAATCTCATAAACCCATATTCACAACAGAACACAGAAAACATATCAAATGTTTAAACCAAGGAAATGTACCATTTTAAGGAAAAAATAAGGTAGTTTTTAATTTGATGGCCACAACATGTCTCAAAAAAGTTGGGACAGGGCAACAAAAGCCTGGAAAAGTGTTACTAAAAAAGAAACAGCTGGAGGTTAATTGGCCTCAGCAAGTATTGAAACAGCAAGACCAATTTTTCTGTTTTTGCTATACACTGAAGACATTCAAAGAATGAATATGAGATGATAGATCATAATTTCAGCTTTCATTTCCTAATATATATCAGGGTACAATGAAGACATGTATGAGGGCTCTTCTCAGATCTGGCACCCATTTGGTGGAATAAACTTAAAAGAGTAAAATGTCTAAAAAGCTGAGTGAGTGGCTGTCTTGAAATGATGACTAAAATCCTATCTCTTCACTAAGCACTTAAATGCACTCAGTCCACAATGCAACATCATGACATACTGTATAGTATGATTAGATTCACTTAGTTTTTAGTGTTAGATCTATTCAGCAGGCTGACAGAACTTTGACCTGGAGACAACAGACCAGCCAGCAAATTGTGTGTTAGCACAAAAATCCTGTCCTTAATATCTGATAAAGCCAAGATTGCCTAATTAATTTCACTTCTCATAGCCAAATTGTTTGGCTTACTCGATCTGGTCTGTGAAAAAAATTGTATGAACCTACAACAATTTTGTAGCATGAGGCTAGTGATTGTCTATTTGTCTAACATTTAAACTATCTAACAATAGTTTAACATTGTCTAACTATTGTCTAACATTAAAACAACATACTGCAGCTGAATATACCTTAGGATTTAGAACTCTAGCTGCAGGCAGTAGATGAAATGAACCATCCCTCACTGACTAATTCTGTCAAGGACTCAGGAAAGATGATATCATAGAGTTAGCGTGAAAAAACAGTCATTCATCATTGGACTTTCTAATTGACTTAGCCACCTGTCTGTCAGAAGGGGGGAAAATTCTACCCTCACTCATATCTCTTCCTTATTAGGAAGAAATAGTAATCTAACTCAAAATACTATGCAAATTGCAAACTACATTAACTACATTGGGGCACCAGTAATGCTTCTGTTGTGAGCATTCTCACCACATCAACCAGTGTCCCACTTGCCTCAGTAACTGGGTGGATGGCACATGATGATTTTTGTGAGTGCACAAAAATCTTCACATTTCTTCTTCAATTTAAGTGAAATTATTCAAAAACCAAGTTTGCTATCGCAGCACTCATTGAGACCAGAGTGCAGGAAACGGCATAGGTCATTACATAATTTTACCATCTTCAAATCAAAATTCATCAACTAAGATTCCTAATTCACATTTATGGGCAGCAACCCAGTTGTAGTGATTTCTTTCTTGCCACCTTATGTCCAACTATCCTTATTTCCTAGGATTGTCCTGGCTCCAAATGCAAAACACTAAATTATAATCTGGTCCCCTTAATCTGGTTCCCACTTCATCAGCATATACCAGAATTTTCTTTTTTTAACAAAAAAGGGGAGGTGGATTTTTTTTCCATATACTGATTATCTGCATCTTCATTTATGCTTGTTTCCTGATCGTCAGACCCATCGTCTGTTTTGAAAAGCATCTCCATGGAAACCAAGGTCATCATGCATAAAAGGTAAATGCATGTTTTGCTGTATATGGTAAGATATCTTTGAATATAGGAAGTGTTAAACTTGCAAATGAGAACACAGTCCCCTCCAAAAGTATTGGAACAGCAAGGCCAATTCTTTTGATTTCACGATTCATTGAAGACAGACGAATATGAGATGACAGATCAGAATTTCAGCTTTCAGCTTTTTCCTAATATTGACATCTAGATGATTTTAACAACTTAAAAGATGGCACCTTTTGTTTGAACCTACCCATTTTTCAAGGAATCAAAATTTTTGTCACTGATAGATGTTTCTTGATGCTCAGATGTGCCCAATTAAATTGATTGTTTAAAGAATTAATAGCTCTGAAAGTCAATTCTTGGCTTGAGCCATAGGTTTCATCTGTGAGGACTGCATTTCTGTTAAAAAGGATAAACCAGTAAACTAGAGAGCTGTCTATGGGAGAAAAGCAAGCCCTCTTGAAGCTGAGACAAGAGGGAAAATCTATCAAAGTACAAGTATTGGGCATAACCAGTACAACAATTTGGAATGTCCTGAAAAATAAATAAACCACCGGTCTACTAACAATCAGACATGAAACAGGCCAAGGAGAAGAAGTTGATTACAGAAACATTGTGAGAACTGTGAAGAAAAACCCAAAAATAAATTATTGACATCACCAACAACCTCCACAGGGTAGGGGTAAATGTATCACAATACACCATTCAAAGAAGACTTTAAGTGCAGAAATATAGCAGACATGCCACAAGATGCAACCTCCTCATCAGCAGTAAGAATCAGAAGGCCAGATTGGAATTTGCAAAGAAACACAGAGATGAGCTGTGCTCCAGAAAGTTCTGGAACCAATATTAACCTCCAGCACAGTGATGAAAAGGCCAAATGATCATGATCCAAAACATAGAAACTCATTAGTCAAGCATGATGGAAGTAGTGTCATGGCTTAGGCTTGCATGGCTGCTTCTGGAACGGGCTCACTAATCTTTATTGACGATGTAACTCATGATGGTACCATCTAAAATGTTCTAGTTTTTTCCCAAATTAAGTCCTTTATTGAGTGGGCAGTGCTTTTTGGGTCATTGTCTTGCTGCATGATAAAGTTCCTCCCAATTAGATGGATCCTGTCACGGTTTCCACTTTAAGCAGCGCGCTGAAGAGCATGTGGGCATGCGTGCATGAGCACCTGCTTTTCGTATGTTGACAACCATGACATTGCGTACATTGGACACGTGCTTTTATTATGTTTCTGTTATGTCTCCTCCCTGTTCTGTCATTGGCTGTTATTTCACGTGTGTCTAGATTGGTGTCAGCCGTCAGCAATTGATGCTGATTATGTTTGTATATATACCGCGTGCCTCCCAGCACAATGCACGGAATATTAGATAATACTATTACAGTAAGTTTGATTAGTTTAGATTCCACACGATAGTTTATCACAGTCATAGTCATAGTTATTGTCCATGTTATGTTCCATGTTAGATTAGTGTACTCAGTCCACACTGGTTTCTCCGCTTCCAGTTCCCCCTATAGTTTATGTTTCTTGTTTTGTTTCTCGACCCTGTTTTCCGTGACCATGACATTGATTCCTGCTTTGCCCTATTTATGCCTGTATGCCGATGAACTGACCTTTGTATGTTTCTGGATTACGTTTTAGATTTACCTGTATGTGTCTCTCTTCAATAAAACTGTAAAACTGCAATTGCATCAGTCCCTATCTTCGTTACGCCTCAAGACGTTACAGTAACAAAAAATACTGCTATTACATCTTGCCATTTCTATTTAATAAATAAAAACATAAATATTCAAAAAAAATTAAGTGAGGCTTTATTTTAGCACTCACTAAAGTTTCACTTTGTGTCATGTTGTTGAAATGAAAAACAGCCTGAGGGCGCTTTGGGATATTGACCCACAAGGGGAGAAGGAGAAGAAGTGGATAATAAAAAGATGGCGTGAAACACAGGGTGCTTCTCAATATTCAAATTGATGCTTCCGTGTTTCCTCGCTCCCCCATTTTCCAGCCCGTGACCCGGATATCGACATCAACCATCTTGAAGGACTTATCAATTCTTTAATTTCATCATGAGGAGGGGAAAATTGAAAAGTGAGGAAGCTTCTAGAGGAGCTAGGAGTGAGGATAGACAGGTATATCTTATGAGGAAGTGTTTCTTTAAAAAAAAAAAACTGACACACGTATAAATTCCCCTCCTCCTTTACATCTGCCACAATCTCAAACAAAATGTCCTTTGATGATATGATGGAATTTTGTGTGAAATAAAATTAAATAATAATATGCTTATAATGAGTATTGTAATTAATTGATCCTTGCATGTTTATATATGCAAAGCTGTACAAAATTTGATAATTTATGTATTGTTTATAAATCATTGTTGAATAGCCCACACATTTCACATACTATCAGTGCATTTTGCTTTATTTAGAATGTTCTTATTAACCCAGCTGCAACAACATAACAGCACATAAAAAAATAAGCATAACAGCAGATCCCTGAAGTGCAGTGAGATAATCCAGCTTAACTCAGTCATCATTAATTGACGTCGCTTTGAAGTGACGCTTCGATTTGTCTCTCCTCACATCTCATCCTTGCATCCTTCCCTCACATCCTAAAAGGGTGGAACTAAGATGCAAGGAAAGGAAGCAAAGAAAGGAAATGAGGATGCACAAATAAGAAATGAGAAGCACCCACAGTTGCACATTTATCTCTCATTAGGCACGAATCCAAAATGTTCCCAGATCACCGATGTCACATTTGGTTTCCCAACAATATCAATCAACGTGGCAGAACCTTAAGTGAAATTGCAGAATATGCCTAGCTGGATTTTGCTGCGGTCATACAAACCCATGCCAAACTAACACACAACACCGTTTAAGGTGTTTGATTATGATTATGTAATTTGTATTTTAATCTAAAATCTCCCGCTATATGGTAAGCTATAAATACTAATTAATATTGCAAAATGTTATTATTGTTATAAAACATTGTACTTTGTACTTGTAGTGCCCACTCAAGCAGAAACATTAATGTGGCATGTGATGTGACACTCCCGCAGGTGGCACTCCACCACCGTGGTGGCAAACTACTGTAATGGTGTGGTTGTCATGGCCACCATCACAGCCCTAATCACCTCCTCAACTAGTTTCCTTTAAAAATGGTTTCAAAGTAAAAAAAATAATAATAATACATTATATATATATATATATATATATATATATATATATATATATATATATATATATATATATATATATATATATATATATAATGATGTAGGGGTATATGTAGAACTTTTATTATATTACATGTATACGAAAATACAAATTAAACTGTTTTGTTATTGTATCACTCTATATTGTGTTCTCCAGATCAGCTTTCATGGCAGCTATAGTAGCAGACATTGAGTTTAGTTTAATCAAAGAAGTGTCTTTGATTAGAATATGCCAAGATTATAAGTGTCTTGGCACTTTTTTCTCCACTTCACAAAGGCAAACTCAGTCGTAGTGAATCAAGGAGTTGCAGCAAGATTGCAAATGAAGAGGCAGGGAATAAAGAGGTAATAAAACTGTGTGACAGGTAAATGGTTGGCAAGGTTAGTTAGTTGACATCAAAAGCATGAAAACATTACTTTTTTTCTTCTCTGACATTTTGGGGACTCCACAAACGCAGCAAATCACCATCTTGGTGCATCATGTTTTTCATGAACTCATTGCTACATAGCACATTAATTATCTCTTGCTCTATTCTTCCTAATTCCATTTATACTTCTTTACACAATCCTGCTAAATCTTCCTTTTGATAGAGTCTGAGTGACAGTGTCTAAAATCTTTCTAAGCCACAATTAATCCATGAGACAAAAGAGAATCCCCAACCAGACATTCAAAGGCATTCATAGAATTTCCTTTCACTTCTAGAATTTCATCATGACGTGTCATGAAGCCCAATGGGCTACCAAAATAAGTGTGGGACAAAGTTAATTTAGTATTTAAAAAATCCCAAAATTTGAACATTCTGCAGAGCACCATTATATCCATTATTAACCTTGCATGAGTGATTGGATCCTACATGCTTCCATAAGTGGGTCTAAAAAGGCCCGTATTAGAATCAGTGCATGTTTATATTCTTTTTGACATTTTAGTTAAGCATAACCATTTATAAAAAACAATATAATTTATTTGTATAAAATTTTGGTCAACACAGTATTTATTTATGAAATTCATTATTTTTTTCACTTCTTAAACTTTAGAAAAATTTTACAACACATTAATTTAAAACATTAACAATCTGGTGAATGGCAGCGAAGAGCAATACAAAAAATATATTTTAAAAAAATCTAAAAAACCTTTGTGTGTATGTGTGTGTGTGTGTGTTCCAATGATCTGGGTTTGCAGTTGTGGGCAGCCTTGTAGTGGACTCCTCATGTGTGGAGTGACAAGCTCCTTTTAGAGCTCACTGAGGAAGAGCCGTCGTGCATTTGTGATTCCACTGTGGAATTCAGGTTGCTGAACTGTGAAAAAGATGTAGGCATTCAGGGTAACAATGTCAAGGAGGATGTACGATAGCACCATGGGCCACCTAGAGATGCCATGAATGGTGAAATACTGTCTGACCCCAAGGTTTTTTGCATGGTTAGATGTATTAGAGAATAAAGTGATTACATCAGACTTATTCTTATTTAGCTGCAGAAAGTCTTTTGCTAGTCATGACTTGGCATCTTTAATGCAATCAAAGAGAGTATTTTAAGAATTGATATCCTCAGGTTTCAGAGGAAGATACAATTGGGTAACAATAACAATGTTACAATAAAATAAAAAATAACAATAAAAATTCCATATTTCTGGAAGATTTTACCCAATGGAAACAAATATAAGGAAACAAAACAGGGCCTGAAATAGTTCCTTGGAGTAAACCATAGGCAGTAGAAGCTGAAGATGATGTATATTTACCCATGAATGGCAAATGTAACTTTTTTTATGTACTTTCATGTTGTGAATTCTTTGTATATCTGGATTTCTTGAATTAATACTGATGCCTGGTGAAAATTTCATGTGAATAGCCTCATTGGAATTATATTTACTGAAAAAAATGTTGACACATCCAATACTTATTTCCTCTACTGTAAATGCACAATAATCTATTAAGAAGCACGCTATAATGAATGTCCTCAGACTGAGCCAAGTGCATGTGTGTGTCCCCTTACAACGTTTGTGGATTATTCAGAAACACTGCACTTCACAGGTGTCGATCATTACACACATCAGGTAGATGGCAAGAGATGACGCAGACAATATCGGTATACCAAAAGAGGAAAGAATAACATGAAAAGTAGAGAGCAAGACAGAGGACACAGTCACTCAGTTTTTTTTTTTAAATAAGGTGATTTATGTTCCGTTTTGTGCTATGATCCTGAAGCTAGCCTGTATGAAGCTTTTATAATTAACATAAAAGAGAAATTCTATCAGTTACTCACCCCAATGATTATCCTTGGATGTTGGAACACAATTTTTCTAAGAATGTATGTTTTACCACGCAATCAAGCAATAAGTAATGGAGCACTGAGCTTCAATAAGGACAGAAATGCACCAAGCGACAAAACTAGTCTAGTGTTGTGCAGTATCTAAATATTTGATTATATCTTCTCATGTGACAACACTGAAGAAATGACACTTTGCTGCAATGTAAAGTAGTGAGTGTGCAGCTTGTATAACAGTGTAAATTTGCTGTCCCCTCAAAATAACTCAACACACAGCCATTAATGTCTAAACCGCTGGCAAAAAAGTGAGTACACCCCTAAGTGAAAATGTCCAAATTGGGCCCAAAGTGTCAATATTTTGTGTGACCACCATTATTTTCCAGCACTGCCTTAACCCTCTTGGGCACCAGAGCTTCACAGGTTGCCACTGGAGTCCTCTTTCACTCCTCCATGATGACATCATGTAGCTGGTGGATGTTTGAGGATGCCCCACAGTTGCTCAATAGGGTTTAGGTCTGGAGACATGCTTGGCCAGTCCATCACCTTCACCCTCAGTGTCTTTAGCAAGTCAGTGGTCGACTTGGAGGTGTGTTTGGGATCTTTATCATGCTGGAATACTGTCCTGCAGCCCAGACTCCGAAGGGTATGTCACAGTACATGTTGGCATTCATGGTTCCCTCAATGAACTGTAGCTCTCCAGTGTTGGCAGCACTCATACAGCCCCAGACCATGACACTCCCACCACCATGTTTGACTGTAGGCAAGACACACTTGTTTTTGTACTCCTCATCTGGCTGCCACCACACACGCTTGACACCATCTGAACCAAATAAGTTTATCTTGGTCTCATTAGACCACAGGTCATGGTTCCAGTTATCCATGTCCTTATCCTATTGTCTTCAGCAAACTGTCTGCGGGCTTTCTTGTGCATCATCTTTAGAAGAGGCTTCCTTCTGGGACGACAGCCATGCATACCAATTTGATGCAGTGTGCGGCGTATGGTCTGAGCACTGACAGGCTGACCCCCCACCCCTTCAATCTCTTCAGCAATGCTGGCAGCACTCATACGTCTATTTCCTACAGACAACCTCTGGATATGACTCTGAGCACGTGCACTAAACTTCTTTGGTCGACCATGGCGAGGCCTGTTCTGAGTGGAACCTGTCCTGTTAAACCACTTTATGGTCTTGGCCACCGTGATGCAGCTCAGTGTCAGGGTCTTGGCAATCTTCTTATAGTTAAGGTCATCTTTATGTAGAGCAACAATTCTTTTATTTAGATCCTCAGAGAGTTCTTTGCCATGAGGTACCATGTTGAACTTCCAGCGACCAGTATGAGGGAGTGTGAGAGCGATGACACCAAATTTAACACAACTGCTCCCCCTTCACACCTGAGACCTTGTAACATTAACAAGTCGCATGACACTAGGGAGGGAAAATGGCTATTTGGGCCCAATTTGGTCATTTTCACTTAGGGGTGTACTCATTTTTGTTGCCAGAGGTTTAGACATTAATGGCTGTGTGTTGAGTTATTTTGAGGGGACAGCAAACTTACATTGTTATACAAGCTGTACACGCACTACTTTACATTGTAGCAAAGTGTCATTTCTTCAGTGTTGTCACATGAAAAGATATACTCAAATATTTACAAAAATGTGAGGGGTGTACTCACTTTTGTGAGATACTGTATATATGTATATATATAATGTCAACACTGTGTTATTTGGCAGCAAGACATTTGGGTGCAGGATGTCAGCTCAGGATGTTGCTCTGCCTCCTTGTTTTGTGGAGGACATTGTTTCCCCTCAGGCGTCACTGTGAGATGGAGGTGAGGAGCGATGTTCTCTGTGAAGCATGAGGGGGGAGCGCTGTCCTCCATGGAGGAGGAAGGGGGAGTGACATACGGCGCAAACCAAAGAAAAGGAGCAACATATTTAACGGAGCATGGAGGAAGAGCGAAATCCACAGTGGAGCAAGATGGCGGAGTGATGTCCTCAGCCAAGCAGGAAGGCAGAGCGACATTCTCAGCCTAGCAGGAAGGCAGAGCAACATTCTCAGTTGTCCTCAGTGGAGTCGGAAGGCATAGCAATGTCCGAACCATAGTTCGGAGAACAAGATCAAAACTATGAAACATGAAAATAGGAAGAAATGTAATTCTGTCAGATGAGACTTTATTAAACTATTCTACTATATAGAAATTAATCTAATACATAAACAAACACACACACACACACGCACACACACACAGGTTTGATAATGACTTTTAACAGAGTGAATGAAGTTTATAGTATTGTATGTTGTTTCACCAACCATGACCTGAATGAACCATCAACTTATTAATTGACTTTCACTTCTTTTAGAAGGGATTTAATCTTAATATTATATGCACCAGTTTAGCTATCACTTTAGATTCCAACCAATCAGAGGTGGTCTTTTCGAATGACTGGTGGACAGTCTTCTTCTCCAACTAATTTGCATAATACCTTTTGGTTCCCTGCTTTAATTTGGTCTTTACCCAACTTGATACACTTAAATAAATTTCATGCAACAGAAATGAAATGTTTCTGTCCTCTGCCCTGTGGGTGGTGTGAAGAGCTGCTCCAACAAAGGAGGATGTGTGTCCCTCCCCTCTTCTTTACACTGTGAGGCTTAACAAAGCGTCATGATGAATTAGACTTGGCCCAGCCATTTGGTCCCAGACCAAAGGCCTAAGTCACTGGATTTGACAGAGATTTCTGTGGTTGAGATGGTTCAGCCCTGGGTCAGGGATGTATCTAAGACTTGTCCTATTGTTGCAAGATGCTGAGATAAGGCAGGTGCAAACAGGCAGTAATTAAGTGGCTCCTCAGTGTCTATGAGTGAAAATTCATTGCTTTATGGTTCCGATGGCTAACTGAGTGAAGTTAGTTTTTACATTTGGTCCAGAGCTTTCTGTTGGGGTTTCTGGCTAAGAGAGTCCAATGTTTTATGGTTCTATATTATGGGTCATATATCCTTCTTGTGCATTGAGGTCCTACACATCATATAGACAGGCAGCATAATTCAGCTCCAGTAACAACACTGCATGAGTAGACATAAAGAATTGTATGATGTTGTCTGAAAAAGCAGGGTACACCATGGATGGGTTGCCAGGCCATTGCATGGCACAACCACATACACAGTCATACACTACAGCGATGCCAATCAGCCTACCATGCATGTCTTTGGACTCGCGGGAGAAATCCAGAATACCCAGCAGAAACCCCGCAGCACAGCAAGAACATGATAACTCCACACACAGGGCCCTTGTGGAGACCAACCTAGGAGGTGTGAGGAAAACGGGCTAACCATTAAGCCACCATGCACGCAACTGTCATTTTGCATATTTTAATTCTTTTTCAGAATTATGTCAGATGTACATAAAGATCACCAGGTCATCAGGTTCCCATGTTCTACATCAATGGAAGGACAGGATTCAGTCCTGCATGATATATACATGATGGCATACTTTTGATTTTACATGGATAATTTCATGTTTCTCATGTTTTAGAAAATGAGAATTTCCTTTAGATATCATGTCTATATAATACATCACTATAGAAAACCCAATTTTCACAGACAGTGATGTGTTATTGATATTTTTGCTGTGTGTGATGGAGTAGATCATGATCTTTTACCACCATCTGCTGGTAAAACGTGACACTTGCAATACAATAGTAGAGAACCTGGACTGACCAAGATTTGGGACTTATTGTAGTTCAGCACTTTCAATACTCTCCCTATTTAACTACAAACATTCATTAACACAAACTATATGGCCAAGGGTTTGTGGACACCTGCCTATAACACCCATATGTGCTTTTTGAACATCCAGATCTAGTCCTCATTTGCTGTTATTATAACTTCCACTCTTCTGGGAAAGTTTTGAAGATTTTCTAGCATAGTTGTGGGAATTTGTCTGTTCAGCCACAAAAGTATCAGAGATGTCAAGCACTGATGTTGGGTGAAGAGGCCTGAGGTGCAGTCACTGATCCAATTAATCCCAAACGTGTACAGTATAGATAAGATCAGGGCTTTGTGCAGGCTACTCGAGTTCTCCCACTCCAACCGTGGCAAACCCTGTCTTCATGGACCTCAGTTTTGTCCATATAATTGTCCGTATATAAGCTTATATATACTCAGCAAAAAAAAAATCAACTCTCACAATCAACTGCTTTTATTTCCAGCAAATTTCTAAACATATGTAAATATTTGCATTAACATAAAAACATTCAACAACTAGACATAAACCGAATAAGTTTCACATACATTTGACGAACAGAAATGTAATAATGAGTCTCTGAACAAAGGGGGGTTCAATGTCTAAAGTAACAGTGAGTATCTGGTGTGACCACCAGCTGCTTTATGTACTACAGTACATATCATCCTCATGGACTGCTCCAGATTTATCAGTTCTTGCTGTGAGATGTTACTCCACTCAAGTTCTCGATCACATCTGGGGCGACACATGGTTACACGTGGTTTGCCACTGCAAGGACGATCAGCTGTCCTTCCTGTCTCCCTGTAACACTGTCTTAGGCATCTTACATTACAGACATTGGAGTTTATTGCTCTGGCCACATCTGCAATCCTCATGCCTCCCTGCAGCAGGTCTATGGCATGTTCATGCAGGCGAAAATGCTCCCTAGGCATCTTTCTTCTGGTGTTTTTCAGAGTCAGTAGAAAGGTCCCTTTAGTGTCTTAAGTAATATAACTGTGACCTTAATACCCTACCACCTGTAAACTTAATAGTCTTAACGACTATTAAACAGGTGCATGTGGAACAATTGTTTATAGTTCACTGGACAAGTATGGAGAACATTGTTTAAACCCTTTCCAATGAAGATCTGTAAAGCTTATTTGGATTTTATAAAATGATCTTTAAAATACAGCCTCCTGAAAAAGGAATGTTTCTTTTTTTGCTAAGTGTATATGGTCTGTGCATTCAGTTTGCAGACATCATGCTAGAAGTCACCGTGATTGGCTCATGGCTGATATGTGTTACCTGTCATGATTCCCCCATGCAGCAGCGCACTTTGTGTGCTCGTGCGCATGCGCATGCTTCTTCATGGTCAACAGCGTTGACAGTTGGACACGTGTTTGTTGTTGACGTCATGTCTCCGCCTCGTCTTGTCATAGGGTCACGTGTGTTTTGGTATTGCCCGCAGCTGTTCGGGACTAATCAGAGGTGTGCATATATACCGGGAGCCGTGCTACACACGGCACGGGTAAATCACGGTCTCTATAGAGGGATAGCCATGTAGATATTCCTGCCGAATGTTCTTGTTCTTGTTCTTGTTCTTGTTCTTGTTCTTGTTCTTGTTCTTGTTCTTGTTCTTGTTCTTGTTCTTGTTCTTGTTCTTGTTCTTGTTCGTGTTCTTATTCGTGTTCTTGACCAGGTTCATGTTTATTAGTGCTAGTCCATGTTTAGGCTAGGTAGCATAGCATAGCTTAGCTTCTAGAGTAGCATAGTTATATAGATAAATAGATATAGATAGATCGATAGAGAATTAGAGTCTTATGTAACATGTCATGTGTCATTGTTCTTGTTTATGCCATGTTTCGTGTTCCATAGTTCATAGTTTGTGCTTCACTGTCTCCTAGCCCTAGTTCATGTCGAGGCTAGTTAGCGTATAGCCTAGCTTAGCTTAGTTCATGGTGATTGTCATCTGTTATTGTTTTTGTTTCTCATGTCTGCTAAAATAAAAGGGTCTCATCCGCACTGCATTTGCATCCGTCTGACTTCCCTGACGTCACATATATCTGACTTCCCTGACGTCACATATATAAAATATATTTATTAACCCAATGAAATAAGCTTTGTGTGCAAAGTTTAACTGGTTTTACATGAGGCTTTATTAAAAATAATAACGATTGCAATGCTTAGCTTTTAAGTCAAGAAATACAGTGCTTCATCACTTGTGAGAGTGGCACCAAGAGCATATTAGAATAGGCAAAGAACTTATACCATTAAATTTTGTTTAGGACACAAATTATGAATTAATGAATTGGCTCATTTTGTATGTTGAATTTTTGAGGTGTCAAAATAACAAAGTACACCCATCACTGGTGATTAGGTCAGGTCAGCCTTGACAGATGTTAGAACCTTGACAAAAATTAAATAAAGCGCACTGGATTGGATCATTAGGATCCAGATCTAAATTGGAGAGTAGTGTCGCTGTCCATGGTGCTGAGGGGAAGGAAGGAATAACAAGAAAGAACACAATATACACTATATTCAATAATGTACATAATATACAGTAAATTAAAGTAAACAAAACAATCATTCAAAGTAAACATCAGTGATTACATATAATTACAGTGTAATGGGCTGTTAATGATAAATCTTAACTGTCAGATGTCAGACAGATTATAGAGGTGTGATGTGTTAAGGATCCTTGTTCAAAAGGATTATTTACATGTATTATCGACATACATTAGAGTTAATGATTTACATACAATATTTACCTCATTTGGCTGAAACTTATCCAAAGCAACCTACAATTAAGGAAGGACATAACTGAGCAGTTGATGGCTAAGGGCCTTGCACAAGGAACCAATAGTGGCAACTTGGTGGTGCTGAGATTTAAGCTCACAACTTTCCAGTTAGCAACCCAAAGCTTTAACCCTTGTGCTACCACTGCCATTGCTTGGGGGAAAAGTGTGCAGGTCTTGGTTAATCTCACTCTCCATGAGAGGAGAACGGCTCGAAGAGAGAATGAGGAGTGGGTAATGTGTTTCCCCATTTTTTTTTATTGCCGAAACTGCCGTATTTGACTGCAGTGAAGAGATTTGATACATGGAAATGGTTTTGGACCTCAATTCCACATGGACATTCTCGCTGTGGTTGCTGGGACTATGGTTGCTGCGATGGCCTTAGGACTGCAATTACCACATACAATTTTGCACTCAAGTCTCCTTTAGTGAACAGTGGACTAGTTCAACAAACAGACTTCATATAAAAAAAAAACATAATGAACACTCTTACTTTCTCGTTCTTGGGGTCATAGGCAGCATTTCCTCCTCCTCCAAACACGGCGAGTTGAGTTGATGCCAAAGAGCTCCATTTTGGTCTCATCTGACCACAACACTTTCACCCAGTTGTCCTCTGGTGGTCAGATAAGACCAAACTTTGAATCACTCAGATAGGCTATCAAGTTGATATATTGTTTATCTACATAATATATTGTATATGAAATATAGCATCAGCCTTATGACCTAACAAATAAGCTGATCAAGCAATAGGGTATTGCATTACAGAGATAAAACTGCCGTATTATATATAATAAAGTTATCCAACACCTATCACCCATGTGAAAAACTAATTGCTCCCTTAAACTTAAAATCTGGTTTATGCCATGTTTAGCAGCAATAACTGCAAATGCTTCTGATGAGTGATTAGTCTTTCACAGTGCTCTGCTGGAATTTTGCTCCAATCTTCTTTGCAGAACTGCTTTAGTTCAGTCACATTAGAGGGATTTTGAACATGAACTGTTTAAGGTCCTGCCACCACATCTCAATTGCTTTAAATCAGGACTAGGCCACTATAAATCATACAAATTTTTGCTTTTTTGAGCCATTCAGAGGTGAACTTACTCCGATGCATTGAATCATTGTCTTGCTGCATAGTGCAGTTGCTCTTGAGTTTCAGTTTATGGACTGATGGACATTCACAGTTAGTATTTTCCTGTATAGAGCAAAATTCATGTATCCCTCAATTATTGCAAGTTGCCCAGGCCCTGAAGCAACAAAGCATCACACTGCCACCACCATGCTTGACCGTAGGTATAATGTTCTTTTTGGAATTCTTTTGGAATCTCTTTGGAATTCTGTGTTTGGTCTATGCCAGATATAACATGACCCCTGTCTTCCTAACGGTTCCACTTTCAACTCATCATTCCATAGAACACTCTCCCAAAAGGTTTGAAGATTATCAAGGTGTGTTTTGGAACAAATTCATGTTCTTCTGGGTTAGCAGTGTGTTTCTGATAGTGGAGTCATGAACAGACACAATTATTGATGCAAGAGACACCTGTAATTCCTTCAGTGTTTGTCATTGGCTCTTTTGTGACTTCCTGGATAAGTAGTCACTCTTCTCTTGGAGGAATTTGGAAGGTTGGAAACTTGCGGGCAGATTTTTTCCATTTGGAGATAATGGCTCTCACTGTTATCCTTTGGAGTTCCAGAGCCTTTGAAATAGCTTTGTAACCCTTCCCAGACTGATGTATTTCAATCAGCTTCTTCCTCATCATTTCTGGAATTTCTTTCAACTTTAGCATTTTGTGTTACTGAATAAGACCATTTAACCAACTTCATGCTGGCAGTAATCGGCCTGGTTGTGTCTAGTCCAACTGAACCTCATTATGAATGTGAAAAAAAAGTGGCCAACCACAAAGTCACAAAGGAACCCAGGGTAAGTTTTAAACAACTAAAGACCTCTCTCTCATCTCTCATCTAATGTTAATGTTCATGAGTCTACCATCAAGTGTAGACTCAAGTGTGAATAGCAGAGTTGCAAGGAGAAAGTCACTGCTCTCCAAAAAGAACATTGCTGCCCATTTTGGGGAAAAATGTTTTGTGGGCAGATAAGACCAAAATAGAATTTTTTTGGTTTAATTGATGAGCATTATGTTTGGAGAAAAGAAAACCTTGGATTCCAGCATAAGGACCTTATCCCATCTGTGAAACCATGGTGATGGTAGTATCATAGTTTAGGCTTGTTTTGTTGCATCTGGGCTTGCCATCATTGATGGAACAATGAATGCTTGCAGAGTGGCACAGCAGGTAAAGTTGCCACCTCATATTTCCAGGGTCCCCAGTTCAATCCTGAGCTGCGATCCTGAGCATGTTCTCCCCGGTTCCTCCTGGTTCCCCAAAAAAATGAAAGTAAGACCGCCTATACTAAATAGGCCCTAGGTGTGAATGAGTGTGTGCTTGGTGCACTGCAATGGACTGCTGTCCCACCCTTGTTGTGTTCCCACTCTCCTTCTTAACCCTTTAACATCATTGCTAAGAAAAAAGCAATGGAAAATTGTTTTGTTTGCATTTTTTATTTCCTTGGGGCACTAACAACAACAATTTATTTCTTTTTTTTAACAGATCCCACAGTTTATTTAGTATAGGCCTAGTATAGGTAAATTATGGCTTTTTTTTTCGTTTTTTTTTTTTTTTTCGTTTTTTTTGTAGCATAGACCACAAGTCATTTCATGGTAAAAGTATAAATACATTTACCAAATAACAAAATATTTTTAGAAAAAGTCAAACAAAACCCAGAGGTGGATGAGTGATTTTCTTGTTGTTAACTTCCTGTAAGGAGACTAACTGAAAATGCACACTATTTCAAGACACAGCAACATTTATGACATGTTTTTAACGTATCTAAACCGAGTGGTAGAGAGGCTGAGTTAGGTTCAACACATTTTTCAATAAGTTGCATTGTGCCAACCCAGGAAACGATCAAGCTGCCCAGGCCTGCGAAACAGAACACACACTCTGACTTATTACTAATGAGTCATACAAGCATGTATTGCGTTTATTAATTATTATATATTGTTTTACCTTTGCACGATTAGTCAGCGCTAAGCCGATGCCAGTGTTCTCTCTTTGCAATTCGTTTGGCGTTCCTGTGCGAAATTTGGGCCGAGCTGCGGTGCACTCTCACTTTCTGATCGTGTGGCGTTCCCCTTTAAGGAGACCTGACGTAATAATACGCGTCTGCTTTCGTCTCAGCTGTGACCGTTTTTCCTCGCACGAATTGCAAACAAATCTCACGCACAGGCGTCGCTTACCGCCAGCCTTGTCTATGCGCGCTTTCGGTGCAATCCGCGCCCGAGCAGCGCAGGGGAATCGCCACGATAGCAATTAAATGAAACGAGGAAATCTTGCACCAAAAGCGGGAGGCGTTAAACAGGTATGCAGAACGTTTCGCCAAAGAAAGACCTGTGATCAAAACAAGGAAAACGCTGATATGATGCTGCATTATTTTTTGCCTGTAGGACAGTTGAAGGACTGTATAAATGACACATGGTTCAAAATGGCAACAAAGTACATTTATAATTGCCACATTTTACATGTACTTAGCATTGCCTAGTTTCGTGTCATCGGGACTCTAGTCTTGGGTTTCGAAGTGTCAGGTGCAGCTGTAACTGCGCACAACAGATGTTTGGCTGCAGAGGACATGCTTCGCGTGAGTGCGTTATTTTCCAGGTGCTGCACGTGCAGAATTGTCTGACATACGTTTACATAGATGTGTTTTCCTGTAAGTCTTCGCTATTTGCTTATGGATCCTTTTAATAACGGATGGACGCGTACTGGTTTTGTGCCTCGTGAGTCGTGACAGGTGCAGAAGCTTGCGTGATAGGGCCTGGTGTGACCTTGCACATATATACTGTAGCCTACTTGTGTCGCAAATATACGAATTATTACCAGTTGTCCTTAAGTATTACCAATAGCCCTACTGTCATTGTGTAGATGCATAATCCAGTTGTTTGGCATATACAATCCCTGGGAGGATTTTTCCCTTCTAATTTCTTCCTTTCAAAGCCTGTTGTTTCAAACTAAGGTCTTACGTGAGTCAAATTTAAGAAACTTGAAAAAAAAATTATTACCCTGCTGAAGTATTCAAGATAGTCTGATCAGTTACAAGAAGTCAAGAAAGTAATAGGCCTACCTGCTGAAAAATCCAGCTTAGTTTGGTGAACAACCAGCTGGCAAAACAAAGGCAGATGTGGTGAAGCTGGTACACCAAATATAGGGTACGAGTTTGACCAGTTTTGCCAGCTGGCTTCTGGCCAAACCAAGCTGGATTTTTCAGCAGGTAGGCCTATTACTTTCTTCATTTGTTCTGTACTGTGTATCACTCCATTAAAACAGCATTTAGACAGACCCAATCATTATCCTTTGGGCTTATCACATTCTGGAATAGTGGCTGTCTCCATGGAGACTTCTTTCGCCCTGTTGGTGTGCTGTCTCATGTGTTTTGTTTTTCTTTGCATGTCTTGTTCAGTGCATTTCATTGCCATCCATGACAAGCACCATTTCTCTGCAGTATTTATACTGCACTATCTGTACAACAATAATATAAATGGCAGCTGGTATAAATGGGCTGGTAGGGTCCCCTGAATTTCATAAATAAAAATACATCCATGTCTCATTTTTGGCATCCATCACAGATTATGTGCTGTTAGCAAAAATCTCAAGGTAGATTATTTCAGATTTATGTGGAAGCAAGGATTTATATGACTACCAGTGGTCATAAGAATAATATACAGAACGGTATGAAGAAGTGATGCTGGGCAGATTATATATGTAGCCCAGACTGTAGATTCATGCAGCCTATCAGTGACAGTCATATCCGGTGATTACAGAGAATTAAACGCCCTTTAGATTTCTGTGAATTGGGAATAGGAACATTTTCACTGACACATCCGTAACACATTATCAGCAGTGATTGATTAGGCACATGATTACTATAGTCATGGGTATAATTAATGTAAATTAGGTGGCGTATTTAATCTATCATGCATATTTCCTTTTCTAACAAAATGGTTACAGGGTTTTGTATTCAGAGAAAACAGCATGAACCCAGTAGGCCAGTATCTATTACACTTTTATCCCTCCCTTCTAATATCACAGCCCATCTAATATTAAGGCCCTCTAAAATTAGGGGAACTACAGTGCCTTGCGAAAGTATTCGGCCCCCTTGAACTTTTCAACCTTTTGCCACATTTCAGGCTTCAAACATAAAGATATAAAATTTAAATTTTTTGTGAAGAATCACCAACAAGTGGGACACAATTGTGAAGTGGAACGAAATCTATTGGATATTTTAAACTTTTTTTAGCAAATAAAAAACTGAAAAGTGGTGCGTGCAAAATTATTCGGCCTCTTTACTTTCAGTGCAGCAAACTCACTCCAGAAGTTCAGCCAGGATCTCTGAAGGATCCAATGTTGTCCTAAATGACTGATGGTGATAAATAGAATCCACCTGTGTGTAATCAAGTCTCTGTATAAATGCACCTGCTCTGTGATAGTCTCAGTGTTCTGTTGAAAGCGCAGAGAGCATCATGAAGACCAAGGAACACACCAGGCAGGCCCGTAATACTGTTGTGGAGAAGTTTAAAGCCGGATTTGGATACAAAAAGATTTCCCAAACTTTAAACATCCCAAGGAGCACTGTGCAAGCGATCATTTTGAAATGGAAGGAGTATCAGACCACTGCAAATCTACCAAGACCTGGCCGTCCCTCTAAACTTTCAGCTCAGACAAGGAGAAGACTGATCAGAGATGCAGCCAAGAGGCCCATGATCACTCTGGATGAACTGCAGAGAACTACAGCTGAAGTGGGAGAGTCTGTCCATAGGACAACAATCAGTCGTATACTGCACAAATCTGGCCTTTATGGAAGAGTGGCAAGAAGAAAGCCATTTCTCAAAGATATCCATAAAAAGTCTCGTCTAAAGTTTGCCACAAGCCACCTGGGAGACACACCAAACGTCACGCCAAACGTTGAGAAATGGCATTCTTCTTGCCACTTCTTGTTCATGAACAAGTCAGCACTTTGTCAGAGAGTCAAAAAAACTCTCATTTGTAAAGATGCCTGTTTTGTAAATGTGTAAATGAAAATAAAATAAATTATTGGATCCTGTGATGCTCTGGCTAAAATTCTCAGTGCTGGTCCGTCATGTACCGCACAATATAAATTGCATCCACTGAAATCTCCCTGATTACATATAATAAAATGTGCAGGATAGGGGGTACTACAGGATCAGGATTGGGAACCCATGATATAGCCTAACAGTTTAGCACCAAATCTAAGAAAATGGTTAAATGTTTGACCCTCACCAAGATATAGCCTAGGAAAAATAAGTACAAGTGTCTGATTTTAGTGCAGTTTGTGTAGCATATTGGAGAAGATGGATGGATATCAGAATAAATGATTAAAATTATGGGATGTCAGGCAATAATAAAGAAGTCTAGAATACTCTGAGCTAATTGGAAACTGATAAATCTGCACTGATTGGTGACGTGAGACAATTTCTGGATTTTACATGATTAGAGTACACATCCAAAACAAACAAAAAAAATCTTGACTGTCTAATTTAATGGGTATGCACTCAAAAAAAATAGTGACAAAATATAAATTACGTTAATATAGACAAACATAAAGTGTCTTAGTAAGGTAAACATGGGCACAGATTCTACAAGTCTCTGGAATTCTACTGGAGGGATGGGACACCATAACTTTCATAATCATCACACCCATTCAGTGCGTCCTTGTGCCCTGTAGATAGGGGCATTTTCATACTGTAAACAAGCATTATGGTATAAATGTTTTGGCCTTTGGGTTCTCAGGCTGTCAGGAAACACTCCGTATAGTAAGCTGAAACCCAACCAAACTGGAAGATTCAAAATGCTGTACTAATTAGACTCTTTATCCTGGTTACATGACAGATTCATGATACAGTTTAAAATTTTCCAGTACCTATAAATAATGTGTATGTGTCCTACAAATACACAGAAGTTTTTTTTGACTGTGCTATGTGTTTGGTGATGGATATTATTTGTGTGTCAGGGGTGCCGTAACAGGGGGGGATAGATCAGGATGATTCGAAGGGACCTGGTCAGACATAACTTTATTTATGTACTTTTATGTTGTGAATTCTTTGTATATCTGGATTTCTTGAATTAATACTGATGTCTGGTGAAAATTTCATGTGAATAGCCTCATTGGAATTATATTTACTGAAAAAAATGTTGACACATCCAATACTTATTTCCTCTACTGTAAATGCACAATAATCTATTAAGAAGCACGCTATAATGAATGTCCTCAGACTGAGCCAAGTGCATGTGTGTGTCCCCTTACAACGTTCGCGGATTATTCAGAAACACTGCACTTCACAGGTGTCGATCATTACACACATCAGGTCGATGGGAAGAGATGACGCAGAGAAAATCGGTATACCAAAAGAGGAAAGAATAACATGAAAAAAGTAGAGAGCAAGACAGGGGACACAGTCACTCAGTTTTTTTAAAAAAATAAGGTGATTTATGTTCCCTGTTTTGTGCTATGATTCTGAAGCTAGCCTGTCTGAAGCTTTTATAATTAACATAAAAGAGAAATTCTATCAGTTACTCACCCCAATGATAACCTTGGATGTTGGAACACAATTTTTCTAAGAATGTATGTTTTACCACGCAATCAAGCAATAAGTAATGGAGCACTGAGCTTCAATAAGGACAGAAATGCACCAAGTGACAAAACTAGTCTAGTGTTGTACAGTATCTCACAAAAGTGAGTGCACCCCTCACATTTTTGTAAATATTTGATTATATCTTCTCATGTGACAACACTGAAGAAATGACACTTTGCTGCAATGTAAAGTAGTGAGTGTACAGCTTGTGTAACAGTGTAAATTTGCTGTCCCCTCAAAATAACTCAACACACAGCCATTAATGTCTAAACCGCTGGCAAAAAAAAGTGAAAATGTCCAAATTGGGCCCAAAGTGTCAATATTTTGTGTGACCACCATTATTTTCTATGACTGCCTTAACCCTCTTGGCCACCAGAGCTTCACAGGTTGCCACTGGAGTCCTCTTTCACTCCTCCATGATAACATCATGGAGCTGGTGGATGTTAGAGACCTTGTGCGCCTCCACCTTCTGTTTGAGGATGCCCCACAGTTGCTCAATAGGGTTTAGGTCTGGAGACATGCTTGGCCAGTCCATCACCTTCACCCTCAGTGTCTTTAGCAAGTCAGTGGTCGACTTGGAGGTGTGTTTGGGATCTTTATCATGCTGGAATACTGCCCTGCAGCCCAGACTCCGAAGGGTATGTCACAGTACATGTTGGCATTCATGGTTCCCTCAATGAACTGTAGCTCCCCAGTGACGGCAGCACTCATGCAGCACCAGACCATGACACTCCTACCACCATGCCTGACTGTAGGCAAGACACACTTGTCTTTGTACTCCTCATCTGGCTGCCACCACACACGCTTGACACCATCTGAACCAAATAAGTTTATCTTGGTCTCATTAGACCACAGGTCATGGTTCCAGTTATCCATGTCCTTAGTCTACTTGTCTTCAGCAAACTGTCTGCGGGCTTTCTTGTGCATCATCTTTAGAAGAGGCTTCCTTCTGGGACGACAGCCATGCATACCAATTTGATGCAGTGTGTGGCGTATGGTCTGAGCACTGACAGGCTGACCCCCCACCCCTTCAACCTCTTCAGCAATGCTGGCAGCATTCATACGTCTATTTCCTACAGACAACCTCTGGATATGACTGAGCACGTGCACTAAACTTCTTTGGTCGACCATGGCGAGGCCTGTTCTGAGTGGAACCTGTCCTGTTAAACCGCTGTATGGTCTTGGCCACCGTGATGCAGCTCAGTGTCAGGGTCTTGGCAATATTCTTATAGCTAAGGTCATCTTTATGTAGAGCAACAATTCTTTTATTCAGATCCTCAGAGAGTTCTTTGCCATGAGGTACCATGTTGAACTTCCAGCGACCAGTATGAGGGAGTGTGAGAGCAATGACACCAAATTTAACACACCTGCTCCCCCTTCACACCTGAGACCTTGTAACATTAACAAGTCGCATGACACCAGGGAGGGAAAATGACTATTTGGGCCCAATTTGGACATTTTCACTTAGGGGTGTACTCACTTTTGTTGCCAGAGGTTTAGACATTAATGGCTGTGTGTTTGGTTATTTTGAGGGGACAGCAAATTTACACTGTTATACAAGCTGTACACTCACTACTTTACATTATAGCAAACTGTCATTTCTTCAGTATTGTCACATGTAAAGATATAATCAAATATTTACGAAAATGTGAGGGGTATACTCACATTTGTGAGATACTGTATATATTCAAGCTTCTTGAAGCCTTTTGAACAGCTTTCTGTGAGGAATCAATCTAAATTTTATGTATTCATATAAATCTGCTTTAATTGTCCCAAGTGAGCTTATGAGAGAAGTTTTACTATGATGTCCTATTCGTGAGTGAATCATTTGTTTGAGTCCGTTCATTTCAATGAATTGGAGAATCCCATTGATAAAACCAGTCTGATTGATTAATTAGTGAATAGAACTGATTTGATTCTCAAGTTCAACTCACTGATTCAATGATCCTATCACTATTTTATGTAATTTCCACATTTCTTTCTGGAGCTGCTGGTGTGTGAAAGTTATTATTCACTCAATTAATAATAATAATAATAATAATAATAATACTAAAGTTCATTGTTCTTGGTATTTGGGGAATAAGAAATGACAAGTCGACAACTTATTTAAAAAATCCAGACAGAGTTTCTATCATGTCTGTGTATGAGAGAGAGTACAATTTTGTTAATTACTTGCACTGTGTGTGTGTGTGTGTGTGTGTATATATATATATATATATATATTAGTTATTTATATATTAGTTATAAATGCATAATGCATTTCAATAAATTTAATAAACTGTTCAAATTTAGTTCTTCATAGTCTCTTATTAAATATGCAATTATTGTTCTGCTAATTGATAACAGTTGTTTTTACACGTGGCAATAAGACAAGAAAATTATCCAGGGGACCCAGAAACCCTAGCGGCACCTCTCATACATAGCTACATACATAATAATTGTGTTCTCTCTCTCTCTCTCTCTCTTGTGTGTGTGTGTGTGTGTGTGTGTGTGTGTTGGAGAGGTGTCTCACGGGGGGTTGGAGGTTGTTTGCTGGGACAGGGTAGAAAGTGACTCACTCTCTGGACTCTGCATGGTTTTGCGTCATGTGTGAGGTAATCCCAGGGTGTATTATTGCAGTTAGTTCACCATAAGACTGGTACAATAACCTATTTCTCTTTCAGAAAGATGCTCCATAAGATATCCCTCTAGGTCATGCTGTAGTCAAACCAAGCCCAATACAAAGAAAATCCTTCCAATGAAAATGTGTAATGTCAGCTGTGCTGCTGTATTTTGCTTATATTATATATATATATATATATATATATATATATATATATATATATATATATATAATTTACATATATATGTATACATATATATATACTGCCAAGGTACTACTTGTTTGAACAGCCATAGATCTAACAACCAATTGGGCAAATATATAAATTTGACTTTTCTAATCTTTACTAGTTCCCGTAGCACATATGAAAAATTTTCAGGGAAAACACACGCAAGCATGTTATTTTTCACTGAAATTGCAGTAGATTTTTGTGGTATTTGTAAAATAATTCAAGGTCACATTTCCCTTGGTGTAGCAATGCTCTGGGGTGTAGATAACCAAGAGAATGCATAGTCATCAAGTAAACCAGATTCAGGAAATTGGCACAGTTAAGGCAGACCATTGCAGAAAATGTACAATGTACACCACAGTGTGGAGAGGTATAAATTCCCTGATGCATGCTTCCTCTTTCCCCATCAGCTTTATACAGCAAGGTGTGTTTAAAGCTGTATACAGCAAGGTGTGTTCTACATCTATAAAGGTGGCTGATATAACAGGGCTGCACAGTGGATACCTGCTAACCAAACTCAAAGAATAGAGCTAACTATGCAGTAGGTGATCTGATGACACTATTTTATGTAATTTCCACATTTCTTTCTGGAGCTGCTGGTGTGTGAAAGTTATTATTCACTCAATTAATAATAATAATAATAATAATAATAATACTATGGGGTGTAGATAACCAAGAGAATGCATAGTCATCAAGTAAACCAGATTCAGGAAATTGGCACAGTTAAGGCAGACCATTGCAGAAAATGTACAATGTACACCACAGTGTGGAGGTATAAATCCCTGATGCATGCTTCCTCTTCCCCATCAGCTTTATACAGCAAGGTGTGTTTAAAGCTGTATACAGCAAGGTGTGTTCTACATCTATAAAGGTGGCTGATATAACAGGGCTGCACAGTGGATACCTGCTAACCAAACTCAAAGAATAGAGCTAACTATGCAGTAGGTGATCTGATGACACTATTTTATGTAATTTCCACATTTCTTTCTGGATGACACTATTTTATGTAATCTTTAATAGTTCCCGTAGCACATATGAAAAATTTTCAGGGAAAACACACGCAAGCATGTTATTTTTCACTGAAATTGCAGTAGATTTTTGTGGTATTTGTAAAATAATTCAAGGTCACATTTCCCTTGGTGTAGCAATGCTCTGGGGTGTAGATAACCAAGAGAATGCATAGTCATCAAGTAAACCAGATTCAGGAAATTGGCACAGTTAAGGCAGACCATTGCAGAAAATGTACAATGTACACCACAGTGTGGAGAGGTATAAATTCCCTGATGCATGCTTCCTCTTTCCCCATCAGCTTTATACAGCAAGGTGTGTTTAAAGCTGTATACAGCAAGGTGTGTTCTACATCTATAAAGGTGGCTGATATAACAGGGCTGCACAGTGGATACCTGCTAACCAAACTCAAAGAATAGAGCTAACTATGCAGTAGGTGATCTGATGACACTAACTTTGTCTGTAATGAGTGTGTGAATGTGTGTGCCAGTTATGAACTTAAGTCCCATACAAGGCGCATTCCCGCCTCATGCTCAGTGTTTCTGGGATTGGCTCCTGAGCCAATCCATTGAGAAGTTGTTTGAGTTCAGATCACTGTATCAACAATAGCGAACAAGTGAGTTATAAGCATCTGAGATGCCATTTTTCCTCTCACCACTATTCTGGTCAGTTTAAAGTGATGAGATCAATAGTTTTTGCTGGACCTTTGTTTCATTTTCTATATTCTAAAACATGTAGTTTGAATGCCCAGAGGCCTAATGATTTGTTACTGGATTGGGTGTGCCCACAAAAGGTTTAGCAGGGCAAATGAAAATATATGAGAATGAACAATACTTCCTGGTGTTAATGGCTAATGGGAATTCAAAAATAGTGAGTGGCAGGAAAAATTGAGGAGAAGGAAGATGAGTAACAGAGAACAGATGCAGTGAGGTAAATAAGTATTTAGCACGTCAACATTTTTTTCAGTAAATATATTTCCAACAAGGCTATTCACATGAAATTTTCACCAGACATCAGTATTAACTCAAGAAATCGGGAACTTTAAAGAAATTCAAACATTAAAGTCCATGAATAAATTCAAGTGTAATAAAGTAGAATGACACAGGAAAAAAGTATTGAACACGCCAAGAAATACCTGTTCTCCAAGGCAAAGTAAAACAAAGAACAAGCTGAAATCCTTAAGTACCTCCCCTATGTACAAATTAATATTGCCTAGGTTATTAAATTGATGCTTTCCGTTACCAATGTGTCACACAAGAAACATCTCATGATGGGTAAAAGCAAAGAGCTCTCCCAAGACCTTTGCAACCTTATTGTTGAAAAACGTATTGATGGAATCAGATACAGGCGTATTTCAAACCAATAAGCACCATTGGGGCCATTATCTGCAATGGAAGCAACAACAGGCAACACACAAGAGCACCTCGTAAGATTTTTGACCAGGGAGTCAGAAGATTAGTCAGAAGTGTAGCCCAATGGAGTCCTGTACCAGGAGATTCTTGAGAAGAATCTGCTGACATCCACCAGGATGTTGACGATGAGATGTGGGTGGACCCTCCAGCAGGACAACAATCCAAAGCATATAGTAAAGGAAACTCATTTAGTTTCAGTGAAAAAATTAAGGCCTTAGAATGGCCCAATCACCCGACTTGAATCCAATTGAACAAGATTTAAAGATAATATGTTTAGAAGATGTGAATAGCCTCATTGGAAATATATTTACTGAAAAAAATGTTTCCTTCTTTACCCCACTGTACATCCACTAGCTACCTATTGGCAGACACCCTACCTCACAACTCACAGTGCCATTAAACCCTAGAGTAAATTTTGTTTTATTTAAACACAGCATTTTCTGTGAGTTTTAGATGTTATATATTGTCAGTTTTAAAGATCTTTCTTTGGAGCCTGATCGTTGTCCCCTGTATGTGGAGTCTGATCTCTGACTTACATATTCAGCTTTTTTGATTTTTCCATTTCCTGGTGTTGATGTGTCTTTGACATAACTATTTTTAAAAATGGAATTTCCACCTGTTTTGGGGTGCCCATGTTCAGCATTGAATTTATTTGTGATGTCACACTCCACAGTAGTGATTAATGGCTCATATGAATCTAGACACATAGGGCTTTACAAATTTGCACGTTTACTTAAATAGTAGGTTTTTCTAACTAACCAACTAAATTTTTTATTTTCTAATTTTATTCTGGCACTTGTATACAGTGTTTTACTATAATAAAAAAAAATCTTTATTTGTGCTGTCCGTTTTATCTCTGTACCAGTGTTATTGTGGAGAGGTGTGAATTATTTGCCCAGCAGGGGATCACACTCTTCCCAATTGCCATCACCCTGCTCACCAGCAGCTAATCAGAGTCATGATACTCTTCACACAGAAACCTAACAGTGTCCTGACTAATCTTATAACAGACTTGTGGCGATTAGGGCTGCAACTAACGATTATTTTCATAATTCATTATTTTATCGATTAGTTGTTGCAGTTCTAGTGGCGATAAAATAATTCGTTTGTTTATACTAATGTCTGATAAGTCGATCTCCATTCTATCGGCAGAATGGAAAACCAGTGTATCATTCTATGCTATAGTATTATATTGCAGATTGGTATTGCATTAATGCTTAATGTTAACCTCTGAAGCACAGTAACTAAATCTGCATCTGTTCCATTTTTAAACTATTGTTGTGTATGTGTGTGTGTGTGTGTGTGTGTGTGTGTGGTGTGTGTGTGTGTTTCAGAAACCCAGCAATCCTGTATGGTGTGTTGCCTTATTTCTTTTCCTCAGGGTGGTTTGAGCTAAGGTGTTCGAGCTGTTCTAAGTGGGGGAGAAACAGAGGGAGGCTAGGAGAGAGACACTGAGCTGCAGAGAGTGTGCTAGCTTGCCTCCATGTCTTCGCCTGTCAATAAGAAGTCTACATCAGGGTCCCGCAGGTAGAGTACTGATCTTTTGACACAAATTCCCTATAATGTCTCCTGTCATATCCTTAAGTCTACTCAGCTGCACCTTTTACTTTAATCTCACATTTATTCCTTTATATCTCTCAGCATTTGTTCATTTTGAAACGCAAAATGAGAAATACTATATGCTGTTCTTTTTATTACATCCTTCTCTAGTTTGTGGATCAGGATATATGAATATAACATCTTGAAGTTTAATTTTAGTTTGCAGCAAAAATTTGTTTCTTTTTTTAGTTTCATATATTGCTAAACGTCACCAGTGCTGTGCTAGAGATAAAAAGTCTCTTTCATTCTCTTTCTCTCTGCTTGGCTATGCCAGCTCTTTAACTTTGTGTTTGCAATCATGTTTTCGCGCTTTGTCTCTTTTTCCCGAAGAAGATGGATGATTGCCTTAAGTTGCCATGCTGAGTAGGAGATTTTAAAGCCAGCAGACGGCACTAATCCTACCAACTGCTTCTTGTATAAGATGCATAAATGTAATTACTGGTTAGATTAGCAAAATTTGACGTAGGAGATTTTATGTAATTATAATAGAAACGACAATAGATTGAAATATATGTTAATGATCTATTCTGTCTTGGAGTTTCCGTTGGTGTGATTGTCTTCAAATTACTAAGGTATGTTTAAACATGCTTATATCTGCAAAAGTGATTGTAAAACTTTTGCAGATATAAGAATTTGTATAGAAATATTGATAGTAGTAATAATAGTAATAAACATAGTATAATAACTATTATTAGGATCAGTAACATCTTTGCTTCTGGTAGAGCCCAGCTCTCTGCCTCTCTGTCTTGTGTCTCTCCTCAGATTCAATCCTCTGAAGGCCCTGCAGCCCAAATGGCGCTTGCAGCAAATACTGTCCTCTCCTTCTGCATTCCCTCTGTGAGCCTCAGATTCAATACCCTACATAGGGCATGGTTATAGTAGAGAGCACTACTGTTAGTAGTTATAGAATACTTCAATCCACCCATGAAGCCAGGTCCAATCTAAGACCATCCCCTAACTCATACTAGGGATGTAGGCAGGTAGAGAATTTAGTTCAGAATTTAGATTAATAATAAATTAAATAATAATTCCTTAGATTTATATAGCAATTTTCTAGGCACTCAAAGCGCTTTACATTGTATTGGGGGAGATCTCTTCAAATACCACCAGTGTGTAGCATCCACCTGGATCATGCAAAGGCAACCATAGAGTGCTAGAATGCCCACCACACACCAGCTATTGGTGGAGAGAAGAGTGATGTAGTGTAGAACTTGGCAAGGAATTTCCCATTGACCCAGACCATCTTTCTTGATTTTGAAAATTGAATTTTAAATTTAAATATGTTTAAATTAAAAACGGGTCTCAATTTGTACCACAGAAGAGCATTTGTCCTGTAATCAACAGATATTACAGCTCTCCATTGTCATGTTCTTGATTGGGATAGATTATGGGACATAATCTCTCTACCCTGTCAATCATATCAACACTAGTCTGTTGTGGGTGTCTGTGAGCTCATGTATGCAGAAGTGTGTAGACAGCCCATTCCTTTTAGTGTGTTATGCTGCCCTGTGAGATAGCATGAGCAAAAGTCTGAAAGATGCCATTGGCTCACTTTATGTGTCTCAGAGGTAGCATGTGCTAGCCTATACCTTCACTGACTAGTACCTAGTGTAGATTATAGTACAAATAGCTATAAAAAGATCAATCAGTGGGTGCCCAATGTATCTCCAGTTACATGTTTAACAATGTAAACAATATTTACAGAAATTTACACCTAATCTTTGTAAATGTGGGGATCCTCCAGATGGCAGGTACATCTGTACAAATGTAAATAGCAAATAGGATATAAACCCATTTGACTATAAGGGTAAATAATTTGTCCATTGTGTGTGCAATAACAAATAAAAAAAATATAGTCTTGTGAAAAAGTATTTGGCAATTTCTTCTATTTTTGTGTATACTGTTTCAGAAATTGAAAAACAAAACCTAAGATAAAACAAAGGCAACCTGTGTAAACACAAAATAAAATCTTTACATGATAATGTTATTTATTGAAGCAAAATAGTTATCCAATACAAACTGGGCCTGTGTGAATATATATTTGCCCCCTGTAAATGATAAATGGAGCACTTATATAGCGCTTTTATCTAAAGCGCTTTACATTGTGTCTCATTCACACACCAATGGTAGCAGAGCTGCCATGCAAGGCGCTAACTCGCCATCAGTCTTGCCTAAGTACACGTCGGCATGTGGAATCATGTGTGGCCAGGAATATGGCCACAATATGGTCAATGTATGATATTATATATATATATATATATATATATATATATATATATATATATATATATATATATATATATATATATATATATATATATATATATATATAAACATACAACTTAATTGATAAAGTTTACGTATGTGTTCAGACTCTGTTATGGATCTCATGTCCATGTAAGGCTAAAGAAAAAAAATGAAACATAATATTAACACAACACATGATTTACTCATGTTTATGTTGATTAAGTCTGCTCATGAGCACATTTGAGTGAACAGACTTGTTAAGAACAACTTCAAAGAACAGAAAATTCCAGGACAATATCAAATTGTCAGTGATTCAATCCAGCTCACTCAGTAGTGCACATACTATAAGTGCACAATCTTGTTTTTTATTTTATTTGTTTTGTTTTGTTTGTAAACCAAACACATTTTGCAATGAAAAATATTTTAAAACTTTTTGTAAAAATTCACAGTTCTCTTAGCCCAAGAATTTGTATAAAAAAGTGGCTAGGGACTGGTTAAGGGTTGGGCCAAAAGATGGCTTCCACTTGCTTAATGGGAAATTGCACCCCTTAGCTTTTGTGTCTGTAGTTGTTGTTTCTCAACTTAAGATCTGTGTGACAGAGATACTGAATTTCTACAAAAAATCTATAATAGTTCCCGGAACGGAATATGACTCAATAAATTATATATTAAAACTGTAGGTTCAAATTTCATTTTTTACACTACTTCTGCACAACTAAGTGTAGAATCTCTTTCACCACACAGCATCATTAGTACTGCGCTTAAGCCAGTCCATCTACAGAACACAGTATGATGGACGTATTCTGGTGTCCACTGTCCCTGGCTGTCTCTCTCTCTGCTATCACTAATGATACCAGATTTCTTATGTATGCATTCCTTTGCTTAATCACTTCTTTTTTGCATCTTTGGCATTACCCTCATATCTATCCCCATACCCATTGCTACAGCCTTGGAAGAAGTAGTCTGGAGGAAAGACCATGTATTCTGAAAAGGACCTTGCTTATGAATGGTTTGTTGGTGTGATATAATCATTGGGAGATGAGCTACGCTGTGGCTCATTGAGCTTTTGGCATTAAAAAAATGCTTTTGGCTCTTGATCCACATTGCTAGCTGTTGGTTATTCTTAGTGTATATACAACTTATCTTGCAGCGTGTGTTAGGACCTTGTAACAGTATTTCCTTAGTTCAAGTTCAGTAAACATGTGCAGGATAGTTTTGCATAGGACTTGAGCCAATGTCTAGCATGACCACAGTTTTAGTCTCTCAACCTATAAATGAACATTGTTTTCATTCATGTCCAGCCTGGGGATTTAATTTCCCCCTGAGGGAAATTTTTTGATAAATTAAAGAGCATTTATGCTTTAAGCTTCCATGAGTCCACTGTTTGTAGGATTTGTCTAGTGTTTGCCTGTTGATCGGTTTAATATTATCTCCTTTTGGAAGACACTTAAGGTGAGAATTGCTTCAGTGAGATCTAATGACTGACAGTTTGTGCCTTCAAATGCTTAGCTTAAGGCTATAAGTACATGTCGTTGTTCACAGAAAAGACAGGAGCATCCATTCATGTCCAAGGGGCAAGGTTTCTAAGAACAGATCTAAAACAGAATCCTCACATAAAATATACACTCATTGGCTATTTTATTGGAACATATACATTGTCATTCATTCACTTATCCAATCAGGCAATCATATGGCAGCTGCACATCAGCAGTAGACCACACTGAGTTCCACTGGGTTCCACAGGAATATGAGGCTACACTGGTTCAACAAACTTTGGTAGTTGAAGATTGGAAAAAGGCCAGCCACCGTTTTTCCAACCTTCAACTGTCTAGTTTCAGTGACATTGTCCCCACTATAGCCTCAGATTCCTGTTCTTTGCTGACAGAAGTGAAAACCACCTCTAGGTTTGACGTGTTGTTCATTCTGATATGCTTTTCTGCTCACCACGATTGTAAAGTGTGGTTGAGTTACCTTAGCCTTCCTGTCCTTTTGAACCAGTATGGCCATTCTCTTCTGACCTCTCTCATTACAATATAACACAGTATAACACTAACACAATGCATGACCTACTCTTGTTTACATTGAATAAGTCTGCTGATGAGCAGGTTTGGCTTAGGGTCTTGTTCTTTTAGCAACAAGTCCAACAACCGGTTGAAACATGGAAAAGCAGTTAAATCCAGCTCACGTAGTGGCACACATATAGTCGGGGAAAAATAACTACACCCCATGGAAATTGTTGGTTCTTTACATATTTGGCCAAGCAAACATTTGATCATCCTTGAAACAGTGCCTATTAATAAAGTTGATATACTTGAACAAAACCACAAGGAAAATTTGCTTTTCAATTATTTATTCAAAAGAAATATCAATAGAAATGATATTCTTCTGTGAAAAAGTAAGTACACTCTTGGCCTCAGAAGCTAGTATTGCCCCTTTTAACAGTAATACCTTCTTGTAGGTATTTTACATAATTGTCCACCAGGCTTGTTGGAACTTTTGACCACTCTTCCATACAATATTCTTTCAGTTACAAGATATTTGAGGGTTTTCTTGCATGTACTGCCCGTTTCAAATACCCCACAACATTTAAATAGGATTCAAATCCAGGCTTTGACTAGGGCATTCCATAGCCCTTCAATTCATCTTTTTGTGCCATTCCTTTCTGGATTTGTTAGTGTGCTAGCATAATTATCCTGTTGAGAGGTCCACTTTTGGTTCAACTTCAACTTTTGGACAGATGGCCTCACATTATCTTCAAGCACTCTTTGATATGATATGGAATTCATAATTGAATCAATGAATACAAGCTGTCCAGTACCTGAGCAATCCAAAACCATTTCCATAACAATGCTTCACAGTTGGTATGAGGTTCTTCTCCTGAAAAGTTGTCTTTGGTCTGCGCCAAACATGTCTCCTGTTACTATGGCCAAACAACTCTATCTTTGATTTGACTGTCAAGAGCACATTATTCCTAACTGCCTGGTCTTTGACTATATGCTCATTGGCTCATCTGTAGTCTTTAAAGCACACATTAAAGACTAAAACATTAATGTTCTTTTTAGACCTTTCCTGTCACACCTTCCATGCATGTCAAATTTGTGAAATCTCTTTCTGATTGTAGAAGCATGCACTTTGACACCAACAGTTGCAAGACTTACTAGCAGATCGTGTGATTAAATTTTGGGGTCCTTGGAAACTTTTTTTTATATCATATTGGGCTGAATTTTCTCGGAAGGCCAGTCCTGGACAAATTGCCAGTCGTTTGAAATTTATGCCACTTGTAGATGATTTTCCTTAAAGTGGAATATTTTATTTAAAATAATTTGGAGGTCCTTTTAAATCCCTTGCCAGACTAATAGACATCCACAATGTTTTTTCTGAAGGCCTTACAGAACTCTTTAGATCTTGGCATGATGACACTACCCACGTCAATGACAAAGGGAACACCAGACACTAGATATGCGAGGAGTATAAATAAGATCGGTTCCACCAGCACTCCCTAAGCAGCTTCTAATCACTGGAAACCGATCTTGAAGATCTGATTCTAATTGTATGGATTTTAATCTGTTTTGTTTTTTGTTTATTTTTGTTCATTTAAATTGTGAAAATTACTACAAAATGTCAGCTTTGTGTCATTTGATATATGTGTGTCAACTTTATTAATAGGAAGTGTTTCAAAGAGGGATCAAATGTTTGCTTGTCCAAATATGTCAAAAAAGCCAACAATTTCCATGGGATGTAATTATTTTTTCACATGACCGTATGTACACTATCTCTGCAATATTGCTATTATTTGAATGTTTTTGTTTGTTTGTTTGTTTGGTTGGTTGGTTCTTTGGTTGGTTGGTATGGCTGCATTCATTGCAGTGAAGTCAATACGTAGCTTTTCCTTTTTCTCTAACCTCTTTCTTTTTTTTATCTGTATCTTATTGGTGTCTGGGGGAAAATGTAATAAATCCATATAACTAGACTGTTTAGATTAAAACAGGATATTGAATCACAAGCGGCCAAACAATTTACAGGTGTGAGTGTATGTAGTTACGTGAAGTCCGATGAGTAATGGTGTGTTCTTGTATGTGGGTCAGTTTTGACTATTGCAGGTTTATAGAGCTAGACTACATCCCCATGGAAGCAGGCATTATGGTCTCTATGAGGCAGAGCCGAGGATTTTTGACCCCCAAGTCTCCGGAGCGCCACTCTCGGTCAGAGCATCAGCCATTGATTGCCCATTCTTTCTGTCTTAAACTGCTCTCCTTGTGCTGTTTCCTGTGTTATTTTACTCTCTCTTGCATTCCTCCGGCATGAATTAATGCTCCTCACTTTAATTTTTTAATGTGCCTGGATTGCATACCCAGTCACATATCAGTCATACTGCTCCATATTATACCAACTGGACTGCTTGCTCAGTCTTTACTGTCTAGCTTAAAGCTGCTTTCAGTTTGCAAACATGATCTATGTTTACATTTTGAAAGATTTTTTTCTTTCTTGGTGTTTTTACCCCCAATAAATCATAGCCCATAAATTAGCTTATTTAATTTTTCTTTTATTTCAAATGTTTGTGCTTTTGTGTTTTCTGTTTCTTAGGCGATAATGGGTCCTATCAAGTTATTCGCCCTGTGTTGTGGCATGTTAGTGATGTTAGTGTAGACAGGCATGTTTTGGTGTTATGCCCTGCAAGATTGTAGTTTATGGCTGATTTTTAGTTTTGTTTAATTTGACTATGGTCGACACAAAATGCTCTTTTCCGTATGCTGTATATGTTCATTATGCAGGAGCTGCTTTTTCTTTTCTCTTGTGCTGTAGGCGGAGTCCAGCGCCTATCAGTAACCGTGATCCATATGGCAATGCCTCTCTCAGCAGCAGCAGCAACTCAGGATCATGCAAGGGGAGTGACTGCAGCCCCACCCCCAGGTTGGATGCACATGAGAAATTAAATGAATGCATTCAGATTAGAGGTGAAGTTACATGAAATGTTTATGGCACTATGACTGTACAACCCAATATCATGGTTTCACAGTATTTGCTCACAACCTCACATAGAAAGAGAATGGCTTAACTAATAATTTTCTTTCATACTCTTCCTAGGCGCCATATGAAATACACGTCCTGCACGGATAACCATGGTATTAAGCCACCTCCTCCTGAGCAGTACCTGACCCCTCTGCAGCAGAAAGAGGTGTGCATCAGACATCTGAGGGCACGGCTCAAAGAGACTGTTGAACGACTTCAGGACAGGTAAAATCTTTATGTGAAACCTATGACACCATAGTACAGACTCACATAACTGCCAGGAAACTATTATTCTGTAACCAAAATCTCTTATCTAAGTCTGCCAAATAAGTCTTGCAGATTTACATCTAGTCAATTTAGAATAGCATGTATGCAGAATTACATTAAATTATCTGAGGTATTACAAGGTTTCACAAGTTTTAATCAGTTATGAATGGAAAGTACCCTTCATTAGGACCAACCGCTAAACATATACATGTGAACTGCTTTATAACTGGTCATTTCTTCCATAGCGCAATAGGGCACATATTTCTAATACATTCTGCTGTGCTTGTTCATCAGCCGTTTATTGCAATAAATGTGCTTCTTGCTTCTCCTCATGTTCTCTATTCAGAGACACAGAGATAGATGAGTTGCGGACTCAATTGTCCCGAATGCAGGAGGACTGGATTGAGGAGGAGTGCCATCGTGTTGAGGCTCAACTGGCCTTGAAGGAGGCACGTCGGGAGATCCAGCAGCTGAAGCACGTCATTGATCTTGTACGCTCCAGCCTGGGTGAGGCAGACTCTGGTGTGCAGAAGTGCTTCCAAGACATCAATGTCCAGAACCACAAGTTGGAGACTCTGCTGCAGAGCATGGAGCTGGCACAAGCCGGAGTTGCAAAAGTTGCAGAGGCCCCAGCTGGGGGTGGGGCGGTGGGGGCAGGGCCGTGGGTTGGTGAGGGGAGCGGTGAAGATTCACCAGCCCGCTCACTAACACGCAGTTCTACCTACACTAAACTGAGCGAACTGGCACCAGCCGAACGCAATGAAAGTGGCAGTGGCTCAGATGTGGCGTGCTGCCTGTCAGCAGAGGGTACTCAGGACAGTGGTTTTGTATGCTGTGGGGAGATGGAAAGCAGTGGAGCCACAAGGGCTGAGCTGCTGCTGGAGGCTGCTTGCCTATCAGAGGAAACAGCATCAATGCTGAGCACTTGTTCACACCTGCCACACTCAGCTACCTATGAGGCACTATGCTGTGGAGAGACAAGGATGTTACCACTGCACTGCAGCCTTGGTAGAACTGCCGGTGGAGAGGCAGCCATGAGTATCAGCCACCCCTGCCTGTCGCATCACCACCTGTACCTTCACCACCTACGAGAACAGGCAATTCAGACAGAATATGACTCTGGACCAGCCTCAGCCCCTGTCCATGGAGCTGCTTTTGGCTCTGACTTGGACACTATTGCTGAGGTTCGCACTTTCCGCTCTCAGGCCTGCAGCCCCACCTCCACTTGGCTGTCAGATGAGGGTGATGCTCTAGACTCCGTCACTACAGAGTCTGTCATCATGGCCACAGCTGGGGAGAAAGCCATTTTCACAGAGACTGTCTCCACCGAGTCAGCACTGGCGCTAGGTGCCACTGAGTCTGCTGTGACAATGGCTGTTGTTGATGATTCTTTTGCTGTGTTGCCCACTCCAACAGCTATGCCAGAGACTGATTCTGCACCAAATCCATCTAGTCAAGATCCACCCCCAAACCATGATTCTGCCTCCTGCCCTGTGCCAGAGACGCCACTGGTGGAGGAGAATGAAGAGCCCACACCACAAACCACCCAGCCACAGTGTGTAGGCTCACAGACCAACATCAATGGGGTCACTGTTGTAGAGGTAGATGAGGATAATGAAGAAAACCAAGACGAAGGAAAAGCCAGCGTAACAGGTTCTGGCTGTGGTATGCCTGTAAAGAGCTACTGGAGCCGCCATTTTTTAGTGGATCTCTTGGCTGTGGCAGTGCCAGTGGTACCCACAGTGGCGTGGCTGTGTCGGGGCCCACGGCGTGGAGGCCAGCCCATGTATCACATTGGATCATTGCTGCGTGGTTGCTGTACCGTAGCCCTGCACTCCCTGCGCCGAGGGGGAGGTATGCGCCATTACCCTGCAGGCGGAGGGGGGGCAGGAAACATAAGTATATGAGCTCAAATCTTGAGTACCAGAGAGGATCCTCAAGCTGCTCATAATTCTGTTTGCAGATCAGGCTGGCAGAGACTGTGGGGTGTTAATGAACAGTTGGCAGGTTAGGCGGCAAGATTAGCACTGCACCTTGATCATTCGTTAAATCCTAAGCATCACAGCTCTAGTCTGGATATAGTATGTAGTCCTGATATAGGACAGAAGCAAGTGGGAGAAGTGTTTCAACAATAAATCTTTATTCAAAACATGTCAGTCCTTTCTGGTTTTATAAAATGGTACCATTTACTTTCAAAACCTCATCTGTGACCATGTTATCCACGACTGGTTGTCAGGACAAGAAGCTGCTGATGGTCATCTGACAGACATGAACAAGATTGTTGGTATTTTCAGGAGTATAAACAGGGTGAAGAACACAATGTCTAGTTCTCTGTCTTCCTGTCTCCTGATCCCGTTTTGTACTCATCTGGTCGAATCCAATAAGATGGGGGTTTAAAAAACTATATGTGAGTGTTGATACATCTGAGTTTGTGTTTGTGTTGTGTTGTTGTGCAGTGTAGCTGAAGCACCTGAACAACTAGAGATGATTGATGCTGCGATAGTTGTAGGTGCATGGTTAGTTCTCCCATTATAGTACTGCTAATCTATTTAAAAGCTTCACATAGATTACCGGTGTTCAAGGTAACTTCTCCTCCTAGAACGTGATTCATAGGCAAAAAAGTACATGAAACACATTAGCTTTATTGTGTTATTCTAAACCAAAATGTGTGTCTGAAAGACAAAGTACAGAATTACTATTAGAGGACTTTTGGGCTTCTAGATGGACTACATTTGCAAAAATATTAAAGCATTGAATGATGCATGGAGAATAAGCAATCATACAATGTTTGTAGTAATAATAATAATAATAATAATAATAATAATGAAGTGTAATTATGATTATCAGAATTTAAGAACAGGTCTATAGATCTATTTCTGTATAGGTACATTTCATGTTTTTTTGCACTTGAGAATTTGTCAATGTTAATAGTACCCGTACTGTAGTTATGCTGGAAGTGTCTCATTTTTAATTGTTTTGTGTTACTGAAGTGTCCCCATTTACAGTGTGGGAAATAAGTATTGGACACATCAACATTTTTTTTGTGTGAATATAATTCCAATGAGCCTATTCACATGACATTTTCACCAGACATCAGTATTAACTCAAGAAATCTTTAAATATAAAGAATTCACAACATAAATAACGTTATGTATAACATGTAATTAAATAACTTGTAACTTGTAATTAAATATGTGTAATAAAGTGGAATGACCCAGGAAAAAAGTATTGAACATGCTAAGAAAAAGCAGTTCTGCAAGGCAAGGTAAGGCAAGGAACCAGCTGAAATCCTTAAGTAATTATAGCTCCTATCTGTGCAAGTTAATATTAGCTAGGTTAGTAAACTGATGGTCTATAAAAAAGGCTGTTCGTTACCAAGGTGTCACATAAGAAACATCTCATGATGGATAAAAAGCAAAGAGCTCTCCCAAGACAACCTTATTGTTGAAAAACGTATTGATGGAATCGGATACAGACGTATTTCAAAACTTCTGAATCTTCCAGTAAACACCATTGGGGCCATAATCCGCAAGTGGAAGCAACATCTCTCCGTCGTCAACCGGCCACACACAGAAGCTCCTCACAAGATTTCTGACCAAGGAGTCAGAAGAATAGCCCAAGAGCCAAGGACCACTCAGAAAGAGCCCCAGAAACACTTGGAAAACAATAGACAACGCACTCCACTGCTCACGCTCACCCCGCAGGACTCCATTTCTAAAGAAAAGGCTCGTTTAAAGTTTGCTACAACTCATTTGGACAAGCCTATGAAAATTGGGAGAGTGTAGCCTGGTCAGACGAGAGCAAATTTTTACATTTTGGCTGTCATACTACACACCATGTTTGGAGAAGAAATGGCACTGCACATCACCCTTAAAACACTGCACCAACAGTGACGTTTGGAGGTGGAAGCTTCATGGTGTGGGGCTGTTTTTGATTGCATGGTACTGGCAGAATTCATATAATTGAAGGAACGATGAATGGAGCCATTTACCGGAAGATTCTTGAGAAAAATCTGCTGCTATCCAACAGGATGATGAAGATGAGACGTGGGTGGACCTTCCAGCAGGACAAAGATCCAAAGCATACAACAAAGGAAACTAACAATTGGTTTAAGAAAAAAAAAATCAAGGCATTAGAATGGCCCAGTCAATCACCTGACTTGAATCCAATTGAACAAGATTTAAAGATAACAATTAGAAAAATGGGCCAAAATCTCACCTGAATACTGTAGCCGATTAATTTCTTCATACAGGAAGCGTCTTGAAGCTGTCATTACAAACAAAGGCTTCTCCACTAAGTATTAAATTAATTTCAGTTAGCATGTTCAATGTTTTTTTAAGTATCATTCCACTTCATTTCACATATTATTTATGGATTTTAATGTTGTGAATTTTTTATATTTCCGGATTTTTTGAGTTAATACTGATGCCTGGTGAAAAGTCTCATTAGAAATATATTTACTGATTTTTTTTGATGTGCCCAATACTTATTTCCCCCACTGTTTTCACTGAATAAGCTCTGTGGTGTGACATTTACTGATATCACTTGCACTAAAATTCACTTTATCAGCAAGTTACTTGAAGTTTAGTGTGTATGCAATGTTCAATGTTCATGGGGCAGATATTCACAGAGATGTTCAACTGATTCAGTCATCTGTACCTATGTAGATGTACATATTCTTAATAATGGACAAATTGCCATAAACGCTAATCATATATAAATTATAACGCACTGGATAATCAGTTAATATAAATAAAACTCAGTTTTATTCTTATTATACATGTTTAATTACAACCTTCATTAGTTCCCTTTTAATCTACACTCCACTCTGTGTGGAGTCATTGTGTTTTCAGCTGGCTTTTTTGGATTTGCAATGTACATTCACACGGACATTGTGTAGCCATCATATGATTTTCTAGCTTTTGCTTTCTCCTTCTAAAACCAAATGGCAATATGTGTGTTGTGCATTGAAAATATTCACAGACCTGTGATGTTACATCTTAAGTAAATATACAAGACTCATTCTGGCTGTTTTAGCACTTGCGTTTGATTTTATGACATTGAACATGTGGCATACATTTAATTATTTTTCTTAATAATTTCATATTTTAGGTTTTGATTGTTTTAGATAATGAATGTGTGGCTTGTGTGTATTATTTGTTCTGAAAAGGTCAAAGAATGTTCAAAGAATGCCATTTTGGTCCAAACTTGACAGCAATCCATTACCTCTAATTTATTAGCTAGTAAAAAGCCATTTAAATGATCTTCAATGCAGTTGATAGCAAGATGAAAAAGTTGTCTACATTGAAGTGACTAATTGAAAGTTTTCCTTAAAGCCATATTACTACTAAAGGATTGTATGTGCAACCTACATTAAAGAAATGTACATGATATAATGAAGAACCCTTTTTGAGGTAGCAAGGGGACTTCAATTTGTGTGTGAGGGTCTGTGTATGTTATGAAATGTGTGCTTAAAATGGTTGATGGATCTTTTTATTCCATTGCAATCTTTGTGGTCCTTTGAATGTCTTGTCCTAAATCTAACAGATTTATGAATCATAATTAACCCCAGAAAAACTACTATTTGGACTACATGTAACTTAATGAATTACCAACTAGGGGCCAGATTTTTGCAAACCATCACAGGATCACGAATAATCACGACAATGTATGAAAGAAAGTATTATTAGGCACTCTGTTCACCTTATACCAATAACACCACAAGGCTTTTTAAAACAAAATGCAGGTCAGCATTGTTTAAAGCACATAAAATTTGGTATTTTTACATTTGGGCATAGTATAACATATTCCCTTTAGTTACTTGAAGCTTTCACTTCCAAGTTTCATATTTATCTCAGCATACAACAGAAGAACAGAATGTCATATGCATCACGTAATACGTGTGAATGATAGCACTCTATATTTTTTTAGCTATGCGTAAATTATGTTATACTTCCAAAAAATGTGTAAAACTGAGGTAAAACGAGGAACAATAAAATTGTTTCTTTCAATGTTTGTAATGTCATTTATGTCAAGTTGTTTGTCAAACAAATATGGGTAAACAAGTCTACTACCAACTGTAAGATAGCCATTTTAACAGCAATCAGCGTGTACAGAAATCTTTGTTCACGGCCATCACTTCATTTTCATTCACTACTCTGTATAAAAAAAGAGACTATATTAAACAGCATGCTGAATATACTCCCTTCTTTTTTGCATTCAAATGTTTGTCCTTTCAGCCATTTAAAAATGTCTGTCTATTCTGCTTGAGACAGTTCTCACCTTACCCCATCACGGTCATTTTCAAATGGTTGTTGCAGTCCAGTCTCTTCAGGGGTTGAGCTAGTCAAAATATTACACCATCTTATATGACTAGAATTATTTATTTGCTTTTATTACAAGTATGTTGAGGCTATATCTGAATACATTGTAGCTATCATAGAATTTACATAATTGTAGCAGAAAGTGTCATCAATTATTTATACATTTCAAAAAGACAAATAAAATGAAATTATATATATATATATATATATATTTTTTTTTGTTTGTTTGTTTGTTTTGTTTTTTAACCAAAGACTAATCAAATCAACCTTGTTTACAGTCTGGCAGTGTAAATCCTTCTTGGCACATATGTGTGAATGGTACACTCTTAACAAGGGAAATTGATGAAACCTGTGCATAGTGGGTGACTTTTCATAGATTTAGAGTACTGAACACAATGCCCACAATCCTTATCTGTCTTCAGAAGCCAGAAACAAACTTATTTCTTGTTTTTCTTTGCCCACTAACTAATCAGAAGATTAAAAAAAAAAGATAAAAATCAAAGCCAGTAATACTCTGGGATAGGTGATGGATTATTATTGTTACATATAAAATACCATTAAACAATGCAACAGTAACAAGGAAGATAGAAAAAAAAATAGATATACAAGAACATCTAAAAGTAGAAAAAGGCAAATTTCTTATGTTATACATGAACATGATTGAAGAAAGGATTAATTCTAACACAGACCAGCCATGTGCTAGAAGGGCCTGATGGAGATTGCAGATGCTCTGGAAGGGGCTGAGGTGTGAGAGGATTAAACCTCAGGCACCGAGTGATCCATTGCTGACCTCAGCAGGCCACTCGACATCCTGCATCAAGCAGTAAGGAATTAGTATTTAGCACCATTAGTTTAAGTTAATAATGAATTTCTGCACACAATGAACACAACTAACCAGCACATTTTTTTAAATAAAATTAAAATACATAATATTTCAACCTAAACATCCAATAATCCTTATGCTTCAAGAGTCTGTAAATGTGATAATGGAAGCAAATGTTTGACCTTAATAGAAAATACTGGTAAATTCTGTCCCTCACCTTTTCAAGCCACACTTTATTTCAGTTTCATTTTCAGTAATTTTTCTACTTAGGTTTTAAGTCCAACTAACTTTCACACATCAAGCACTGATTTATAAGAGTAAATTATCATCACACAAAATTATGCACCATTTTATGATTTTTCCTTATGTTTAAATTTAGATAAAGGAAAATGTAACCATTGGCTCTATCCTTTTACCCTTTAAAAATAATTTCTTAAATCTCTAAACCCATCTAATGAGTTTCACGCTCATTTTTGTCCACTCATATCTGTACAAAATCCCTTGTGTATCATTTTAATATCCCATAAAATCTTAATACCTGATTTTCATTTCTCTTTAAAAAGGCCAGTAGGTAACATCAGAGGAATCTTTTTTTAGATTTGAACACATAATTGGGTGCTGCACGTTCAGTATAACCTGTCTAATAAAGCTTAAATAAGTACTATTGGTATTAATGCTCTAACCTCTTAATCATATGTTCATAGATGATCTTGGGCATGATGGTGATGGTCATGGCAGTGGGAGATGTGGTCAGGATGTCTTTAATCTGAGGATCCTGCAGACACATGCAACACGAGCAATTAAATACAGTAGTGCTTAAACTGATGTCTAGGTGAAACACAAAGTTTGATTGAAATGAATAATAAATCAAAATAAAAAAATAAAAACCTGACAACCTTTACACATTTTATGTAGGACTTCTACATTTTAACATCAGAATACTCTTGAAAATCCGATTCAAAAGTACAGCAAAAGAGCAGTCTTCTTTTTTCACAGTAAAAATGGCATAAGTCATTCAACATGAATCTGGAATGATTTATTCACACAGCAAATGCGTATTGAAAAATGTTGGCTGAGTGGAATTTAATTTTATAAAGTACACTTGTAGACAAGTAATTTGTAGAAGAATGATATCCTATTTTACTTGCCAGTAGGGCAGTGTTGTGGTCAGATGAGACCAAAATGGAGCACTTTGGCATCAACTCAACTTGCCGTGTTTGGAGGAGGAGGAGGAATGCTGCCTATGACCCCAGGAACACCATCCCCACCGTCAAACATGGAGGTGGAAACATTGTGCTTTGTGGGGTGTTGTTCTGCTAAGGGGACAGGACAACTTCACCGCATCAAAGGGACGAAGGACGGGGCTATGTGCCGTCAAATCTTGGGTGAGAACCTTCTTCCCTCAGCCAGGGCATTGAAAATGGGTCGTGGATGGGTATTCCAACATGACAATGACCCAAAACACACGGCCAAGGCAACAAAGGAGTGGCTCAAGAAGAAGCACATTAAGGTCCTGGAGTGGCCTAGCCAGTCCCCAGACCTTAATCCCCTAGAAAATCTGTGGAGGTAGCTGAAGGTTCGAGTTGCCAAACGTCAGCCTCGAAATCTTAATGACATGGAGAAGATCTGCAAAGAGGAGTGGGACAAAATCCCTCCTGAGATGTGTGCAAACCTGGTGGCCAACTACAAGAAACATCTGACCTCTGTGATTGCCAACAAGGGTTTTGCCACCAAGTACTAAGTCGTGTTTTGCAGAGGGGTCAAATACTTATTTCCCTCATTAAAGTGCAGATCAATTTATAACATTTTTGACAAGCGTTTTTCTGGATTTTTTTTTTGTTATTCTGTCTCTCACTGTTCAAATAAACCTACCATTAAAATTATAGACTGATCATTTCTGTCAGTGGGCAAACGTACAAAATCAGCAGGGGATCAAATACTTTTTCCCCACCCCTCACCATTTGCAGCCACAGTATATTTGCACATTTTGTTAATTATTGTTGTTTGTTTGGAGTCTGCCTTTTTTGTTTCCAAATAAACATTAATTTTACTAAAGTCTAACTATACGTCTGCTGTTGCTACACCCCTGTACCAACTTATCAAGTTCATCTGCAGGTATACAATTCCTGACTGTAGGTTCTCTGTGTGTCTTCAATGTGTCTTGGATCTTTTCAGGACGTTCCTTTAAATAACAAGCCAAACAGTCGTTTCTGTACATACCAAGTACCAATAAAACATCCCATGAGAATGGCTATAAACCAGGTGTATGTAATAACCAGTAATCTGTGTGAAATTGTAGATCACAAACAACTGTTAATGTAGCATAAATGTTAACGCAGTTTAACCTTTCAGTCACTCACTATAATGGAACTATAATGGAATTCTTGCCCAGTTACCTTGAGTCCAATGACATTTTGGCCATTGATCTCACAAATGTAGTGATCAGTGAGAAGGCCATTGCGGGCAGCAGAACCATCCTTCACCAGAGAAGTGATACGGCCAGACTTAAAGATGAAGCCAACATGGCCAGAGCTGTCCTTATGCATGGTGATTGTGCGCTGGAAAGGCCTGTAAGAAAAAACACCAAGACAAATATCAGCCAAAAATGTAAAACTGTAAGAATTGGTAGATCTCTGCACCAACATCAGGTATGATACTATACTCAACTTACTTACATTAAAAGCGAAAATAATTTAATCAAAGCAGTGAGTTATACTGTTTATGCTCATAAACATCAAAATGCCATACACGATAGAGGTGTCCACAGGGTGGAGCCAGAGCCATCATGCTGAAAGTTATCAGATGCAAAGTACCTTATAATCCTTGTTTTGTTTATTATGTTTATGTTATGTTTAACTGAAATTTCCCAGACATCTTAGAGACACACATTTACACTCAATCACCCATTGTGTGCATCAGTTTAAAGGGAGAAAACCTGAATGTACTCACACAACAAGATCTTCAGTATATTCAATTGAACCAATATTTAATAATATCTTATGCTTTATTTTTTCTCTATAACCTAGTTAATTAACAGCCCATTCCTGAGTTGAAGTGGGTGTGTTAGAGCAGGCAAAACACTCAAATGTTTAGGACAGGAGGTACTCTAGAACCAGAGTTGGAAACATGTGAGCCAGGTTATGGAGATGAAAGGCAAGCACCAAATTTACTGATGTATAGCCTCAACAACACTGTGGCTTTGGAAAGCATACTCTATACACTATAATCTAGATTGTACACACAAACACTTTACTAGAAACAACACATTAATTCTGGGTAGAGCCTTTGCCCTTCTTCAAGTTTCCACAAGATGCTGGAAACGTTCCTTTGAGATTCTGGTTCATGTTGGCATGAGAACATCACACAATTCCAACAGATTTTTCAGGTGCACTTTCATGTTGGGAATCTCCTGTTCTACCACATCCAAAAGGATTCATGTCCGGTGACTATTGAAGGCCACTGAAGAACAGTGAAGTCATTGTCATGTTCATGAAACCAGTTTGTGATGACTTTTGTTTTATCATGCTGGAAGTAGTCATTATAAGATGGTAAATTGTGTTCATGAGCGGATGCACATGCTCAGCAAAAATACTCAAATAGTCTGTGGCATTCAAGCAATGATCGATTGGCATTTAGAGACTCAACGTGTACCAAGAAAACATTCCCCACAACATTACACCACTACCACCAGCCTGGACTGTTGACACAAGGCAGGTTGGGTTTATGGATTCATGCTGCTGGCAGAAATTGATGCTACCTTCTGTGTGCCTCAGCAATAATCGAGATTATTCAGATCAGGCTGCGTTTTTCCAGTCTTTAACAGTCCCGTTTTGGTGAGTCTGTGCCCACTGCAGCCTCAGCTTTCTGTTCTTGGCTGACAGAAGTGGAACCCAACAGGGTCTTCTGCTGTTGTAGCACATCCACCTCAAGGTTTGATGTCGGAGTCAAGGTCAGAAAAAGCATCCTGAAATGCTTTTTTGCTCACCACAATTGCACATTACCCGAAGCTGCAGGCTCGTCTCTGCATGATTTTATGCATTGCACTGCTGCCACAGGTGTGCAGGTGTTCCTAATAAAGTGCTCTGTGAGTGTATATTGCAATGTGTGTTTAGTGGGTTAGTTCAAACCTTCCATTTTGTATTGATATATGATATTTACTTGGTATAGTTGATAACTAATGCATCACTTTTTAACAAAATATAAACGAGTCACTAGATTTATAACAAAATCTAGTGAGTCTTTAAATAAAACATCTTATCTCACACTAATTATATAGAGTGTAACGTTTGGTGACTGGACTGACCTATCACGGACCACAAGCTCAATGCGCTGTTCGGCTGCTGCCTTCAGAGCCTTGTGGGCTTTGTCTGTGCTCCAGCCGGCACAGTTCTTCCCGTTGATCTGCAGCACCTGGTCTCCAAAACGCAGACCAGCCAGAGATGCAGGCGAGTTTGCCTGCACCAGTTGAATGAACACCCCCTATAGGGAAAAAGAGGTAGTTTAAAACTAGAATTCATAACAGAATGTTTGACAAGTGTCTAGTTTCTCTTGGAAAGACTTGGGATCAAGTGAAGGATCATAGGATTGGAACCCACTAGTATCATCAATCACATCATACAATATTTTGATTGTATTAATTTGTTTGTAACATCTAATTCAGTGTCCCGTCACTTAGAGTGAAATTAATGAACAATTCTCATGTGCAACTTATTGCAATAGAATAATTAATAGAATAAAGTGCCCAACAGACATAGTCTCGGATTTGAAGCCCCAACCTACTGATCTTTAGTAAATAATCTTATGTTTTCACTGCTCCAAGATTTGTATTCGAATCCCAATCGATGTGTAGCCTTACCCACTAGGTCACTGCATGCTAGTAAATATAAGATTTACTCACATTGTCAATTTCTTTAAGACGCAGGCCAACCTTCCCTTCCTGGTCCTTGCATAGTATGACCTCCCTCAGGCCTGGGCGAATTTCAGCTCTCCTGATGCCCACATCTGCACCAGTCACTGGCCGCACCATGCCCCCTAGACCTGATGGAGTTGCAACCTGCTGCAGAGAAAAAGAAAAAAAAAAAAACGGTGAGACCAAGTCACTGTTATAGTAAACATGAAAAGGACAGTCATGACCCTACTAATTTTTCTGCTAATACTGGGCAGGCAAAGCAAATGATTACATTTTATGGAAAATGTATATTATTACCACTTCCAATATGTAATGTGATATACATCCGATGTCTGAATAACATGTCTGTTTACTTCTTATATATTCCTCTCTGTACTGATCTCCTACCAGCACCATTTTAATAATTTCTGTACATATTGAACACTTCGCATAAATTACCCATGGAGTGTGCACACATTTCAATTTTCTTTAATCAGATAATCAAATATAACATTAGTTTACTTAGTACACTTCGCAACTATGGCTTATTATTTTACTCTCTGATTGGATTGTTTCAACGTCATTATTGGAGAAAGGGTTTGATCTGTGTTTAGTTCAATCTATGAGAGTGCAGAACAATGAGCAAAAGATCACAGTTAATGTTTTTGTTCTTAAAAAGAGATATACTTGCTAACAGGCATTAAATCATAACGTATCTCTCCATGTTGTAAATGTGTATGTAAACATGTTTTAACCTGTAACATTGTTGACCATTGCTCGTTACTGATTTGTTTAAGATTAAATGTAAATCTGGTGAATACTGAGTATTTTCTAATTGTTTATCTTTACACTGGCAGAGTGTTTACTATAGCTATGTCTCGCTTTGGTGATGCCCTCTGCCCTGAGCTCATCAGCTGGAGTAAAAAGGAAGTAATTTTCATAGAGGACAACTAACCTGATGAAAATAATCAAACACAACACCAAGATAAATGCAGAGAGGAAGGTATTGAGCAAATCAGTGGAGATGAACAAAATTAGTAACGCCAGAAAAAGCCAGATACTGGCTTCTTGTGGGTCTGAGTATATGATTAACCAAAAATTGCGTTCATGTAGGTGTAAACACAGACACACCCATGTTTGCTGATCTCATATGCTCTACATGCATAAGTCAATCTAGGGTTGGGAGATAATGTGAGACCAAAATATCATATCGCTAAATATTTCACATAACTGAAGGCATTACACAGTGTTCGACTATATTTTAATTTCCAAAACAACTTACATGAGAAAAGTATAACTAATAGACAGTAACATTTTCTGTGACCTTCTGTTAAATCTGCCTTTTCAAATATTCACCATATTTGCTCATAAGAAGATTGGATGCGTTTCAGTTTGCAGTAACTCTAAACACAAGCTGTGCGAAATTTATGTTCTTTTGCACAATCTGTCTTTTAAAAAAAGAAAAGATTTAAAGCATGTCCACACTACACATCGTCAAATTTTGTAACTATAAAAAAGTGGAGAACACGTGTCAATGGTGGAAGAAGCTTGTTTTAAGTATAAGGTAAATACGAACATAAGACACTGAAATCTTATAGACAGTAATCTCAAATGGTCTCCAGTACAAAACCAATTAGGTTTAAGTTCACTCTGTTTTCCGGCTTTTACTTTTGCAGTCGGCATTTATATGTAATGGAAATGTACTCTTGATAAAGGCTACTGTAAAAATCCATATCTTTATATGAAATAAGGTATACAGAATATTTTCAATACAGATGAGGAAATAATCCTGATAAGCACATGCCTTTCATAATATCAAACCTAAACACAGGCTTTAAAATACAGCCTAGGTTATTGCAACACACACACACACACACAATCTCTCTCTCTTACATTATCCGCTGCTGGGACGAGAGCCAGGTTCTTCTGCACCTCATCACTGGTGAGATTGAGTCCCATGTACTCTCCTAGCTCCTCCAGGTTTGGGTACAGACCTTGAAAAATCAGAAAAGTAAAGAAGAAGGACGGCATGAGTTCCCACTGTTTTGCTTACAGGTGGATGATATGGAAAAAAAATTTAAAAAGTAGCTTTTAGTCTCTCATCTGCAAAAAAAAATCAAAAAAATCAATGAATCAAAACAATATTTGAATTTCACTTTTGTTGTAATTTTTTTTTTTTTTTGCTAAACCAGGACACATTCTGATATACAGTAGAAAATGAGAGTAGACTTCTACAAACCTCAGTGTCATACATAAGCAACAATAAAGCACTATGTCTACGTAAACTATTCACTTCATTTTTTCCCCCTCAAACTGCTGTTGCAGTACCTAATTTACACAGTGCTAATCATTACTGTAAGATTCAGCTGGTGCATTTTTGCACTCGCTTTTTCATTTCTTGTTCTGATACCTAAAATTTCATGTTATAAAACTATTTCAATGTCATTCTATCCCTCCAGAATTTTGCCATGAATGAATGGAAAATCAAGGAAACTCCTTACTTTTGCAAAATGAGCACAGTTTTGAGCCAGGACACGTCATGTGAGGTCACAATGCTTATTCAGCAAAAAAACGCTGCAAAAGTATGAGAAGAACAATCTCTTCTTCACATACTTTTCCACAAAAAAATTACAAAAGTTGAATATAAATTTTTTTTTAAAGAAAAAAGATTTTATATGTGGAAAAAAGATTTCACTTAGCCAGTTATGCCACATCACTGGTGATATACAACAGACTTTTCTTGTTATTATAGTTATTTCTTGTTAGTTACACACAGGTTTTTAAAAATGTAGAGTAGGAGGATTGGGCATTCTGTGAAGCTTGTGTATGACAAATCAGAAATGTCTACATTTCTTAGTGGAATCCTCCAAACCAGTAGTTCTTGGTCAGGAACAGGAACTAAAACCAGTCTGGTTCCTTTGGTGGAAGCACTGCTAAAGTTTCAGTCATTAAATAAAATCCCGGGTTTCTACAGTGTATGCATTCCTCCTCTTGTCCAGCATTCCCACATGATCCCATTACAATTCTAATAGTGTAGCAGACCAACGTTAAGTAGAGCGCCTTTGTCAGATTTATAAAAAGGACTTGACCAAAACATTAACAGCACTGAATGAATAACTAACATCTTGGGTCACATGTGAGAAACTGAGAAGAGCACACAGTGAAAAGTGAGAGATTTTCTTCCCTAGTCCACCAGCACGAACAATAATCTTTAAAACATAATAAGAAATAATTCAATAAAACTCTCCCCGCTGTCTTTCATACACAGAGCTGCCAATGAAGTCTCCATGACTACATAGTTACTTCCGCTTAGAGTAAAAAAAAGTCCCACAGTCCCCAGTGACAACCAATCCTGTGATAGAGAGAGAGAGAGAGAGAGAGAGAGAGAACTCCCTTTCCCCCTGCATATTCACATATTCCCTTGCTCTCACTATTAAAGAGTTTCTTACGCCTGGGTGTAAGTGGACTCTAGTGACACACTTGGGTCTAAAGGAGGAAGGAAGTGGAAAAATAAGAACCAAAACAGAACAAAAAGAAAAAAGGCATTTTTCTTGTTATTATTGTCCCTGAGGCATATTGATTCCATTATTGCATAACTACCATGCAGCAATTTCAGGCCCCTCATAAAAATCTTAGTCCCTCATTCAGCCCGCACAACAAGATTTCAGGCACAAGAAAGGAAACGTGGGAGGGCAAAAATGGCAAGTATGCATTCAGCTGGAATCTTAAGACCTGGAATTTATTTATTTTTTAATTATATATATATATATATAAATATATATATATTTTTAAGGGAGGGAGCTACTGACTTACTTGAGCTTGGCATGCCTTGCACGGCAGCCTGGTAGGTGCCCTCTGTGATGACTGGAGCAGAGTATGTGGACTGGTTGAACTGGGCCTGGGCCTGCCAGAAAAAAAATTAATTTACATAAAATATATTAATTCAAATACAACACAGAGGACTAGTCTTTCATTTCTTACTTTTTTTTTTTTAAGTAAAAACTAAAATCCAGGAACACCTCTACCGATGTGTATTTATTTATTTATTTACAAACAGGTCTGGCAGTTTCCTCTTTGTACTAGTATTACAATGTTTGAGTCTTTACATAACACACACACACACACACACACACACACACACACATATATATATATATATATAAAAAAGAACCCAAAACACTTTATTACCCTCATGACCTTGTCCACCTTCAGGTCCTCTAGAGATGGATAGAGCGACATCCTGCAAAAGGAAACAAGGGAAAAATGTTGATAATATGTAAGAGGACATTTTAAAATTAAGATTGTTTAAAATAAATAGCGTACCATGGGGCCATTAATAATACTTGACATGAAACTTGGCTAAGGCATTATACATATTGTTTATGTAGTGTTTATCTGTGCTCCAAAACCTTAAGATCTATTGGCTTACTGTTTCAACAAAATATTGTCAGCATGTTGCACAGCCTCTCACACAGACCACAGCACAGATGGTCCATTGCACTTACACAATAAGCCACCCTCTTCCTGTTTCTGCTTTCTTCACACAACTTCATGAGCTTCCAGAGATTATTTTCTACATACATTGCAAACAGCAAGTTTTTCCTCTTTTTTCCTCAGTGCATTTAATATTACTGGTTACCTGAGAGCTAATGAGTATAAAGTACTCAGGTTAGTTAAGTACTCATTTAGGTTTACATGCAAACCAACTCCTTCCTGAGTGCAGCACAAGCAAGACTCAGACTTAAGCAGTAGAATACTCCATTTAAAAAGGTGCAAAAAATAAAATAAAACAAAATAAAATAAATTAAAAAAAGAAACCGCTAAACACACTGTTTATCACTGCCCAAGTATTATTAGTAAGTCAATTTGTGAGTAAGTTTATATCTATTAGCACAGCCATATAAAATGAATAATGAATTAGGCGTGTGCGATATATTATGCCTATATGATATTACACTGCCACACGGTCCAGTGATATTTCCATCCATCCATCTTCTATACCAATTATCCTTTTAAGGGTCACGGGGAACCTGGAGCCTATGCCAGGGAGCATCGGGCACAAGGCGGGGTACACCCCGGACAGGGTGCCAATCCATCGCAGGGCACAATCACATACACACTCACACACCCATTCATACACTATGGACACTTTAGACATGCCAATCATCCATGTCTTTGGACTGGAAACCGGAGTACCCAGAGGAAACCCCCGCAGCACGGGGAGAACATGCAGACTCCACACACGCAGGGCCACTGTGATAATCAAACCCCAACCCTGGAGGTGTAAGGTTGACGTGCTAACCATTAAGCCACCATGTGCCCCCAAGCTATATTTACAGAAGATTATTTATTTTTATATCAAAAGACCTGCCAAGTGTTATACCTTTAGCGTAGGAGCGCAACTAAAAATCTATCGTCGCAAGCTAAACATAAATCATGTTTTGTTCTGACAACAAATAATGTTTGACCAGTTTTGTGAAAAGTTCAGTTGAATGGGTGAATGAAACAGAAACTTTGTCTAAAATGATTCTTTCACTTTAGGTTTACAAGCAAGAAAAATTGTTTGAGCTATTCCTCTATAGTTTACTATAATGAACCAACCAAGCCCCCTCAGCAGAATATAGTGAATCTTTCACAGCAGCACAGATCCTTATGACGGGAAGAGACAGAGAATGAGGCAATAGGGGAAGTCTTTAGCCATTGTATCATATGACTTGGAGCAATAGTGTACATTTTAAGATCAGCATTAGAATAGACCTTCAGTGAAACTCCAAGGCTACATGAGGACACTGTTACTATTAATTGTATATCTTAATAACACCCACCAAAAAAAAAAAAAAAAAAATAAAAAAATTTTTAAAATAAAATTTAAAAAATAATATATAAAAAAAAAACAAGAAACAGTATATACTTTTTTTGTGTTTTTTTTTTTTTTTTTTTTTTTTAAAAAAAAAAAAAAAAAAAAAACACACCCCCTTTTTTTTTTTTTAATTAAAAAAAAAAAAAAACAAACACAAATACCACCACCACTACTTGTTTTTTTTTTTTTTTTTTTTTTTTTTTTTTTTTTTTTTTTTTTTTTTTTTTTTTTTTTTTTTTTTTTTTTTTTTTTTTTTTTTTTTTTTAATTTTTTTATTAAATTATTAATTTTTTAATTATTTATTTATATTTATTAATAAAATACAAAAACAACAAAATATTAATCCCCCCCCACACTCCCTCTATATTCCATATATTTATAAAAAAATATAAAAATTATATAAAAAAACCGTAGGTTTTGATCTGTAGCTAAACAACTTCACAACTGGGTAAAGCTACAAATTCCACAGCAAGGAATAAACTAGCTGAATCATTCACTAGCTTCCCAACAAATTAGAGAACAAGTAAATGCCTTGTGTGTTCATCTGTGTGAATACTGAACATATTATTTTAACATTGAACATATTATAACATTTTCCTATAATAGTACCAACTAAGTTTAAAAAAAAAACAACAAAAAAAAAACCTTGTTTAAGTCGTTTCCTTTTTCATGTTCACACTCATCAGAGCGACACTTGGCAGCTCAGGGAACATCAAATTATAGCATTTTCATGTACCCTAACCCAACCCCCCACCCTCCCATTTTCAACAGATGGATCAGAACAGCACAATAACATATCGGGTAGTGTTGCTACCTCCCCAACTCGAGCCTGAACTCCAGTTCCTGTCTATATGTAATTTCTGGGCATGTTCTCCATGTGGGTTTCCTCCAGGTTCCTCCCACCTCCACAAAACATTTCAAAAGGAGGACTGGCTACTTTCATTTTCCCCAAGTTGTGTTTGCGTGTGTGTTTGTGTTCCTGGGATAGGCTCTGGATCCATGGCAACCCTGACCAGGACAAAATGGTTGGTGAAGATGAATGAAAAGGAATGAACAAACAAATCATAAGCAAGTGTAGCTTCAATAGTTCAGAAGTACTGATAGTGTATGATATAAAGGTTTGGAGGAGCTTACTCATTAGCTTTCAATCGCTATTGATGTATAAGCTACGATGTGCAATGAGGCCACTTTTGGGTTATGCACATGAAACAGCTTACTGGCTTACTGCATTCTTGAACAAAGCCTTTTTTTTGTGGTGGAACTGTGAATCGGTATGATATACCTGCGATTCGGAAATCTAACCAGGTATTAAAACCTCTGTTTCTTCTCTGAAGCATGTTGCTAGTAATGTGCTCTGTTATCATTCATGTTTTAAACCCATAATGGTGAATAATGCTGCACAAAGCTTTTAATTACTAAAAAATTTTAAACAATTCAATTCTACAACTTTTGATTACTTTATTGAAGTGGGCTGGGAAAGCAAGGTGTCCATTTTTTATCCTTCCAGAAGGATCAAATTATAGGCCTAAAGCTAAATAAGACGTGTTGGATTGGCATTTTGGATTGGCATCCAAAAAGGTTTTTTTAACATCTGCAAATTATCACACAGATTTTATCTTAAACACGTAAAGTGTCTTGAACATAAACCACATATTGGTTGCAAAGTTGTCCACCCACAGAACAAAACAAATATCTTAACAAAACCTTTAAACTTTTCCATTTACTTGTCACACAGATTCAGTAAATCAATGCATTTGTGGGTAGAACTACACATTTCGAGTTAGAGAGTCAGCGACTCCACCTCATCTCAATCTGGAATCTCAGTTTAAAATGAAAACCATCAACACATTACGACCATACACTTCTGCATTGATTGTCCATTCAAGTGCATTATCCTGAATGGACAAGACTCTTAGTACTGCAATGAGATGTATGCCGCCATTTTGTAGAGTCTTTGGTATGCTGCACAAGAAGTGCATTATGAGCAAAAACTCAATTAACAGTGTGCCTATTTTTCCCCCATATAAACTGACTCAGGAAGTGCTTGAGAGGACAAACAGGAAACTCATCAGGAGAGTCACAGTTGATGACCATCATCTAAGACCACTGCCTGTCATTATCACAAACAGATGAAAGTTTATGTGACAGATGTATTTTTGTATTTTGATAAAGAGTCTCTGTGGTAAATGCTAATAATATTTCAATGCACAAATAAACAATTCTGACCATACAGTCATGCTAGCAAGCAACAAATTACTTAGTAGTTTCTTTCTTCTGGGAGACCAATATTGTTGTCATTTGTGAGTGAGCACTGTTCAGTGTTATTTTGAGTTCCAGTCAAGTTTGATAGTAGCTATATACAGATGGCCCAGTCAATCACCTGACTTGAATCCAATTGAACAAGATTTAAAGACAATATGTTTAGAAGAATGGGTCAAAATCAAACCTGAATACTGCGGCTGATTAATTTCTTCATACAGAAAGTGTCTTGAAGTTGTCAATACAAACAAAGGCTTCTCCACCAAGCATTAAATAAATTTCAGTTACTGTTCAATACTTTTTTCTTGTGTCATTCCACTTTATTACGCATTACTTTATTTATGGACTTTACTGATGTGAATTCTTATTTCAGATAGAATATTTCCAGATTTCTTGGAGTTAATACTGATGCCTGGTAAGAATTTCGTGTGAATAGCCTCATTGGAAATATATTTACTGAAAAAAAAGTGTTGACACGACCAATACTGATTTCCCCCACTCTATATCTTCTAAAGTAGTTAAAAACTAATCTGTTTGAAAATTAGTTGGCTGCGCTACATATTTATATGCTAGGCAGCTTTTTAGCATTACCATCAGATTAAAGCAAGCTAACTTTACTAGCTACGTACAAACACCAGATGCACCAATGATCTCAGTCACTCAGAACAGGTGTCCTGACTGGAAGGTTTAGTTACTTATCACACAGACTTTACCCAGCATTCCACACTGGAAGGGAGAAAAAGGGAGCATTGTGTTACACTGGAATAACAACTATTATGGGATTATGCAAAACAGTGATATAAAATGCCAGAGTAAATTGCTGTATAATAAATCTAAATGCGTTTCTTTATCAGAGCCATCCAGTGAAAACACCTGTATGTTAATGTGTAAGCAATATACACTTTGTATTTTCATACTAAAGTGCTCTTGTATCTTGTAAGAATAACTTCCCACGCTCTTTATTAATTAAACTTAATTTAAAAAAAATAATTAGCTTGAGCAATTCTGTTAGTGAAATATTTTGTTAGTGGTTTTTTTTAAATCAATTTCCAACACTGCACATACGCATAACATTAACACAACACCAGAAGATTCATCTGTATCGAACAGTCTTCTGCAATATCAGTCTAGTAATAAGTGTTAAACATTACAAACACTGTGCCACAATGCCTAATGTCCATTTCATCAAGGCTGAATGACAAACTGTTTTCCCACGGCACAGGACCAAGATTGACGAAGGGTGGAAATTAACCCAATTTAGATGTGAAATCTTCATGTCTTTTCCAAAACAACAACTTAATTAATACGAGTCATGTAATCAGGGGTCCGAGTGTCACCAGATCTGATGATGTCACTCCCTAGGAAGGAAAGTCCCTTCCTGAAGCTGTCTAGATCCGAGATCAACTCCTTTATAACTCTGGAAGCAAAGTAAACAACTGAGACACGTTCTCGTGTCGAACATCTGACTGGTTTGATTCCACATTTCCGTTTCATCACAAAGCTTGTGCCACAACCCTTTCCCGATCCTCACCTTCCAAAACATGGCATCTACAGGAACTGTCGTCGTCGCCCCCCCGCCCCTCCTCCTACATTCTTTTACCTAGTTTCCATTTAGAAACGTTCAAACACACAGCGTATCCTAATCAGCTGAGTTTTCTTATGGCAAGAGATGGTTAGTTAACTGTTGCATAACCAAAGATCATGTTATTATTGACGTTAATGTAACTTGCTACAGGAATGTCGTAGTGATTAAAAGTCGCTGTTACACTTTAGGGTTAAGCACTCATCCCTGTAACGTTAGCTGACTATTTTGGTTGGGTTTCATAACGGAAAAATACAGTAACGTTACATCTTACTAAATTACTTCATTAGATAAATAGATAACCTTCTTAAATCAAAAACATACACACACACACATATATATATATATATATATATATATATATATATACACACACACACAACCTTTGTTCTACCTCGGTGCTGGCTAATGAAGCTCGGGTAGAGTTTCTCTCCGCTAGCTGTATTTACTAGCTAGCTAGCTGCCGAGTTACCGCTAGCGAACGTTAACGTTACGTCGTTAACTCAACATCAAATCACATAAATCTAAATATCTTACGTGTATGGTCCGGAAGAGGCGATTTACGGCAAAAGTGTGAGAGACGAGGGAAACGTAGACAAAGCCGGATTCAGTGTGCCGTGTTGAGCTTAGAGGAGGAATGGAAACTCCACCGTTAACTTCCTGCTCGGGAGTGTGACGTGTTTGTTGACTGAGCCGTCAGCGCCTGAAGTAAGTGCGTTACTCACTGCTGCAAGAACTACATTAACTTCAGAACTTTATTGATCAGGTTGATTCGGCATATATGAAAGAGATGAGTAACCGACTGAAAATAGCCGCTTGTTATTTCAACTGGATGAAGCAGACACATTTTAAGCCCGCCCATAAACATTACAACAAAGGAAACTAAGGGTTTAGGCGATAACTCCATTAGGTGCGTCATGTATTCATACTTCAGTGGACACACACACAAATAAATAATCTTGATGCCTTCCATGAAAACATTGCAAGCTAGGGTGTTTTCAGTTCACATAGAGATGTGATTCACTCATAGTGGGAAGGACATTGACAAAGATATAACCAAGGATATTCCAAGTTCTCTTAAGGTGGCTGTATTTTGTTTATTTATTTATTAATTTATGTTTGTAGGGAAAAGGAAGTCAGCAAAGATGTAGAGAAGCAGTATTGGTTAAATTAGAAAAAAGTAATCCACTACAGATTACGAATTACTCCTTTAAAATTGTAATGTTTATGATGATTACTGCATGTAAAAAAGTAATCAGATTACTAATTACTTTACTTTCAAAAACCTATCCAACCTACAAAAATACACTACAAAGTGAAACTCGTTGTTCTTTCAGTCATTTTAGCACTGTAAACATTTTAACAATGTATGACTTGGTCAGAAAAAGTTGGATTTCTCGTGACATTTGCCCCAGGTCTTGTCACTGTTTGTAGGACTACCAGACCAATAAAATATAAAACTTTTCTAACTAAGCTAATTTTGTGTCGCTAGTCGAGACAAGTAAAGTCAAGTCAAGTGGTTTTATTGTCATTTCAACTATATACAGCTAGTACAGTACACAGTGAAACGAAACAACATTCCTGTAGGACCATGGTGCTATAGTACATTGCCAGATCACTGCCTGTGATTTGTGACACAATGTACAACCCGAGTTCTGAAAAAGTTGGGACAGTATGGAAAATGCTAATGAAAACAAAGAGGAGTGATTTTTTGTAACTGTACTTTGACTTGTATTTAAACAAAAAAAACATAAAGACAAGGTATTTGATATTTTACCTAATCAAACGCATAGTTTTTTGACAAGCTGAAATAAGAAGGTGAAACAGGTGAGGCAGCCTTCTAATCATAGTATATAAGGAGCCTCCAAAAAAGGCCTAGTCCTTCAAGAGAAAGGATGGGCCAAGGCTTGCCAATCTGCCAACAGATGTGTCCGAGAATAATCCAACAATTTGAGAACAACATTACCCAAAGACAAATTGGTAGGATTTGGGGCATTTCACCTTTTACAGCACACAATATAATGAAAAGATTCAAGGAAACCAGTAAAATCTCGATGTGTAAAGGGCAAGGCCGAAAAGCAATTCTGAATGCGTGTGATCTCCAATCCCTCAGACATCACTGTTTTAAAAACTGTCATGAGTCTGTAATGGATATCCTGATGTGGGCTTGGTAATAGTTTGGTAAACCTTTGTCAGTCAACACCATTTGCCGCTGCATCCACAGATACAAGTTAAGGCTTTACTATGCAAAGCAGAAGCCATACATCAACACTGTCCATTCTCTGGGTTCTGCCTCATCTGAGATGACATCAGCACAGTGGAATCATGTTTTGTGGTCTGACAAGTCAACATTTGTAAAGTTTTTGGACAAAACAGCCATCGTCTTCTTTGGGCCAAAGAGGAAAAGGACCGTCCTAGTTGTTATAAGCAGCAGGTCCAAAAGCCAGTGTCTGTCATGGTATGAGGGTGTTTCAGTGCCGACGGCATGGGTAACTTGCACATCTGTGAGGGCACCATTAATGCAGAAAGATATGTACACATTTTGGAGCAACATATGCTGCCATCTAGAGCAGGACAACAACAAACCACTGTCTTTTATGATGTGCGACACAAACACCTTTGTTAAAATCTCAGAAAATGTAGTTTAGTGTTTCATGGCTCTTTAAAATCTATATCCTGAATTGATATTTGTGTAAAGCTGTTTTCGGACAATGTCCATTGTTAAAAGTGCTATACAAATAAAACTGAATTGAACGGAATAAAGGTAAATAGTCCATCTATCTATCTATCCATCCATTTTCCATACCACTTATACTACACTGGGTAGCATTTAAAACATTAAGAATTATTTCCAGTCAAGTTGTGAAAAAGTGGATATGGGCTGGGACTAAAGTAAGCCAAGAAGTGCAACATAATACAGCATGGGTCAGTTTTCAGTTTGAAGTTAATAATAAGTATTTTTGTTGAGATGTCTCCCAAATAAACAGTAATACTCTCTCAATCACCTACCTCCCATGTCATTTCTCCTTAGACCAACCATATTCCACCTATTATAATGTATCATGTACGATACACAATGCCCTTAACCCTCCTGTTGTGTTAACAAATGTGCCAAATTGCTATTGCTCATCTAACTAGCATAATGCTTAATGACTTTGTCCAGAATATGTATCTGAACACTTTAAATTAATGATAAACAATGATATCTTACTTACTCTTGACTCTTGACTGACTCTTGTTGTATTTTAATCTTGCTTGATCCTATGGTGATATCCTTGATGTCCTATGGTGTTACCCAGGGTTCCATATGCTTCCTCTAGGTCATATTATTGCGAGACACCACTTATCATATAGTTTCTATGCCGATGACCATCAGCTTTATCCTCCTGTGAAAAATAAGACCTGCTCCGTGTCTAGTTTGCTTGACTGTCTGCATGACATTAAGTGATGGATGAGCATGAACTTTTTACAGCTTAAACAATGACAAAACCTAAATAATCGCCTTTGGCCCATCAGCTCTATCCTCTGACATTGTCAGTCAACTTGATCCCCTCTCTTCTAATGTGCGTGACTGTGTCAAAAACCTTGGTGTCATTTTTGACTCCATACTGTGCTTTGATAAGCAGATTAGTGCTGTGATAAAAAGCAGTTTAATTCAGTTAAGATCTCTTGCTAAAATCAAGATGATGTTCTCTAGGAAGGACCTCCAAACTGTTCATGCGTTTATAACAACTAAGTTGGACTATTGTAATTCGTTCTATCTGGGTTTGCCTAGAACAACTGTTTATTGTTTGCAATTGGTACAAAATGCATCAGCCAGTGTATTAACTGCCACTAAAAAACATGAGCATATTACACTTGTGCTCGCTTCTCTTCACTGGTTAAAGGTCAAGTTCCTTGTTGATTTTAACATTTTGCTTTTTGTTTTTAAAGCTTTGCATGGACTTGCTCCACAGATTATTTGTGAACTTCTCACTCCATACACCGCTTCAAGACACCTTCGATCATCTAGTCAAATACTATTCTCAGTTCTTCGCTCACGTTTTAAGGCTACGGGTGACCGGGCTTTTTCAGTGGCTGCTCAGTGGAATAGTCTTCCTGTCCACACTAAATCTTCCCCTTCCATTTCTGTGTTTAAATCCTCTTTGGAAACTTAGTTGTATTCTTTGTTTTAATTGAGGGTGTCAAATCTTTTCATTGGTCTTTTTAGTTTTTTGTTTACTCTTTTCATTTATTTGAATTCTGTTTTATATTTCTTGTACAGTGCTTTGATTTCAACATCTCTTTTAAATCTGCTTTATAAACCAATAAACTAAACTTTTTTCCCAATTTTTTTTTTTGTTTTTTTGCATTACAACCTGGAATTAAAATTGATTTGGGGGTGGGGGTGGGGGTGGGGGGGGTTGTACCACTTGAGTTACACAACATGCATACAACTTTGAAGGTGCAAAAGATATATATTTTTTTATTGTGACACAATAATTAAGACAAACACAAAAACAATATCTTGAGTGTGTAGGGCGATATTCCACTCGCAGAGGGGAGAGAAGTATCCCGAGCATACGAATCCGACGCGAATGGAGGCTCCGCCCCATGGCCGTAACCGCAGGCGGCTGAGACCCTCACCGCCCGATCGCACTTCAACACACACACCCGCACCCCCCTCACCATCCATCCATCCATCCATCTTCAACCGCTTATTCCTTCTCACCATCCATCTTAAATGACGATCCCTCCACAACCAATACGGAAACAGCCTCCTGTGTGTCTGTGCTCCGCCCACCGCGGGCTACATTCCCTAATTTTTTTTATTTATATATATATATATATATATATAATATATATATATATATATATATATATATATATATATATATATTTTTTTTTTTTTTTTTTTCATGTTTTGTGAATTGTATTTGCATGTTGTATTTGTGGAGTGAGTGACCTTGGGTGTTTTTTTTGTTTTGTTTTTTTTAAATGTAAACAATAATTATTACTAGTAGTGGTATTAATTAGTTGGACCAGATCTCATTTAGGTGTTTCATAGCAAAGGGAATCAATACATATGCACGCACACATTTTCAGTTGAACCTTTTTCAAACAAGGTTGTGTTTTTTTTTTCTTTGATTCCACTTCAACAATTTGGACTATTTTGTTAGGTCCATTAAATAAAATCCAAATAAAAAATCCATTTCATTCCAGCTTGTAATGCAACAAAACGGCAAAAAAAAAAAATACCAAGGGGGATGAAGACTTTTGCAAGGCACTGTAACTGATTATTAATCATAATCATAAACATGTAATCATTTATTACAAGCATATCTATTTCTGTCTCTCTTAGACACACTTACAATCACACTCAGACAGACAGAGCTTACAAAACTGCATTGAGAGTGATGGGTCTAGGCTAGTCAGGTAGGTTTCACAAATAATACATTCATTTTTACCTAAATCATGTGCCATATTTAGTCTTGAAGATTTGGTTATACTGAAAAATGTTACATTCATGGGGACGTATGTGCTTATTATTATATTATTTGTATTAGTGCTGGTGATGTGTGATATTTCGCTTATTTCTGTGCATGTTTCTTTGTTGCTCCTCCCACTGTCCATTTTAAAGGATCATGAGTGCCACCTGATCACGTTTACATGGACAGCAGTAATGTAATTATTGACCTTATTCTGAGTAAGACAATAATGTGATTAAGATGTTTACATGCGTCGTTTTTAGAATACTCCTGTAATGTTCCCGTTTTACATGTTTTAAAACATAATTAGATTAACAGCCCGCGTCATTACGTCACCGCGCCACGCCGTCCCTCCAGAATTTCACGTATCAACATACAGTTCGTATTCGTTATGGTACCGTATACAGTTTTGGATGTTTTTGTTTTATTTATTTATTTATTTTACGAGCACTTTGTGCAGTTAATGATGTCATGTTATACGTGTTAATAGACAACTGCTTGAAGCCGTGGGCTGCGTCTCAAATCGCGTACTTACCGTCTATATAGTAGCCGAGATACATGTATTTTTCCCCACTACAGGCCTATAGTAGGCAAGTATGCGGTTGGGACGCAGCCGAACTCTTTTATTCGCCGTAAAACTGGTGTTTGATCGTGTCCTGTCGCAAAATGCGGTGAAAACTCTCACACAATGTTCATAATGTGATTAAGGTGTTTACATGTCTGTAATACTCATCCACAATGCGACTAAAACAGGAGTACTCCACCTGTCTTAATTCTATTAGAGTTTAATTCGAGTACAACCTTAATTAGATTAAGGTAAGTAAAAAATAGCTGTTTACATGGTAGTTTCTTAATCAAAGTATGGTCTTAATCGGATTAAGAGTGGATTATTGACCACGTTTACATGGACAGCAATAATCTAATTATTGACCTTAATCAAAGTAACCTAATAATGTGATTAAGGTGTTTACATGAGTCGCTTTTAGAATACTCCGGTCATGTTCCCGTTTTACATGTTATAGATCATAATTAGATTAAGAGCCCGCGTCATTACGTCACCGAGCCCCGACGATCGACGTCACTCCAAAATTGCACGTATCAACATAAAGTTGGTCTTCGTTATGGGACCGTATACAGTTTTAGGTGTTTTTGTTTATTTTTTTACGAACGCTTTAAGTGCAGTTAATTATTTGTCATGCTGTACGTGCACGTAGACGACTGCTTGAAGCCGTTGGGTGTGTCTCAAATCGCATACTTACCTACTGTATAGTAGCCGAGATACATGTCTTTTTTCCCCCACTACAGGACAACAGTAGGCAAGTATGCAATTTGGGACGCAGCCGTACTCTCTTGTTCGCCGTAAAACTGCCGTGTGTGATCGTGTCCTGTCGCAAAATGCGGTGAAAACGCTCACACGACGTTCATAATGTGATTAAGGTGTTTACATGTCTGTAATGCACGTCCATAATACGATTAAAACAGGAGTACTCCACCTGCCTTAATTCGATTGTAGTTTACCTAGATTTTCACCTTAATTAGATTAAGGTCGGTGTTTACATGGTAGTTTCTTAATCAAAGTATGGTCTTAATTAGATTAAGAGTGGATTATTGTTGTCCATTGTAAACGCAACGAGTGTTTCAGCTCTTTAAGGGGATGGCTGGATGAGTATAAAAGAAACCAATGTTCTCCAAAGAAGAGACAGACAGACACTAAAAGCTCTTTTAGAGATAGACTGCCATCTGTTGGTAACAGTGGTTTGCTATTTGTGTGCTTGTGTTAAGGTGAAACACTAAAAAATATTGTGTTCTTTTCTGCTGGCCTCTGTGTGTCTGTTCCAGGTTAGAAGTTGATGCATTGTGTGTGTGAGTAATGATTTTAAAAGTTAGTTAAATGTGTTTGCTATTGTTAGAAATAACTTGTACTGTAAACAGTATATATAATTGTGTATATAGTGCCAGGTTAAGGTCCTTGGTTTGTTTTCTCTTCCTTTGTTTTTGTGTAATTTATTGTTAGAGATTTTTACGGTGGGATTATATGTAGGGAGAGGGATGCCATTTTATTTGAGGACCCTTGTTTCTGACCAGAGAAGGAGTGAAGGAAGTCTGTCTATTTTTTTTTTTTATTATTATTATTATTGATAAGAAAATGTTTCCAAAAGCCTTTAGAAAGAACCATTTAGTTTGTTGTTTTACCAGTTTCCCCTCCTGAAACCTTGTTTGTTCATATCCCAGCAGTTGTAAAAATAAAACTTGTTACATTATCTTTATCCCTCACATGTGGTGTCGATGTGCTATTTTTACCCCCCTTTCTGACCCCTAGACTTCTACAAAGAATAAACAAATTAAAACACTGGTAAATGCTTTCACCCTAGAAAAGCTGCATAGATCCTGCTCAAAATAACATGCATCCATAACTGTTGCAAGAGCTACATGGAAAGGAAAATCATCCAAGACAAATAAAGTGACTTGAGATCCAGCATGAATTCTTCAAAGACCAACCTCCCCTCTTATCTCTGTATTTTCTTCTCTGTATGTAGAAAAAGAGATGAGTCACATAATGAGGAATTTAGTTCAAACTGTTTCTGTATTTGTAGTCTCAGCAGTTTTAATTTCAACTAGTCATGTACTGACCCAGTACAGAACATCAGCATTGGGACTGATACTGCTCCAAATCTCTGGATTGGTATTTAATTGGAATTTGGTACAGTGCATTACCACATTTCATTCCTGTCTATATATTCATGTGTTGTCTACATTATTCACTTCTCCCAAATTCTAACTACATAATTGGCAATGTGATGTGCAGCATTTGATGCACACTTCATTACTGCTTTGACTAAACTGAAGAGGTGCATCTTATTAATTTTGTTAATAATTAACTGTTAATTTCAAAATCTAGCGTTAAATAAAGAACAGAAAGCGGTCAGAACACATTAGAATTTGTGTACTTACGAATAAACAACATTATCAGCACTCATCTTTAAAGCCCATTGAAAATGAACCACCACTCTATGGGCACACTTACTCTGCTTTCTGCAGTGTGGCCTGGATCTCCAAGCGTTGCTGTTCATTTATGGGGTAAAGGTAAAAGAACACCATTCCTATCAGCAGCAGACAGATGGGCACCGGGGCAAACAGCACCTTCAATGTGGTGATCACTCTAGGGTCATGTCTACAAGCGCCAGGCTGGTACCCTGCATAGCTGAGAAAGGGATGTGTAGGTGACGTATATCATGTGCTCATGTATATCATGTATATCATCAGCTACAAACTGTGGTCTAAAATCCATAATGCCTAATCAAGCAAAAAAAAAAATGCCTTCATTGCTTAGATTTAGTGTGGCAGATCTAGGTTAGCTGCTATCCAGAAAGAGGGCTCATGTATGATATGTGGTATAATAATTTAAAACCCAAATAATAAAACATTTGACATAAAACATGTGAAAAAATCTGGCAGGCTTTGAGCATGTTGGATAGTTATGTGCCATAGCAAGAACAGACATAAGCCTAGTCAATTCAGTTTGTAATCACATACTGGCTGTTAAACTTTCAACTTTTGGGATAACCATATTATATAAATATGTGTTTGTTTCTGGTTGAGATGCATGCAACAGATACATATATTCAGTTCAGGAAAGCATGTAGTTTTAAAACTATACAGAAAATGCCAAATCATTTACCATGTGTGTGTAATTAATTAATTAATTATAAATAATATATAAATAAATAAATATAAATAATATTATATACACACACACACACACACACACAACCCTTCTACTAATACTGGCATCCTTGGTAAATACAGGTGCTGGTCATATAATTATAATATCAAAAAGTTGATTTATTTCACTAATTCCATTCAAAAAGTGAAACTAGTATAATGTACATTCATTACACGCAGACTGATATATTTCAAGTGTTCATTCCTTTTAATTTTGATGATTATAACGGACACTAATGAAAACCACAAAATCAGTATCTCAGAAAATTAGAATATTACTTAAGACAAATACAAAAAAAGGATTTTTAGAAATGTTGGCCAACTGAAAAGTATGAGCATTTACAGCACTCAATACTTAGTTGGGGCTCCTTTTGCCTGAATTACTGCAGCAATGTGGTGTGGTATGGAGTAGATCAGATAGATCAGTCTGTGATCAGTCAGTGATTTTCTAATTATATGACCAGCACCTGTATGTGCAAAGAAGGATGTGAAAAACATTGTCTTTATTTCTGTGAATTATTTGAACAAAAGATCAAAAGTTTAAACAATACTCTGCTCTTATGGATATCAAACAATTGCAAACAGTTTATCTAAAAAAAATAATAAAAATAAAAATCTTTGTTAAATATAGGTGTGCAACAATTACTGTTTAAAAAAACAAAATAACCTGTGTTGTGATAAACCGGTGTCGTGTTTGCAATTCTTTGATATCCATGGATTCATGGGAATTTTTTTAACAAAATATCAAAATGTTAAACAATAAAGACAATTTTTCACAGACTTCTTTACTCATATTTACCACAGGTACCAATATTAGTGGAGAGCACTGTAAAGTCATCTCATCAACTGAATATAATTCATGTTTTACAAGTATATGTGCAAGTAATCAGGCAGTAGAAAATGAAGTCTAAATGTATTTACAAAAATAATCCTTACTATAGTGCAAGTGTAGAGACACCTTGTGATATGCCTCCACCAAACTTGTTAAAAAATACATAGCAAGAGTAGAACAGGGGTTCCAGATCGGTGCATGATGGGTTCTTCACCTTAAAGTCATCCACCACATCTGGCAGCATTGACCTGCAAATAGAAAAGATAAGCAGTGTAATGGGAAATAATTAGTAAAAGATTTCTCTTTAACATTATTAGAGTTAGAAAATTTGAGTGGAATGGCAATTGACAGGCAAAAAAAAAAGAAGAAAACTCTCATAGTATGACATTCATTATAATATAATTTATTTCAGCAAATAAACAGAAAATGACAAACAATTGTGTTTCATCTGGCCAGTCTCTCTATTTTGTTTTCAGTTATTGGACTTCCAAGGAGAAGATAAAATGATTATATAAAACCTAGACTGAACTTACCAGGGCAGTAAATACAGGGATGCTAGACTGGCACCAGCCAAAATCACCCCTATGGCAGAGATAAGAAAATTTCCGTTCTCACAGAATAGGAGGAGGAGAGCTGGAATATAAATCTGTACAGAAATGAGAGCATATACACTACAATTACTGATTTAACTTCTTGATTTGAAAACATGTTTTTTGAGGTGACCCATATGTGCAAAAGAACCAGAAACAAACCAAAAACAAATTGGAAAAAGAAAGAAAAAAACAAAAAAAAAAAAAAAACTTAACAGTAAGTTAGGAAACAGAACAGCAAAACCAACACTGCAGCAAAATTGGAAATACATCATCAAAACCAAAAACACAACCACAAATTTACAAACACAACAGCCTATTCAGTGACAAAAAAGCAGTGAATCTTTGAATTTTTGTTATGTTTGTAAATCTGCTGATGTGTCTCTGAATTTGTTGTTGTGTTTGTAAATTTGCTGTTGTGTCTGAATTTGCGGTCAGGTTTTCAAATTTGCTGTTGTGTTTAGCACTTATGGGACACTATATGATTTATTTATGATATAAATATTAGCTAACTTTCTGTAATGTATCCACATTGTTAAGGTACAATTGGGAAATAATAAGGACAGAAGACAATCTCACTGTTAGCCCAATGAAGATAGTGGTCTTCTTGCCCAGCCTGACCAATAGCATCTGCCATAATGAAACGAACAATGTGGCTGCCATCTGCACAAAGAATGAGAGGTTTAATTGTAATTAATAACACTAATTATGATTTAAGAATAACAAAATGGATATGTTTCTGTTACATCTGTAACCTCTGATGAGCTACACACATAATTCATAGAGAAAAGCTGTTATTTGTTTTTAAAAAGGTTTTTCCTGCATAAACTGAACCTAACCAAGGCACACATTTCACTGGTCCAGGAAGTGCAATAAACTGGAAGGTTCGATACGCATACAGGTATCATGTGTCAGGAAAACGGAAAGGAGAAAACAACGTAATCAACTGACAAAATAACACACAAAATGCACTAAAGCATTACCGCCATGCTTGTCTAAGGGAATCTGCAACATTTGTGTAATGAGGGATATAATAATCTAATATTCCCAGGGCAAATAATGAGGGTTCTTGCTATGCAATCAGAAACAACTGGCCTAATATGACCAACTTCTTGTTTTATCTACAATACCTCGATATCACAGACCTAAAGTAGAACACAAGCAGTGCAAAAAGTCCTAAATCTGTAGACAAACACAGAAGAAAATGGTCATGCAGGCTGGTTGTTATTGCTAAAAATGTCACACTAGGTAAAGCTAGATCAAGTTCAATGTGAAGGAAATAAGACATGGACTCATTCCCATTGTATAGTAATACCTTAAGTAAAACATGGACAGTATGGGAGACACACGGTTTTCTGCCTTGCGAAACAAACTGAACCTGACCAATACACACAATGAAAGAAATGTTTCTAGGCTATGGGTCTCACCCCTGCAGGCCAAGACCAAGAACTTATTGTGAGTAGCCAAATGAGTTCCTGGTATTTGGATGTGCAAAATTTAAAAGCTTACATGTGAAATACTCATTTCTTTATAAAACATACATACTTTCATTGTGTTAAACAACAACAAAGAACACATACTGATGTATAATAATTGCCGAAGTGAAAAAGTAACCAACATTAGCACAGAGCTCTAATTAATCTGAATCACAACAAGCTTCCTGCTGAGCTGCACAAACTCTGCCCGATGAGCACCCAGGTGCAAATTTACAGTTCCTAATCTAATCACTCCTAACAATTTCCTATGGTGCTTTGAGGGAAACTGACAAAATATCTGTCTTATTTTTTTTTTTGCCTGCTTACTATTAAAAACTTTGGCCAACTTTTTTGAAGTGCTTGGAATACCCAAAAGCTCACAAAACTTGGCATGCACATAAAAAGTGGTGAACATAAGGTCCTCGCAATGGCTGGACCTGAGTGTGACCTGGGGCTCAATAGCACTCGCTTTTATATTCGTCCTAAATATGAGCATCCAGTTTCTCATACCAACTATCAACAAGAAGTGCGTCTTATAAACCAAACTTTTTAATACTCCTCCTAGAGGGTTCAACAAATTCAAACCAAATTTGCTGAAACATAATGTCAAAATGTCATGATGTTAAATTACAACAGAACTTTTCATATCAAATTTGTGTTTGTGAACCTTTTAGAATTTTCTATATTCCTGCATAAATATGACCCAAAACATCATCAGATTTTCAGAAGTCCTTAAAGTAGATAAAGATAACCCAGTAAAACAAATAAGAAAAAAATTTCATTCCTGGTCATTTATTTGTTGAGGAAAATGATGCAAAATTACATATCTTTGAGTGGCAAAAGTATATGAATCTTTGTGCTCAGTATCATGTTACCCTCTTGTGTAGCAATAACTGCAACTAAACGTTTTCGGTAACTGCTGATTAGTCCTGCAACATCGGCTTGGAGGCATTTCAGACAGGACTACATTATTGGTTGTAACAAAACTATATGAGCAAAAAGGGAGGATCAAAAATTGAATTTCTTTTAAAGTTCTTTCACTTGTTTTGGTGTGTATTCTGAGTGTATTCACTGTGCCAGCTATATCATTGACTGCGATGCTTCCTCTGTGGTACAAGTCAATGTAAACCTGGTGAAACTGCCATTCAAGCATACAATGACAGAGCACTTACCAGTAATATGATAACAAGGTGCTGGAAGTAAGCCCCCAATCCAGCTGCGTGTGTACAGAAGAGAGCAAAGTTTCCCTGGGCAATCTAAATCAATAAAGCCAATAAATAAATGCAAGATATTCATTAAATGTTATTTACCATAGATAGATAGATAGATAGATAGATAGATAGATCGATAGATCGATAGATCGATAAGAGCAGTGTATTACGGAAACTGTATTACTTTGGGTGTTCTGACCTGAAAAGCAAGTGAGGAAAACAGAAATCCGAGCACAAGTAGCACATATGATTTATGTCTCACAACCATTTTCATACTGGTCAGGTACGACATTTGTACGCGGTCCATCTTACTCAGTGGAGCTGATAAAGAAACAAACACACAAGAAAATCCAAACTAGATTTAGATATTGAACAATTCCCATAAGGAAGCCACTGCAACAGTGAATACCAACTATGGAAGATGGTGTGAAACTGCTACAGATGTTTAACAAAACTAGTTATTCCATAAAAAAAGATTATTCTTTCACTTACCCAATTGCTCCTTCACCCCAAGGAACAGCACAATGCAGCACATGAAGTAGATTGCTCCTAACACCAATGCAGCAATCAAATAAGCTCTCCTCTGTAGGATTACAACACACAAACATACTCCTTAAATCACAAACTTTGGTATAAATTATGTAAATTTAAGTGTAAAAATTTTTTTTACTTAAAAAAAAATTAATACAAAGAATTTTTACATTGTTTTAACACAGTCTGGCAGTAGATGTCAGCTGGTGTAACAGGGCTTAGGCAAATCACACACATAGAATTTTAAATGTAGAATTTAAATGAGCTGCTGATACAGTAGAAATGTAGTCTTAAATAAATATTCAAATTGAGTAAATGCTTTTTAGTAGACTCTAATTCAGAGCTGTCAGACTGACCTGATAAAAGTTCTAATCTGGTCCAGCAAATTAAAGTAGAATCCATGTTCTAAATTAAAATAGTCTGAAAGATTTGACAAAAGAGCTAGTCTGTTATTCCACTAGGGGGCAAAATAGAGCAATAAAGAGTCATGAAATCAGCTACTGACAAGTATTCAAATATTCATCCATCCATTTTCTGTGACACTTATCCCAGGGGACTTGGGGCACAAGGCAGGGGACACCCTGGACAAAGTGCCAACCCATCTCAGGGCACAATCTTACACACATACTACGGACTATTTAGAGATGCCAATCAGCCTATAATACATGACTTTGTACTGTGGGAAGAAACCAAAATACCCAGTGGAAACCCCGAAGCACTAAGAGGACATCCAAGCACCTAGCACACAGGTCACGGGCAGGAATCGAAGCCCCAACCCTGGAGGTGTGAGGCGAATGTGCTAGTCATCGTGCCACCGAGGCACTGACAAAAGTTTATTTTATTAATATAGTACTATTATTTATGTAGCATAATGGGCATGGTCACAAAGCAGCTTTGAAGAAATCTGGATATAGATTCAAATATGTCCTTAATGAATACGCATCAATATACATGGTTGTACAGTAATCACCAGAGGATGTAGGCTAATGGAAAGTATCAACTGAAAATATATATTTAAATATATAGGTAACCAGCCATCAGCACTAAAAACAGCCTATTTTTTGAGGGGAGAAAAAAAAATTCCTGCTCTTCATGATTTTCATCTAGTTCAGAGACCTGCAGTATGTTTTCCATCTGAATGAAGAAGTGCACTCTTATGCTCCACTCATTTTGTCTGTTCAGTTCATTTAAGAACTAGAGACTGGCCAACCTTCACAAACTATTTCCGGTGTTCACTAATGTCCATTGACCAATGCCTGATTGTGTTGGCTGCTCCTTTTTAAAATGAGTCTTGGCCAGTATTTTTAACTTCAAAATAAAATGTATGTTTGTATGGAAACCCATGGCTCCTGCCTGTTCTAAGTGGAACGTACTTGCGTGCCCTTATTTGCGTTATTTTCCCTGTTTTCTCGGGGTGGCGTAGTTGTAGAGCAAAACGAAATTAAGGAGCCACATTGCTACAGGTGGCATAGTTGGCAGGATACAGAATAGTGGGCAGGATTACCACAGAATAGTGGGCAGGATTACCACAGAATATTTGGCAGAGTTAGGGTGACCATATTTTTTTGTTGCGTGTTAGTCTTTTCTTTTTCTTCCTTTTTGTAGGAACCAAGCAGCAGCGTGTGCTCTGGAGATTGCAGTTGCTGGTCTGACTCCCTTACATGCTGTGGGTAGGTGTATTCCATCATAAATGGAGGGAGAATGAAAGGAACTTAAGAGCTGGTGGCTCAACTTAGGGCTGATAATGAGATTGCAACAGGAAAGAGCATCTGAAGCATTAGGGGCTAGTGTTGCTGAACCTAGTGCCTCTGTTATAGTCGACGCCTTCATATTGCCACCAGTGACTGGCACTGCTACTCCAGTAACTGATACATTTGTGTTCGTGTGATAGGAGGTGCCCAAAATTTAGTGGTTGGTCACTGTTGAATTTTAATGAATGGGTTGAGGAAGCTACCGCATATAAGAGAACCTGTTATTTATCTCCTGCAGACCAGGCCTTTTTTCTTTTCGAACACTTTGAGGGAGAGGTGCAAGAGGAGATGTGATATTCAGCTGAGGAGTGTGGAGACCCTGAGAAAATTACTATAGCACTGCGTGAGTTGTACTTGTGCACATTGTCATATGTGACCTTGCAGCAAGAGGGGGAAATGCTCTTGGACTATTCCCTCGTCTTGATGAGCTTCCTGGAGAAGGTTAAGCAACAGTCACCAAATGTTATGGTGAATGCTGAAACTGTGCTTCATGATCAATTTGTTGAATACGTGAATGATAGTACTTTGAGATGAGAGCTTAAACAGCTGGTGCACCAACAGACCAATTCCCCTTTACTGGAGGTATGGGGTGAAGCCCTTCGATGGTAGGTAGGACAGGGTGTGTCGTTGGGCTACTGAGACCGTGTGCATGGGTGGTGTGCTGCTCACTTTTAGTGCAGTGTGCCGTCAAGGCTCCCATCTGTGCAGCATGGCAGTTTAATGTAGCCACGGATCAGCCTAGAGATGGTGATGGAGCTGTGCGAAAAATGAGACGAGCCACAGCAGGACAATATTCTAATGTCTACCATCTTCTACGAGCAGTGGAAAATGTAAGGGACTAATGCCAGTGCTTTATAGTCCATTGTGTGATGCAAAAAGTAGGGGGTAGAATGTAGTGGGGTGTGTCATGGTCAAAACGTCACCATTATTTACTATGTGGCCAATGGGCTCTCTCCCTACCACAATATATAAATGGTCTTTAAGGCCTCTCAGAATGAGTCATAGTGAAAAACCTGCCCCTTCCTTTTGTTGCTACGGACTACAGAGATATGTGTTTTTAACTTTGTTTCTTAGCTGTGTGATGTTAGCATTGTCTATTTACCATGCGCTTTATTTGTTTAGTGGGACGTTGGGCTACTGAGACTGTGTGTCGGTGTGATGTGCTGCTCACAATCAGTGCGTTGTGCCAACAAGGCTCCCAACTGTGTAGAATGGTAATTTAATGTAGCTCCGGTCAGAGCACCAGCTGTTGTTGTCACAACTATTAAAGATACTATCATGACTTTCGTATGTGCCATCGTGAGTATGAGGTCATCGGATCACGGTAGGTAAATCGTTTAATTCTGTTACTCGAGCTAAACTATCTTGCATGCTTTCCAAATTGAGGTCGTAACACCCGTTTGTTCTTAGGATCCTCGATTCTGCATGCGTTAAGGCGGGCTGAGTGAGTTGTGGTTATATCGGTGTGGCGCCTCCCCCTTACTCACAGAGCTTGGTTCTGCTGCTTGGTTTTGCAGGTTCATAGTCCGATTTGGTTTTATTTTGTTCTGTCGTTATGTTTTGTGTTGGTTACTGTCACTGAGATCAGTTTTCTTTCATTCAACTGTTGTAACAGTCTTTATCAGTTATGCTGATACTGCTATGTAGTAGTAGTGGTTTTGGTCAGCTTTGGTAACCTTATTACCTTTAATCAGTTTGAGCTCGAGGTGTTTTTGGACAGTAAGTTTGTCTGTTTTATTCTTTTTTGTCTGTCTGCTTTGGGCATATTGTAATTGATTCTGTGTTTTTGTTTTCTCCTTGTAGAAGCTGAGTGCTTCCTGAGGCTGGGGGAGTTCTTTGCGGCACCTTGGGCTTTATTTAATTAAGGGACCTTGTTATTGCTGTGCTTATTTGCAGTAAATTTTGTGGGTATGATTTTGATTAGTGGGCTGTTTTTCACTTTTATACAGCTGGTGCTGTCGTACTAGCCTGCCCCCATACAGGAAGCCTCAGTTCTCCTATGATTATTGTTAATTTCATCTTGTGACTTTTATTTGACCAATGTCCGACTGTGTTGGCTGCTCCTTTTTAAATGATTCTTGGCCTGTATTTTTAACTTCAAAATAAAATGTATTTTTGTATGGAAACCCATGCCTCTTGCCTGTTCTAAGTCGAACGTACTTGCGTGTCCTTATTTGGGTTATTTTCCCCGTTTTCTAGGGGTGGCGTAGAAACTAAATTAACGAGCCACATTGCTACAGGTCACGTAGTTGGCAGGATTTCCAGAGAATAGTGGGCAGGATTTGCAGAGAATAGTGGGCAGGATTTCCAGAGAATAGTGGGCAGGATTACCACAGAATAGTGGGCAGGATTACCACAGAATAGTGGGCAGGATTACCGTTTTCTCTAGGTGACGTACGGAATGAATGAGCCACATTGCTACACTAAGGTCATATAGTAAATCTGTGCTTCTTATGAAATTAAACAGTGTTAACTGCTTGGTTTATGCCATCACTTCATTCAATCATGTTGGTTTGCTAGTGATATCAAGCTAGGTTAGACATGAAAATGAGCAACATACAAGGAAAAACTTCAAAGAATCGTGAGAGAATCGTGTTAATTTTACAAATAAGATTCAGGTATGACATGTTTATTTGCTCATTTCCCCCACACTCTTGCTAAACCATGTCCTCACCTGCCACAGTACTCCTACAGCCCCCTATGCAGATTTTTCACCTGTCGATCTCTTTGTCAAGCACTTGAATTGGCACTTTGTTAAGAAATTCTTTTTTTTTTTTTTTTTTTAAACCACACATATAAACCTTGTGTTGTGTTTTTTTTATGGCATTTGCATTGTCACAAAGCAGCTTTATAGAAATATATAAATTAAGGATGTACATTTTAAGTGTATTAATTTATAAATGTATACCTAATGAGCAAGTCAGAGGTGATGGTGGCAAGGCAAAGAACTCCGGAAACGATATGAGGATGAAACCTTGAGAGGAACCAGACTCAAAAGGGAACCCATCCTCACCTGGGTGACAACTTTTTTTTTTTTTGAATGATTGTACTCCCTGACCTAGTAAGCTAGCATGAGACTACAATGCACTTCTGTCAGTTGCTCTGGATAAAACTGCATGGTCTACCCATGTTTCTACAATGATCAATAAAGCAAGCAATAAGCCTAAGATTTTGTTTAACACAATCAATAATCATCTATCTATCTATCTATCTATCTATCTATCTATCTATCGATACACACACACAACACACACACTGCCTTCTTGCCTCACCGTATCCTGTAGTGTATCAATGAAATTAGAGGTAGAGTTGTGGTATAGCACAGATGAGTAGTTTCCAGTGAGTGCATTACTCTCATTCAGCGCACTGCATGCTTGTGCTTTTTTAGCGTGATACACCCCCACAATCTGTCCCTGAATGGTTGCTCCTGCCAGTGTCGCAAGCATCTCCATCCCCATTCCTGCAGAATGAGTGGAGGGAGGAATAGTGATATCGAGGTAGAACACCACACACACAAAATAAATATTGCCAATGTAAGCAAATTTGCACTTTGCAAATAGCAACCTCATGACAATTGCAAGTAACCATACATCCTGAATAGATAGATCATAGTCATAGTTAACATATATATTTTCTGTGGAATACTTAAACATCTACATCAGCTGAACTAATCAAATGAGCAGAGCAGGATATTTCTCCCTCAGTACAGGAAACAGGAAAATACAGTATGTCACAAAAGTGAGTACACCCCTCACATTTTTGTAAATATTTGATTATATCTTTTAATGTGACAACACTGAAGAAAAAATACTTTGTTACAATGTAAAGTAGTTAGTGTACTCACTTTTGTGAGATACTGTATGTCCTGCATATCAACTGGGGTTTCAAATACTGTAAATACGGCCCTTTGTGTGCCTCTAAGTCATTTATATTAAAAAGAGTCCACTTCTACAGTGCCCTCCACTAATATTGGCACCCATGGTAAATATGAGCAAAGAAGGCTGTAAAAAATAGTCTTTATTGTTTAAACATTTGAGCTTTTGTTCATAAAATTCACAAAAATACTTTGCTCTCATGGATATCAAACAGTTGCAAACAAAACAGGTTTAAAAAAAAAAAAAAAAAAAAAAAAAAAAGATAAGCACCCTTTTAGTTAATACTTTGTGCTACCTCCCTTAGCCAATATAACAGCTCCGAGTCTTCTCCTATAATGCCTGTTGAGGTTGGAGAATACATGACAAGGGATCCGAGGACATTCCTCCATACAGAATGTCTCCAGATCCTTCAAGTTTTGAGGTTCACGCTGGTGGAATCTCCTCTTCAGTTCACCCCACAAAGTTTCAAGTCAGCTGACTGGGATGGCCATGGCAGGACCTTGATTTTCTGGTCAGTAAATAATTTTTGTGTTGATTTTGATGTATGTTTTGGATCATTGTCCTGCTGGAAGATCCAACCATGGCCCATTTTAAGCTTTCTGGCAGAAGCAGTCAGGTTTTCATTTAATATCTGTTGATATTTGATAGAGTCCATGATGCCATTGACCTGGACAAAATGTCCTCTGGCAGATAAACAGCCACAAAACATTAAAAAGCCATCACCATATTTAACCATGGGCATGAGGTACTTTCACATGTGGCTACCACCTTTGGTGTTTATTGCCAAAAAGCTATATTGTGATTTCATCTGACCATAGAACCCGATCCCATTTGAAGTTCCAGTAGTGTCTAGCAAACTGAAGATGCTTGAATTTTCTTTCCAAACAACTGGTGGTGATGTAGGTGACTTCTGATGGTAGTTTTTGAAGACTTTCTGACCCCAAATTCTGCAATTCTCCAGCTGTGATCCTTATAGATTGTTTGACCACTCATACTATCTTCTTCATGGTGCATTGAGGTAATTTAAACACACGTCCTCTTCTGGGTTGATTCATAACATTTCCAGTTAACTGGAACTTCTTATTTATTGCCCTGATGGTGGAAATTGGCATTGTCAATGCTTGTGCTATTTTCTTAAAGCCACTTCTCATTTTGGGAAGCTCAACAACCTTTTGCCACACATCACAGATATATTCCTTGGTCTTACCCATTGTTATAAACGACTAAGTCATGCTTAATGATTAATGGAAATATACTTCATACTCATACATTCATAGTGGTGCTAATAATTGTTGCACAACTATATAACTATATTTAACAAAAAATTTTGATAAACCTGTGTTTTGTTTGCAATTGTTCGATATCCATGAGAGCAGACTATTTTTGTAAAAATAATAATAATAATAATAATAATAATAATAATAAATTAACAAAAAGATCAAAAGGTTAAACAATAAAGACAAATTTTCACTGCATTCTTTGCTCATATTTAATAAAAGGTGCCAATATCAGGCACTGTAATTTATAGATGTTGCTTCAATTATTAGCACTGTGGCATGACACATACTGATGTTCAAAGTGGTTTTCTGTGTAGATTTTTGCATGTTCTCCATGTTCTTCTGCATTAAAAACATGGTTGTACATGGATAGGCTACTCTAAATTACCCGTAGTATGATTTTTTTTATATTTTCTTTACAATTTATCTCCCATTTTGTTCACCTGTTTGCCAATTTTCACTCACCATCCTGTTCTCCCAATCATAAGGACACCTACCAACTGGTAGGGTGAAAGCTAGCACATGCTTCCTCTGAGACACATAAAGCCAATTACATGTTTTAGAACTGTTGTTCATGCTGCATCACAGGGCACAGTAACAGATTCAGAGGAAAGCACTATCTGTCCTCTTCCGCATACATATTTACATTTATTCATTTAGCAGACACTTTTATGCACTTGCCATTTTATTAAACCATCTAAATTTGCTAGGAGATCAGAAGAGAGAAAAATTATTGTGGATCTTACTGTAGCCAGTTGCTGAGTCTCTGTCTTTTTGGTCACCACCCAAAAACATGTTTAGAGAAGTGTAGGGCACATGATAGCACTGAGAGAGAAAAGACACAAAACAGTTTAAGTGGAAGTAATGTGTCCAGCTGTTCGTGTTATTTGAACAAGCATACAGTATCCAGTAAATAGGTTTACAAATTGTCTTTGGTACAAAACAGAACATTTACTATATCTTTTATAAGAACAATACTATTGATAGTATAGGCTATGTAGAAGCATGGGGCTTAACCTATAATGTCTTCCAGATTTAAATTATATTTTTCAAAAGACATTAGGTAATTTTACGCTAATATAAGCTGAAAAAAGGGCACCAAAATGGCCCTGTTATCGGACACCATGAAATGAAGCAATCAAAATGTGGTTAAAGTGCAGATTTTCAACTTTAACTCAAGGGGTTCAACAAAAATATTGCATTAACTCTTTAGGAATTGTAGCCATTTTACAGAGTCTCTACATTTTTACCATCTAAAAAGTAATTGAACAATTGACTGGTAAGCACGTTCATGGACAGTTGTGGCCAGTTTCCTCATTATTTCATGATAATAAAATTATCATAATTTTCAAATTAAAAGATATAAAAGGTCTTGCTTGCTGTTCATAGGAACTCTCAATATGAAGTCCCAAAAGGATTTGATGCAAGTGAAGGAGGCGATCATTAGGCTGAAAAACAAAACACACCTATCAGAGAGATAGCAGAACTTTTAGGAGTGGTCAATTCCACAATTTGGTACATTCTTAAAAAGAATGAATGCACTGACAAGCTCAGCATCACCAAGGCCTGGAAGACCACAGCAGACAACTAAAGTGGAGGATTCAGAATTTGTTGAAACCCCTTCACAACATCTAGCCAAGAACATTCTGGAGGAGGTAGGTGTAACATTGTAAAAGTCTACAATCAAGAAATGCCTTCACAAATGTAAATACAGATGGTTTACTTCAAGATGCAAACCACTGGTAACAGTCAGGAACAGAATGGCTAGAATAGACTTTGCTTTTTTTTAATGTAAAAATAAATAAATAAAAACTGTAACAACTCTAATAAGACTGACCAGTCCTGATGCAAGATTAACTTGTATCAGAATGATGGGAAAAGAAGAATATGGAGAAGGAAAGGAAGGGCTTATTATTCAAAGCATAATCCTTAAAACATGTGGAGGAAGTGTTATGGTATGGGTATGCATGGCTGGCTCACTGGTGTTTACTGATTATGAAGTAGCAGGATGAGTTCTGAAGTGTATAGATTATAAATGAATTCTGAAGTGTAAGTACTGTCTACTAATATTCAGTCAAATGCTGCAAAACATAAGGCAAAGAAATGTAATGTTCTTAAAATGTCCAATGATCTCAATTCAATTGAGCATGTTCTTAACTTTCTGAAAAGACAAAACTGAAGGCAGAAACAAGACTCAAATTGCGACCATTTTGGTCACACATGCTACCAGAATTTAATATGTGTGACCTCAAAATATATTTTTGTAAGCATTTGTGCAAGAGCAAATAATTATTGTGGTGTGACCTGTTTTAATTTCTCTACAAAACGTTCGCTAATTACTGCACAGTATATGCTTGCTGTGAGCTCATACAGTGACCGGTCCACCGTTCTATTCAACATTACATAACTAATTAAACTTCATCTTTACATTCTTAACTTCAATGCAGATTTTAGATATTAGATACTATTATTAATCACTCCCTTTCACTGCACTCCATTGTCACATGACAGGGAGCCAACCAGCACGCTAAAAAGAGAAGTTGAAAAGAACACCGAGATTTCTTTTATAAGCCGCCTGGTTCACACACACTCCGTTTGCGCGGTGCAGAAGCAGCACGCACCGTGCTTTCACATAAAATGCGTTTGCAGTGCACAGCTGATCCACGGCGGAACACATTCAAAAATGGACATGGTCGTGGCGGGTGTCAGGCCTTTGGATGAAGTTTAGAGCAACAGAGTAGTAATACAATCTTTTATAGACATGTACCATGTATAAACAATAAATAGAAACCGCATAATAGTTCATATAACCAGGCGTCATATGAAAGCACAATGTTGTGTGCTGCTTCCGCACCTACATACTGCAAACAAAGTATGTGTGAAACAGGCATAGTTCAGCACGTGTAGCACAGCAAAGACTTGCTGCGGAAATGATAGAGCCACTGCTGCACTGCGCTGACCGCGCTGCATTCGTGTGTAGTGTGAATGTTCACCTGTTAAACATGGGCACGGAAAAAAAATCCATGTACGCACTGCTTAACTAAGCTAAAGTTAAGCCTGTTTCACACCGCACGCTGCAGCAAAGCAGTAGCAGTGCAAGCATGTTCACAAATGAGTGCTTTTACGACGGATGTAAGCAATAGTGAAGCATTTTTGAGAGCTCCCTGCCTAAATATCACAAACTTAACTAGGCTTTTTCCAGCAGCATTAACGCTAAATAGTGATGAATTCCAATTTACCTGTGGTCATTTGGTTTCCTCGTCTCAAAAACCATTACCTCCACCTGAGGCGAATTCAAGCAGTTGGCGCAGAGTTGACCCAAGGAGTTGGGTTGATGCGTCAGGGTGGGGGAGGAGTGCATTGATTCATCTTTAAGTGAAAATGTATCAGCAAATAACCTGACGGTTGGGTTACACAAAATTACCCAAAAACTGGGAAGAAACTGAGAAAATAACCCAATTAAATAACCCAAAAGGCTTAACTAAACTTTTGGGTAGAAAAAATAATCCAGCATTTTTTAGTGTGTAAACGTGCTCCTCAACATTATGTAAAAGTTATGTTATATAACAAAACTACTCAACAGCCCACTCACAATAACTGTTGTATATGTTTTGGTTTGCTTTTCAAGGAAATTATCTATGGAACCCGAGAACCTTTCTGAAAACCTTGCTTGCAGTTGCAGTTTTTGCATGTGAAACACTGCTGGTGTGAAAGCAAATGCATCAGTCATGCCCCAAATTGTGCACTGCTGTCTGCTCTGCACCGGTGCCGCGTGCAGTGTGAACCGGGCCTTACAGTTTATGGAGAGAGTGGTTGAAAGACTTTGAGTGGTTCCTCTATGAATATGGCTCAATGCACTGCGTTCACTGTAAAGCCTGTGGGACAGAGGTTACAGGTAACACTACGTTCACCACTGTATCCACACATTTCAAGTATGAGTGGTGGTGCTGTTTTTGAATAAAAGTAATCTGTTTAAAAATATATATATATTATATATATTTATATATTGTAGTTGCTCCTTTATGTGGGTGCTATTAAATTTTTGCTGGCGCTCCTAACTTTTAAAAGTTGGGAGCACCAGTGCTACCAAGTAAAAAAAAAAAAAAAAAGTTAATTTCGATCCCTGCAGAAAGACCGACAAACAAGCAACAACGGAAGATGTCTGCACTACAGGCCTGGCAAAGCAACTACAGTAAAGGGAGGAAACTCAGCATTTGTTTATGTCCATGGGTTCCAGACTTCAGGCAGTCATTGACCACAAATGATTTGCATCAAAGTATTGAAAATAATCCTAATATTTACTATTGTTATGTTGTCCAATTACTTTCAAGTCTGTGAAAATGGAGGGACTCTGAAAAATGGCTGTAAGTCCTAAATGGCTAATGCAATATTTTTGTTGAACCCCTTGAATTAAAGTGTAAAGTCTACCCTTCAATAAGATCTCAAGATCTTCAAAGAAGATTGTTTCATTTCAAAAACCATTGTTGTGGTGTACAGAGGCAAAAGTACAAAAATTGTTGCTGTCCAAATACTTATAGACCTGACTGTGTCAAGCTTTCTGTCAGAGATGGTTAGGAACTGGCAGAGGTGGCAGCAGGCAGAGGTGGATAATTTATTAGTCAACAGTGCAAACAAACAACAAAAACACTGAAAACAAGAACCAAAAACCTGAACTAGAGATACAAGGCAAAACATACAGACATACAGCAACACACAGACATGAAAGCAACAAAAACCTGACTCTGGGTAGGTCTCAACCAGCTCCCATGTTCAGTAGTCAGGGCACTGATCAGGGAGTCTGCCATTTCTCTCAATCGCAAAATCCTTCGAGTGCACTGGAGCATTCGTTCCCTAAAAACCAGGGAGCATCGATGCTCACTATGTTCCCTTACCGGAAATAACGTCATGTTTTCTGAAGCCCGAAAAAATGGGGAACTCTCAGCCAATTTCAGGTTACAAATTTAAGTAGCTTGTTATTGTTGTTGAAGTTCTCAAATGATTACTTACACTAGTGATTTTAGCTGTATTTGACGTTCTATACATGGTTTGTTTGAGACTAACCACTTTGTTCATGATTTTTTTTTTATTCTACTAGCTTGCCTATGATCCTGCTTGAGATAATATGACAGAAATACGTGTGCTAACAAATGTATGTGACATGCAGTAGGGGAAATAAGTATTGGATACGTCAACATTTTTTTTCAGTAAATATATTTCCAATGAGGCTATTCACATGAAATCTTCACTAGACATCAGTATTAACTCAAGAAACTTGGACATATGAAGAATTCACATTAAAGTCCATAAATATAGTTATGTGTAATAAAGTGGAATGACACAGGAAAAAAAAGTATTGAACACGCTAAGAAAAAGCAGTTCTCCAAGGCAAGGTAAGGCAAGGAACCAGCTGAAATCCTTAAATAATTATACCTCCTATCTGTGCAAATGAAAATCAGCTGGTAGTTAGTAAATTGATGGTCTATACAAAGGCTTTTCGTTAGCAGGGTGTCACATAAGAAACATCTAATTATGGGAAAAGTAAAGAGACATGCACAGGAGCTCCTAGTAAGATTTCTGACCTGGGAGTCAGAAGAATAGTCAGAAGAATAGCCCAAGAGCCAAGGACCACTCAGAAAGATCTCCAGAAACACTTGAAGGCAGCAGGTGCCATCATCACAGAGAAAACAGTATGCAACGCACTCCACTGTTCACACTCACCCCACAAGACTCCATTTTTAAAGAAAAGGTACGTTAAAGCTCGTTTAAAAAGTTTGCTACAACTCATTTGGACAAGCCTATGAAATACTGGGAGAGTGTAGTCTGGTAAGATGAGAGCAAAATTGAACTTTTTGGCTGTCGTACTACACACCATGTTTGGAGAAGAAATGGCACTGTACATCACCCTAAAAACACTATACCAACAGTGACGTTTGGAGGTGGAAGCATCATGTTGTGGGACTGTTTTTCCATCGCATGGTACTGGCAGACTTCATATAATTGAAGGAACTATGAGATTTTTGAGAAGAATCTGCTGCCATCCACCAGGATGATGAAGATAAGACATGGGTGGATCATCCAGCAGGACAACGATCCAAAACATAAAGCTAAGGAAACTCTCAATTGGTTTCAGAGAAAAAAAAAATCAAGGCTTTAGAATGGCCCAGTCAATCACCTGACTTGAATCCAATTCAACAATATTTAAAGACAATATGTTTAGAAGAATGTGCAAAAATAACAGCTGAATACTGTGGCTGATTAATTTCTTCATACAGAAAGCGTCTTGAATCTGTGATTACAAACAAAGGCTTCTCCACCAAGTACAAATTTCAGTTCGCGTGTTCAATACATTTTTTATGTATTGTTCTTTATTTATGGACTTTAATGTTGTGAATTCCTTATATTTCCAGATTTCTTGAGTTAATACTGATGTCTGGTGAAAATTTCACCAGACATGTGAATAACCTCATTGGAAATATATTTACTGAAAAAAAATGTTGATGCGTCCAATACTTATTTCCAACACTGTATAAAACTTAATATGTTTGCTTTTAATTTTTGGTGACTATGAGACTATGTAGTCATTCAGTTATCAGTGTCCTAATGTGTATTGACCCAGAGTCCTTACCAGTGCCCGAACTCCTGTACACAATATACTGATTCACTACCTACGGAGCAAATAAAATACAAACCAGAACTTATATGGGGTACTTATTAGGAGTAACACAGAACAGGTGTGTTTGAGATCAGTGGGACATGTGATGTGCTGGGGCTGATGGGTAATGTAGTTCATTGTCAATTTCGGCACAACCACGACAAATGGTTACGATGATGGTCTTACACTCATTAATGTGTCAAAGATACAGCACCAGCCAAAGTACCAGCAAAAGCTGATTACAGGAGACATGTTCTGAGGGGTGTACCACAGCAGGATGTAGGCAACTACGCCCATAGGCATAGAGTACACAATCCTGGTAGAAGAGAAAATAGAGAGAAACATTGCATGCAAGTCTGCAAAAGATAACACAAAGTAATGGGGCTTAGAAATGTAATAAATGGTTGGGGGGGGGGAATGTAAATACAAGTAAAAAGTGTGTGTTGCTAATAGTCAGCACACAGTTCCCTTGTACATAGTTTGGACAACTTTAACAATACATATTATTTGAAGAGATAGTTCACCCAAAAGTGAAAATTCTGTCAGATGTCTACAGATTTTGACATACAGGAGGATTTCCATTTTTTTGTCTGCTTTGGCAGACCTGTTTTTCCTGTGAACACATGTCAAAGATCTTATGACATATTTATTAAGAGATTTTGAAAATAAAGACTTAACTTTAGTTGTTTTGTGCACACAAAGCATTCATATTGCTTCATAAAATTGGGATTAAACCACTGGATTCACATGGATTACTTTTACAATGCTTTTATGAACGTTTTGGAGCTTGAAAATTTTGGCTACCAAACTGTAAATGCAGGAACAGAAATCTCCCAGGTTTCATTAAAAATGTCTTCATTTGTATTCCAAAGATGAAGACAATTCGTATGGGTTTGGAACGACATGAGGGTGAGTAATTTGACAGAATTTTCATTTTTGGGTGAACTATCCAATCAAATAATACTGTTCTACAACCCCAATTCCAAAAAAAGTTGGAACACTGTAAAATGTACATAAAATAAAATGTAAATAAAACAGAATGCAGTGACATATAAACCGATATGTTATTCACAATAGAACATAGTAAACATATCAAATGTTTAAAATGAGTAAATTTACTATTTTAAGAAAAAAAAGAAGGCAATTTTGAATTTGATGGCCGCCACACATCTCAAAAAATTTGGGACGGGGCAACAAAAGGCTGAAAAAGTAAGTGTTATAATAAAGAAACAGCTGGAGGAACATTTTGTAAATAATTAGGTTAATTATCAACAGGTCAGTAACATGATTGGGTATAAAAAGAGTATCTTAGAGAGGCAGATGTGGGCACTCAACCACATCCTATGCAGGCCTTGCCTCCTAGTGCTCAAATGCCTTAAGATCGATTCGCAGGGGGCCCTTGGTAAAGGTAAATGCAGAAAGGTAGATCCCCTAGCCCAGAAGGTAGACAGCTTGGCTTCTGAGTATGCAGACAGTAAGTCTCTCCTCCTTAATCTGCAACCACCCACTGAACAGCCTACTAGTGGTCCCGCTGCAACCGCACAGCAGTCTCCACCCATGGTGCTGCCTCCAATACTGTCACCAACCTTTGAGATCCAGGAGGAGGATGCACTCTCCACTAGGGCCTCGGAGAGCCAAGTTATCAGTGGTGGTTATGCTGAGGAGGGGGCAATTGAAATCTCCCATTCATCTCATCCCAATTCTCAGGGGACAAGCCACTGTACACTGAAGGGCTCCGAGACCAGTCAGAGGTCATTCAGGCCTGTGGTAAAAATGGCCTTGGCACGTCTGGTGTTAGATGAAGCACCTATTCAGGTGTCTCCTTAGAGCGCTTTTTTCAGGAAGACCTCTCAGTCCGCAGCTCTCGATGTCCAACCCTCAGGTCCATATATCGAGGCGCTGCAGAAGTGCTGGGCAGACCCCAGATGTTTCTCTCACCTCCCAACAGACTGTTGAGCACTGACTAATATGCAGGATGCATTCAACCATGGCCTTGACCACATGCCCAATATAGAGCTGTTGTCACATATCCTGATGAAATACTTCAGCCCGACACATATTAGCTATTCCATATCACACCTTATACTGGTCCCAGACTTCTGCAGAGAGTCTGAATGATGCCTCTTTGCAGGCATTCGCCTATCTGACCAGGGAGTTGGGTAAGCTAATGTCTTCGTTAACCCTCACTAGACGACAAATATGGTTGGCCCAGTCTCCACATTTGGAACCCTGCAGGAGAGTCCTCCGCTCCCTTCCTGTCATTCCTGGGAACAGTGGATTCTATTCCACTTATTTGTAAAAAGATGGCAGACTTCACCCCAGACTTGATTTAAAATCTCTGAGCCCACAAATCTCAAGGTTTTCAAGTTAAACATGCCAAGTACAGTGGACGTGCTGAAGGGCATCAGGCAGAATGATTGGTCTACAACCATCGACCTGAAAGATGCATATTTTCATGTTCCAATCACACTCCAGCACAGACAATTCCTCTGTTTCTCCTTTGAGGGAAGGGCATAACAGTTTTGGGTGCTCCCATTCGGGATCTCGCTGGTGCCAAGGGTCTTCACCAGGTGTTTAGTAATGGTACCATCTCCTGTAATGGTAATAGTAATGGTGACTATTTTGTCCCACACCCTTGCGACCAACTTTCTTAAAGGTGCTCAACAAGACTTCCTCGAAGAAACCCAGTATCCTCCTGGAACTTGCCTTTCATATTAAAGGCACTGTGTCAGCCTCCATTTGAACCTCTAGAGAGGTTGGAATTGATGTGGCGGTCTATGAAAACAGTTTTCCTCTTAGCAATGGAATCGGCTAGACAAGTAGGTGAGCTGCATGACTTATCAATAAGCCAAGAGTGCCTACACTGGTCTGGGGACACAGGGGTAACTTTATGGCTGAACCCTTCATTTCCCCTCAAAAAATTTTGTTCGTCTTATACGGTCATGGATGAAATTATTGGCATCCCTGGAACTTTTCCAGAAAATGCACCATTTCTCCCAGAAAAGTGTTGCAATGACAAATGACACAATTTTGTCCGACCTAATTTTTGAGTTTTGTGTAAAATTATGTCAAATTTGCCTTTTTTCTTCTGCTTTTTTGTGCTGTTCCAATGCACTTAAAGGGAATAAACATGTGTATACCAAAACATGTCATTGCAACACTTTTCTGGGAGAAATCCAGAGGTTCCAGGGGTGCCAATAATTTCATATATGACTGTACAAACCAGCCCCTCAGTCTGGCATATTTTGAGCCCCCAGCTCAAGAGGATGAGCAGGGTTCGATTGCGAACCTGTTGTGCTATATGTAAGTACTAAAGTGCTATATTCACTGCTATTCCGGCAGTCAGATTCACTGTTTGTCTGAAATACGTTTGTGTGCCATAGGTGAGGTCACGCTTTGTCCAAGCAACATTTGTCAAAATGGATTGTAGATGCTATTTTTTATGCCTATAATGGCAGTGGTATCCCAATCCTTCCACCTGGATGATGCGACGGCAGCCATAGTGTTCCAGAACGCCCACCACACACCAGCTATTGGTGGAGAGGAGAGTTATGTATTGAATAAACAATTACAGCATCTTCCACAGAAGTCTACATTTTGCATTGTCTGCAGAGAATGTCTCATTATTTGCTGTTCTCTAACCACTCTTAGTTGAATTAATATGCCTCAACAGCTTGTAGGCTTCAGTACTACACTCTTCAAACAATCACACAAGCATTATAAAGGCTTCCTTGGTTTAGTCGTCAGAGGAGAAAAATCCTTAAAGTTTCTATGTAGAACCTTAACAGAGAACAGAGTATAACAGTTTCCTTTTCACGGAAGGTTCCAATTAGAACATGTTTAAAAGAAAGAATGAGGAACAATTTATTTTAAGAGTTGATACTATACAGCTTTCTGAAACAAAGTGAAAGTATTTCACATAAGTTCTTCTGTTTTGCATCCTACCCTGTACCTTACCAGGGAATAAGCTTGCCTAAGCGAGTACGGCCACTCCTGCTGACCATGTACCCCACTAATGGGTCAGTGATTGCATCCCAGGCTCGGCCAAGGAAAAGAATTACAGACACGTAGAAAGGCATCATCTGAAAAACATTGAAACTTTTAGTGAGATTGAAAAGAATGACAACATACAGACATTGTTTATAATAATGCAAACACTTTTTTAAATTTCTAAGCTTTTCTGGTCAAAATAATTAGAAAAGGGATGTTTACATTATGTACAAGGAAGCGGAAGCAATAAAAGGCCTTACATTCATTAAAGCAAAACACAACAAAACAAAATAAAATGTAAATTTGCACAGTAAGAAGAATGCGCTAAGGCATTTAAGACCTGCTCATGGATGTGCACTTGATATCTTACTGTGGTAATCTGAAGTAATAAGAGGAAGGTATAGACTGTAGTTGTGTATTCTGAGAAATGTCGCCTTAATCAGAGGGGTCACTAAATGGAGACATATTGCAACCATTTTAGACGGAGCCAAATGAAATCAAATAGCCACAGATCTGGCGCATATCCATGAAAACCAACCTGAATGTAATTCATGAGCCATTTCCTACTGGATGCATATAATCTCCTATTATATGTATATAGTACAATGTTCAAAGATCTTTGATAATATAAAAACATCATGTTTAAAAACTTTTAAAAGGTGTGGAATCTTGATTATCAATGTTTGTTCATCCAATGTTTTGATGGTTTGTTTTTTTTAAAATGTTTTTGTTTTTTTTTTTTTTTTTTTTTAATAATATAGAAATAATAAATTGTATTTGTTTATTTTTTTAATAAATAAAAAAAAATAAATAATTTATATTTAATAATCAAACTTCTTCTTTTTTTTTTTTTTTTTTTCTTTTTTTTTTTTTTTCTCTTTTTTTTTATTTTCTCTCCCACAGGGGGTGTTTGGGTCATCTATGACATACTAAGATCACTGATCAGCTTTTAAATCAATAGTAGTAGATAATGTCACTGCTTGCTTATACTTGGGTCATAAAAATAACTAAATGAGTGAATGTCTAGTGCATTGAACTCAATTAACCCACATAGATGTTAACTAATAAGTTTACTTGATGCTTTTTGCAAATGTAAACAGGTTAAAAATGTTTGCTCCAAATTTTCTTATACACTATATTTTGCCCTGTTTAACATATGAGGTAGTAATGTTTCCCCTATCAACTGATCAATGTTTCCATAAGCAGCTTCTGTGAAATTTGAGGTCAGAGCATTTCTGTTAATGTGCATGTTAGAGGTTTGCAGGAAGCAGTGGCAAACCAAATGCTTAAATACTGCATGAGCATCTTTTGCATTGTTGGCTACAGCACAGATTAAATCGTTAATTGCCAAGCAACAGATTTCATAGACAAGCATAAATAAAAACAGGATATCTGTATCAGACAGTAGGTCTGCTGTAATGTCTGCTCTACAAAAAGCATATCAACATCTGACCTGCACAATATCCAGTAAGAAGATCTGCATGAAAAAGCCTTTGGCGCTACTTGTCATTTGATAGGGCATCCCTCCAATGGCATAGCACAGTTTCCTTGCAAGTGGAATTCCTGGCCTTTTCTGCAAAAGAACAAGATCTGTGCAGTATGTCACATCTGGATTTATTCCCCTGCTGTAACTGATGAACAGTGTACTAATGCCATTTAACTGATCTAAATAAGAGCTTTACTGACCATTTAGTAACATAAATAACACAGAAAGACAAAATGTTTTACAGAGGGTAAATATATATATATAAATATATATAATATAAAGTTTTTTTTGATACATTTCAAATTATTTCAAGAGTCACATTGATTCAAATGATCTTTCGGTGCCTCAATCTTTGCTAAGAAAAGTGCAGGAATGAAACATTCTGGTGGTGTGCTCTGAAGGTTTAACCACACCAATTACCCATTTTGCTCCTGTGAAAAAATAATTACTACCTTAGGTTTGAAACAATGATATCAACAATATTTTATTGATAATTTGATTTGTGTGGTTGAACACAGGCAGGCTTGATTTCAAAAAGCCCTGCCGTCATATATATTGACCCTTATGATCAGAGAGATGTACTCACCATAACATCTATACAGGCAAAATAAAATCAAAGGAATAAAATTCAAGGAACGTACTTAACAGCCAAGAAAAAAAGCTGAGCTATATAAGGAAGTCTTAAAAGGTCCCAAAAAACTATCTATATATGCAGGCCTTTCTAGCTAAAGTCAGTGATCATGACTTAACAATACAAAAGTGCTCAACAATGAGCTTCATTGAAGAGTAGCAAGGTAGAAACCACTGCTTACCAAGAAAAGCATCAAAGATTCTCACATTTGCTAAAAAGCACATGATAATGAGTGAGCCATTTGGGGCAATATTTTACAGAGAGAACAGTGAAAAGTGGAAAAGTGCGTCTCCTTATGTCTGGCGTAAAGCAAATACAGCATTCAACCTCATATCTACAGTGAAACATGGGGGAGTAAGTGTGAGGGAATTTGGATGTTTTGTACACTGGACTATGGACCTCGAAGTCTTATTAACGTTGAAGGCATGAATTCTGGCATGTACCAAAAAATTCTTAAGGAGAATATCCAACCATCTAAAGTATAATTGGATGATGCAACTGGACAGTGACCCAAGACTCAGAAGCAAGTCGACATCTGAATGGTTAATAAGAAGTTAAAATAATTTGGAATGGCTTAGTCAAAGTCCTTACTCAAACACAAAACAATTGTCTCAAGACCTGCAAATCTATCCAAATTAAAGAAGTTCTGCAAAGAACAGTGCGCCAAGACTCATATCAAATTAAAGTAAGCATTTAGTTTGGGTTATGGATGGTCCTACCAGATATTAGGTTTAAAATTGACATTTACATTTCACAGGGGTGAGATGGGTATATGTTAATTATTTTCAGTCAAGAAACAAAGCAAACATTGACAAAACTGCCTTTTGTGATTACTCCTGTTCTCTTTGTGCAATATCACATATGGCCTGAAACCAATCAGTGCACCCCTGCTGAAGAAAAACAAACAAACAAACAAACAAACAAAACAAAAAACAATAGAATTCCTCACAGAAATTCTAATGCTTTCCACTACAAATACCATAACAAACCATCAACCATTAAAACCATTACATAATAGGACGTATTATTCACACCAACAGATATTCGAAATAGTGTACATCAGTGACATTACCTGTTGGTCATTGTTTGCTTGCTCATGACACGCCATTTCCGCGAGCTGTGCGTGAGAATCCGTGCACATCCTCCCGCGCCTTGAAGGCAGATATCACTTGCACTTCTCCGTTTACAGGGAAAGGAGTGGCGTCTTGAAACCGTTAATCCTGCGGCACTGTATAACTTTAGAATGGATTCTTTCGTGAAACGCAAAACTAGGCAAAAAAAAGTATATCTGGTGGGCAGGAGACGGCGCAATGTCTTGGTCAAAGTACGTTGACGATTCCGGAGTGATTTGTTCTTGATTCTTTAAAGTGAAGCGGGGTGGAAACACTCGGTCGGAAACCTTATAGTAATGCAAAGTAGGCGGTTACACGTTTTGTCTGTTAGGGCTGATTCTACAGGCAGAAGTGCAACACACCCTTAAGTGGTTGTTTATGCCCTACTCCCTACGCCTACCCCCTCTGAATGGTTAACGGGTATTCCTCCTTATTTTGTTTTAAACTGAAGCCATTCCTCTGTTGCACATGTTTACGTTACAGTTCATTAACCTAAAGGTAACGTGGTTAAGCCTGATATTCTAGCTCACAAATTCAAAGTGCATCAATTTGTGTGCACAATAAAATCCATCCATCTTCTACAGCTTATCCTTTTCATGGTCACGGGAACCTGGAGCCTATCCCAGGGAGCATCGGACACAAGGCGGGGTACACCCTGGACAGGGTGCCAATCCATCGCAGGGCACAATCACATACACACTCACACACCCATTCATACACTTTAGACACACCAATTAGCCTACCATGCATGTCTTTGGAAACCGGAGTACCTGGAGGAAACCCCCACAGCACGGGTAGAACATGCAAACTCCGCACATACGGCCCCAGTGGGACTTGAGCTCTGGACCCTGGACGTGTGAGGCGAACGTGCTAACCACTAAGCCACCGTGCGCCCCGCACAATAAAATTAAGTTCATAATTTTTTTGCCACTAGACCTTACAAACCTTGTGGCTGAATGAGAAATTGTCCAAAATCTACTGCACATGTTTCAAAACCAATTCAAAGCAACAAATGTCAGCCTTTGCTGCCCATCTGAATTGTAGACTACTTACTACTACTTCTTATTTATATAGCATTTTTATCCAAAGCTCTCATTCACCCACACACCCCAGTGGTAACAGAGCTGACATGCAAGGTGCTAACTTGTCATAACTCGCTATCTTGCCCAAGGACATTTTCGGCACGTGGAGTCATGTGGGCCGGGAATCAAACCGTCAACCTTACGATTAGTGGACAACCTGCTCTACTACCTGAGCCCCACCCACACACACACCACACACATTGATTTAAATTAATTAAATGTATTTTTAAAAATATACACTCATTTAAAATGTGATGACTGCAACACATTCCAACACATTCCAGTTGGGACAGTCGACTGTTTACCACTATCTAACATCACCTTTTCTTTAAATAACCCTTATTAAGCGTTTGGGTGCTGAAGACACTGGTTGGTTAAGTTCAGCAAGCTGAAGTTTTCCCCATTCATCCATTATGCATTTCTTCAGCTGCACAACTGTACGGGGCCGCCGTTGCCTTATTTCGCGCTTCATAATATGCCACACATTCTCAATCAGAGACAGGTCAGGACTGCAGACAGGCCATGCTAGCCCCTGCACTCTCTGTTTACCCAACCATCCAGTTGTAATCAGGGCAGATTGTGATTTAGCGTTGTCCTGCTCTGGATGGCAGCATGTCTTGCTCCAAAATGTGCGCATATCTTTCTGCACTAAAGCGTCATGAAACACTAAACTACATTTTCTGAGATTTTAACAGAGGTGATCGTATCGCACATCATAAAAGACAATCGTAGCATCTGTTCATTTAAATTGTAAGAGAAAGCTGGTTAATTTTTGCTTTTTTCCGCTATATTCATCTTCCTGGTTTAAAATCTCGGTTACAGGCAGTTACGTGGCAATGTACTATAGTACTTTGGTGTCTCACAATTATTCATGAGCCTGCGTGTTCTTATTCTATGAGAAGATGCTGTCTAAATTATTGTCTTAATTATTCATGACAGCATATGGTGCTTTCCTACAGATGTAGTAGATGAGAGACGCTTTCAAATGGGTCAGAGATGTTTGTTTCAGTGGTGTAAGTGTGTTCGAGTGTGTTTATTCTGGAGAGCTATGAGAATTGGAGAAAGGTGAACTTCGGACATGCTCATGAAAGCAGTTTGCATCTACACAATGATGCGGTACTCAGTCCTTCCTTACTCTGGACTTTTCCATCCCTTCAAATGAGGTACATGTTTAATTTTAACCATGACAGTTTTACTTTCCTTTTGAGCTAATTAAACTGCCTAAAGCTCAGCGGGCCATCGTGTGCAAAACAATACAATGAGAGTCCGTGTTGAAAGGAAGAGCCTTCGCCTTTTATTTATGAAAAGCCTATTATCTAACTAGCATTCCAATATTTCTCTCATACACATCTCTCATTTCCTCCATAGTCACACCAGTAGTTAATGATTCAAATTGACAGGGTGTAGGACCTGCAATGGTATCTACTGTGACTCCATTTAGCCCTGGGGATTCAGGAGGAGAGAAGTCCTCTGCCTCATCTGCAAACTTTGTCACTATCCATCTTTTTTTTTGGAGTGTTTTGAAGGCTCGCCCCCCTCTTCCTCTCCTGCCTTTCCCTGCCATGCCCACTCCCTCTCCCTTCTTCACACAGCCATCAATGCCCATTTTTTAGCTGCATTTTTAAAAAATATTGAGAGGTAGACTTGAGCTCCAAGAGGAAGTTTTCATGAACCTTTAATGGTGCCCTCACAGATGTGCAAGTGTTTCAGTGTAAGGGCACGGAAACACCCACATAACATGACAGATGCTGACTTTTGGACCTGATGCTTATAACAGCTTGGATGGTCCTTTTCCTCTTTACCCCATAGAAGACGATGATTGTTTTGTGCAAAAACTATTTGAAATGTTGACTCGTCTGACCACAAAACATGATTCCACTCTGCTACGCTCCATCTCAGATGAGACTGAGCCCAGATAAGTTGTAGTGCTTCTGGACAGTATTGATGAATGGATACTGCTTTGCATAGTAAAGCTTTAACTTGCATCTGTGGATGCAGCAGCAAATGGTATTGACTTATAAAGGTTTATCAAAGTATTCCCAAGTCCATGTCAGGATATCCATTGCAGACTCATGCCGGTTTCTAAGAAAGTGATGTCTGAGGGATCACCTTTAAAAGACTATGCAGTTGATTTGATAAAACATCAAATACCGTCTATTTATATATTTTCATTCCTCTTTGATTTTATTAGCATTTTCCACTGTCCCATTTTTTCAGAATTTGTGTTATATATGGTGCCACCAAAACAGCCCCTTGTGCCACCAAATCCATCGCCAAGTTATCTGGTATCTGGCACCAAGACATTAATCCTTTAAATTCTATAAACTGCGAGATAGGGTCTATTATCCTGCTGAAAGAGGCCACTGCCATTAGGGAATACCGTTGTAATGAAGGGGTGTACTTGGTCTTCAATGATGTTTAGGTAGGTGGTACTTGTCAAAGTAACATCCACATGATTGCCACGACCAAAGGTTTCCCAGGAGAACATCACGCTGCCTTCAATGGCTTGCCTTCCCATAGTGAATTCTGGTGCCATTTCTTCCCCATGTAAGTGACCACACACACACACACCAGGCTGTCCACATGATGTTAATAAATAAATAAATAAATAAAATTATATATATATATATCATAAAACCGGGCCACCTTCTTCCATTGCTCCATGATCCAGTTCTGAGCCTTGGGTGCCCATGACATTGTTGTCGGTTCACTGGTTATCCTTCCTTGGACCACATTTGTAAGGTATTAACCACTGCATACTGAGAACATGCCATAAGACATGCCATGTCATTTTGTAGATGCTCTGACCCAGTCGTCAACCATCACAATTTAGACCTTGTTAAATTCAGTCAGATCCTTACGCTTACCCATTTTTCCTGCTTCCAACACCTCACCATCAAGCTGCCTAATATATCCTTCCCCTTGATAGGTGCCATCGTAATGAAATAATCAATGTTATTTACTTCACCTGTCAACACTTCTCACAAGACTGGTAAGTCAGTTCAAGGAATATTCCTATAGTTTTTAGTCACTTACGTTACCTATATGTGTGTTATTGAAATAATAAAATGTTCACATGTTCAGTAGTTCTATGTTATAAAAAAAAACTTGGTCAAGGGGTCACAAAATTTGTCATAATGTTCATTTGAAGATGTTTGCCCGAAAAATGTTGCTACACCTGATCTAGGTACACCTTTCTGGAGACAGGATTTCCCTGGTGCATTTTTGCAAACATCAGACACCATCTTCAAAGCGAAAGCAGGGTCATTTTGAGAAATTAAGAGAGAAAATGAAAGTTAGAAAGGAGAGAAATGAGGATGACGAGGAGCCACAAACATCAAATAAAAAAGCAAGCTGCAAACTAAAATTATGCACACGAAATATTGAAATTGGATGGCTTCAAAATGAAAATTAAATATTAAAACAGGTTCAAGCAAAGCAAGGTGGGGGGACTAGAAAACTACAGATAAATGTTCAGGCAGGATATAATGACATACTAAAAGAAGTAAAGGCATTATTCTTTAACAACGGAAGTGTCACCAAAGGTTAAAAGTCTGATTTTGAATTTGCAGTTTGGGACTTCAACCAAAATCCTCTCCCCAAGGATCTTTCAGTCAGAATGATTTACAATACTTTCAAATTTCCCATGTTGCGTTTCTTGACTGAAGAGTCTAGTGATGACCCTGACCAGGCTAGTGATGTCTCTGATTCAGATTCAATGAAAGATGATGAATGGTCTACTCCACTAGAGATAAATGAGCCTCAGAACACCCTTCCTGCTGTGTTCTTTATTTACAACAAATACATTAGCATACATTCCTCACAAGACCATCTTGCAAGTATGGTGCTCAATGTCAGCAGTCCTTCTTAAAGAGTTTAAAAATAAATGCCCATCAAGCCTGCTCAGCCATTTCTCGAGGATACGCTGTTTGGGGCTGTATATACAGACCTAAACTCAACATTCCTTCATTTTGTGAGCTGCCAGGAATGAGATGTTCTCAATAAAGTGCTCGATGACTTTTCCTCTGTTGACGTGAATGACCTTCTGGACATCATGAACACTTATGAATGCAGGAGGAGGGTTACTCCATTCTTTTTACCAGGAATAGTTGATGAAATTGCTCACAAGGAACTCATACAGAAATCAGTGTTCGTTATTGACTGTTGGAGGGAGGTCACAAAAAGCCAGATTTCCTCAAGTCATGAAGAAATTGAACAACTATTCAAAGACCTGAATCCTACACCGAAATGGTGACTGGGCTGTTGAAGTTCCCAACCGGAATGTCAGGAAATCGAGCAGAGGTGCCAACCACCTGAAAAGGTATATCAGGGAAATTGACGAAGACAAGCTCAGCAGATTCTGTACCGGTTCCAATTTGGTGGTTGCAGAGGCTATTAAGGTGGAGTTCACCGTCCAGACAGGATTCATTGGAAGGCCACTTGTGGGATGGTCCTAGAACTCTCAGACTCCTATGACAGTTTACCACAGTTCTGTGCTGAATGTACAGTGCCTTGCGAAAGTATTCGGCCCCCTTGAACTTTTCAACCTTTTGCCACATTTCAGGCTTCAAACATAAAGATATAAAATTTAAATTTTTTGTGAAGAATCACCAACAAGTGGGACACAATTGTGAAGTGGAACGAAATCGATTGGATATTTTAAACTTTTTTAGCAAATAAAAAACTGAAAAGTGGTGCGTGCAAAATTATTCGGCCTCTTTACTTTCAGTGCAGCAAACTCACTCCAGAAGTTCAGCAAGGATCTCTGAATGATCCAATGTTGTCCTAAATGACTGATGGTGATAAATAGAATCCACCTGTGTGTAATCAAGTCTCTGTATAAATGCACCTGCTCTGTGATAGTCTCAGGGTTCTGTTGAAAGCGCAGAGAGCATCATGAAGACCAAGGAACACACCAGGCAGGTCCGTAATACTGTTGTGGAGAAGTTTAAAGCCGGATTTGGATACAAAAAGATTTCCCAAGCTTTAAACATCCCAAGGAGCACTGTGCAAGCGATCATTTTGAAACAGAAGGAGTATCAGACCACTGCAAATCTACCAAGACCTGGCCGTCCCTCTAAACTTTCAGCTCAGACAAGGAGAAGACTGACCAGAGATGTAGCAAAGAGGCCCATGATCACTCTGGATGAACTGCAGAGAACTACAGCTGAGGTGGGAGAGTCTGTCCATAGGAAAACAATCAGTCGTATACTGCACAAATCTGGCCTTTATGGAAGAGTGGCAAGAAGAAAGCCATTTCTCAATGTTTGGTGTGACGTTTGGTGTGTCTCCCAGGTGGCTTGTGGCAAACTTTAGACGAGACTTTTTATGGATATCTTTGAGAAATGGCTTTCTTCCGGCTTTAAACTTCTCCACAACAGGACCTGCCTGGTGTGTTCCTTGGTCTTCATGATGCTCTCTGCGCTTTCAACAGAACTCTGAGACTATCACAGAGCAGGTGCATTTATACAGAGACTTGATTACACAGAGGTGGATTCTATTTATCACCATCAGTCATTTAGGACAACATTGGATCATTCAGAGATCCTCGCTGAACTTCTGGAGTGGGTTTACTACACTGAAAGTAATGGGGGCCGAATAATTTTGCACGCACCACTTTTCAGTTTTTTATTTGCTAAAAAAATTTAAAATATCCAATCGATTTCGTTCCACTTCACAATTGTGTCCCACTTGTTGGTGATTCTTCACAAAAAATTTAAATTTTATATCTTTATGTTTGAAGCCTGAAATGTGGCAAATGTTTGAAAAGTTCAAGGGGGCCGAATACTTTCGCAAGGCACTGTAACTGTGTTCTGGAAAGTAACATCTGGTCATGGAAAATTGTGTATGTCTCAGAATGTCATTAGTAACAATCCACTCACACACACACACACATCAAAGCGTAGAACACATTGCTTGAGGCTTTGCACATGGTAACTGTGCAAAGACACTGTATTTATCTTGTGTTTACATTTACGTTGATTAAAATTTACACACTCATTGAATGTAGAATTCTGAAGAAAACTGGTTCATACTCAAGCTGAGCAGCATTACAGCATGCAATGCAGAAAACTATTGCACTGTTTGAGCCTTTGCACATATGTAAACACATTGTATATGTTATATTTACATATTATGTTTACAGTACATATTGATTCATATACCCATATTGGTAAATATGCACTTATATAGCTTATGCACTTATTTATCCAAAGCGCTTTACACTGTGTCCCATTCACGCACACACACACACACCATGCAAGGCGCTACATTGCCATCAAGGACACTTCGGCATGTGGACTTCGGGCCGGGCGAACCGCCAACCCTGCGATTAGTCGACCACCTGCTCTACCAGCTGCGCCACAACCGCCCCATATTGAATGTTATAAATTATTCAAGTAGAAACAAAGTTAAATAACACTTCAGAAAAGCTACATCAGAGTTCTTAGATCATTTATGCAAGATCATCTTGCATATATGCTTACTGTTCATAGATGTCTACCTGATGTTTTTTGAAAGAAATGTTAGGAAATGTTAAATCTGAAATGTGCATTTATATTAAATAGTTTGCATGTTTTGCCTCTACTAGTACACTACAAGATCATGCTGATTACTGTTGGTTACTGGTGTACTGTACGGGTGTTTCCTGCTTGTATAAGCATACAACACAACTGTTTTATTAAAAATATTTATTACACTCAGAGCTTAAGAATAATACATTATATTAGCATAACACTATTTTTTGCAATAGAGTCTTAAGATCTGAGCTCAAATGTGAGTATCATTTCATTATAATACAAACATTAAAATGTTTTTCTTTCTATATATTGTCTGGTATCTCATTTATTAACTGAGTATACAGTTCAGCTGCATGGTATGGGTCCAGAGGAGCAGCTAATCCTTTTTCTTCCATAAGAAGTGCACAGAGTTCAACCACAATCTCTGTCACTGGGTTATTGCCCCTTTGCGGTGTTCTCCTCTTTGCAAACAGCCACTTCCTCAGAGAGAACAGATATGAGTTTGTCTTCCCAGCACCATGAATTTCTACAATAGATAAGATCAGAACAAGATGAACTCTGGGCGTTAACTGGCCTGGTAGAAATCTTATTTGATGGGTGTTCCATGTCCTCACAACTTCCTCAAGTTCATTCTGTATGAAAATTAAGAAATCCATGACTGAAACTGGAAGTAGACTAAGCCACAGAACCACCACTATACATATTAAATCTAAAAGTAATTAATGTACAGAAAACTTAATGTATTATTGTACATGAAGTGTGACACTAAAAATGTCATGTTTAACATAATGTTAACTATTTAATTTACTGCAATGTTAAAAATATATATACATACGATACTTTACATAAAGGTGTTCATCTACAGTATAGATTTTAAATGGTCAAAGTGGGGATGATTGTATGATTGGTCTATAGATGTAATCGAGTACAATAACTTGGTTGGTACGTACCTGGACAAGGTTGAGGAAGCAGAACTGTGTCTAACGTTTTTGTCCAAAAAATTACCAGAGAAATGTCCATCGACTCTGAGGGTCTGAAAGAGGTCCATCCAAAACTGTCCACTTTGTTAACGCAGGATACCCCACCATGTCTCTATGTGCTGATTTGCCATGCTGTATCCATACATGAAACTGTTCTGTCCTGCATAACTGCCCATGTGGCTCCTGCACAGGAAAACTTGCGTGTCTTTGACATGTCCATTTTCCGTTCTTGGGTTGGCACACAATCACTCGGGACAACCCCCCATGTGGGTTACAGTGGAAATGTAGTAGTCTGCAATTACCTTGGGAGTCACTGTTAGTCAGTGGTGAAACTAGAGTTTTATACATGGGGTGGCCAAGTCTACTTCAGGGGGTCCATAGACCATGAGAGAAAATTAGTGTGAAACCCTAACCTGGCATCTATGGAGCATGAATGAATCATATGATTGCTGATTAGAGGCAGACGAGATAATTCACTTAACCTGAGCTCTTCACTGTGGCATGTAGTGTGGTCCGGAAAGTTTACTTCACTAGAATTCTTTAATTAACATACCTTGAATAGTCAGTGTCTCTACCTCAGAACTACAGCTCAGTATTTATTTCTCTCTCTCTCTCTCTCTCTCTCTCTCTCTCTCTCTCTCTCTCTCTCTCTCTCACACACACACACACACACACACACTTTACTGTACTCACATATTCAGTCACTAACTAAAATGTCTAACAACATTAAGTCTACATCCAAAACACACTATATACTAGTATACTAAATAGTATGTGAAAATTGTATGCTACTATTCTAAGCTATTCTGATGTAGTATGTAGTACATGGGCTTGGACTTGGGTTAAATGAAGGACGTCTACTGACATGCATGTCTATGTGGCTAATAGCGCCTCAGCTAACAGTCAGTTTGGCGATGGTACAAATATCAACCAACAAAATCTATGGGAAGTATTTTAACTCCAATTACCAAAATACTGCTGAAATTTCTGTGCATATTTAACATAAAATCACTGGGTAATCATTCAGATAGCTCCGATCTCTCTTATCTGATTAACTGTCTGATCATGGAGCCAAAGTTGCACACTGACTCAGCGTTTGTAATAATTGCTCAGGAAACCTAGCCTGATGCGAAACCTTAAAACTTACTTTAAACATTTTGTTTTTGCCAATCACGAAAAAAGCTCATGGAGCTGTGGAAATATTCTCTTCTTCTTCTGTATGGTCTTCTTCTCCTGTATCTCGCAACCAACATTAAAATTTCTCCATCTGGGGATTAATAAAGTACTATCTTATCTCATCTTATAATATTCTCTCTTGCTCTTAGTCGATTTGAAAAATGCAGCACCAACACTGAACATCGAAATAAATGCTTCTTTCAACAAGAGGTGAATTGAGAAGCCAATCAGCATCAAACTGCCAGTAGCGATGAAATTTGGGGTGACAATTAGTTGTCAGGGGTGTCCATATATGAATTTATATGCAAATATTTCTTCTTTTAGCTTGTCTCGGACAAGCCATAATAAAAGGTTTACTCTTTTAAGCTTTTCTTCACTGTTTTTTGTGGGTTTTTAAACTGCGGAAGTCATTTAACCAATAACATAATGGATGTAACGTATTTTTCCAACATAATATGAGGGTTAAATAAGCTCAAAATTTTACTGACTTTACATTAGGGCTGCACGATTATGGCCAAAATTATAATCCCGATTATTTTTGATCAATATCGAGTTCTTATTCATAGATTTTAGTAGCAAATATTCAGATATATACACAATATACAAAGAGCGGTTCAAGAACTGACTCCAGCCCAGAACCATGACAGCGGAAATGTCTAATAGTGTAGCTTTAAATATATTTAAGAGGATCAGACTTCAAACACTGAACGTTGATGTTTATTGTATTTGTTTACAAGGTGGAACAGTTTAACAGTTGTTTTTTTGTACACAGTGTGTAAAATTAACTGAAAATATTACATTTAGTTTAACAAAAGGTAAATTAATTTGTGATGGCTCAAACTATATTCCTAAATTCTGTCATAATTGACCAGCTCAAGTTTTCTCATGCATACTTGTGTGATATATTCAATTCAATTAAATTTTATTTGTATAGCGCTTTTTACAATATATAGTAGCATGAGATAAATATGAGAAAAAATAAATGTGAAAGTGCAAGAAAAAATATGTTGTCACCAAAATCAATTAATAATCGTGATAAATAATCGAGATCTCGATATTGATCAAAAATAATCGGGATTATAATTTTGGCCATAATCGAGCAGCCCTAGAAGATAGATAGATGAGCACACACTGCTTCTCCTTCATCACGTAGGAAATGATGCATATATACACTGGTGAATTTTATATACGATCGCTCTGTCTCCAGAATGTTTCATTTTGGCAGTAAGAAAAATGTTTTGTTGTCAAAAATGGAATGTTGACTGCGCCACCCTTGGTACTATGGACACGCAAGGTAAAACGGAAGTATGTATACACTGCTTTGCGGAAAGCTGGAAGTTTTCTGATGTCGTTGTGAAAAAGGGGCTACTAAAAAAAAAACTCCGCCAAATCCTGTACTCACTGCACTTTGGATGAAAACATACCGCAGTGTAAGCGTTTTTTTGTTTTGTTTTTTTACAGCAGTAAAGTAATGAGCTTTTATTTTGAAAACTATGTGGTTCACCGTTGATGTGAATTCCGGGTTTTTCAGCGAGTCCGATCGTTTGACTCACCAAGTACCTATGTGGCTGATATAGATGGGACTTCCGGCTTTTTTCAGTGAGTCAGTTTGTAGCTATTTTTATTCTTGTACTGGAGAGTGTTCGATACTTTAACTAGTTATTGTTTTTCTTTATCTTCCTATGGCTGAAATTGTTCCATGAAATCTTACAATTACCTTAATCTAGCTAATTGTCAAATCAGAAATGCACTACAAATGTGCATACACTGGCATCCCACGTGGCTGTAATTGAGTCTGTGTTTCATTCAGAAAGTCCATTTATGATTCATCCCATATCCACATATGATTCATCACTTCGTCTACAGCCTGCATGACTACAAGCAGCAGACTCCGTCACACCGCTGAGTCAAACACTCGTCTCCCCATTCACACTGACGAACAGCTCCGGCGGTGAAAAGAGCTTTCCAGATTCAATTACACTGTAAGAATACTACGCCTATTTTAAATAATAATAATAATAATAATAATAATAAGTTCACCTAAAACAGGACCATCATATCCCTTTCACTGACTGGAAAAGAGTGAATTAGGAATCGGAAGTAACGCGACTGACTACATAAACATGCCATGCGTCCTGCGAAATAAAGTTTTTTAAAAAGCAATATTAGGTTACATTTTAGTTTATAATGAATTTAACTGATACATGACAAATTGCTTAGGAACCGGTGGGAGAAGACGGGATTATTCTCCCTCATTCTGCGGTAGTCTATGGATAAAGTCTATGGACTTGGTGTATATCATTAAATATAGCATATATACAGTGGTTACTTTAGCAGGATATGTGGAGATCCCGGTGCTGTGTTCTGGGAAATATTCCAGTTATTTACATACTGTGTGCTGCTTGCTGCTCTTTGCTAGGATTCGGATAAAACACGTGATTTCCAGCCATCTACCTGACAGCGAATTCTTCAAATAACGTACGTTTGTTTGAAGTACATTTTCTTTTCTGTTTTGGTTCTGTTTCGTATTTCGTTTACAAGCACGGTGTTAAAGTAAACAGAAGCCGGAATATTCCGCGAAGCGCTCAAATGAAAAACGAAAGCGGTCCCTTTGATGTTGATGTTTACAGGTGCAGGCGTGGACGCGGAAGTTCTGCTGAACGTTGAGACACGAGACTGTAAGTGCACGACGACCAGAGACCTGGCCACTGTCCCAACTGAGAGGAATGGCTCATTCAGCATGCAAGCCGTTTGTGAGCTTTTTCTTTCTTTCTTTCTTTTTAAACATTAAACTATTCCTCTTCTCACTGCTTGTGATTAGGTTATGGTAGTCATCAATGATCCTCCAGAATGTATTCACCCCTTAGTGATTATATCTCTTTTTGCTGTGTTGCAAGATCACATTTAAGTTTATTTGAATGGGTTTCTTTACACAAATTAAAGTAACGAAATTATTTAGATATTTATATATAGTTTAAATCCAAAACATTGCCTAAGTGATAAGTACCCCCCCCCCCCATCCTGAGTCAGTACTCATAATGAATTGTCCTATTGCAGCAATTTTATTTTTCTCACGTTTCTCTGAGAGCTTTCTACATATCGATTTAGCCATTTTCTCTCCGTTCAACACAACATTTCCTGCCACATCTCCCAAATTAGATGAAGAATGTTGGTGGACAGCAATTTTCAGCTCATGGCACAGATTTGCGTTTCTGAATGCGTTTACATAGACAGCAATAATCTTGACCTTATTCTGAATAAGACAATATTGTGATTAAGGTGTGTACATGTCTGTAATGTACATCAATAATGCGACTAAAATAGGAAAATAGTGCTGGGGCTTGAACCCCCGACCTTCTGATCAGTAACCCAGAGCCTTAACCACTAAGCCACCACTAGATGTGACTGTGTTTTCAATCAATGTAATGACAATCAGTTTTGAGTGAGTGCCCAGTTTTATTCAAAGAACAGGAATCTATCAAAGTCTGATCGTCACAACACATGATTGTGGACGAGTACCATAGAACAAACAAAGGAGATTGCTATCTGTCTGATCACGTGGATAAGCTAGAAGACTTGTGGACATTTGGAAAATGTTTTGTGTACAGATGAGACCAAAATAGAATTTTTGGTTTAAATGAGAAGGGTTATGTTTGGAGAAAGGAAAACACTGCATTCCAGCATAAGAACCTTATCCTATCTGTGAAACATGCTGGTTGTAGTATCATGGTTTGGGCCTGTTTTGCTGCATCTGAGCTGGGACAACTTGCAATCATTGATTGAACAATGAGTTTTGAATTATACCAGCGAATTCTAAAAGAATGTGAACTGAATCCCAAGAGAATTTGGGTCATGCAGCAAGACTTCTTCATGTTCTGCCAAAAAGACAGAAGACTCGTTTCATTCTTTTTTTGGACTCGCCATTGCCTCTCAATGGACTTTCTACTCGGTGCTGCACAGACTGCATTTTTTTTCTTTTCTTTTTTTTTTTAAAACTGATGTCACAATCAGCTCCTAGAGATATTCAGGGATTGTCATGTAGTGTGTGTTTCTGGGGAGATAGAAATTTTAGCAGTCAGCATCCCATACTGTAAACAGTGCCATACTAAGTTTAACAAATAATATTTAGTTAATTCCTATCACATTTCTACTAATCTCCTGGGCAGTTCAAGGCAAAAAACAAAAAACAAAAAAACATTCGGGGGTAGACTAAAATCACTCAGGGCTCGGCCCAAATGATTACCTCTAGCAACGCCCCCATTGTTACTTGTTTCTTTACGTGTTATACTGGATAACAGTCTTTTTTTGCTGAAGAGCATGATGTAGCGATTTTAGCCAGCGCTGGTCGGAGCACAGACACACAGGAGGCTGTTTCTGCGTTATGAGGGATTTTATTCAAGTCACTCGGTGTATGGAGGGTGGAGCTGTCACTTGCGTCGGAGTCGCCTGAAATCAGAAAAAAAACACAGCAGCGGTTAGCAGACGTGCACGTATCAGCAAAACTACCCAAAACACGCCACATATGTTTGGAGATACTTCTCTTCCTCTGCGAGTGGAGTATCGCCCTTTTATACTGAGGAATACAGAAAGAAGGTGGAACAGAAGTTGCAGGAGAACAATGTGTAGGAGGTCTGGGATGGAATGAAGATCATAACTGGACTGAGGAAGAGTGGTAGCTCTGTGGAGGGAGACCTGGATAGGGCAAATCAGTTGAACCACTTCTACAATAGGTTCGACTGCCCTGTTCCAGCTCCAATGGCAGTGGACTGTCCACTACCCTCTACTTAATCAGACACTGCTCGTGCTTGCTTGCCTGTTCAACTCACACCTCCCCCCTCACCTTCGGTGCACCACCATCATCGAAGGCTGATGTATTCTTCCCCCACAAGGTGACAATGAACAATGTGACTACACCGACGTTGGTCACTAGTGACCAGTCTTCAGAAACCAGACACCTCCTGCAGGCGCACCCATCCCCTCCCCTCTTCCCTCTCCCCTTCCCTCATATAATCACGGCAGATCAAGTTAAAGGACAACTGAGGAAACTCCGCCCCAGGAAGGCAGCCGGGTCTGACAGACTGTGTCCAAGGCTGCTCAGGGTCTGTGCTTCTGAACTGGGGGAGCCACTGAAGCACATCTTCAACCTGAGTCTTCATCTTGGAATAGTTCCAACATTGTGGAGGACATCATGTCTTATCCCTCTCCGTAGGAAGTCACATCCAAGTGAGCTCAATGATTACAGGCCAGTCGCTCTAACATCACATGTGATGAAGACCATGGAGCGGCTGGTTTTGGGGATACTTGGACCCCAGGTACATCTTGCACTGGACCCGCTACAGTTTGCATACCAGCAGAGAGTGGGCGTGGATGATGCCATCACATATCTCCTGCACAGGATGCATGCTTACCTGGAAAAGGGAAAAAGTGCTGTGAGAATCATGTTCTTTGATTTCTCCAACGCTTTTAATACCATTCAACCCCTCAGACTGGGTGACAAGCTCCTGCAGATGGGTGTGGATGCTCACCTAGTATTCTGGATTGCAGACTATCTGACAGAGCAGCCACGGTTTGTCAGACTGAAGAACTGCCTCTCTGACACTGTGATCAGTAGCACCGAAGCTCCTCAGGGAACAGTGCTCTCTCCAGTCCTGATCACACTGTACATGTCTGACTTTTGCTACAACACAGACTCATGCCACATGCAGAAGTTTTCGGACGATACTGCAATTGTGGGGTATATCAGGGATGGGCAGGAGGAGGAGTACAGGAGCCTGGTGGAGGTCTTTGTGCAATGGTGCAAACTTAACCACCTACAACTCAACACTGCTAAGACCAAGGAGATGATGGTAGATTTCCGGAAGTCTAAGCCCGCTCTGCTGCCAGTCACCATTGAGGGGATAAAGGTGGAGGTGGTAAACACTTACAAGTATCTGGGAATACATTTGGATAATAAACTGGACTGGTCAGTCAACACTGAAGCACTCTACAAGAAACGGCAGAGCAGGCTGTACTTCCTGAGGAGGCTGCGGTCCTTCAATGTCTGCAGCAAGCTCCTCTGGATGTTCTACCAGTCTGTTGTTGCCAGCGTCCTCTTCTATGCTGTGGTATGCTGGGGAGGAAGCACTAAGAAGAAGGATGTTGGACGACTGGACAGGCTGGTAAGGAAAGCTGGCTCTGTTGTGGGAGCAGAACTGGAGTGCATCACTTCAGTGTTAGACAAAAGGACCCTGAGCAAATTGATTAATATTTTGGACAATGACTGTCATCCATTCCATAACAGTATCATAAAGCGAAAGAGCTCGATCAGTTGGAGGCTACGCTCACTGTCATGCACAGCTGACAGGCTGAGGAAGTCTTTTGTCCCTAGGGCTATACAACTCTTCAATGCTTCACTTCTACCTTTAAGTGAGAGAGACTTATTTGCATAGTCTATCTGCCTCTTCACCTTTTCATACATTCTCATACGCTTCCATGACCTCTTACAACAATGTTGTGTACTGGCTCACTGTGTACTGTTGTGTAATGGCACTGGCTCAGTGTGTGACTGTTTACACTGTTTATGGACTATATTAGCCCACATGTACAGCCCCTACCTCTATTTCCCAGTCTGTGGATCCTTGATTTGGTATATTTTACTGTTTTTTATTAGTGATTTTAGCATCCTGCTTATACTTTATTGTATGTTGTATTGTGTGTGATGTCTTGAGCTACTGGGACCTTGAATTTCCCCCTGGGATCAATAAAGTATCTATCTATCTATCTATCCATCCATCTATCCATCCATCCATCCATCCATCCATCCATCCATCCATCCATCCATCCATCCATCCATCCACTCTCCCCTCGCTTGCTGGATGGTGGAATTCTTCCGCACGGAGCACCATTCACGAGCCGTGGGTGTGTCGGCGGCCCTGCCACGTGCTCTCTGGCCGTCCAAAACATTTGGTGGCGTTGAAGCAGAACTGTCTCTTCTGCGGCAGTCGCAGGAGGAGTGATCTTTGTTTCGTGTGCGCCGGCTACTGGCCTGTTGCCACAATGGAGAGTTTCGTGCTATTTAAGAAAGCCAGAGCTGTAACCCTTCAAGAGGATTCCAGAAAAATTAACTGCGGTTAAACCAGCCGCTCTTCTTGAAAGCACGGTTATTGATATTAGTGGGCTTGATTGTCGATTTGGTATTTGTAATGGCAAGATTATAATAAATTAAAAATAGCCTCCTGGCACAATTGTATTAACAGATCTTGTGAGTTTGACGAGAAATTACTTTAAAATTTTACAGCAAAAAATGAGCCATTTTTCATTTTCTGATATTTGGTTCTTAATTATAAATGAAAAGAATGAATGACCGATTTCTCTCTCTCCTGCTAAAAACCCTATGTTTTGGCCTACTGCTCTTAGAACGTTTCTGTATTTTTTTTTTTTCAAATACAGTAAAATGGTGAATAAACACTGGGGAGTCAATACTTTCTGGAGGAACTGTTTGGCTGATCTTAGTACATCTGAAATATAATATTAATTTCTTTGTTTACCACAGTGCCCAGATCTTCCTCTTAATGTTGTTGAGGAAATTCTTCTAAACCTACCTGGCCAGCAGGTGATTAATGTGTGCCGCCTGGTGTGTAATGAGTGGAAGTTGGTTGTGGACAGCACTGCGTATTGGAGAAAGCGATTCTGTAGGGAAGGATTCAAGCCTCTCCGTATCCCCAGTGTCCCAAGAGATTGGCAGACCTCCTATTTTCTATGTAAGACGCGCCGGAATCTGTTGAAGAACCCAAATGCAAATGGTGAGCAAAAACAACAACAGTTAGACAGCTTTTAAACAGCTCAGAGGTCACTGAAAACACTGGGATAAATGACAATACCTGTAGTGTTCAGTTCAAAAGGCAGGGATGTTGAAAAAATTGTGTATATGAGATGGCATGTTAGTCCCTATAAAACTGCATTATTGTACATTAATTTTGGCATGCATGTAAAATACATTTTCATTCAGTTGCATTAACTGTTTAACAAAAATATTGCATTAACCATTTAGGAATTACATGCAGAAAGCAGTGGCTTGTAATTCCTAAACAGTTAATGCAATATTTTTGTTAAACTCCTTGAAGTAAAGTTGAAAGTCTACACTTCGGTCATTTCTTGATTACCTTATTTAAAATCCATTGTGGTGGTGTACAGAGGCAAAAGTACAAAATTTGTCATTGTCCAAATACTTATGGATCTGAATGTATGTAATTGTTTCTATACTAACAGCTCATTCACTGGGACTTTTATGGCAGACACGTCACATAATATAATTCATAATCTATAATAAATAAGTTAAAAAAAAAACAAACAAACATGTAATTGTTGATATTGTGAGGTTTTCTGTAAAGGAGACATTTACCATTTTTGGAAGGATTGATGGTTCTTTGTAACAGCTAGAGGTAATGCTGTTCCTGTTTCAAACACAGGAAAGTCTTCACAGTAAAAAAAGAGAGGCTGCTAAGGAAATGACTGTTTATAGCCATTATAATGTATGTGATAACAAGAACTAAGTTATTTTACTGATGTTCCACATCACAAATGTAACTATAAATAAATAAAAAGTATGAAGTGTCCTCAATTATTAAATAAAAAAAATTGTAGTCATTGGAAAATTGCTGTGGCAAAATAGTAATAAATCACTACAGGATATGCTGCTATTGGAAAATAATCAACTTCAAGTTGGTAACAGTAAAAGGCCATCCCATTGTTCGTTATTAACCCATAATTGAACTTGTCATTGTGTTTTATTCCTTAAATAATCAATTAAACTGTCTTCTTTATTCATCAGAATACATATGTCGGTCCAGATATAAAAGGATTGGTGAACAGAATCAATTTATTTATTTATTTATTTATTTACAGCTATCGTGTACTGTCTAGGTACAGAGGAGTGCACATATAGTTTGCAGCATCCTGATGTTAATTGGTCTCTTATGACAACTAGTAATGTCAGAAATGTTCTTTCATCTAGAGAATTTCACTGGCTGGACAATCGTTCAAAATGGAGGTGATAAATGGGCTATAGAAAACGTGATGGCACCTCATCCAGATGAAAATGTAACAAAATGCTTTGTTACCTCTTATGGGTAAGATTTTTACTGCATTTATACAACAATTTCATACTGAATATCCTTGTCTTGCAATACAATAAGTGTATTATTTTAGGCTAAGGAAACATAGCCTCCTGTGGAGGACCATTATGCAATAGAGACATGCTGTCTATGAGCAATAATAAACTATAATTCATATATCAGGCTATGCATAAAAAGCCAACTGATCAACCTAGAGAAAGAAGGTTACAGTCCTATGTTTATGGATGAAATACAGCCCAACATTGTTATATCAGACTGGTGAGTATCTGTTCAGCTTTCCTCTATTATGTCCTGCTTGAGTAATGTATAAAACTATTACTGAATGTTCTTCTACTTGTCAAATCCTTTTTTCCCCCCTTATTTTCACAGGTATGCTCCACGCTGGGACTGTGGCAGTGTATATGAAATACGTGTCGAGTTACTCAATCGCAGGAAGAAGGCAGTCAAGTTCTTTCAACCTGAGCCAGTGACATTACCACAATGGAATGATCAGCACTGGGAGCAGGTTATTCCCATATTTTGATCCGATTTAAAACTCCAGAAGTTAGTAACACAACTTGTGTGCTTGGAGTGGGTTGTGAGGAATGCTGTTGGGTTTCACTTTCTATTTTTACATGCTTCAGACAAGTAAAGAAACACTACATTTTATTGCGTTTCAGACAGACTGGGAATAGAGGGTACTGTACAGTATGTGAAAAATAATGTGTTTTTTGAATATTAAAACATGGTAACCTATTCAATTACACCCAATAAATAAAACAAGGAACTTTTAAAATCATCATATGACCCCTTTTAAGATTTTTATTTGAGAGGCAGGCAGACAAATCCAAATCGTGAATACAATCAGTAAATTGAACACAGGCACAAGTCAGTGATCAGCGAACAGCAAAAGCAGGGATAAACCAAAATACATAAACGAGAAAACAGAACTAGATCAACAACTTAGAGAATGACACCATGAAAAGTCAGGTGGCAAAACAATGCATGCAGGTCTCTGCGCGAGGTGGAGATTCCTGAAAACCATCACAAAACATAAAACAGTTGTTGATCATCCAGGTAACAAAACACAGTGTTAAGAATCAAGTGTATTTAAACTGGTTCATTTGTGTAAATTCAGTTATTATCGTGTCTTATAGACTATATGTAAACATCTGTTATGTGAAATAGCTTATTCAGGACATTACTAAATACAAAATACTAAAAACAAAATGCACATTTTATTATCCTTTTGTTATTATTATTAATAATATTTTTCAGTATTCTGGAAGGTGTATGTAAACTTATGACATCAACTGTACTTGGGGATACTTTAGCTGTACTATTATCTCCCTACTGGACATTTGCAATAGTTGGAGGTTTTTTTTTTTGTTTTTTTTTTAACTATTGTCTTCACTGACATGTAAACTGTTGTCTAATATCACTTTCTATCATTTTATTTTAGACGACTCACACGTTTAAGGACTATGGACCTGGTGTTCGATTTATCCGTTTTAAACATGGAGGGAAGGACACGCAGTTCTGGGCTGGACATTATGGAATACGGGTTACTAACAGTAGTGTGGAAATCGTCCCATCTTCTGAAGGATATTGCTAAAATAGTCATTATAGTACACATGCAGGTAATTTTAAGGAAATATTTTTGTGTCTTATGTAAAAAAAAAAATTATATATAAAATATACATACACACAGCGATCAGCCATAACATTGAAAACACTAACACATGTTGGAAGCAGGAAAATGGGTAAGCTTAACGATCTGAGCGACTTTGATAAGGGCCAAATTGTGATGGCTAGACAACTAGGTCAGAGCATCTCTAAATCAGCAGGTCTTCTTGGGTGTTCCCAGTATGCAGTGGTTAGTACCTACCAAAAGTGGTGCAAAGAAGGACAATTGGTGAACCGGTGACAGAGTCATGGGCGCCCAAGGCTCATTGATGCACGTGGGGAGCAAAGGCTGGCATGTCTGGTCTGATTCCTGAAAAGGGCTGCTGAAAAGGTTAATGCTGGTTATCTGGTTATGACAGAAAGGTGTCAGAGGTTCAGAGGTTTTCTTGAGTCCATGCCTCGAGGGGTCAGAGATGTTTTTGTGGCACAAGGAGGACCTACACAATATTTGGCAGGTGGTTTTAATGTTATGGCTCAGCTGTGTGATTATAACATCCTAACTATACATTTTATTCTAAATGATACCACTTACTGTAATCTTGTATACTAACATGTTTGAAGTATGTCTGGATACACATTATCTGTCTGCATTTGTGCTGTTGTATTATTTAATACCCCATTTACTACCATACAATTTGGTTTTATTGTTGTGCTCATATTCGTAATCTCGGGTCTTCATGAATGTTCAACAAATTTTGATCTATGCATCATATTAAAATATCATACTTTAACTAACTCTTGTGGGCATATTTGGTAACTTCTGAGGGCACTTAGCATTGTAACAAACCTTATCTAAAGGCACCCAGCATATTTGACATTTTCAAGCAAAGAAAAGAGTTATTATGAAATAAAAGCACTAGGTTATTACATTTGAAAGAAACCTGTTTAATTTTGTTTAACCATATTATTTTCTCATTTCTGATCAAGTTAATTCATGTAATACAATGCACCTTTTGTGATTATATTATGCTTTAACAATTTAGGTAAGTCCACTCACAGACATTACATCACACTTGGTGAACTTAACTTGTCATATTACCATAAGTATCTGCAGATGCAGAGTTAGTGATTTGAGGGCCCTAGGCAAAATATAGGAATGAGGCCCTATTCGATTGCACACAAGACTATACTTGAGCTTCCTTTCTCTGTTGTGATGCTTGCTTCTCATTGTCTGGTTGTAGCTGAAATAACAGCTATATGAATCATTTCAGTGTTTTAACATCATATTTAAATTTGACATGTTATATAGCATTAATAATTAAAAATATATATAATTTGCATTTTTACGGGGCCCTTGTCTTCTGGAGGACCAAGTCCACCCCTAAGCATCTGACCCCTCAGCTGAAGCAGCATTTGATTAGAAATGTAATTAGCAATGCACAGGGACAGTGCACATGGCTAACAACAATAAATCACACTCAGATTCAAACATAATTAAATATATGCATACACTATAATAGCACTACTAATAATAAAAGTAGTAATGGTGATCGTATTTACAAGCTGAACGCACGTGAACGCCACCACAAAGTCGTAATTACGAGTGGGGAAACTCTGGATTTTTTTTTTTTTAAGATTCATTTTTATTGAACATTTCTGCTGAACACTTCTGATGAACATTTCTACAGAACATTTCTACTGAACAATTTTTGCTAAACATTTCTAATGACCAGTTCTGCTATACATTTCTGCAAAACGTTTCTGCTAAACATTTCTACATTTCTTTTTTATTAAACATTTTTGCTGACCTTCTGATGAACATTTCTGTTGAACTGCTAAGCCTATCTAAATTGCCTTTTCTGTTCTGTCCTCCCCACCATTTCCCAAAAATACAAACAAAATGAGCAACAGCAGTAAATATTCAGATTTTTTTTCTTTTTATACAAAGAAAAACAAAATTTAACCCACAACCCACCCCTCCGGCTCATCATGGCTCACGGCTCACCCATTAACTGTCGCTGGTTATAGAGATATTATAAAATTCAACAACAGGCACCAACCTTTAAGTGGGTAGTGTCTGTAACTCCATAAAGTATGCAATAAAGGGATGCCATTTATGAAAAAACTTATCTGTACCCATTCATCGTATATCTTATTTTCTTGAGTTTCAGAAAAAACATCACGTCCTTTATCCACTGGGAGATCGATGGGTATTTAGCAGACTTCCAATGTAACAGTAGGGAACATCTTGCTATAAGGGATGTGAAAGCAATAACATCCTTTTGTATCAAGCTCAAAGGAATTGAAGCTTCAGGAATCCCAAATATCGCAATCAATTGACAAGGCTTTAAATCTGCCCTGAGAATAGTGGACATGATGGTAAAAAAGCCAGACCAAAAACCATGGAGTTCAGGGCAGAAGAAAAACATATGGCCAAGATGACAGGGAGAGCCATGGCATTTATCACACTTGTCCTCTACATCCGGATACATCACAGACAATCTCGACTTGGACAGATGGACTCTATTTAAAACTTTGAACTGTATAAGTCCAAGATGAGCACAAGAAGTGGTAGTCTGTACCCTCCCTATAGCATGTTCCCAACACTCCTCACTTATTTGTACTCCTAATTCCGTTTCTCACGCATTCCTAATTTTATTACTCTACCCACCTTGCGTCAAAATAAAATCATAAATCTTAGAAATCATTCCTCTCTGATGCGGGTTATTTGAAAGCAGGTCTTCCCAAGCCTGTTCTGAAGGAGCAGAAGGGAAATCAGGAAAACATCTAGAAACGAAATTCCGTATTTGAAAGTACCGAAAGAAATGTGTCAAGGGGAGATCGTAAGTGGATGCCAAATTGGCAAAGCTATCAAACACACCATCAGAATACAAATTTCTAACTTGTTTAATACCCTTGTCATACCACACTGAAAATGAGGAGTCCATACACGATGGGGGAAATAGATGGTTGTTCACTAAAGGACACAAATAGGATGCACCTACAAATTTAAAATGTCGTCTAAATTGATACCAAGTCCTTAGTATGCTGAGGACAACAGGGTTATCAGTATATTGGGAAAGTTTTGTAGGTAAAGAGGTGTAAAGTAGAGCAGGTAAAGAGGATTCCCTACAAGAAGATAATTCCAATTTAGACCAAGAAGATCCAGGAGATTGAACCCAGTAACTTAACTAAGTTTATGGATGTGTGCAGCCCAGTAATAGAATTGAAAATTGGGTAATGCAAGTCCTCCCATAAGTTTACATTTCTGCAATAAAGATTTACTAACCCTTGGTGGCTTCCCTCCCCAAATAAATGTACTAATTATCTTATCCAATGAATCAAAGAATGATGTTGGGAGAGAAAGAGGCACTTGTTGGAACAAGAAAAGAAACTTTGGTAAAATATTCATTTTGACGGCGTTGATCTTGCCAATTAGGGAAAGGGGTAAGTTACCCCAACTCTGAATGTTAGATTTAACCTTTGAGAGAAGGGGTGTAAAGTTAGCTGATAGAAGATTAGAGAACGTGTCACGTTGATACCTAGGTATTTAAAACCTGACTGACTAAATCGAAAAGGTAGATCTGACTCTTGGAGAGACAGAGCTGGAGTATTGACAGGAAAACAGTCACTTTTATCTAAATTTAGTTTATAACCAGATACAACACCAAAAGACTCCAGAACATCCAAGACAGAAGGCATAGAGGAGATAGGATCAGTTACATACAATAACAAATCATCAGCATATGGCGACAATTTGTATTCTACCCCGTATTGAACTATTCCTTTAAACAAGGAGGAAGATTTTAGTGCAATAGAGAGCGGCTCGATGGCAACAGCAAAAAGCAGTGGGGATAAAGGACACCCTTGGCGACACCCTCGTCCGAGCGCAAAATAATCTGAATAAGTATCGTTAGTCTGAACTCTAGCATAAGGGGTTGAGTAAAGGAGGCTAATCCAGGAAATAAACTTGTCCCCAAATCCAAACTTCCTCAGGACTGCAAACAAATACTCCCATTCGACCCTGTCGAATGCTTTTTCAGCATCTAATGAAATCACAATCTCAGGGTGAACAGCTGAATGCTTTGAATAAATTATATTAAAGAGTGTGCGGGTATTAAAAAACATTTGACGTCCCTTTATAAAACCGTTCTGATCTTCAGATATAATATAAGGAAGTACATTCTCTAACCGAGATGCCATTACTTTCGCCAACACCTTTACATCTGCATTCAGCAGTGATAGCGGTCTATAAGAACCACAGGAGGATGGATCCTTACCCTCCTTTAGGAGCAGAGCTATCGTGACTTGTGTCAGAGTTGGAGGCAAAGACCCACGTTCCAAAGATTCGTTGAACATATCCAAAAGCAATGGAGCTAATTTTCCAATAAATGTTTTAAAGAATTCGATTGGAAACCCGTCCGGGCCAGGAGCTTTGTTAGATTGCATAGATTTAACTGAATTTAAAATTTCTTCAAGAGAGAGTGGGGAATCCAATTGCATAGCAGTATTCATATCTATAACAGGATTACAGAGGTTTTGAAGAAATGCGTTCACTTTAGTATTATCTGTTGGAGATTCGGATTTATAAAGCGAAGAGTAAAAAGATTTAAAAGTAGCATTAATTTCCATTGGATCTGTAGTGACAATATTCTAAGTGTTTTTAATACTAGGTATGAGACGGGAAGTGGCCTGTCGCTGTAGCTGATGTGCCAGTAGATGGCTTATCGCCATGTTCATAATATAAACCACGAGTACGTAACAGTAAGTGTTCCGCTTCTTTAGTCGAAGTAAGATTAAACTCTGCCTGCAAGTCAAGGCACTGTTTAAGAAGTTCTGGGGAGGGGTTTAATGCACATCTTTGATCAAGACTACTGATTGCAGATGCTAGTTTATTAACCCTAGCAGTGCATTTTTTATTAGAGTGAGCAGAATAAGAAATAATCTGCCCTCTGATATAGGATTTAAGTGTTTCCCATAACAGTGAATAAGAGGTGCAGTCATTCTGATTGAAGAAAAGAAAAGTCATCGATAGACCTAGAAATTAACTCGCAGAATTCACTGTCTGCTAAAAGAAGAGAATTAAATCTCCAAGGCGGTCGGCTACGTTTATAAGTAGAAAGATGAATATCTAATTGTAGAAGCGCATGGTCAGAAATTACAATACCCAAATAGTCAGAAGAAACTACGGAAGAATCTAGAGTGCTGTCTATGAAAAAAGAATCAATTCTTGAATAAGAATTATGAACCTGGGAGAAGAAAGAAAACTTTTTAAGAGAGAGGTTACGAGATCTCCAGGGATCAACGAGACCGTTCTGACACATAAAATCGGAGAATGTTTTAGACATTGCAGATCGATTCAGAGTACGGGGATTAGATCGATCCAAACTCGGGATTTTCTTTGAGCCCTGAGATTCCGGGTTGGGGGCGTGTCAGTAAGAAAACATGGTGGAGTCAATGGATACAACTTGTAATTGATGGTAAAATTTTGTTGAAAGCTAATTATCTGCACACAATATGATTGATTCCTTACATTTGTATAGCGCTTTTCTAGACACTCAAAGCACTTTACATAGGATGGGGGGATCTCCTCAACCACCACTACTGTGTAACATCCACCTGAAATATGATATCATTGTACAGTTACGATATAATATGTAACAGTAAAGTTTACAGTGGCTTCATAATTTGATTAAAAACACAAAAATAGGCAAAACACACCTGATGCGCATTCTTCTTTTTCTAGAAGTAGAGTTTTAAAAACTTGCTTTTTTTTTTTTTGTTAATTATAAAGGTACACCCCCATCTTCTGCCCACCAAAGTGATTTGAATGCACCTGGTGTTGTAATTACTAATTATCTCCTGACAAGCCCTGCCCATGTAGTGATGGTGAACAGTGTAACAGAACAGTGTAACTTCCGTAAAGCTCTGTAATGCGCAATTGAACGCGTGGTTTTCTTAGCAGTGATAGAGAATTCGATTGTGACGTCTGAAGAGAAAAGAGGTGCACTTTTTGTGTTTGTAGTGTGTTGTTTATTGTTGAAAGCAAATTAAAATGATGTCAACCTTGTCTATGTCCATGCTGCTTTATTGGAGTCAAACGGTCCGCTCCAAAATGCTGCGTGCGTGAATATCACATGCTGCGCGGTAATAGTAGTACAAACTGCATTACAAAGTCCAAAACAATATTGTACTGAAGTCCTGAGATTTACTTTTTGAAATCAGCGCATTGAACTCTGTTACTATATGTAAGTGTATACACATCTGGGAGAAAAATCTGTGTGTGTGTGTGTGTATGTGTGTATGTATGTATATATATATATATGTATATGTATATATGTATGTGTGTATGTATGTATATATATATATGTATATGTATATATGTATGTGTGTATGTATGTACACACACACAGGCATTTAGTGTACCTCTGGGCCCAGCTGTTTGAAAACTAGCCAAATTTTTCTACCATTTCAACTTATTCCAAATTATTAATCCCCCTTAAATGTTACATTTTTTCTAAGTGAATGGTGACAACTGTGTTTGGTCTTTTATGTTACTTACATTTGCTTACATTTCGGTCTTCACATCTGAAAAATAATCCTTTAAGTAACTTCAGTGTGATTCAGTAATTCAGTAAAAATTCAGTATAGTACACAAGGCTTCCAGAAAACTGTGACATTGCAGATAAAGGTCCATCAGCTGTGTAAGCAGAGTGCTTCTGATATTTGCACATTCACTATTCTGAGTTTACATAAACAGTGGTGTATTTCAGTTATGTGCGATTCTGATCTGAATTTTAGCCAATTTATTATTGCACCATCTAGGCTTGAGTGAGGATCAGTATCAAGTCCAGTGGAACTATCTGACAGTTTGATGGACCCACAATATGTCACTCTGAAATGTATGTTTTGATCGTTGTCTGTAATGAATTTCAAGCCCAGTGTTACACACATAAATATGACACATTTAATTAATTAGTAGTTAATTAATTAATCATCCCTAGAAATCAAGTCCACAAAAAGTGTTTTTGCACAGAGGAGATTGATTTTCATCACATTTGAGACATTTCAATGGCTGAATTTTCAGTAATTTATTCATTCATCTCCTGTAACCGCTATATCTTGGTCACAGTGAATCCAGAGCTGAGAACACTAGGCATGAGGCAGGAATGCACCCTGGCTTGAATGCCAGGACACCATGCACACACACACACACATACACACCTAGGGGCAATTTACAGTAGCCATGTTTTTGGGAGGTGGGAGGAAACTGGAGAAATCAGAGGAAACAGAGACAGAGATAACATGCACAGAAATTCCACACAGACAGTAATCTGAGCTCAGGATCAAATCAGGGAAAATTAACAGTCAGAATAAAAAGAAAACATACAAATAAATATCTTATAGTATTAATAACATGTAGAATTAAAGAAATGACATTTTACAGAGTGTGGAACTGATTTGCTTAGTCAGTTTTTGTTAGATCAAGTGAGGCATAAAATTTTGTTTCTTAAACAAAATTATTTTTTTGTTTATTACAAACTTATCTATTGATAGTTTATAAATAAGCTATTAGGAAATTCTGCAGCTTGAGCATTAAAACTACATTCCTTGACTATACGGTTTACAGAATGCTATCCAGAAAACTGGGCCAACAGTTGGGGCGACCAACTCAGTCTCTCTCTGGGTGGCTGATTAGCAAGTTTCTGAAGAAGCATAACCAGATCCTAGAGGAGAATGCAGTGAAGCTGTGTGAGATCCAGCCTGATGATACAGTGTTGGAGCTGGGACATGGTCCAGGCCTGGGTTTACAGATAGCTGTCCAGCTCCTCACAGGGCCTGGAGGAACGCTGCTTGGGGTGGATTACTCCAAGTACATGCATCACATGGCCTCAGAGAGGATGCAGGAGCACATAGCCAGTGGGAAAGTGACTCTGCACTGCTGTGATGTAGCAGCGATGCCATTAGAAGACAGCAGTGTGGATAAGGTTTTCCACTGCAATTGCTACTACTTCTGGCCTGACCTAAAGGCAGTAACCTCGGAGATACACCGAGTGATGAAACCAGGTTATTAAGGATGTACTGGAATAAAGATCAAGTCTTTCATTTGCATTCTTGTGACGTTCCTGAGAAATTGTGTAGTGTTCTAGACAAGCTCTGAATTTTAGCTGGTGTTTTTGCCATGTTATTGTGAAATAACCTTTCTCATTGTTTAACTCCATCAGGTGCACTCATGGTGACAACCCTCAGACTGGATCGTATTGTTAGACTAGCATCCAAGAAGGTGTTTCCTGGAGAGAATTGGCGACCTGAAGCCTACATGGAGGCGCTACAGTCCTGTGGTTTTGCAGATGTCCGGATGGAGAACAGAACAGAGAAGCTCATGCCATTTCAAGCAATTTATGCCACTGCTGCAAAGTAAAGCAGGAACAGATCTAGCCGTCTGTCTGTGCCTGTCACATACACTTTCTCCCCTCCCCTCATCCATTCCCTCCTTTGCTTAAACACTCCAGTCCCACACTCACTTATCTCTTATACACTCACTCCTTCACTTACACACTAACTCTTTCACTTACCGACTCCACTCACACACTCCTTCCATCCCTTATACACTCACACTTTCACCCACACATTCCCTCACATTGCACTTACACACTCCTTCCCTCACTCACACACTCCCTCCTTTCCTCACTAACACTCTACTCACATACTCCCTCCCTCCTTAAATCATCTTTGTTTTCATTCAAGAATATTTGCTACTTCCCCCTTCTGTGTGACAATCCTGCATACTAATGTACTGTAGTGATATGAATGACAAATGCTACAGGACACTCATGATCAAAAGTACTCGATATTTGCTACTTCTACATTTTTAGCAAATCCATTTTAGCAATTAATTTTTGTTATTTTCATCCCACATAACTCACTTCCCTCACTCCAGAGGTGTATGATGCCCTACGATGGACTGGTGACCCGTCTGCTTTACACCCAGTGTTATCGGGATAGGCTCCGGATCCACAACGGCCCTGACCGAATCCTGAAGATGTGTGTTTGTGTATCTATCTATCTCTCTCTCTCTCTCTCTCTTTATATATATATATATATATATATATATAATCAAATAATTTTATTATTTAGCAAACAAATTAGATGTACAATGTTTGCACCAGATGGAAACATATCTTTAAGTGGATGTGTAAATGTTGGACATTGAACAACAGCTGATGTGTTTGGGTGTTTGTGCTTCCTGCTAGTGGTAGTGCTATGTGAGAGCATATCAATGTATCTGTATCACGCATGCTACACAAAAGACAAAATAAAGACATTTTGAACACCCAAAGATTGACCATAGGTTGATCAATGGGCCCCTCTCTCTGAACAATCAGTTAAACAGAAAGCAGGTTGGATGGATTGAAAGAGTCAATTAGTAAAATCAACTTAATTTATTTATGAAAATTAGAACATGAGAAAATCCATGAGAACATGGATTGTCATATTCAATGCTTTGTTTACTTAATTAAAAGCATGACTGATTGACATACGATCTTCATGTTACTGGACCTCAGTGCCACGTTTGACACTGTGGCCACAATTTGCTTACTTGGTTTTCTAAAACAGTTGGTGGTTTTACAGGGAGTGGCTCTTAAATGGTTTATCTCCTACAGAATAGGATATCCTCATTGAATATCAGTGATCTTTTCTCTTACTCTGCTCCTGTGACTTGAAGGCTCCATCAAATGAGGGAACTTCATCCATAAGCATAATATTTACTTTCATTGCTCTGCAGATAACACACAGCTTTATCATCCCATGAAACCCAATAAAAGCTGCTCCATAATGTCTCTCGGCTATTGCCTTGAGGATATTAAGGGTTGGATGGAATCCAGTTTCCTAGCAAGTCAGAACATACTTTATATTATTTGATCCTCCCAATCACACTAACAGACTTTTTAATAATCTTGCTCAGTATCTTTTAAAATATTTGTCATTAGACAATTAAAATTGTATTAAAACCTAGACATAGTCTGACACATTTGGTGTTGGTGTTTTTGTGTTGGTACAGTGGTGCTTGAAGGTTTCTGAACCCTTTAGAATTTTCTGTGCAAAAATATGACCTAAAACATCATTGGACTTTCCTCAAAGTAGTTAAAGAGAACACAATTAAAAAAATGAGACAAAAACATCACATGTTTATTTACTTATTGAAGAAAATTATCCAGGATTACACATCAGTGAATGCGAAAGTATGTGAACCTTTGCTTTCGGTATCTGGTGTAACCCCCTTGTGCAGCAATAACTGCAACTAAACATTTCTGGTAAGTGTTGATCAGTCCTGCACATCAGCTTGGAGCAATTTTAGCTTCTTCCTCAGTACAGAACAGCTTCAACTCTGGGATGTTGGTGGGTTTCCTCACATGAACCTCTTGGTTCAGGTCTTTCCACAACATTTCTATTAAAGTAATGAACATTACCATTAGCCAATGTGAGAGAGGCTTTGGAGTTACCTTCGTTTCTTTTGAGACCTCACAGACTATTACGTCTCTTGCTCTTGGAGCAACCAAGACCATATTTTATATTTTAACCACTCCGGGGAGGGTAATAATGGTTTTGAAATCCCTCCAGTTGTGCACAATCTGTGTGACTGTGGATTCATGGACACCAAACTCTTTAGAAATGTTTTTGTAACCTTTTCCACTACTTCCAAAAACATGTGTTGTGAATATTCTTTAAATAAAACAGGGCACTCACATCTGATTGTCATCCCATTGACTGAAAACACCTGACTCTGATTTCACCTTCAAATTAAGTGCTAATCCTAGATGTTCACATACCTTTGCACATATCATTTTCCTCAATAAACAAAGTATAATATTTTTGTCTTATTTTTATTTGATTTCATCTATTTTTGGTGATGTTTTAGGTCATATTTATGCAGATATATAGACAATTCTAAAGGGTTCACAAACTTACACAGCACCACTGTGTGGTATTTTACTGTTTTGTGTATTCAAGTTCTTATTTTATTTCTTGTATCATTTTATTCAATGTTCAGCACTTTAGTCATCACATAGTTTTAAATGGGTTTTCTAAATAAATCTTACTTATTATTAGATAGTGTCATGTTGGATGATGCACAAATATTTAAAAAGAAAGCTCCTACTTGGAGCTCCTACTAATGTTGTTAGCCCTATATTATATAATGTTTCATGGAATCGGCATGATATTTTCCTAATGCTAAAATATGTGGAACACCAATATAGAAACTTCATAGTTTAATGAAGCCTGTTATGTTTACCATTTTTAGTTGGCTAGTTCAGATTAATACTAAAGTGATGAGTTTACATCAGTGATCACCAACCCTGTTCCTGAAGAGCTACCTTCCAGAAGACTTTAACTCAAACCATAATCATGCCCACCTGACCATCTAATAATTTCCTTAAAACAGGTGTGTTAGATTTTGGTTGGAGATTAAATCTGCGGGAAGGCAGATTTTAAGGAAGAGGGTTTGGATTAGAAGGAATTCAGATTAGATTTCTCAGAGGATCATTTATTTAGCAGAAAAACAGTAGGTAATTTGCTCTGGAATTGATGGACTTCATAAACCCCTAGAAGCTTTGACATCTTAATGCCTATTACAATCCCATAATCTCAGATTTTATACGGGCTGTTGACCTCCCAGATTCTCTGATGTAACAAGGGTAAAAACTCTTAGAGTATCTGACTTCACAATGCCTACTGAATTCCCAAATTGTTTGACTTTACAATGTTGATAAACTTGTGCACAGATCTGACTCACAATGCCTAATGAACTCCCAGTATATCTGACTTTGTTTAATGCATATTCAGAATCCTGAATCCCTGACTAATTAATGCCTGTTCAAGACCCAGATTCTCTGACCTGAAAATGCTGATACATTTCCAGACTCTCTGATTTCAACCCTCTGTATCTATCTATTCATAATTCTTATTAAATTCCAATAATCTCACAATCACAATGCTTATAAACTCCCAGAATCTTTGACTATAACATGTCTATTGGACTCCCAGTATCTCTAACATAGCGCTGATAAACAACTAGAATCTCTGAATTCTAAACGTCTGTTGAACTCCCACATTCTCTGACTTCACAAAGTTTCTGTGACATCTGAATCTGTTTATGTTTTTTATCTTGAAACAACATCTTGGACGCAGTTTGTAACATTACAGAGAAATCTGTGCGAGAAACACCATTACAGAGAAACATCTCTGTCCTCGAGTCTTGCAAAAGTTCCATAACATTAAACATTTCAAATGTGTGGTCTGTTGTTCATTAATAAATAAAAATGTATAATTGTTGGCAAAAGCGCTGTGGTATAAAATGAATACTACCTCATACAAAGTCAAAATACTCCATTTTACAGTGTATTTCTTTCTTTGTTTATCTAACCCGTATTATTATTATTATTATTATTATTATTATTATTATTACTATTATTATTATTATTTTATGGCGGTTGAAGGAATCCTCTTTGTATGGGTGTAATGTTCAGGTGTCCATATATTTTTGGCTATATAGTGTATGACCAGCAAACTGACTGAAGGATGTTTTCAGGAAAAACGGTGTAGCTGCTTTAAAACAAAATTAATCTTCTAACAGTCTAAAATTTACGTTTCACATAAAAACATCACATTCATTCAATTCATCAGTTTAAAAAACCTTTACTTTGAACTTTTTCCTACTTCCACAGTATTCTAAATTATTCCACGTAGCATTTTTTTTTTCATTCGGCATAAAATAGCGCAAAGAGTCCGTCGATGGTTCATCTTTCAGAATGCACTGAAGACCGTGTACTACATTACCCATGAAGCCTTGCACTGTGACCGTGTACTACATTACCCGTGAGGCCTTGCACTGCGACCGTGTACTGCATTACCCAAGAGGCCCTGCACTGCGACCGTGTACTACATTACCCATGAAGCCTTGTAGTGCGAAAGTGTACTACATTACCCATGAGGCCCTGCACATGTGACGTATTAAATTTCAGCCGGGAGAATCAAAGTAGCGAGCAGCTAAACAGCGTACTGCAGTGTGGTAGGTTATACTGAGTTTATTTGTAGTTTGTGTAGTAACCGATTAACGCAGTATGTTCTAAATAATCTCAGAAACAGAAGTAATATTAACTGGTTATTGAGCACAATGGCTGTCATGAATGTTACTGGTTTAAGTGTAGTGACGATACCATTTATTCTCCACTATTGTTCGGAAGTGACTAGCTAATAATTGGATATGAATTCCTTTCGTTTTGTTCTCGCATGTATTGTGGTTAGGACTCACAGACAGGCGTGACCGAAGGCAACATGCAGAGGAATAGTCGTCTGAAACGCGAGCTGCAGATGCTGAGTACCGAGCCTCCGCCTGGAGCTTCCTGCTGGCAGCTGGAGGGGAAAGTGGAGGAGCTGCAGGCCCGTCAGTACTCCGCACTTCACATTTACTTCAAAAGTAGAAGTTCGTCTGTTTCTGTGCCGCATGTCTGTAGTCTGTTTTTCTGTGCCGCGTGTCTGTGGTCTGTTTTTCTGTGCCGCGTGTCTGTGGTCTGTGGTTCGTCTGTTTCTGTGCGGTTTGTGTGTAGTTCGTCTGTTTCTGTGTAGTCTGTCTGTTGCTCTCCAAAAAAAGATGACCACTGACCACGTGTTATTTGGTTGGTCTAAGAGAATCAACATAATTGTGTTGCACTGGTAAGAGTGTGTCAGCCAGGAATAGCAACGGTTGTGGGGGATTTATACACTGTTCAAGTTACTCAAGATTTCATCCTGCACATAATATAATATAACCTGTGTGTGCAGAGTTTGCGTGTTTGGGGGTTTCCTCTCCAGTCCAAACACACGCGTTGTAGGCTGACTGGCATCTGTGTGTGTGTGTGTACATGACGAAAATAATTCTTAGATTAGGTGCAGATCAACATGCATCAAGAGCAGAATAGTACTACAAACAGGACAGAAGATAGGCAGACAGTGAATCCAAGAAACCCTAACAAGAAAATTGCAAGAATATTAATTGCTAATATTCACAGGAATATTAGTTCAAGTGCAGTGTGGGTGAAACGAAGTACTATCACTTTCGTTTAAAAAAAAAAATAAAAAAAAAAATTTTATGATTACTGGAACAATTCGACTGAGCTGTGGTGCTGTTGCTGATTTCACTAAATCCTCTCTGCTGTGTAGAAATTGTTGGAGGTGCCAACACTCCATATGATGGTGGCCTGTTTACATTGGAAATAAAGATCCCTGACAGGTAAGGCCATTTAAATACAAGTGTGTTTGTGATCTTTAGTTTGTAGTGTAAAAAAAAAGTCATATTTCAGTGTTGTTTACCTTATTGTTCAAAAGGTATCCATTTGAACCTCCCAAAATGCGCTTCTTGACGCCCATCTACCATCCCAATATTGATAACGCAGGCCGTATTTGTCTTGATATACTGAAATTGCCCCCCAAGGTAAGTCAATTATTATGAATTTTTATTTTAAAAGCTTTGTTTTGAAAATCCTAGGACAAATCATGACCTCTGACACATTTATTACAAATTGTTATCAGACAGGGCATTATTTGGGTCCTCTGTGTATTTTATTGCTTTTTCAAATAGAATGTGCATAAATGGAAAAACCCTGTGTTCCCTCTCCCTCTGTATTTTCTTTTTGCTGGGGAGAGGCGAAGCTTAGCCTGCCTTTTATCTAGCTGTCAGTGCAAACCAGTGTTGCCAACTTAACAACTTTTCAGACCCCTTTAGTGATTTTTTTTGTTTTTTTTTTGGTCTGTGTGTGCAAAAAAAAAAAAGCACCTAAGGACAAATCTAGCGACTTTCTGGACAAACCACTTCCCAAATATCTCCAGTACTGTTCTACAGGCACGAGGTCTTGCTTTCCCGCTGCACTCGCACCTCTCTCTGCATCTGCTCTGTTCAGTGAGTGTCTGAGAGCTGCAGATTTAACTCATGGATAACGAGATGCACCCTTCGTCCCAATTTCCATCATTCATATGCGAATGTTTTTAGAATGCACACCTGAATTGTTTTACATGTAAAATAGTCCATATTATTACAGCCTAGTCCTCTTGTTCAAAGTAGTTCTAGTGTTCAGAAACATTTTTGATCATTCATGTTCCAAACCTGCCTGTTATATAGTTTTTTTATTTAGTCATAAGTTTAAAAAAATGTTATGAAAAGTAATTAAAAAAGTACAAAAGCAAAGAAAGAATACCTATCTATCAAAAACAGATTTTATTTTTTATATATATATAAGGGTGTCTCGATGCAATGCCTATTGAAATTACTTGTTCACTAAACAAGAGAAATGCATCGACAGAGTAATAATTGTAGTATAACGTGCCATTGGTGCAGGCTGAATTGTGACCTGCAAATGCATGACTGTAAATGATGTAAAAAAAGTCTACTTTTCACAGGGAGCATGGAGGCCCTCACTGAACATCTCTACAGTGTTGAGCTCAGTACAGCTTCTCATGGCAGAACCGAACCCAGATGACCCACTAATGGCAGATATTGTGAGTCTTTCTGACATTCCGCTTCTCACCCACTGTTTTCCCTCCTTGTATGCTTTTTTGCAAACACATTTCTTTTAGTCCTCAGAATTTAAATACAACAAAGTAGTATATCTGGAGAAGGCACAAAGGTGGACAGCGAAATACGCAATGCAAAAGAACAAGGTTAGTATTTATTTATTGTTTTAAACACTTTTTTAGGTTTATATAATGATATTGGGATGGATAATAAATGACTCCATTTATGAATTAACTTTGGTACATATCTTTCTTTCTTTAACACATTTGCGCTCATACCAGGGCATTTACGTTTCCTGTAGCAATTCAGTGAGCCGAAACCTGAACACAGAATTGCAATCAGAATATTTGGCTGCAGTATCAATTTTCTACCTGCAGTTTTAGGGCAAAAATGTGTTAATGCACCTAGAAACCTTATAAGATTTGAAGTGGCATCATCACTTAATCTTACTGTTTATGACTGCTGGCTGTCCATCAAAGCACTGGCAGAAATTTCCAAAGGGCCATTGAGACCGTGATGGAGGAATGTGTATAATGATGCAGGGTTTCATCAAAAGGAGTGGACAAGCATAAGTACTTTAAATAGACTCGTGTGACTGAAACACACTGCCTTGCTGCATCAGGAGAAACAATCATCCTGATACATTTAAGAAGTTTTTGTGTGTGCGTCTGTGCGTGTTTAGCTTAAGGCAGTGTTCTTACAAAAGCAGCTTTCCTATTCCAAAGTCCTTATAATCCATCTGTTGATTCACGTTAAAATTATACATCTAGTAAATACACATTATCCTTTTAAAATCCTACATCATTTACCCTAAAACACTGTTTGCTGAACAGTCAGTCTGCTCTGGATGACCTTAATTTTGTCTATTAATGCTAGGTAATTTATTCTCCTGTCCTGTTTGTAGGGACATGTGGAAGCAGAACAGACGATTCTTGAAGAACGAAGCAATAAAAATGCACCAAAGAGAGAAGCACTTTCGGCACAAGAGAATGTGGAACCCCCCAAAAAAGTGTGCATGTAGTTGTGTGTACTAGTATTCCTAAGATTCTTATTTGTGTTCATGTTCATCTTACCCGTGTACATATTTTTTACGTTCAAAATGTTAATAAAATCTTAAACATAACAGGCTGCCTATGGGTACTTTAAAATGTCTTAAATTCCTAAATGTAAATATAAGGCCTTTATTAGCATTAAAATGTCTTAAACTCATGCTTCAAAAGTCTTAGAATGCAACAGACACTGTAAAAAAGATTTAGATTTTATTTTGGCTTGTTACTTTTTGAGATGGTAAACCTGTGTCTGTGCTGCACTCAGTGTATGTGTGCGGCTCATCTGTGTTTTTGAGGGGCTGGGTTCACAGTAAATGCCGCTCCACACAACTTCATCTCTCTGTGCTGTGAGTCGCTTATAACCTGCATTTAGACTAAACGGGTGCCAGGTTCACTTTAGTTTTATGTTGGTGTAATCTCAAACATGTTTGTGGGCAGAGCTTTACAGCATTTCGGCTGATCAATGAGAAGTCAATTTGAATGAGAAGTCAAACGGAGGTCTTCCTGCCGTTTTCTGCCTAATTAAGTCACAATGTCTAATACATAAAAGTGAATTAAGTCAGAAATATATTATTACTTCTTTGTACCCCAACTAAAATGTATTAAGTATTATTCAGTGCAATGGTAATATTAATAAATGGCAACACTTTCATATATAATTTTATTTAATTTCTTTACTAAAAATTATGTACCTTTTTTTTTTTTTTTTAAATATATAACTCTACTTGTTACATTACCTTGGCATTAAATTACAAAAAAAAAAAAAAATACTAGTAAATACAGCTACTGAGGAAGTGGTGGTACATTTGACAGCTTTTTCTCTGCTGGTAATGCTAAAAGGATATTTGCTCTGGTCTCCCATATTCGTCCATAGAAGTTTACCCTGCTAGGTTTACTTAACCCTCTTACCCCTGCGTTCCCACATTATTATGTCCCATAACCCTATATTTCCCAGAGAAACAGCATGCCAACCCCGAGTTCCTGGGCCAAAAGTCAACATTTTAATTTGAACATTTTTAGGCCTTGAAACAACTTATAATAATGTATTTGTGTAATATTAATTTGAAAATGAAGCAGTTCAGTGTTTTGATTAAACTTTGAGCATAATTCTTAACTGCAGAAGTTTAAAAAAAATGCTCATCAAAAATCCTTCCACTCATTTAGAAGTACCATACGAGCATCAGCGGGGTCAATGCCTTTGAATAAATAAATAAATGCATTTTAGCGCCAAAAGTCAAGTTTCTGGTGATAATCAGACCAGCAGGTAGTGTTTACATGAATGCACAGAGATGGTCATGTTATGACTCCAAACCCCTGCAGTGTCAGTCGCACTGGTTGATGCTGAAGATGAAGACGGATCAGGGTCTGAATCAGGAGAGTTTGGGTCACTATCAGTTTCGGTTTCAACATCGCTTTCACTATCTAGATTCCTCGCTCTCGCCTGTGTAACTGTATTTATTTATTTTTCTCACTGTTTTAGATGTACCCGTGTTCACTGTATGTGTAACTTTAGCTGGAACACGATTAGCTTTTCGCTTTGGCATTTTTAATTCACTTCTACTATTACACCGATATTCACACATGGATCAGCTTCATCGTAATGACGGCGTAATAACAATCACGTCGTGACGTCATCAACCTTCCAGGTCAAAAATAATAATTAAATAAGTAAAGAATCATAGCAGAGTAATGCCGTTATACCGGCCTTACGGGGATAACGTTTACACTGTAAAGCCGCTATACATCGGCCTTACGGGGATTTGGCAGACGACCAAGCCGGAATATCGTCCTTACGGGAATAGATCAAAGACGGACAAGCCGGTTTTTCGGTGATGCGAGGTAAGAGGGTTAAACCCTGAAGAGGATGTATATGCATGAACACAATCCATTATAGCTGATATATCATGACTTCAGGGACGTGCAGGTCTGAACATGTTTGAATAAGGCAGGTCACGAAATTAATTTTTTTCTTTGTAGCACTGGTGCTCCCAACCTTAAAAAGTTAGGAATAACTGTAAAACACACTACTCTACACATGCATGCTTTTTCTGTGAAGTATATACATTTTTATGTCAATCATTTAAGTGTTTCAACTGTGTACTGGCACTTTAATACAGCTAGTAGGCATAATGAATGGAATACGATGCTGTTTATAATTATTGTTTAAACATGGTACATGTCTATGAAAGATTGGATTACTGTGCTGTGTTGCTCTAAACTTCATTCAAAAGTCAAAGGGAGTGACTGATAATAGTAACCAATCTAAAATCTGCATTGAAGTTAAGAATGCAAAGAAGTTGTTTAATTGGTTATGTAATGTTTGATAGAACGGTGGACCGGTCAGTGTCCACAGCAGGCAGATACTGTGCAGTAATTAGCGAACGCTTTGTAGAGAAATGAAAACCGGTCGCACCACAATAATTATTTGCACTCGCACAAATACTCCCCAATATATTTTGAAGTGACACATTAAATTCTGGGAGCATATGTGACTAAAATGGTTGCAATTTCGAGTCTTGTATGTTCTCATAAAAGTATTACATTTGAAGTGCTGATACCTGCAGATACCCTGGAATATTTACACTGGGGTCCCAGAACACCAGAAATATGAGAACGTTCGTAATGAATCTGGTTCGAAGGTGACTTCAGAACAGTAAGGTTTGCTTCATACAAGAATTTGTGTTAAACATTGGAAATGTTTATTTTGAGGTAATATTCACGTGATAATTTTCTGTAACGAAACATTCCATATAAAAATATTAAAAAAAACAAAAAACAAACAAAAAAAACAACCTAGAGTGTATCTGAGTGTCAAAAGACCAACCTCACACACAATTATGATAAAACCATGTTTTTCGCAATTGATGGAAACACAATTTAGTTATTTGGGAGAATTACTGGCGCTTGTTGAGAAATTAAATTCACGATTTATTACAATAAATATACAAGGTGAAAAGTACAACCTATTCAGCAATGGATCCAAGTATAATCTGCCAGCATCATACTCATCTTGATATGTAAATGTTTTTGGAAATGAAAACTGGAATGAAGTTTCGTTTATCTCTCTCTCTCACACACACACACACACACACCTGTCAAGTTATTTACATTTTTTTAAACGAATTGCAAGAATTGGGGGAAAGTAAACAAGACTAGCATTGGCTTCGTTAATTTAACTTGGGTTTACTGTTGACATTGAAAGCGAATGGATTTTAGAAACAAAACGAGCTTTGGTTCACATGTTGCTTGTATTTTGAACTTCTTGAGCAACTTGTAGGATCAGGCAGTTAGAGCTGCAGCACAGCCAACAGTTCAGGATGCTCTCATAGATCAACTATGCCTCTAAATGTAATCATATACAATAACACTGTCCAGGTTTTCTGGAGACCTAAGAAAACCTAATATTTTACAGATAAATGACTGAAATTCATTCATTTCTCTTATGTCTCTTTTGGGTATCTATTTCAGTGAACTAAACAGGTTAATATTGTCACAATATTGAGCATGAATAAATAACTGAATTTAAAAGCCTTCTTCAACCTTAATGGTGTGTTGTTAATCCTATTTGAGAAGAATATACTAATGAAATAGAATACAAATTAAGATAACCTTTGAGACAAAATTCTGACTCTTACCTTATGCTTATTCTATTCATTTTGCTTAATTCAGATGGCATAATAATTCAAGGCAAAAGAAAAAAAGAAAAAAAAATGAAGCATAATAGTTGCTCTAGTTAGTCCTTTCCTGAAAATTAACCAAAACTGATTCAGATGTGGATAGATAATCGTCATAGATGGTTTCTGACTGAAAGGACACATGGCAAGGTTAAACTCATAAAAGAACACATTTAGGCTTCTTCTTGGGCTCAGGGGGCTCCAGCGCAGCAAGTATGGCCTCATCGAACACATTCTTCAGCCCTTTCTATTAAGAAAGAAGAGAAAATGACTCGGGTTAGCAAGATTATAGTGACTGGTAAGTGTATATCGATGCATATTTCATATCACTGAAATGTCTGTGAGAACTGATATGATATTTGTCTTATCGCCCACCCCTAGCATCCATAATGATTTTTTTTAAGCACAGCACCACCACCTACAGGGACACATTTACTATGAGGCCTCGCTGAGCAATCAGTGAGTGCAAATACACACACAAATAGAGGTATTTAGTTTAACAAATTAATTAATTTATTTTTAAATATGTGGAAAAGTTCTTAGCACTTCATAATAGATCAGGACAGTGTTCCCCATGTCTGATTTTGTCAGATTAAGGGTTGAACAATACTATTTAATGTGGTATTCTAGATCCTCAGAAATGTAATTTTAAAAACACTAAACTACAGCAGAGGAACCAAAGCTGTTACATGAAATGCTCTGTGACCCTACTGAATCTTGTTTATTAGATTCGGTTTTTCTTTGCAGGCGCTGGGGTACCAGGCTGAGTGTCAAAGCCTGACAGCTTGTTTTGAGATTTTCAACCTGTCACGACAAATCTCAACTGCACAAAGTTATACTCGTGCCACCTGTGTCGTCTTCCTACACTACATGTGTTAGACCCATTTAATAATCAAGCTTAAAGGCTGTGGTTTGAACCGCACTCACTTGTGTTAAAGCTGAACATTCCACATATTTCACCGCTTTTAAATCCCTGGAGAGTTTCTCGGCTGTCTCTGGAGTAATAGGCTTCTGCTTGTTCTTGGCAAGCTTCTCGGTGGTTGAGGGATCATCTCGTAAGTCAATTTGAGTTCCAACCAACAAGAACGGGGTCTTAGGACAGTGATGGGTAATCTCAGGCACCCACTACATGCGAGAGGAGGGAAGGAAACGCTTAGCAAAATTTCAACTTTATAAAACCAAGGCTATATATGTTGAAAACATGATGGTTTAGTTTTTTGCTGGAAGGAAACATACTTTTTCCTTGACATTTTCAAAAGATGATGGTGAAACTACTGAGAAACAAACTAAGAAGACATCAGTTTGGGGATAGCTCAGGGGTCGCAATCGATCGTAATCTTCCTGACCTGGAAAGAGAAAATGTCTTGATGCAGAGCTGCAAACTTTTCAACTGACCTCTTGTTTTGCTTCGATGGAGTAGAACATCCATAGTTAGGTAGTTAGACAGTTTTTTTTATATATATATATATATATATATATATATATCTCTCTCTCTCTCTATCTCACACACACACATACTGAACTGTACTGGGCAGGCTTGTATGATCTAATCATTCCTACACTACATTATAATGCCTTGACATCTGTGACATTTACTCGGATAATATTCGATTACCAGAGCGGTCAACATTTACACATTTTCCTCAACTTAACATCGAGTACATTAGCAATCATTATACAAAATGCCCAAAGAACAGTCTTCGTTTCCCAAAACAAAGGGAGATGAGCCAATAAACGTATTAATCTGGAAATATTTGCAGAGGTGTTTTGAACTCTCTGAAATTAATTGACACCACCTGTAAGCCCGTCCCATTCCCCATCTCACATTAGTAATCTCTCGTATCGATTTTGCCACTTAAAAGATGCACGGACACCTTTGCTTTCTGTCAAAATATTTAGAGTTCATTAACGTATGCATGTTCGACTTCCCCCTAGATTATTTCTCTAATGGTCAGGTGGGTTTGACATGTGAATGAACTTCTTGAGCCCATTCCTGCCCATGTTCATGAAGCTCCACCCCACGATCTATGGTAGCCCATAGATTGTCTATTAAATGACTGTCAGGCGGCAGATCCAAACACAAACATGCATTCCTGACTGGAAGTCATTTTCCCCAAAACGGGTTTTCTCAGAGACTTAATACACTTTAGCCAAGGCCATGGCTTAATCGACTACTGCATCATTAACTACATTTTTTTTTAGTTTCCCCCTGAAAATAGTTAAAAAAAAAAGCACTTTAGTTTTCAGCCAAAAGCGGCATAAAGACATTTACAAATTTGACATAAAACATTAGATAGGCCTCCAATGAAATGAGCTTAAAGATAAAGATAATGGTGAGGGTAATTAGAAAGTGATTAAAGCCATTGTTTTTCCCCTCAGAAGCATTCTTTTAGTAGCAGCATCATCAACAGAGAAAAACATCAGCTATTATGCACCGGGTTTATAAAATGATCATATTAAAATTGTACTGCTATGGGGTTTAACAATTTACTGTGCATTACTGCAGAATCAATTAAAATATCCACCATTTCGTGATGGCTGCTGCCATCCAGCAGTTCCTGACTGTAAAGCTGATAATATTATAATGCGCTCCCCTACTCTCCATAAACCTGAAATGGTAGAAATGTTCGTTTTCCTGTCTTTCCATCAGTTCTGGGTGCATAAAACATCACAATTTTCTAAATACAAAACGTTAACTAACAATATCAAGCCTAGTAGCCGACTGGGACAAAGACAACACCATACCTGCAGTGTCAAATAATCCGAGAGTGTAAGGTTCACCACCAATCATTACAGTTACAGCATAGTTATCAAACACCTGAGAATGAAAACACAACCATTACATAGGAAACAGCTGATTTCTTCTGGTTTCATTTATAAAATGTTAAAGCTGTACTAATTTAATATTAGTATCTTGAGATTATTAATCACTGGCATGTGCACTTACAATACCTGTAATACCATTCAGAGAGGAAGAAGAAAAGGACAAAAAAAGCTAATACTCACTGTTGGTACATACTCCGAAGGGAACTTGTTTGTGGTGTATGAAATCAAGAGGCAGGTTTTACCCACAGCACCATCACCAACTACTACACATTTAATTGTCTGCATTGTTGCACTCAGCTAGCTATAAAAAATAAAGAATGGGGGGACAAAGTTTATTTTGTATTAGGCATGAATAACAAATTCATTTATAATCACAGGATTTTTGAATTTTAAAATCTGATCAGATGTTGGTAAATCTTCAAGGAGTACAGGGACATGTATTAATTTTATTTATTTTTTTTTAAATCAGGGATGTAACAATAAACTGCGGTCACAATTCAATTTGATTCATGATACTGGCTTCTGGTAAATATGGGCACCAATAATTAACCTGGCATGAAATCTTTCATACTATGAAAAAAGCATTAAGACAGTGGGAGAAGAAAACTGACAAATTCAGCAAGAAACCGAGAAGACTCCACATGTGAGACACAGTGAAATTACCCTTAGCATCAATTTATAAACCAAACTGTCTATGGGTTCTAATGAGAAAGATCAACATTGCATCCTCAATTGCAAACTCAGAGCTTGTAGAAAATGTCAACATCCATATTTGTTAATACCAGAGGCGGTAAAAAACAGAGACAAAAACTGATTAAAACGAGGCAGTACAAAACATTCACTCTGGTGGGTGTATGAAGCAAGTCCCATTCTTTGATAAAAAGAGCGAATCACCATTTAGGTAATGAGAAAAATGGCAGGCCTATCAGATTCTTTCACTCACACATTTAGATATATGCCAGCATCTCTGCCACATTCCTGGCTGCTTGTAACTAAAAAGAGCCAACCTCCCTCCCTCCCTCACCACAACCTTCTACAGAGGGACAATAGAGAGCATCCTGCCCAGCTGTCTCACCATGTGGTAAGGGAACTGCACAGTCTCTGACTGCGAGACCCTACAGTGAATTGTGTGAACAGCTAAAAGTTAAAAAGATTGTTGTGTCATACACTACACACTGACTCTGCAAAGCCACCAGCATTGCAGATGACTCCTTTCGTGGATTCTTCACCCTCCGGACATCTGCCAGAAGGTACAGAAGCATCTGTGCCACCACTACCAGACTCTGCAACAGTTTCTGCCCCGAGACAGTCAGATTACTCAACACCCTGCTGCCTCCCAAACACCTAACCCAGTACGAGTCTATACCACTGCACACCGCACTTTACAAAGCTGCATCAGACACTTTATTTTATCAGAACTTCTGCTGCTACACTAAATAATGGTTTTCAGTCCACTGTACAAAAGCTTTCCTGCACAACACCATACTGTCTTCCTGTTTGTTCACTGTTCTGTGTATTTATTATTAGCTCACATTTTATGTAGTCTGGTGTAACTGTATTGTTAGGTCTTGCACTATGGTCTTGGAGAAAGAAAGAAAAAAAAAAAAAAAACCTCACTTGTCTTGACTATATAGGGATTAGCAAGTCATTTGGTGCTGACGAGCACTGTTACCATATTAACAAAGGATGTATGTATACCATTATACATGTTTTTGGTACTTATCAAAACCAATACTCTTAAAATAAACTGTTTAAACGCCATAATGATTTTTTTTTAATCAGGTTACTTGTATTGCTCAATTAATGGATCTTGTGTGGGAGCACTACTTGTATTGTTCTCTGCTTGATATATCGCTTTGCTTGTATTTTTCCCATTTGTAATTTGCTTTAATAAAAGCGTCTGCTAAGTGAACAAATGTAAATGTATTGCTGTAAGATGCTGCAGTCCTTCCTCTTGATATTTCCACAGAGCACAGTTTACAGTCTGATCATTAGAACGACAGAGTAACGACGATTGTCACATGACAACGCCAACATGGCGGCTGTAGTATGTATGTAGTACGTCCGGGATTGTATTCACACTACACGCGCAGCAGGTCATAACAGTAAAAGCATGCTCTACTCAGTACAAAAGATGCTCGCCATGAAGGGGTTGAGTAATTCCGAGACTGGAGAAGTCATAAGTTTCAGCTGAATTTGGGGAAACCGCTTGAAGCATTCGTTGTGTTTAACTATTTCAACTACTTTTGTTTGATTTGTTCATTGCAAACAGCTGAAAGTCTGTACATTTGGACAATAAACCTGATGTGCATTAGGAGTTGAATATGTGTGATTGTATTTAAATATATGATCACCAACATGCCAGGGTTTAAGATATGGAGGTTAGGCTGGGACGAGTTATACCTGTGTATAAGCGGTGTGGTTTACCAGGTAAGCATTAGTAATCGCGATAACTAGCCGAGAACCGATCACACACTACTGACGCGAAACCCCTTGATTGTCAGCTTGACTAAATGGTTGTGCGCATGCGCAGTTCACCACCGTAAACCCCTAAAGGCGTGATGTTTCCTTTAGAATAAAGCACGAGACGTTTCCTGATCATGAGATATGTTGTACATGGTTAGTCTCGTAGACATTTCTAAGAGGACGATTTACACTATCAAAACATGTTAATTATAATGTACTGCATTTCCTGAGAAGGTCACACGAACAAAAGAACACACATGTGTAGTGATTTTATAGAAATGCGCTACAGGAGGAATGCTAAACATGCTAAATGCGCTGACAAGCCGTTAGCAAAAAAAAAAAAAAAGGAGAAAAAAAAGGTTAGCAGTTAACAAGCTAGCTAACTTAACATGGTCACTTCATTGTGATAATTATATTTCACACTTACCAACATGATCACTGTTCATGTTTGTAAAGTAACTGTGCTAGATATTAAAAGGTACACGTGCATAATATATAATATATGTGTTCATTTTCACCAGGCGCTAGCTTGTAGGCTAGTTTAGGAGGCTAGCGTGACGCCAGTATCTTGTTGAGCTAAACACTGACAAGTCTCAAATTCTGAAGAAGGTCCGTCATTAGCTGCGGTATTGTTCGATATTTGTTCAATAGTTCAACTGATGAATAAGTGATTTCATCTCTTACCAAAGTTGTTAATGCGTAACCTTAGGCTGTGAACGGAAGAGAAGAGCAACTAACGTCCAGGAAATGTTTTTTCTTTTTCGGTGACCGCCCAAAAACTCTGCTTCCTATTTACACAATAAAAGTCGGTCACACTCCGAGAATGAGCAATAAACCGTCGCCTATGGCAATAAAATCGAACAATTACAGACCATGACTTGAGCTTGAGTTTCACACGGGGTCTGGGGTCATCATATTTACAGTTTAGTGATTGCAGAGCATGAGGATTTTAAACATATTGGTGCACTGAGTACAGCTTTTGGGCTCATTTTGTGTACGTTTTTCCAGTTTTAAGTCATTATGTAGGCTACTTTATAGTTATTAATCTAGTCATTCATCTTCTCTGAATGATTCATCTTGGTCAGGGTTACTGTGGAGAACCAGGTTCTACCTAGGGCTGGGCGATATCGCTATATCTATACATTGTGATAAATGATTACACACTACACTTCTCCGAGATACTGTTGGCATGGTGATGAAATTTCATGTTTTCAATAATTACTAATTAAATAGTACTGAATGTATGCTGTATTATTAAAAATAATTAATCTTTGTCTTTGTAGGAATTAAAGAAATGTATCATCAAAGTCAGTTTAAAGTTTTTTTGTTGTTTATTTTACTACTATTTTGCAGACAGTTTGTTAGCTAAATTATATATTATAATGCACTTCATGTATTGCGGAAATGTTAAGTATCACATGATATATTGTTATCATCTCCCAGGCCTAATTCTACCTGAGAAACTGGTTGAAACCCACACAGACACTAGGAGAACATGCGAAACGTCACACAGACAGTAACCAAGTATCCAGGCTCAGGACTGAACCAAGGACCCTGCAGCTTGACCATACTACTGCATTATTCATAATAAAGGTATACATTAATAACTAGTATATTGTTGATCAAGCAGAGCTATATTTACACAATATGGCCAAATTTCTCTAAATTGTTACCACAAATTTTGTAGCACACAATTGTCCACAATTGTATGCCATGGTATTAACATTCACTGGAACTAAGGGGCCCAAACCTGTTCCCTACACAAAAAGTGATCTTGCTAAAGACATGGCTTGCCAAGGTAGGTTTAGAAGAAATTGAGTGGCCTGCACAGAGCCATGACCCCAAGCCAACTGGGCACTTTTGGGATTAACTGCAATACCGACTGCACCCTAGGCCTCCTCACTCATCATCAGTGCCCAACCTCACTAATGCTCTTGTGGCTGAATGGGCAAACCCCCACAGCCACATACCAAAATATATTAGAAAAGCCTTCCCAGAAGATTGGAGGATATTTATAACAGCAAAAAGGGGACTTAATCTTTTATGGGATGTACAACAAACACATATGGGTGTGATTGGTCAGGTGTCCATAAATGTTTGGGCATATAGTGTATATTACCTGTTTAAACACCAGTCTTATTGTGTCACAGATTGAAAGTACCATTAATGCATGTTTCATGTTTGTTACAGAAATGCTACAAAAAAATTTCCTTGTATGACTATTTGTTCACTGATTATCATTGCATACGACAAACAATAACGAGACTCATTTCAAATTAGAATGTGTGAAGGCCTATTGTGTCATCCTGCTGCGCCAAATGTAAAACAACTTATGGCTTCCTACAATAAATCCCACTGGACCACCTGTGATTAAAACCTGTACATAGAGACAGGAAAAGGGAAGATTGAATGAGCCAGGAGCGATTTATGACCTACAGGCAACATCATGTACATAAGATAAGTGCAAGTATAAAACTTTTAAATATAGTCAATAAAATTTTACTTCAAATGTGTGATTATGAATATATAAAAAAAGAAAGTAAGCAAATTAATATTTTTTTTTTTAAAGAGCCTTTTTTTTTATTAATTTAAAGCCACAGCCTGGCAGGAAAACCCTAAATATTTTTTAAATAATTGTTATAGTAGATAAAACTGAAATAATGTCTGCGACAACCATGATTTAACCAGACATTCAGTAAAATGAAATTTTGTTAAAAAAAATAAAAATTAAAAATTAAAAATAAAAAGCAAACAAAACTACTTGAAACATTCCTGAGAATAAATCTCTGTTTAAGAGAGACAATGTCTTAAAAAAACAAACAAACACAAACACCTCTCCTCATTTTAGGGGGACATCATCACAGGCAAAGTAATCCTTCAGTGGAGCAAAGAGATGCCTGATCACCGGGACACTCCAGGATTTCCCCAACACCTTGTGCCTCTGGATGCGACCCATGTTCTTCACATCCGTGTAATGCTTTGGAAATCCAAAAATCCTGATATAAATTCAATGGGAAGAAGATGTGGTGAAATTATGGGTTTAATATTAACATAATTACACACATGCACATGAATATAAAAAGTGACAAACTTCTCCACTTCAGTGATCCATAAACTGTCATCCTTTCCATTCATGGAGACGGGGAAATGCTGGTCACTGTTTCCCTGCTTGAGGGAGTGTGAGCGTGTGGTGATAGTCCGCACTTTGACATACTAAAAAATAATTGCACACATGGAAAAGAGGTTAAATAGCCCAAAACAGTCCAGCATTATCAAATTATAGTAGAGCTATACCTAAGCCATACCTAAATTACATTTAAACTTTCCCCAAATTTACAGGATATGTTTAACATTTTCAAGCACTCTGCATTGGGTTACATTCTCTTATTGAGTATCAAATATTATGCAAGTTAAAAACTGCGTCACACCTTAGCAGAGCGGCCTTTATCGAGGCATTCCTGGAGGATCAGTTTGTCTTTTTGGGAGGGGATGATTGGTCTGAAAAAGAATAAGACAATAGTATACTAAACATACTAATTTTTGCTGAGTTTAAGGAATATACCAGTGCTTGTCAACCTATCTACGCTGCAGTGGTGTGAGTGTAATTGCCATTAACGTTTCACTGTTAACAAATTGCATCAAAACTTATACAGCATTTGTTAAAGGAGTCTGGGTCCTAAAAAACACCAGTCTAACAGTGAGAACTCTGAATGTATCAGTGGCTTCTCCTAAGGCTTTGAAATCTCCATAAAAGGGTGCGAAGCAGTTTTGTAGTGGACATGAAATTTATACCTGTTCATGCCTGGCAGATTCCCCCAGAAATACCGTGCTCTGTGAGCTGGGCTCACTTTAACAGCATCAATAAGCACCGGATTACACTGTGAACAGAACACACACACATGCCACAAGGCATGGAGAAAAAATGGAGAGAAATAAAGAGGCTTAGAAATAAAAAGGCCTTAGAGGCTTTAATGCAAGGTAGAAAAGAGGATAATGGTGAGAATAATTGACAAAGCTTTTCAGCTGCCTCTATGCCTGTAACGTAGACCAGAGAAATCCTATGTCAACAAGATTCAACCACAAGTGATCCTAAATGGCAACAGCAGTGTTTAACCAAGCACATAGTTTAATTAATGATAAGCACTTTGAAACTGTATTATCTTGATTATAGATTACCGAGGGGTTTTAGCCACAGCTAAGAATTTATCTATGAAAATCATGGTTTTTGACAACTCCACTAATTGCCGCACGAATGCAAATTAAGTCATAAAGCGTAGATGAACTCGATATGCCCTCCTGACACACTGCTCAACCAATTTATTTAAGAAGTTCAAGATCATAGCTGCTCTCAGGTACAGTCAGCTATATAAGAGAACAGTGTAAATTGAATGCTATAATATACACTGTCAGCCAAACATCGATGAGGATTTAGATTTTATTTTATTATTTTTCAAAAGTGCAATATGAAATTGTGGATTGGGAATTTGTACACCATGCAGTGTGGTAACATGTTAGACAAACGCTGCTAATATCCATTAATGAGATATTTAACCTCGCCCCTGTCACTCATATAGGAATTCCTTAAGGGAAAAAAAACATTCTTCAGCAGGTTTGTGAATAGATTTTAAGAAGAACTAAAAGTTTAGCACCACTTAAAGGAACATGCCAGGGATACCCAAGACAACACTAAACACACAAACTGTGTGAACAAGATACATTCACATGAATAGCACATAATTCTGAAAAGCCTTACCTCCAGGAAACGGCAGATATCAAGTTTGTCCTTGGTGTTCATGAATACAACGTTCTCAAAAAGCCAGAAAAATGGTCGAGGGTCATCCTCCTTGGGCTTCATGATGTTCAACAGCCGGTAATAATCAAAGAAGAGCCGCCCTGTGCCCTCTGCAAGCAGAAGAGTTTTACCACTAGGGAAGAGCTCATTATAATATTACATAGTGTTTGAGAAATGCCTATTGTGTGAGTATTATACAATAGTCTTTACCTTAGAAAGCTTTACACTGCATAATATGCATTTACAATGCATATTTAGAATTACAAAAAATGTTTACAAAACTGTGTATTGATCCCGAACATGTAAAAAGTTGCGAATGATTATTAAAAGTGCTCATGAGATTAGGATATTGCAGTGTGTTTGACTATTCTTACCAATTAACCATAAAAAGCACAATATATATTTACATCACATTTAGATTATTGTGATGATGCTCAAGTAGTTATGATCGAAGAGTAACAAAGCAAAATGCCATACCAAACAAGCCTTTCCGTGCTGGATTTACTATGGCCAAGTCGTTACATGGGCTGCCACCAATAAGGAGGTCAAATGGTCCCCATTTCTCAATCTGAAAAACACAGTGCAACAGGTTGACGGTAGACTTTTGTTTTGAAATAGATTACCGGGGTAGCTATTTCTGTTCCATCCTCATAACATGTAGTAGAAACCCTGATCAAACTAGAAGAAGCTTGTCAAAGCGCACCTATTATGGATTTAAAACGTACCTAATTTTCTTCTCATAAAATCTCATACAATAGATTTACATGCATCCAAGGTCAAAAAACACTCTAATGTGCTCATCATTTAAATTGCAGCATTACCTTTTTTCCTCAGTGTCAAAAATGACTCGTTAAATGATTCATTCTAAAGGATTCCATAATAAAACCATAATAGGTGCACTTTAATACTTTAAATATTATACAAAAAGGACTGAGTGAAGAACATAAAAACAACAGTGTGGAAAATGCATATACATACATGCTTCTTAGTAATTCTACGGACATCGTCAACTTGGGTGATTTTTCCATCGTGGTTCACCATCGTGACAGTGATGGACTCCTCATCTATTTCTGATGCAACATATTTTTCCACTTTAATACCCAGATCCTTCAGTACCAGGTATCCTAAAATGTACACACACATACTATTTTAACATATTGTAGACGTGACCACAGGAATAGTCACAGCTGTAGACAATAAAGCTCCACTGTACACGTGTGTTGCTGTGTCGAGTGAACACAAACTTTCCCTACCCTATCCAATATTGCAGGTACAGTGTATATATAAAATATTGAAATAATCTTCCAAAATGTGTAGATTAAGGGTGGGAGGCTCCAGACACCACACAATTTAACAAGAATTAGGGTACCACGGTGAAAGTATAAATAGATTTTATTTTTATAAGTCACTTATTATTGACATTGCTCACTGCGTCTTCGTCTGCTTTTATATAATAGGAACACATCTGCAGCACTACTGTTGATATTCACTGTTTGTGTCATGGTCAGGGGTATAGGCTAAGTTTTAAATTACAGGGTAAGCTACAATACTATTACAGTAAAGAACTGAGGAACACACACACACACACACATATTATATATATATGGTAATATATATACATATACATATACATATATATATATATATATATATATATATATATATATATATATATATATATATATATATATATATATATATATATATATATATATATATATATATATATATATATATATATATATATATATATATGGTAATAAAATAAAATAAAAACAAACGTACAAATTCCATGGCACTGTTGTTGGCAAATAATTCCTGGACACGGATACTCCAAATGTGTACGTAAGTGATCTGCTTCACATTACAGTGTTACCATACTGTACAGGGAAATACACCTTCCCAGTGCAAATAAGTTTGGTTCTGGATTTCAAAAAAATTATTGCCATTCCCGTGGATATATAATACAGTATTACTACAGTCCCCGTTCTCAGACAGCACTCTATACTCAAGTGCCAACAGCTCCATCTTATGGAAAATCTTCTAAAAACAACTTCTGTACACACTTCTGTAGCTTACCTGTACCTATACCATCGAATAAGGAGAGGACTCTGATTGGACGTCTCAGGTAGGCAGGATTTGATGGGTAAACTCGATGTGGCTCCTAAGATTGAGGACAAAATCGGTGGCATCAAGTAAGAAGATATAGTTGCAAATTTCAGTAGGGTGTGAAAAGCATTTATTCAGAATGGATAATTTATCCAAATATGCATTACAGCAATGAACCATTTTTAAAACCTTGCAGATGTTCATGCTGTCCCTTAATCTAGCTGTTCAGCTAGATTAAGGGTGGGAGGCTCCAGACACCACACAATTTAACAAGAATTAGGGTACCACGGTGAAAGTATAAATAGATTTTATTTTTATAAGTCACTTATTATTTTCACTATACTTACTTTTTTAAAACATAGTATAATGTTAGTCCATGATTAAATACATTAAGCTGATGTACTCAGATTACAGAATAGAATGTATTTATTATACCCTATATAGTGTACATCTAAAGTGTCTAGGAAACCATTTTTGATTCAGCCAGAATGTGTGAATTGTTCCTATGTGAAAATAAGCTAAAGTTGGGGGATTTTTATTTGGATCCAAGGTTGTCTCAAAAATACAAAATCAGCAAAATTTCTGTGGGGGCAAAAAAAACCATATCAGATCCACTACAGTCTATGACAAAAGTATGACATTGCTCACTGTGTCTCCGTCTGCTTTTATATAATAGGAACACATCTGCAGCACTACTGTTGATATTCACTGTTTGTGTCATGGTCAGGGGTATAGGCTAAGTTTTAAATTACAGGGTAAGCTACAATACTATTACAGTAAAGAACTGAGGAACACTTATTTATATATATATATATATAAAGTAATAAAATAAAATAAAAACAAACGTACAAATTCCATGGCGCTGTTGTTGGCAAAGAATTCCTGGACACGGATACTCCAATCATGCCTGGGTCTCAAAGCCCCGGAGCTTCTCTCTGGTGCACACAGGTAACAGATCCATGGGTCCACATCTTTTAGTTGATTAAATGTGCCTTTACCAATCAGGATATCCAAACAGTCTACACAGTAGGAGCTACACACAGGAGACAAAACAAGTATACCTTTTTGATGTATAAGTGAAGTTGAGAAATAACAATATTATAATGAGGAAATTGTCAAACATGAAGTATGAAATTCAGATGGAAATTGTATGATTTTGTAACGTACAGTTTTTCTATATCAAAAAACGGCAGCAGGAAGCAACAAAGCATGATAGGAGAATGTACACGTTTAGTTGTTTCCGGTTCAAATAAAATGATGCCGTGTCACACGAAATTACGATGTTGGAGAGTTTTTACTGTAGCCACATCTGAGGAAGATTTGAGATTACTGGGAAACAAAACGATCAGAGACGCTACTCAGATTTTCTCAGTTGAAGTTTAGCTTCTGACACAGGTTCTTGTCTGACAAGAGTGGAACCCGATGTTGTTTCCTGTTGTAGCCCTTCCGCCTCAAGTTTTATGTTGTGCATTCTGAGATGCTTTTCTGCTCCCCACAGCTGTAAAGAGAGGGTATTTGACTTACAGTCACCATCCTGCCAGCTTGAACCAGTCAGGCCATTGTTCTCTGATCTCTCTCCTCAACAAGGCATTTCTGCACCCAGCACTTTCTGCAAAACTGCATGCTTGGGCTTTGTTTTTTCTTTTATAACCCCCAACCTCCCATTCATGGTCATGTGATGTTAAATGTACTAGACAACTAAAATATGAGAATGGTTGTTTCATGGTGCACCTTGGTTTTAGTTGAAACAGGAAGCACTTGGCAGTTGTTGCATAAACTCCTTTACTGTAATCATGAGCTTGCTGCTTCAACATTGACTTATGATCATTCAATTAAAATTTACTTACCGGAAACAGCTGTCATGTCCACACAGAATGACTTCCAGCCCAGCACAGCATACAGTGCAGTATGACTGATATCCATCATCATCATACCGATACAATGTCTCTGTGAAATTATCCTACAAAACACACACCCACACCAACAGGTATAAGCCATCAGTATAATACTACTAAGAAGATATTACACAGATAACAGCTAGCTACCACCACAATGTAAATAACAAGGAGACTATTACCTAAATACGCTCATTCACTTAAAGCATTTAAAGTTACAGTCACGGCAAAAAGAAAGTACAACCTTCTTTAATTCTATGCTTTTATTTATCGGGGGTTAAATAACAATTGTGTGGTCCATACTGAAATCTGTTGTGTTTTCTATTGCCACCTGAAGTCATTTGTTTGTATACAGAAGGTGCTGAGGACCACATGACTAAAAATACAGAATTGACCAAATTTCAAACATTATTTCCAGTTAGGCTACGAAATCTCATTTCAACTCTGTAAACACTATTCTACTAAAAGGTGTATGTATTGAGAACAGCTGTTCCCAATAGTACCTTGCATTTCGAGCACAGACTCCCTTCAAACAGTGGATGGAAGATCTCGATATGAGCGGCTCCACACGATAAGCAGAAATCTTAGGAATTCAAAATAAGAATCAAGTTACAAAAGTAAAACAGAGTTACAACAATTATAGTGCACTCGTGTTCAGCAACAACCAATTTTCTCACCTTCAATATTCTTTCCTTTGACTAAAACCTTGTGCACCATTTGATCTATAAAGAAAAGACAACATCTTTATTAAAAAAACGAAAGAAAAAACAACAGCCTCACATGATTAAACCATTTTGCGAAACTTCATACATAATCAGAAAGGCATACATACACCTGGTGTAGTCTTGCTTTCCCTGATCAACTGAGCTTTGGTCTTTCTTTTGATCTTTATTCTTGGAAACACATTTCTCTTTTCTGGGAGTTGGCTGACAGGCAGATAGAAAGTTCTTTTCATTCTGTAAGGACCAATGTTTTGATTTTGGATATGAAGTCTTTTCATTCACGTTTTCATCCTTTAGGTCCAACCGGTTATTCTTCAGGTCCAGAGACAGTCTCTTCAAGCATACAGACACTTCTTTTAAGTTGTATAACTTTTATAATTTCTCTTGGTCTTTCTGAGCTTCACAGACAATGGTTTTGTTCCATTTTTGGCTGCTCCAACTGAACATTTTAAAGCATTCTGAAAGTGAAGATGACGGACAGATCAGTTTATGTCTCATGATAAAGCTTCAGGAAGTTGAAGTGCTTTTTTTTTTTTTTAAATGAAGGTGTATACCATTTTCTCTTGATCGTGGTTGGAGTCCATTTGGTCCAGATGGTTTAAAGCCTCCGAAGGCCCAGTCTAACATTACTCTAAGCAGGTCTTCCTCAGAGTCTGAATCTAAAGAAAATACCTTTTCAGCACGATCAGCAGCCACCTGTAGGCACACAGGAACAACCAGCCCACAGGAAGAGATCACACATTCTTTCTCTCAAGTTGAAAACAAAAGTGGACTATTATTCAAGTTTTACAACAATATATTGGCAATGAATTAAGTTTAAGTTAAATCATCATGGGGGGTACAATGAAAGGAGGGACTGCCATTAAAATCATACATTTTACATTTAGACTACACATTTAGTCAGGGTTGAGAGGGTTACTTTAAAAATTTATTCAGTCAGTTACAAATTACTTAATGAAAAATGCCATCAGTAACGTAATTCAAGTATCACAATACAAAAGTAATGTAATTACTTTTACTATTATTTGTGGATTATTTCAAGGACACATATGTATATAAAGTCAAGAGAAAAGCAATATGATGCTTAAAATAGTTCAATGTTTGGATTTGTTTTAAGAAAATAAATAAATAAATGAATCACTGTCATGATACGGGTAACATTACATCACAAAAGTTATGGTGAGCGTATTTGGGTTTTCCAATAAGAAGACACCTTTTTTTTTTGTTTACCATATTTTAATAGCATACAAAACAGTGTTACTGTGAATGCAGTAGGAATGTCACGATACCAAAAATCTAGTAGTGCCGATACCACCAAAAGTACCCGATACCAAAGTCAATACCACGGTGTGGTATAAAAATATATATTTTTTTAATTAAAAACTCTCCTGGAGGACATCCTACTCGGGCTGTTACTTTAAAAGATAGAGAGAGGGGGGAGGGGGTATTTTAGCCGTCAAACACTGTCTGAGTGGAGGTGCACTCCTAAACGCACACATGCGCGCACACACACACACACCTTATACTCTGAATGCAAGCATTAGTTTAAATTCACTGATATGGTGGCAGGCCAAAAAGATTTATTAAAAGCATGAACATGTGAATAATTATTAGTGACATTAGGCTACATTTAGCTGACAGGACCATTCAGAGGTAGTTTATAACACTGCAATGTGTTAGTGTCGTTAACAAATCATTGGCTATCGCTAACATTACATGGAGCATAACATTATCTGGTTTCACGACTACAATGCCAGCTGCCTCAAACAAACATAATACAGCGCCGTCTTTCAGGTCCTTCGCCAAATTCCAGGCATTTCCTCGCTTTGTTTGAAATGAACAATAGCATCGGTTGCACACCGGAAATCGATACTAGCTTTCTTTTCCACTCAATGTGTCGGGGCGAAGCTAAACTTGTTAAGCTTAGCTAATCTTCTGTAGTTTTTCCTGTGTGCTTGTAGGCGTTCTTCTTCTTCACCACTTGTGGACTGAATAAACCTCAGTACCTCCATTAGACTCAGTTCCAACACTAGTGCAGAAAACAAGTAACTTCACGTTTTAAGAATGTTGGTACTGACTTGGTATCGAAGTATTGGCTCTCGTGACATTCCTAATCCTGATAACGTAACACCGTTACATGTATTCCATTACTCCCTAAGCCTGCCTTTAATATATTTTAAATTCCAGGAAATAGAAGTATCTAATTATCATCATCAACTATTGCCAACAGCCCATAATTCTCATACTGGTGAAGCAGTAACCTCTACTTAGTTGCCTATGCAAACTATGCAATAGGCAAGAGTAAGCTAACATACTAGACTGAACCTCTAATCCTATGTTTATATCAGGACTGATGGAAGTTGTTCATTTTCAGTGTGAGTTGGCATGGTACAGCACACAGGAGAAAGGACCATGGAAGGTGGGTGGGGAAAATGACACATAATTGCAGAGTGAAGTTACATAACTACATAAATTATGAGCAAAGCAATATGGTGACTATCAAAGGGATAACGTGGTGCTTCTGTTTTCCCTCATAGTACCTTTTGGTTTCACATACTAGTAGTCTTTAACTGTAGCTCCTAAACCTGTCAATGTGCTGCCCACTAGCAAGCAGGGAGCATCAATATGAGCAATATGTGGAGAAAAATGGCTGCTGGTGTGAGCACAACATATAGATCAATGCTGAATCTGACCTGCAAAGAATGAAAGATGGCGTCCTTGTACGTCATCACTGTGGCAAAAGAATTAGGGGAGAAGCACTGTGCAAATGAAGCATAAGGCCGCAGATCGTCTGAATGAACCTGCAATCATAGGAAAGGAAAGGGCATGTCAACCCTGAGTGGCTTGAAGAGACAGTGCAGGACAAACCGACTGTTTGTACTCTTACCGTAGAGACGATACCATCGCCAAACCACACCACCTTGCGAATGTACTTTCTTGGTTTCCCATCAGTCCATCTGTGCACCAGGCCAGGAGACAGATCAAAGCCTTCCACCTGTCCCCATACCATCTCCCCTTCTGCGAAAGGCTTCCCATCCTACAGGTGCAGACAAAACCAAAGGCAAAACAGCTCATAGTTTTAAGGGTTCCATATACCACATGAAGTATTCTTGGGTTTCTTCCTCTGAGGAAACTGTTAAATATTCTATGTCAACCCTACAACAAAGGAATTCACTTTTAAAGTTAGCATTCTATATAAAAATTTGAGAACTCAACTATCCAATGAAGTCTTGAGGAACCCTTTTTAAAAGGGCGTTGTGTAGTATTTATATACACTATCAAAAATGGTAACAAACTGTGTTTTACATTGTCAGTTGGGAGGCACACAAGTACGCACCTTCTATCTTTTATCCTGAAAGGTGAATTTAATGCAATTATGTCGAATTAATCATGGTCCAATTATATAACTTAAATCTGTTTAAATGGTACACTACAGTATATCTGCATTATCTAAAGGTACAAAAGACAAGGGTACCACCCCACTCACAAGGAAAGGTACAGTTTGGCACCTTTTTTGAGAGTGTATACAATACTACGCAATATATAATTTGCAGTACAATTCATAATAAAAGGGTTCCTCAAGCTTGTGTTTAGTAGTTAAGAGTACCCAGCTTTTATATAGAACCCTCCATGTAAGAGAACCATGGTACACAAAGTGCTTAGTCAACAAAGGAATGTTTTGATGATTAATGTTTTGGAATGGCCCAGTCAGAGCCCAGATCTACAATCCCCTCCAAAAGTACAGGAACAGCAATACCAATTCTATTGTTTCTGCTGTACACTGAAGACATTTAAGTTTATAATCAATCTCAAAACCAAATATCTTCAAAGTATAGTGAACACAGTAGAATTTCCCTTGCCGTTCCAATATTTTCAGAGGGGACTGTAAATCTTAATGAACATGTGTGGAATGACTTGAAGAGAGCTGTGCATAGGAAGAACCCCTTGCAATTTCATAGAGCTGAAGCATTTTTACAAAGAAAAGTGGAATAAAATTGATTTCAATGTGCCTTGCCTCTTTCATTTTCACTAAAGTTCACCCCGATTTCTCATAGCTACCCAAACAATGCTGCAGAAATAATAATAATTTCACTGGTAACAAAACAAAAGAATGCATTGCATTTATCAACTGAATGTTAGTAAAGTTCATACAGTATATTATATATGACTGACTATTGAGAAATGTAACTATTTTTTGTCCTGCTACTACTGTTGTATTAGTATCTAGATGAAAATACAGTAAAATAGCACATGTATGTATATGCAAAAATTATTTTGATAATGTTCCCTTTTCAACAAACCATTAAATATATGCCCAGGCTTTTTGTGCTTTGTGAATTTACATAAAATTGCATTAAGCAGAACAGTAGTTCTCAACCAGAGGGGCACAAATATATGTCTGCTCTGTTCAGTGAGAGGCTGAGAGCCGGAGATTTAACACTGTCATGGATAACGAGACGCACCCTTTGTCCCAATTTACATAACTTGTATGCGAATGTTATAAAAATACAAGACGAATGTGTTTTACATGTAAAATAGTCCACGTTATTACAGCCTAGTTCTCTTGTTCAAAGTAGTTATAGTGTTCAAAAACATTTGATAGTTCATGTTCCATACCTGTCTGTTATATAGCTTTATAAAAGTCATTTTTTTTTCAATCCTAAAAGTTATGAAAAGTAATTTTAACAAGTACAAAAACCCAAAGAAAAAAATAATCTATATCTACCAAAACAGACTATAGATTAGTTTATATATATATATACACACACACACACATATATACATGTATATATATATATATATATATATATATATATATATATATATATATATATATATATATATATATATGCGCCACATGTTAGGTGAGGCTTGGGGGGAATTTAGTTACAAAAGGTTGAGAACCTCTGACATAGAACAAATTCAAATGAATATATTACATTTTAAAAGCAATTTCAACATTTTAGACTACAAAACCTGAAGCAATGGCAATGAAAATTCACAAATAATTAGATTTTGTTAGCTTACTTGGTATGAACACTCCATTTCTTCCGTACGCATTGAGGAAATATTGTCTTTTATTTTCTGAAAAATAAATAATGAATTCATTTGAAATTGTAACTTGAAAATTGGAAATTGAGCACTGTGTATTTCGTAAAGAACAGTAAAAAAGGTACCTCTGAAGTATCAGTCCATATAACATCGTCATCCGTGTCATCATCATCTATAACTATTGATTCTGAAAAGTCTTTCAAATTAAACCACAACAAAAATAAGAAAGAAATCTTTAATGATTTAACCTCTACCAATGCGTATTAAACATCAGTGAGAAATTATTTGGTAAAATAGTCATTATTAACCTGGGTTCTCCTTTTCCACCTTCGTGTCTGGACCAGAGGCACTGGCATTCATCTCCATAGGAATAACATCCTCGTCTTCAGTCAGATCAATAACATCTGAGAATCACAAATCTCAGTTTAAAGCAGAGGTGTCAAACTCAATTGCACAGGGGGCCAAAATCCAAAACACACTTTAGGTCACGGGCCGAACAGGATAAACATTTATTGAACACACTAAAACTAATCTTTTAAAACTTAACTTTTTTGAACATAAATATGAATAAAAACAGACAGGAATATTATTCCGGAATAAATCAACTCAAACTTTAAATAACTTATAATATTTTGCTCTCCATAAAAATATATCCTGTCTAAATTATGCAAGTTAGAAATAAAGTAAACATTAAAAGAACAAACATTCAAATTTCTTTACTCTTATGTCATTTTATATATTAAAAAATAAACTTAAATTTTAAATATCCCAAAAGATTTTGCTCTCCATAAAAATATATCCTGCCAAAATTATACAAATTCAAAATATGAACATGCTGCATAACAAAACCTGGAAATATAAATAAAATCTGTGCTTTTCAGCAATAACAAATCAAATGATTCAGTTTTCTTTGCTCTTATGTCGTTTTATCAGAGCTGGACGCCTGGCATCTTTTTTTGGCAACAAGTTCGTTTATGTTTGGTTTGAGGTTCTGTGTTGTGGAGACTCTAAGGATGGACTGCAGGTGCTCATCAGTGAGAAGACTCCTGTGTGCTGTTTTGTTAGTCTTCATCACTGAGAAGAGCATCTCACACAGATATGTGCTACCAAACATGCACAAGGTTCGAGCCGCAGGTAGACGGAGCTGGGGCATTTCTGCAGGAATGGAGTGAATAAACTGTGCGTGCCCTGCAGTGTCGTACTTTGCCTTCAGTGTGCCATTACACTGCAGCTCAATCAGCTCCATCTGAATCTGCACAGGTGCAAGTTTCCACATCGACGGCAAATGGGTTGCGAAGCAACTCAAAATTCTTTTTTTGTTCTTCAAAGTCACCAAAGCGCCGTGCGAACTCAGTGCGCTCAGTTTATCAGAAAAGTGTGTATTTGGGAACACCATGGTGCCGACTTGGTTCAACATTACTTGGCAACAGGGAAAGTGGGGCAAGTTGCACTGGTGCATTTGTGTCTTCCATAAAAGCAGCTTCACTTGAAATGCCTTCACTGCGTCATACATGTCAGTGCTCATTACATTGTCCATCTTCAGGACTTTGCCACATAGTGCTTCCTGGTGTATGATGCAGTGATATGCCGTTAACTCACCAGTACAGTTCTCCTCCTGCGTTCTTCACTCGCATCCTTCCCACTAGTCCACTTTTTTCACTACACATAGATGGTGCTCCATCAGTTGTATGTGCAATAAGTTTGTCCCAGGTCAGTTTCATGTCGGCACTTTGACATACATTTTCAAAAATGTCTTTTCCAGTCGTTGTCCCATGCATCGATTTAATGTCCATTATTTCCTCTGTAACACGCAAATTGGAGTCCACTCCACGGATGAAGATGGCCAGCTGTGCAGTATCAGTCATATCAGTACTTTCATCCACAGCAAGAGAGTATGCAATAAAGTCTTTGCTTCGTTCACTAACTGTGTTCTTAAATCAGTGGCCATCTCACAAACTCGATCAGCAATCGTATTATTACTCAGGCTTACATTTGCTAGCATCTGCTTTTTGTCTGGACATAAGACGTCAAACACCTCGATCATGCAGCTCTTGAGAAATTCTCCCTCAGTAAATGGCCTGGCTGATTTGGCAATCTCCTCTGCCACGATAAAACTTGCTTTCACAGCAGCTTCCCTTTGTGATTTTGCACGGGTAAAAAACGTCTGATGAAGTGTCAGATTCTTCTTTAACTCTTCTGCTTTCTGTATCTTCTGCTCTGCATTCAGGTCTTTCAGGTTATCCTGATGTTTTGTCTTATCGTGCCGTCTTAGATTAAATTCTTTAATTACAGCCACATTAGATCCACAAATGAGACACACGGGTTTACCGGCAATGTCAGTAATCATATACTCAGCCTCACATCGCTTTTTAAAGGCTCTGTTTTCAGAATCAACTTTTCTTTTCGGCATCATGAGGGCTAGCTTCGCAATAACTTGCAGCATCATAAGCTAGACTTGATTAACGCGGGAAGTGTTCGGCAAGGCAGCTGAAGCGCTGCGTTATGGGATCTGTAGTTTATTGTGTTACCAGCGCTTCATATCGCCGGGCCATTAATAACAATAATATATTAAATGATCTTGCGGGCCGAATATAATTACACACCGGGCCGGATGTGGCCCTCGAGCCTTGAGTTTGACACATATGGTTTAAAGCATATAGTTTGAGGTGATTAGTAAAAAGAAACTGAGCTTCTGTTCTGTTCATTATTTGGTTTAGCGTAATGTTGAAATTATACAGGTGTGTATATATTATTCATTCATCTTCAATAACTGCTTTATCCTGGTCAAGGTCACGGTCACACACATTCACACACTCATCCAGATGTGAATATGAGGAAGTAATAATTACCTGATGTTGATCTCTCCTGGGTATCAGGGCTGAGGGGCTGTGACAGGGCACTTTTGTAGGAGCTGGTGTCTGTGATATCATCATCATCGTGCACCATGTCTTTGTTGTCAGAGATCTCCATTTTTCTCTCTTCCACACTGCTACCAAAGCAGTGATCAGCATTCTCAAACACCTGAGATCACCAAAAACATACAGATAAAGGCTATACCCTTGAGTTTTCACGACTAGATGTTCCTGACCAGGGTGTACATTATAGTTGAACAAAAGTACCAAATTAAATACATTTAAAACATTTACTATTACTGACAAAGAGAAAGGCAAATCTTATTGAACCTGAACTTATATTTTCAGTAACCACATTGATGAGTCTAGATTGGCATTCCTCGCTCTCATACATTACTGTAGTTACTACATATTTCATAGTAGCTATTTACGATATATAACTACATAATATATTATGTAGGTTATAATACATTAATGGACTACATATGGGTCTAAGCTTTGGTAGGCAACTCTTATAAACAAATGAAGGAACAAACACAGGATATTATATTTCTATATTGAATTTTGTTCTACAATATCATGCCTTACTTTAGCTTGTAGATCAACAGGAAAAACTAAGATGAACTAAGATGTATTCCATAAATGTAGTCTTTCTTTGATCACTCACTTGTGCAAAAATCCTTGCCATTCTCAGTGTCTTGGGCAAGACCAACAGGCTTAGGATTAGCGTGCGAAAGAGAGATGTCTTTCCCATAATCCTCAGCTCTGTTTTCCAGTACTCCTCCAGTGACTGTACAGCTGGACCAGCAAGTACATCTTCCTGCTCAGCAAACTGATACTCCAGAAACTCTTCAGTTAACAAGCTGAAGTCTTCTCTATACGTACAAAGACCAAACTGGACACCTAAATCAGATATGGCCTTCATGGTGACTTCTAACTTGCCTTCTGGGCTTAAGATGGTAGTAATGTTTCTCAGAGCAGAATCAGGCATGGGTAAACTGTTCACAATACTGGAACTGACTGCTGTGTAGAATGAAACAGCACTCTTGTAAAAGAGGTCTACAGAGCCCGTTAGCTCTTTGTCATTTTGACAAAGATATCCAACCACCTCTTCACCAACCTTCAACTTGTCTCTTGGTAGATGTTCCATCATGTCCTTCAGTGATGAGCCCAAGTTACCTCTCCTGAGAAACTTTTCCACGGCTTTAGGAGTGAGGAAGCTAGATACATAAACATGAACTAAACTACAGGCATCTTGGAGCAATGTTTTCACATCTTTACCAAAGTCCAAGCTCTGCTGAAATTTGCAGAGAGGCTGCAGGGCATGGCTCAGAAACAGGAAACTCAGTCTTAATGACTTATCATTGAGGAGGCAACAAATTTGCCTATTTGAATTGGTGCTGGCACTTTGAGAATTAAAGAATTGCACCAAGACTGACCATGCTATGGCCATTTTGTAAACTGCTGTTCTGAGGCTGAGACAATCAAATTTCAAAGAAGAGGTGCAATTGAACTACCCCATATTATTAAGCTGTTCCTTCAGAAAATTTGGTAAAGAGGGGAAGTGCTGGTGGACTGCACTGATCAGTTCCTGGATCTGTGCTGACATCTCCATCGCCGTAATGCCACTTTGACATGCTTGTTCTGCAACACCAGTAAGGCTACACAGAGAAACAGTGCCAGGATTCAAGGCTTTCAGGCCTGAAATCAGCTCTGTAAGATTTGGTGCATTGGAATAAAATGCTGCAAGGTTGGCCAAGGAGATCTCAAACTTTTTAAGAGTCTCCACAACACAGTTCAATAAGGTAGACTGCATCTCGTCAATAACATCAAGCAGCCTCACTTTGGATTCTCCAGCAGTCTGGTCAAAATACCCAATCAAGAGCACATAAGCTTTCTCCCCTTCATGGTACATATACATGCAGTAAGGGGCCTGGTTACAGAAAGCTACGATGTCTGTTGGGTATTTTTGGCCCAGCACTTGCTTGGCTTTACTGCACACAATAGATGAGTCTGTGCTGGCTGAAACAGACGTACAGTATTTCCTGACAAAACACAGCACTGCCTGGCTGGAGTAAAAAGAATCTGGAACTTTTCCCTCCACTTTTCTGTCAACATTTTCACTAATCCCTTCTGGACCCGCTGCTGCAAAGAAATAAAATGCATGAGAAATGACCAGATGTTTTATGTAATCTGAGATTTTGTATAGCACCAAAGAAAATTTAAAGGAAATGCAAAGTCTCACAAAAGTCCAGCTGCATGAGAGCCCTTGGTTTCTTAGGGACACAGGGTTCCAGAATCTGTCCGCCTCGAGCCACTACAGGATTGTAACTATGTCCTGCAAAATTATGCTCAAAATACACTTTGAACCACCTCAGTAGATTTAATGTCTCTGTGAAATTGCCACTGACCAACTTTTCAATTTCCAGTGTCTGTAGGAAAAAATAATTTGTGATTAAATAAAATTGTTCAGAGTGGAACATTTCAGAACAGTGGACAAAATACTCCAAACACTCCCCATTCCTATAAATGTATAAATACAGTTGTGATCAAAATTATTCAATCCTCATTCCAAATCACACTTATTGTCAAAATTGACAGACTTTCAGCTGTTTGCAATGAACAAATCAAACAAAAGCAATTTAAATAGTTCAACGCAACAGATGCTTTAAGTAGTTTCCCAAAATTGAACTAAAATGCAACTTATAATGATTTCTCCAGTTTAAAATTATTCAACCCGTTCATAGCTAGCATATTTAGTACTTAGTAGAGCACCCTTTTACTGTTATGACCTGCTGCAAATGAGATGCACAAACAGAGACCAGCTTCTGGCAACGTTCCTGAGGAATCTCAGCCCATTAATCATGAGCAATGGGCTCCAGTTCAGTAATATTCTTGCGTTTGTGTGCTGCAACCATCTTCTTCAAATCCCACCAGAGATTTTCTATGGGGTTCAAGTCAGGTGACCGTGATGGCCCTGTAGAATCTTCCAGGAAGTCTTCTGCAATTAAGCCTTGGTGGAATTTGAGGTATGCATGGGATCATTGTCCTGTTGGAAGATCCAATGAAGCCCAAGCTTCAGCTCCTCACAAACGGCGTGACGTTTTCTCCTAGGATTTCCTGATACTTCAATGAATCCATCTTGCTTTCCACATGCTGCAGGTTTCCAGTGGATGCAAAGCAGCCCCAGAGCATCACAGAGCCACCACCATGCATGACTGTGGACAGTGTGTTCTTTCTTCATTCTTCTTCCTCCAGACATACCGCTGATCCATCATGCTGAAAAGTTCCAGTTTTGTTTAATTGCGCCACAGAACAGAATCCCAAATCTTCTGTGGCTTATTTATGTGATTTTGAGATGACCTTTCTTGTGCTTTTGGGTCAGTAGTGGTGTACGTCTTGGAGTTCTGGCATGGAAACCTTCTGCATTTAGTACACCACTTACTGTACTCAATGAAGCCTCAGTACCTGTTGCCACCAAGTCTTGCTACAGGTCTTTTGCAGTCACTCGAGGGTTTTTCACAACCTGCCTTCTCAGTAATCTGGTGCAGCTGTTGATAGCTTACTTTTCCCCGCCAGATATACAAGTAAGTTTTAGAGTGGTGTTACAACTGACACACAGGATGCTACTGTGCAAATTTGCAGGTACAACTGTAAGATGGGGCTCTTTTTACTTTCACTAATTATTGAGTACAGGCTGATAATATGAATGAACTTGCACTTGATAAAAGCAAACATGATGTATGCTCTAGTGCATGATGTTCAGTGGGAAGCAAGAAGCCTGTCATTTAAATCACTTTAAATAAAAAAAAATAATTTAAATAAAACAGCAAAAAATGTGAAATTGTACCAGCTCTCTCCTAGTGAAAAATTTTAACAATCAACAAATGTTTGAAGATCATTGGTACAGTAATAAAAAATTGTATTTACACAAAAAACACTTAACATAAACATAAAAATAAGAGAGAAAATTAAGATAGCCTATGGGATGAAAATATATAAACCAACTGACACAATTCTGCCTAGAGCAAACCCATTTAAAATTTGGCTCACAAGACCTAGGTTTGAAAATTTACCAAAGTCACCTAGATAAAGTCACCGCTACCTGAAACAAATGTAACCGCTACCTGAAACAAATGTAACTGCTACCTGAAACAAATGTAACCGCTACCTGAAACAAATGTAACCGCTACCTGAAACAAATGCTTCTTTCATGTCTTGCATCCTTTTCTATTCTGCTTTTAGGCCAAATTTTTAATAGTCTCCAATATCACCATTGCAAGGGATCAAAAAATATATATTTGGTACAGCTAAACCACCTCTGTAAACACAACTTGCATTTTTCCTGTATTTTCACGTGGGACTGTATTTCATGTGCTGCATGATGGGTCATATATCAGACATTATTAAAACTTACTTTATTGATAGAAGTCTTGATGAAGGCACCTTCAAGTAGCTTGTAATTGTTCGTCATATCTATTTCATCATCGACTTTGAACTTCACATTTCGCAAGTCAATACAGCCAGGGTTAAGCAGGTCCATTAACTGGCAGTAGGCAGCACCTGGAAAATACACACACACACGGAATTCAAAGAGAAGGGCAATCATGAAAAATTTAACCTCAAAAAAGTGTTATAGTGTATCAGTTTTATAAACTAAATGGCCAAAACTTTGTGGACACCTGACCCATGTGCGTCTTCCCAAAAACTGTTGTCACAAAGTTAGAAGCACACAATTGTATAGAAGGTCTTCGTATGCTGTATAATCAAAGTTTCCCTTCACTGGAACTAAGGGGCCGAAGCACATTCCAACATGACAATACTCCTATGCACAAAGCAAGGACCATGAAAACTTATTTGGCCAAGGTTGGTGTAGAAGAATCTGAGAGACCTGCAAAGAGATGGGACCTCAACAATCTCAACAATACTTGAACGCATTTTGAATGTATTGCAACACCGACTCCAGCCGAGGCCTTCTGTCTCAGTATCAGTACCCAACCTCAGTAATGCTCTTGTGGCTGAATGAGCACAAATCCCCCAAACTACATTCTCAATTCTAGTAGAAAGCTTTCCCTGAAGAGTGGAGGTTATCATAGTACATATGGGCATAATGGTCACTGTTTACTATATAGTGTTTTTGCATTATAAGATCATTATAAGAAGGCAGAAAACTTATAATATAATAATATAATAAAATGGTAATTTATAATAAAATAATAAGTAATCACCTTGTGTTTTTCTTTATTTTGAGAGTATCATCAGAATTTTTAGAACATCAACCAACCCCAGTATTACTCAGAGTAACAAGTAAGGGATCAGACAATTTTGAATAGCTTTACTGTAATTGGAATGTGAAAGAGTTATAATTTTCAGATTGTTTTACATAGTGTCTTCTGCATGCCACCTTAGCAAACCTAAATATCACTATTAATTAAAGGTATTTTTGCAATATCCTCCTTCCCTAATTTGTGTATAACTAATGGCCAACCCCATGATCTCGGCTAAATTAAAAGTATGCGTAAACCCGGAGGTTAAATACCTGAGCATGTTTGCTCCACACACGCTTCTTTCAGTCTTTTCCTTTTCTTTCAGTTCCAGAGCTGTGTGTTTCCCTCTGTTCATTAAGCCTGTGCTTTAAACATGTGTCGTTTTGTTTACCTGAGATATAAACTCTTTTATATATGGGGACTCATACTTATATATATGGTTTCAGTTTATTGATGATGTTACAACTGAAAATAAAGAAATAACCCAACCTTTGCAGGACTACAGGTCGGGAAGCTACATAAAATACATAGTTTTTTAGGGTAACTGAAGAAAACCGGGTAACAATTTATCCTAAACATTTTGTGGCTTAAACAGTCATTTTAACGTGCTTATTAAGTTCAACGCCATTCTTCTCCTGGTATGACCACGTGTTTTAGTACAAGTTGGCCAGTTGTATGTTTACAAACAATAGCAGACAAAAAAAAAACTAAACGTAACCCCTGTTATTGTGATTCTTCCTGGTTTAAATGAGGGGGGGAAGCACTTTATAACTGAGAATTAAACACCGAAATGTGATACTAATCAGATTCGTATGGCTCCATGTACGCTGACGTACAGACCGCAATATGTTCCACATCTTCAAAGTTTAGTGATAAGAAACCGAATACAGGCGTGAGGACGAAAATACCCACAGTACCCCGCGAACTTATTCACGCTGTTCGACCGCAACGAGCATCTGTTTCCCGGCTGCATACAAATACCCAGAATAGACCTAGTACTTTTTGTTGTTGTTGTTTTTTAATTGTAATTTTAACCGTTTTTTTTCTTTCTCAACTTACCAGCACGCACCAGCACGAGCACCCCGTTAATTGTTACGATTCGATGTAGCTCCTCCCCCAACGCGAGCGCGCGCGTGCTATCATTAGTCAATATTCACGGGGAGCGGAAAGGCGAACGAGTAGATAACTGAAAGAAATAATAACGGGTTTTCGAGCACAAACTGCTATATAATAATAATAATGATAATAATAATAATAATAATAATAATAATAATAATTCTGTATATAATCATAATAATTCATAATATATAAATAGCAATTTGTGTGTATATATATATATATATATATATATATATATATATATATATATATATATATATATATATATATATATATATATATATATATATATATATATATATATATATATATATATATATATATATATATATATATATATATATACCTGGGTGACTCCACATGCTGAAGTGTCCTTGAGCAAGACACTGAACCCCAAGTTGCTCCCGATGGCAAGTTAGCGCCTTGCATGGCAGCTCTGCTACCACTGGTGTGTGAATGGGTGAATGAGACAGTGTAAAGCGCTTTGGATAAAAGCGCTATATAAGTGCACATTTAATGTAGGACCATATGATAATCTACTTATTCTGTTTATATATTTTCAGAGAATAGACCATCTCTTTGATATTCTAAACTGCAGAACAGTGTCTGGAAAAGGTTTTAAGGAACAATTGCCATCATGTGTTGCCCTTTCTGGCTGAAACTCAACAGTACCTACTTGCCCTGACAGACAACAGTGGCACCCCACTCTATAAGACCAAGCGGTAAATATGTTAAGAATGTTAAGAATTTTGGTCTTTAATTTAAGGCTACTATGCACTAGGTTAATAATTTTTGATGTAGTATTCTGCAGTTAATCCCGCAGAATCATTGTATACAGTACAACATATGGATAAGGTGTTTAAGTAGTAGGATGCAATTTATTGAAATAGTACCCTTTTTTTTTGCAGTCGTGTGTATAGCTGGTCTCATGTCAGGAGTTGAGGTTGTTCTGGGCCTGATACGAGATCTGTTACAGACAGGAACCTTGAGATATATCCTTATGTACAAATTTAGCCACGATCACATTGAATAATTTTTCAATGGGGTATGACGTTGTAGTGAGCAAATGATTACAATTTCATATATTCCAAGTTTATTTGTTTAATGTTGAATTTGGAACTTAGATTTATCATTTCAGTTGTTGTTATTTTAACATTTGATCTTTGATTTAAGTTGCTATATTGAATAATGGCATATACACACAAAGCAAGATATCTGCAGTGTAATAATGTAAGTATAGTCATAAGATACTAAAACTGTAATGATAAATGTCATTGATAACAATAAATATTTACAAAGTAGAGATACTTTTATAAGAGGTGGTATAGTCTAATTTATTAACAGTACTTGAAAATATCCTGAATTTAAGTTTTATAATTCATTAGTGATAATTGGTTTTGAACATCATACATAATGATTTTCAATTTTAAAAATGTAGAAAAATACAGATATATATATTTAACATACACATAATATATGAACCTATAACCTGAAGCATAATTTCTAGAAGGCTGGTGTAACAATCCCACTGCTGCACATTTCAAAGCCACATTTAAACGTCTGATTTCAAGATATGGGGCCCTAGCTAAAGGATAGTCAGGGAACTGCACATCCTTTGTTGATACAGACCTGGTACAGGCAGGATCCAGCACTTTTGTGCCTTCAACTCTAATCAGGCAATGAAACACTGCAGAACTAGTTTCAATAATGACACATAATATTACCTAGGATTGCCATATTCAACTTTACTTAAAATGTCAAATATTTGACTACTGTGTCTGTTAAAAACGTAACTAGCTAACTTATATTATATATTATTATATTATAATATAAGACATTACTTTACATTCTTGTTTAACAGGCATATAGAAAATACGTGCATGGACCATTACTTAATTCTCCCATCCTTGTATACATAGGACGTTGGGTGGTTAGGAAGGCGCTGGTGAGTGTTCTGTGTGAGTGTGTGTGAGTCTGAAAGGGTATGGTATTAATCGTCATGCTGTTCTTCCTAGAGCTATTTTGCATTCTGTCTGGTTGGGTGGAAATGTAGCTCTTCAGCACTTCGGGTATCACTATTGGGTCCTTTAACAGTCTTATGTATGGCTGGGATTCTGCATCACATTTGTCAAATAAATAATTGTCAGTGTAAACACTCGGCACTTTTTTTGTATAATACAGTAAAGGTCATATCATCTTTATTGGTGTCAATGCGACTAACAACACTTTGTTACATATAGTTATGAAAAAAAAGTTATACAAAAGCATACAAATGAGTACAAAAGTATAAAAATAAAGTCATGGAGTACTTCTCAAAAATGCTCCAAAATGGACTTTGTATAAAATGTACTGTTAATACGTATGTTTTCAGTGCTTAAGTGTTTTTATTTTACCAAACAGCAAGCAGAACTTTAAAGAACAACTATATAAGATGTTAAGACCTAAAAAAATATTAAAACACTACAATATAAAGTCTACAAAATGTGAAAAGTAGGTATAACTTGTACTATTTTTACATAGACCTACATTTTGGGCTATTAGAAGTTTGTAGTTGTCATTTTGTAATGCAAATATAAGCGATAGAAAACTTCTATCTTACAAGATATACTAAAACAAAGATATTTCAGCATACTGTCTTACACACAGTTAACATCATATTCAAGCTTTAATTCTGGACAGTAGTCATTCTGAAGCATGTATATCTATAGCTTAAGTATGAATTTCTATTTTAATTTCTAAAGCAATCAAAAAGGTTCCAAGGTGTGTTGTACTTCAAAAGGCACCATAAGTTTAAAAACATTTGAAAATGAGACTAATAAAGAATGTAAAATGAAAGAACACAAAAATGCTAACTGTTATGACAGAGCATCCAATACAACACCGAAACAGCAAAGAAACTTGGGTACTATTTTTTTCCATCTTTCAAGAGCTTTCATAATACAGTGAAACTAAGACCCTAAAAACTAGTTAGGAATGTAAACATTTAAAAACAGTACCCTGTGTGTTATTTGTAATTACTGTTTTTTTTTTAAATGAATCCCTGGATGTGTGTGTTCTTTTTATACTCATATTACTGATAATAAACGTAAAAAAAAAATGTAAATATCAGATAAACTGCTTATATAGCAATTGTACATTTGGCTTTGTTTTACAATGCTTTATCTTTTAAAGATTTTTTCCCTTTGAATGTATGGAAGCTCTTATAATTTGAAGTCCTTTGTAGAAAAACATGTTTGCAAATATGTCATGTGGGCTCGCAGCTTAGCTTTTGCACTGATGCACTAATTTCAAGTATTTCTTTGAGTAAAAAGACCTATAGTACAAGAAATGCATTACAAATGCTGTCAAAAGGTCACGCAATCCAGTCACTACACAAACAACATCAAATATTATTTTTTTAAAAACTGTCCAACTGTTCCTTTTTGGGTAAAGTATAAAACTGTAAGGAATCATGTTGTAACTTGAAATTAAGACTTCAGTCTGTGTTTTGATCTTTGGCATGGCTAAATGGATTCTTTTTTTCCCCCTCCATACTTACATACCTCATGCTCTAAAACAACTCACTCTACTTGTAAACAACTCAGACATTTTGGCAAATAATCAATGCTTCAATTCTTTGAGAAGAAACAAAAGTTAAGGGCTATTAACTCTTACTACATATTTCTACTAGAAACTAAAAATAATGAACTGCAGAAAGACAGAAGTGTTTGGTTTTTTTTATATAAAAATAATAGAACAGTTAAAAAACCCCAACTCAACTATTGTAATGCAGATTTTGATGGCACATACCTCACAGAAAAACATGGGATTTCAGTACACATATTTTGTGATATAATGAGATACAAGTGATATATAATGTAAATCCTTGCCAAAATGTCAGCTTTGTTTATCAAGATGAGATCTTTAAACCTGTCCACCAGCATTTCTGTCCATCAAGGTAGAAAAGGCATCATTAAGAGAAACAAAATCCTTAAAAATCAAGTACTTTTGTGTAAAATGTTTTGAGTTTGAAGGTGTATGGTCATGAGTTAGTAAAACAGCCTCTTGTCCTACCTTGAGTAGGCCCTTAAAAACCATACAGGAGACTTGTTGGCTCAAAGCAACAGCATCACCTGCTGGACAAAAATTGTGCTTGGGTCTCCAATGAGACAAAAACAACTAAAACTCACAAGTTCTCCTATGTCTTGTGAAGTCATTTGGTGCTCTGTTGCTGTAGGTATTAAGCCAGTGTGACATTGGCTTTAATGGATTGGACACCTTTTTGGCTGTTATTCACAGGCAAAGTAGTCCTTCAGAGGTGCAAACAGATGTCGGATGACTGGCACGCTCCATGAGCGACCTAGCAGTTTCTGTCTGGCACCGCGTCCCATGTTGGACACATCTGTGTAGTGGACAGGGAACCCAAAAATCCTAAAAGAGAAGAGAAGACCGTTTAAATTACAAAATATTTTTATCAGCTAAAATTATTACCTAAATACTTAAAGGTACATCAAAACTTCTCAAACCTTTTTTTTAATTATTTAAGCTTGGAGATTGTATCTTCGTGTTATTTTGTTTATTTAATTGTGTGAATAGCAAATAAATTATAACGGCTAACTATTAAATGTTCCCTAAAATTGCTCTTACGGCAACAACTTGGTTAAATGTCACTTTTTAAATCTGTGTCACTTTTTAAATCTCTGAAAACGTAATGTTCCTGATATCGGATTTAATAATTAAGTGGCTGAAACAACTGCATTTGGGATACAGAATGAGTGATGACAAGAATTTTTTAAAAGTAGGTGGAAAGTTTCTCAGAATTTTCATATAGGTACAAATACACAAAATGAGTCAATTTACAGTCAAGTGATTTATCTCTTTCGGTCACCTAATACCTTACTTGTTTTTATAATTAGATTCTTTTGGGGGAATTAATTAGAGTGTACAATTTTCTCAGTGCAATTTATTCAAGCAATTGACTTTAGCGATAGTCAATATATCGACTTATCATACGATATATGGAAATGAGCTCGGTCATTTTTGGTGATGCGGTATATTGCGATTGATAATTTTTATAATTGAAAATAATGATTATATTCATTTTTACATTAAAATGAATGTCACCAACATTTTAGTCAATCATCGGCACTGTGTGTCGGAGGTGGAGAAGTGGCTCAGGCAGCATCTCCACACACACAGCGTACAGCGACAGGTGAAGAGAAGGCATGAACCCACCGAGTTATATAGTGTTTCGTGATAACTACAGCCAATTAGGAAGAATAAGTATCAATGGACTTTGTGTCAAAGCTGCAACTCCGGTATTGGAACATTTTGGCTTTAAGTCAAATGAGAGAGGAGAGCCAATTAACGTGAACGTATGCCGAATTTGTTTAAAAACAGTGGAAACTAAAAGAGGTAACACAACTAACCTAAAATCTCACCTAAAACATAACCATCCCACCCAGTTTTTAAATCTGGGATCAACCGCAGCTGGAGAGGGGTCTTCCAGACAGTTATCTGTTGCAGATGCCTTTTCCCGGCAGTGCAAGTATAAACGTGACAGCATGAAAAGGCACACGATCACAAATTGTGTAACTCGATACATAGCCAAAGATATGCAGCCATTATACACGGTCGAAAAAACAGCATATAAAAATACGAATTGCCTAAGGAAACGTACATCACACAAACTGCCATTCTGTCCTTGTACAACAAAGTAAAAGTAAATATTCTGAAGGAGATAAAAGACATCTCCTTTTACACTGCCACTACAGATATGAAGTCAAGCTCAAATATGACCCCATACATGAGCTTGACCATACACTACATAACTGCTGACTGGACTCTGCAGTCAAAGTGTAGGAATCTTGTCAACACCTTCAACCTGAGCTGGCTAAATAGAGACCTGAGGAAAGCACAGATAGATATGTCCCCCAACACAGTATAGTACTGGTGAGTGATGATAATATGTCATTATACAACACAACATTTTTAAAGGGTTAATATAAACTTAATTTAAAGTTTGTTTTTTTTTTTTTTATTTACGACTTACTTTGGGGCCTGTTGGTATGTATGTATTCAATAATTGGTTACATTATAATATAACCATGTACCATTATTTGTGATTAAATAAAGGAAATTAAAAAATTAGTATTTGTTGAATAATGTTACTATAGGTGAACTAATGAATATAAAAACAATATTATCTTTTCCACAGTATGTCACCACACGATGGGGCATCAAGCAAAAAATGATAGAGAGGGTGCTGCAGCAACTCCCAGCCATAAGACGTGTCCTGGTTGAAGACCGAAAGCATGGCCGCCTCAACCCAACCTGGCAGGATGTTTCTATGTTGGAACCCATTAATGCAGCAACAAAGCCAGTCACTGTGTCCTCAGTAAAGCCTGTGTTGGAACTTCTTAAAGGTGAACTTTTATCACCAGACCACAATGACACTGCACTGACAGCTAACATAAAGGCAAACATGTGCAGGGATTTTAATTTGATCTGAAATCCAAAACCTTCTGACAAAGGCCAGCATCTTGGTACCATGGTGGATGCGGGGGTCTTGGATGATGTCAAAGAAAAGCCCTTGCAAGAACTACTAGACATTAATGAGGAAGAAGGAAAAGGAGAAGGTGCCAGTGGTGAGAGCTGCATTAAAGCTGCAGAGGAAAATGAAGGATCTGAATCTGAACCTCCAGGAACCAAGAAGGGGCTGCATGACCTTCTCCAGAACAGAAGAACCCAACTTACAAGTTACCAGACTCAGGCATTGAGTAAAAAAAACAGTGCAGGCTAATGTGGAGCTGACCAGGGTCCTCCAGGAAGAAGCACTTTATGCATCATCTGATCCCTTGATGTGGTGGCATGATAACCATAGAAGATTTCCTCTAATAGCCAAGTTAGTACAAAAAAATATGTGCAGTTGTGCAACAAGCACTAGCTTAGAAAGAATGTTTAGCATAGCTGGTAACATTGTTACCCCAGAAAGATTGTGCCTTAAGCCCCACAAGGTAAATATGTTGGGGTTCCTTTCTCAGAATCTGCCTAAAAATTTAAAATAGATCTGGCAGCAGATATGGCCTGTTGAGGCATCTGTGCATCTATGTGAGACACTTTGAAAGTTTAAACTGTTAAACATGTTACTTTGTTTTGTTCTAGTTCTTGCTACCTCTAACTTTTTTGTTAATAAAAGGTGTGTTTATTATTTATTTATGTTTTATTTATTATTTTGACATTCCGACTCCAATGTCTAAATGTTCTTAAGAATTAAATGTTCTTTGAAAGAGTGTATTCGCATTATTATGCTATTATATTGTCATTATATAATCAATGGCATAAAATGGTCTTAAAATTATAATAATATAATTTAACGCAATTAATTTTGGGACAATATATCGCACAAAAGTTATAGTGACAGTCTTAATTGACTGTTAGTAGAAATATAATTATGGGTCACTGGGTCATGTCCTACCTGGTTATATAAAACAAAGCTAGTTTGATCTAAAATTGTGTTCACCTCTCAAGCTCTGTGCACCACAGTATGTCCTCTTTGCCATTCATGATGACAGGGAAATGCTGGTCTTTACCCTGCTTGATGGAGTTGGACCGGGTTGTGATGGTACGCACCTTTCCAAACTTGAGACACAAGGTGATCAAGTGTTACTTCACAAAGAGTTTACAAAAGGCCAAAGTTCATAAAACCACAGTTCATTATACTAGTTACTAGGCTGGTGAATACTGCAATGAGTAATAACAGAAGCCAGGGAGGGTCTCTGCAGGTACTGGCTGTTTGACCATATCTTCAGAATGTATACAATTTTGAAAGATGCTGCAAGGTGAAGGTTACCTTCGCAACTCGGCCATGCTCCAGGCAGTCCTGTAGTTCCAGCTTATCCATGCCAGAGGCACAGAGAGGCCTACAACAGAGGAGTTTCTTACAGTAAGAATTACAGTACTGTGCCATGTACAGTCGTGTGAAAAAAATAAGTACATCCCATGGAAATTGTTGGCTTTTTTTATTATTATTATTTTATTTTTATTTTTTTACATATTTGGACATGAAATATTTGATCCTCTTTGAAACAGTGCCTATTAATAAAGGTGATATTCTATCTAATGACACAAAATTAATATTTTTAATAATTTCCTCAATTTACAAAAAAAACCCAAAAACGGATCAGTCACATGGAAAAAGTAAATATACCGCTACATTTATCACACTTTCAAATCCATAAAATTAGAATCAGCTGTTCAAGATTGGGTGCCAGTGAGAATAACCTGCTTAGGGAGTGCAGGTGGACCATGTTTCATTTAAAACTCTCACATCTAGTATGTTCTAGGGTGACATCTATGGTGTTCCATTTGTTATTGAGGTGTGTGGTGTCATCATGCCAAGATCTAAAGAGTTCTGTAAGGCCTTCAGGAAAAAAGGTTGTGGATGTGTATGAGTCTGTCAAGGGATTTAAAAAGATCTCCAAATTATTTTAATTACATCACTCGACTGTAAGGAAAATCAGCAAATTCAGCACAAAAGCAGACTGTGTGATGCAAAAAGAAGTCTCCAAGAAACCCAAAAATAGACCAGGCCTTTTGGAATAATGTACTCTGGACAGATGAATCAAATATAGAGATGTTTGGCCACAGATGCTTGGCGGTGACCAAAGACAACTTTTCAGGAGAAGCACCTCATACCAACTGTGATGCACAGTAGTGGAAATGTAATAGTTTGGGATTGCTTTTCTGCCTTAGGGACTGGACAGCTTGGACTTGTTGATTCAACTATGAATTCTGCATCATTTCAAAGAGTGCTAGAAGATCATGTGAGGCCATCTGTCCAAAAGTTGAAGTTGAACCAAAAGTGGACCTTTTAACAGGATAATGATCCTAAGAATATTAGCAAATTCAACAAGTGTCTAGTCAAAGCCTGGATTTGAATCTCATTAAAATGTTGTGGGGGGATTTGAAATGGGCAGTAAATGCAAGAAAACCCTCAAACATCTTGCAACTGAAAGAATATTGTATAGAAGTTACAAAAAGGGGTCAATACCAGCTTCTGAGGCCAAGGGTATACTTTTTTTCCACAGAAGAATATCACATCTATTGATATCTCTGTTGAATAAATAATAAAAAGTATATAAAATTCATTAATAGGCACCGTTTCAAAGATGATCAAATGTGCTTTTCCAAATATGTCAAAAAAAGGCAATGATTTCCAAGGCGTTCAATTATTTTTTCACATGACTGTATATGGTTTAACTACTCTGCTTGGGACAAAAAGACTCAGTTGTGAAAATTACCTCTCTCGGTTATTTTAATTCTTATCTAAGACTCCCCAAGAGTGTGAAAAGACTTTGTATACCTATTTCAGTACATATTGATTTATTTCCTTTTGTTCCAGATTGCAGGGTGTTTTCTTTCTTAACTAGTAGACTTTGCAATTGGCACTCGGCATGGAAATGAGCAAATGGAAAAGTCATCAACTCATGACCGTGACTCCATATGGATACACCATAAAAAGTCACTGCTACATCAAACTCACCCTCTTTCCCATTCTGGTCTCATCGAGTAGAGTAAATGTATTCAAAGACACAGAATACAGCGCTCTAATCTTTGATTTTTGCTAATCCTGTTACTTTTAAAATCTGCACTGTCAGTGAGAGTGCATTGAGGGGACTTTACTATTTACTGTAGTAAATACATGACTGATTGTGAGGACTATTGTTTAATTTGGGGTGTAGTAGTGTGGGTACTCTGAGGCAAAGTAAGTAGTATAAAAAAATCATAGCAAGTGCACAAATTTAGAGTATTTGTGAATCGAGCACATAGACTTTCCTAAACTATTTAATATTTCAGGGAAAGTTCTTTGTTCTGTCAAGTTCCTATGGAGTTGGATGATGAACATGACATACTTACAGAGCCATGTCCTAACTGCTGCATAATGCAGTTAGCTATGCACAAAACATGCCTCACAACCTTAGTCTGGTGCTGTGTGGCCAAAGATCGTGAGTGATGTTAAGGTGAGTGAACAAGCTCTAGAAGTGACGGGATGCACTGTGAAGGGATTGTTTTGATTTTTCATCCATGATGGATTACTTTACTGGCATTGACAGCTCTTTGGACTTCACATTGAGACTTAAGAGCAACAGATTCCAAATGCAAATGCCACACTTGAATTAAAATTTTGGATCTTTCATCTGCTTACCTGAAAGTAAAATAAAGTGGGAATAACACGTGCCTTGCCATGGAACAGTTGAGCAGCCAACTGTCCTTACCTTTTGGCCCTTAAAAAAAGGGGTTAACCACGTATAAAAAGTGCTGTACTTCCCACACTGTTCACCCGATTTGGATGTACAGATCCTCAAATTAAAGCTAAATGTCCTACAATTTTATTTAATTCCAATTCTATATACTCAATATAGAGAGCTGTGTAATTTCTGAGCTGACACATTCAGACAGCGGAACTGCTGAATGGCAGCAAGCCTATATGTGGGAATTGACAAATCCATTTGGACACCTAAAATAGAGTGGAAGTTGAGTGGTTTGCAAATAAACAAACAACTCACTGCCCAATGTGGTTCATGGACAGGGCAAAGAGAGAGGCTTTGAGCCAGGGCGCAATGACACATTATTGGCTAAATCTAGGGTTGTATACCTTCCCACCACTGTCACCATTTCAAACAACACTGTAGTTCATTCAACAGACTATGCAGCCAGTGCTTCCACTTCATTATACCTGAACAGACCATGTTTCCACTTGTTGAAGGGCACTCAAGCCAGACATACTCTCCAAAATAAACAGGTCATTCAGCAGATCACACATTTTGAAATTATTGGTATGGCCCTTGAAAATGACCCCAGCATACTGGCATATTCTCAGCAGGTCAGATATGCTCTTGTGAGTACATCAGTGGCAAGTGGACAAATTTTTCAGGAGGGTGTAAAACAATGGGCATGAACCGCTACACCATAAATGAGTTGTCTAGATGTGTCTCTTTCTAGGTGTACACTAAAAGTGTTTGTGGCAGCATTGTCGGAGCACAGGGGACAGACTTTTGGTTTTTCAATGGAAGCGCAAAACTAAACTAAACAACGTGCCATATAAACTAATGGAAGATGCCGATATAAAATGGCTTTCACTTAAGATCACTAGAACCAGCGAAGCAGGCCACTTGGTTGGCATTCATTGTCTCAGGTTGGGGACCAGAGTTCAAACACTCTGTGGCCAAACCTAGCATTCCTACCAAAGATACTGATGCCGCCAAATATCAATATATATATCAATTTACAAGTTCTTGCAGATGAGAATGTGCTCAGGCCAGTGTATTGGAGTAACTGCCAAATGGATGGTCAATGACCAGCTGTTTTTGTGCCTTGGGGAGCAGCTCTGCCGACTTATGACAGGTTAGCCCATTCAGTAAAAGAAGCGACTTTGCAAGCATACTTGAGCATCCATTGTGCCAAGGTACCTCCTGGGTGGCATGTGTCAGCTACAGACATTTGTGTCACCTGCAGACAAGTGGTGGCTTGTAGTTCATCTTCATCTACCTTTGCCAGATTTTACAGACTGAATGTTGCTTTATCTCAACATATGTTCTCTATGGTGAGTTCTCTCACCCTTAATACAATACAGTATTAAGACTCACAGTGAATTACTCCTACAACAGCAACACTCTGAGTTATCCATGTACTAAATAGGAAGTGATATTAATACTTGGGTGATTCTCAGTCTCTATAAAATATGGTAGTTGGATGAGTTATTTGCCTCCACTAGTTCTGAAGGAAACTTCTCTGGTGGTCTGGAATTAAAAATAGTACAAAAGTAGAAACAATTGATACCACCCTGGCAGCTCTCCTCACTGCTGTACAAACAAAGTTACATACATAACCTTTATTTGTTTTTCTTTTTTCCCCTTAATAATAGTGACTGATCAGAATAACAATAGTCCATGTCTTACAGTTTGATCAGATTTTCAACCAGACTGGAGCCAATCTTAATTTGGATAGAGCTGCAAAAAAGATCAACTGGAAATATGTTTAAAACACACAGCTAGATGCAGTGAATAAGGTGACTGTGGGATGCTGAAAATCATTTTAGGATGAACTCACACTCACCATTTGATAAAGAAGGTCTAGATAAATTTAATTATTTTTTATTCATCTTTTACAAGCGAATCCCTAATGTAAAGAGATGTAAAACAGAAAACAGTATCTTTTCCCAGTATTGAATATGTGAATTACCACTACTTCTTAGGAAGCACTTAGCAGCCATTGTACTTTAAGTGCTTCTGGTAAACCAGAGAAATAATATAAAAAATAAAAAAAAAGTCCAAATGTATATTACCTATTCATGCCTGGCAGGTTGCCCCAGAAATACCGTGCTCTATGAGCAGCTGATACTTCAATAGCATCAATCATCACTGGATTACACTGGATTCCAAACATACAAGCAAGAACAAACATATTAACAAACATATGTTACATACATTAATGCATAGGTAAAACCACAGGTCCTAAATCTAAACATTACTATTCTCACTACTTCATACTATCTGTCCCTCCCTCAGTGGTGGAATGCACTTCCAACCTCAATCTGAACCTCAGTATCTGTCACTATCTTCAAAAAACAGCTAAAGACCCACCTCTTCTGTGAACACCTAACTAATCCCTAAAATTATCCTTAAAAACTTTTTTTTATTATTATTATTTTTTAGAACTCAATTAAAAGATCCTGTATACAGTGGCAAGAAAAAAGTATGTGAACCCTTTGGAATTTCATGGTTTTCTGCATAAATTTGTCATAAAATGTGATCTGAGTCTTGATCTAAGTCAGGGGTATTGACAAATGTGCAAAAAAAAAATTCTGATCTTTCATGTCTTTATTGAACACACTCATTCAAGATTCAAAATGGGAGTGGGAAAAAATAAGTGAACCCTTAGAATAAATAACTGGTTGACCCCCAATTGGCAGCAATAACCTCAACCAGGTGCTTTCTGTAGCTGTGGATCAGACCTGCACATGGTTCAGGAGGAATTTTAGCCCATTCTTCCTGGCTGAACTAATTTAGCTCAGTCATATTCTCTGGACGTCTCATGTGTATGGCTTTCTTCAAGTCATTCCATAGCATCTCTATTGGGTTGATGTCTGGGCTCTGACTCGGCCACTCCAAAAGGCGGATTTTCTTTTTCTGAAGCCATTCTGTTGTGGACTTGCTCCGGTGTTTTGGGTTGTTGTCCTGTTGCATCACCCAATTTCTACACAGTATCAGCTGACGTACGGACATTCTCAAATTATCCTGAAGAATTGTCTCATATACTTGGGAATTCATCTTCCCCTCAATGATTGCAAGCTGGCCAGGCCCTGATGCAGCAAAGCAGGCCCAAATCATGAAGTTTCCTCCACCGTACTTCACGGTTGGGTTGATGTTTTCATGTTGATATGCTGTGACCTTTCTATGCCAGATGTAGTGCTGTGTGGTTTTTCCAAATAGTTCAATCTTAGTTTCATCAGTCCACAAAACATTTTGCCAATACTGCTGTGGAGTGTCAGTGTTCTCTTTTGCAAACTTCAGGTGTGCAGCAATGTTCTTTTTAGTAAGCAGTGGCTTCCTTCGTGGTGTCCTGCCATAGATTCCCTGCTTGTTCAATGTTTTACATATTGTAGACTCATGAACAGAGATGTTAGCCAGTTCCAATGATGCCTTCAAATCTTTGGCTGTCATTCGGGGTTGTTTCTTTACCTCACTGATGAGTCTTCGATGTGCTCTTGGTATCATTGTGACTGGGCGCCCAATTCTTGGTAGAGCAGCAACAGTCCCAAAGTGTCTCCATTTGTAGAATGTTTGCCTAACTGTAGACTGGTGAATTTCTAAATTCTTTGAAATCACTTTGTAACCCTTGCCAGCTTTATGTAAATCAACAATTCCTGATCGTAGATCCTCTGAAAGCTCTTTCTAGCAAAGGCAAGGCTCATATAAGCGTGTGCTTCTTGTGCAGAACAAACTGCAAAAGTTTGAGGGGTTTTTATCAGTCAAAGTAGCTGTAGTCGACGCCTCCAAACTCATTTTCTTAATGAGACTCCAGGTGTGCAAAAACCTGAATCCAATTAGCTATTTTGAGGTCATTAACTCAGGGGTTCACATACTTTTTCCACAAGCACTATAAAGGTTTTTTTGGTTGCTCTCAATAAAGACATGAGGGATCAGAATTAGTTTTGTGTTATTATTTTAGACACATTTTATTTGTCAATACCCCTGACTTAGATGAAAATCAGATCACATTTTATCACAAATTTATGCAGAAAACCATGAAATTCCAAAAGGTTCACATACTTTTTCATGCCACTGTAGTAGTACTACTTGTATTGTTCTCTGCTTGATATATTGCTTTCCTTGTATTTTCTCATTTGTAAGTTGCATTGGATAAAAGCGTCTGATAAATGAATAAATATAAATGTACTATTCCCTTCTGAAGGAATAGATTATACAGAAATGTGACAAATTTAGATGAAGATTATTTAAAAAATGACCACAGCTATAAACAGAATAGAAATTTCTGCACTGCAGTATCAATTATTAAATCAGTTAAAAATTAATCTTAGCATTGCCTCTGTGTGCAAATCTTAGTTTGCCTCTGAGAAGCTGGTTATCATTTGAGAGAGACACTTGGGAGAAACACAAACCTCAAGGAAGCGGGAAATGTCTCGTTTATCATTGACGCCCATTGCAACCACGTTCTCAAACATCCAGAAGAAGGGCCGGACCTCTCCTTCTTTTGGCTTTGCTACGCTCAGCAGGCGATAGAACTCAAAGAACAGACGGCCAGTCCCTTCTGCAAATAGGAGACACAGTGTGTTGAATGTGGTGATATATTTGAAAACAAAAGTGTGAAGCCTTTTAAAATTAAGTGTTAGGAACAAAATGTTTTCTCTATATGTCTAACCTGATCATTATGACAAGGTGCAGTTGCTTGATAGATATTTGTGTATATTGTGTTTTTTTTGTTTGTTTTAGCATGCCATATTCAGTGTAATTTTGAACTACATCCACTATCTGTGGATGAAAATACATTGCAGATACTTCCCAGATTCTCAGACAGACAGACAGATGCCTCACCATAAAGGCCCTTCCTGGCTGGATTGACAATTGACAGATCATTACATGGGCTTCCACCAATCACCAAGTCGAACGGTCCCCATTCTGCAATCTGTCGAAGACAAAACATCACCATGTCGTGTTAATCAGTACATTACACGTCCCTTCTCTCCACCCAACACTCAAATCCCCAACTCTCAGTTTCTTCTGTGGGTAAGAAAATGCAATTCTACCCAAATATATATTCACAATTGTTATTTTAAAAATAAGCAAAGCCTAACCACGAATGCAATTCAAACTCACTCTGTACTAAAATCTCTATCATTCACAGGTCTTATCATTTCAAACATCGAGTCTTGCACTGACAAGCAGCATAAAGCCAATGTGTAACAGGAAATCCCTTCATGTCATTGAACACATGCACATAAATTGTGATCACACTTTGTGAGAGTAGAGGTAACTGAGGCATGGAAAACACAGATAAATCTCGAGTGTGTGAACAAACACAGAGATTAGGAAACACACACACACACACAGACAGACACAAACCACACTGTCTGCAAGACCTCTCTGATATCACAGGTACATCCGTGTGTGTGTGTGTGTGTGTGTGTGTGAGAATGAGTGTATGCAGCTGGATTCTATTCAGCGTCTTTTCATGCTTCCCCCATCCAGCTCCAGGCTCCTGCCCTCCCCTTCTCTTTACTGCCCTTTTCATTCTTCCCTTTCCCCCTCCCATCTCAATCCAGGCTCTGCAGAATGACAATGGAGTGAACTGGTGAATGAGTGAGGGGATCAATTAATGGATGAAAGGGTGGTTGGTGGAGTGAGTGAGTGAATGTGTAAAGGAGGGATTTGGGAATGCTTTGTGTGTGTGTGTGTGTGTGTGTGTGTGTGTATGATGGTGGACAAGAGAAAGGGGGAGGCAGAAACTGAAAGCCAAACAGGGAGGAAGTGATGGGGAGGAGGGACTACAAAAGCCAGAGTTTACAAAAGCCAGAGTCCGGTGGATTGATTGCTCTAATCAAGAGCTGTTGGGACATGCAGCTCACAACAAAGCAAATAACAGGTTTAGACCAGGTGTTTGTGTGTTTTTGTGTGTGTTTGTGTGTGTGAGAGAGAGAGAGACAGAGAGAGATAATGATTGCAGTTAACATTGTTAACTAGAGTTGTATGTGGGACATAGTTTAGACACTGAACTCAGCTGACTGAGAACATTGCCAAAGGGATCTTGACTTCTACACTTACATTTTTCCGGGTGATATTTCGAACATCGTTCACATATTGGATTTTTCCTTCATGTCTGACGACTCCCACGGATATGGAGTCCTCGCACACCTCTGAGGCAATGTATGCATCAATCTTAAAGCCCAAATCCTTCAGCACCAGATAGCCTACAAGCCACAGGCCAAGAAACAAATACGTCTTTACATTTCCTAAAAAGTTTCCTCAAAGTGACCTGTAATCTGACTGAAGATTTTTGTAACATAATCTACCATATCTACGCTGAAAAAAAGTATACCAGAAGTCTAGGGGCAGTTGTTAAAGCAACAACCGTTACGCACTATCAATAAAGGTTTTTAGGAAGAAACAGAAATGAAAGAATTGAAAGAAGCTGTAATTACACCGGAACAGTAAAAACCATCTCCAATTGCTTATATTTTTTTCTACTTTTCTCTAGTGCCAATTAATGTATAATGCAGGCATTCAAGGACAAGACCATTTTTTCCTCTGAAAAAACAACATTGTCCTTGAACGCCTGCGTTATACATTTATGTAAAGCACATATCATTGTAGAAAACCTTGATAAAAGTCACTCTTTAAGCTTTTTCCACTCTTTTAAGCTCTTTAAGCTTTTAAGTTTTTTCCATTTCTAACGCATAACCGCAATTTTTTTCTCTCTGAAAAATTTGTTTCATCTCTGAATGTGTGAGTAATACACAATTAGAACTTTAATTAAAACGAAATTGACTTTCAGCAAAATGTTTCACAAAAAATATTTCACATAAATGTTTTTTACTGCCTATATATATATATATATATATTGAAAGAATATTCAATGTAAGTGAGTGAAACTCTGTAAAGTAAACAATGTTTTCAGAATTATTATCTGTTGTAATTGTATTTATGCGACAGACACAGTAGATAGAGTTCAAATTAGGAGAAAAAACTGAAGGACTCCTTTAATGCAATTTTCAAGATTGAATGCATGCATACAAGCTGATACATATGCAGACACACTTACCTGTGGCGATGCCATCAAACAGTGACAGAACTCTAATTGGACGCCTTTGCTCTGCTGGGACGGCTGGGAAAATTTTTGGGCTTTCCTTAGGGGACAAAATGGCACAAACATTTAAAAAGGCCTCACAGACTATAAAGTTAAGAAAGTTAACATTAAGCAGCCATAATAGTGTATTTCATAACACTGTAACATAGAGAAAGTGCTATATATATATATATATATATATATATATAAAATGAGATATTATTATTATTATGCAGTGACCCAGGACTCACAAACTCCTGTCCATTGTCATTGACAAAGAATTCCTGCAGTTTAAGGCTCCAGTCGTGACGTCTTTTCAGCACGCCATACTGCTGCAACGGCTGACACATATAACACAGCCATGGGTCCAAATCCCGTGCACTGTTCGACGCCCCTGCACCCACCAACAGGTCCAAACAGTCCACACAGAAACACCTGAGAAGAGAGAAGGAGGGAGGGAAGGAAAGGTGAAAATGAAAACAATAGGATATCCGAGCAGGATACTGAGCAGGACACAAGAAGCTCAATATCTAAGGCTGTATGAGCATGAGAGAAGGAAATGGGATACGTTAGCAAGTGAATCCACCAATTAGTTGAGGAAAGTTAAAATACAAATATAATCAAGTTATTAGTGAGAAAAAGTAATGTGTGAAAAGAATGGAGGGTGTATGGAGTATGACTATAAGGTCATGTGCTTAGCAGAGCTATACATCACTGACTACCATGGCATCCATGAAACAAAAAACGTCTGTGCAAGAGTGATTTACATATCTCCATTCAAATGTTTTCAAGGCCTAGTGCTTATGGTTGTTGTTATAAATGAGTTTTGTGAACTCTTCTCACTACTCTGCATGTCCTCATGCTAGATGGAAACAGAGTCATGTCAGTGCTTGTGAAAAAAACACACCAAGAGGCTACACAAATAAGAAATTATGACATCTCCAACAATGAGTCATGGCTAATTTATGTTTAATATGGAAAGGAGTTAATAACAATGGAATAAATGACAAGAAGGAAATTAACAATGGAAGACAATAAAAAAATGCAGGGTGCATATACAGTATATCATGAAGTTAATGTAATGTGACAGTGTGTTAAATGATCAAATGTAATTCAGGAACATACAGTCCAACATTCATCTGTATGTAATCATTCAGATCAAGATATTAAGATCACACCACTGTGCTGAGCTTGCATTTAGGATTTAAATTTGTGTCTATGTGTATATTTCTTTGTGTGTATATGTGTGTGTGTGTGTGTGTGAGATGCTGAACCTGCAGCAGTTGGCATTGCCACAAAGTAGCACTTCTCGGCCTCCACAGCACACCGTGCAGTACGACTGATAGCCATCGTCATCATACATGTAGGAGATCTCTAAATACACATCCTAACACACACACAGACACACAGAACCTCTTAACATGATGACACCCAGTAAGTAAGCTTTGTAGGGGATCATAAATGAGATGAGGACGAAGCCCAGATCTAATTCTAATTTAATTTATTCACACACAATGACCGTGAATAACAGTGTAGTCCAACCTAATGCTCCATTCTGCGCCTTAACCAGACATAAAAGTTTGCATGTGTCCATTATAATGTGTCACAGTATTTAAAATCCCTCTTTTCTGTTCATGTTTACACGTAGTGTAGTCACTCAGAGGATGAGTAAATCAGTCTGCCGGAGTTTTCACCTTGCACGTTTGACAAAGGCCTCCTTCAAACAGGGGGTGGAAGGTTGCTGCTCTTGTCTTGCCACAAGACAGGCAGAACTCTGTGGGTATATGAGAGAGACAGAAAGCATGGAGGGGAAAAAAAATCTGATCCCAAATCAGGATCGCCATGTGGCGAAATATGGAAGCAAATATACAGTATGGGAAAATCATACCTTCTATACTTCTGTGATTCTTTAAGACTTCATGAACCATTTGTTCTGAAATGGAGAAGAAGTGATAGATCTTTTACACTGGAAAAAGTGACTGGTGAAGGATGAATGCCTCGTAAGAATCCTGCTAGTTTCATATTGATAACGTTCAGTTCTATTTCACCTTTTTACTGTTAAATCAATTTCACCAATTGGTCAAAATTTTCATTAGAGATATACAGCACATAAAGATTTTTATCTATACAGAATATGAAAGTTCTACTAAACAGCATATATGCTACCAAATTCCCATTCCATGTATGACCTCTGACCTCTGCTGTAGATGTCCTCACTGGCTGACTTGGCTTTGCACATGCTGAGTCGGGCCCTCTTGGCGGATGGTGCAAGCTCCGGTGGATTGGACTCAAGAAGTTTAGCCTGCAGCGTTGAGCTCTCCGGAGCTGCTGGGAACAAACAGCACTCAGCTGTGAAAGACAAACTACCATGTTACTCAACACCCACACACAAACACACACAAAACCTCACAAAGCCTATCAGGCAAGGCATGTGAGAGAGATCACACACCTCACCTTGTGTGGCAGTTGTTTTTTTGTTTTTTTTACATTTACAACCACCTACTGCAGACTGTAATTGTAGAAATATAATAGAATGGAAATTATAATAAAAACATTGAAAATCCTTCACCTTTTCAATGCATCATCTCTGCATTATATTAAATCTATACATGCCTCATGAGTTGCAAGAGTTAAGCAGTTCTGTTTCAGTCAGAAACAGAGCTCATATACGGGGAGGAAAGAAAAAAGTAAACTGCAGAAATAAATGAAGAAAACTGTAATATTGCAGTTGGAGTTTGTCAACAGCACAACAGGGTTTCCAGAGATTTCTTGCTGGAACAGGGGAGTGTTGTATGCAGATTTGCAGCAGACTGGGACAATGGGATGGTGGTCCATGTTTTATAAAAAAGAGGACTAGATAGTGTGGTCCAATTACAGGGGAATTACACTACTAAGTCTTCCAGGAAAAGTCTATACTAGGGTTCTAGAGAACAGACTCTGTCAAATGGTTGCACATTGGTGAAAACCAAGAGAAACCTTGCAAATTCCAGCAGGTTCATAGAAAAGTAGACCAGGTCTTTACTCTTGCAGAACTCTGAGTGGTTAGAAGAGTATGCATGTTCATTCTACATGGATTTTGTGGATTTGGAAAATGGTGCACTTATATAGCGCTTTTATCCAAAGGGCTTTACACTGTGTCTCATTCACTCACACACCAATGGGAGCAGAGCTGCCATGCAAGGCGCTAACTTGCCACCGGGAGCAACTTGGAGTTCAGTGTCTTGCCCAAGGACACTTTGGCATGTGGAGTCACGTGGGCCAGGAATCAAACCACCAACCCAACGATTAGCAGACAACCCTCTCTACCAACTTAGCCACAGCCGCCCGTGACTGTGTGCCTTGACATTTGTAATGAGATATTACAGGAGTAAAATGTATCAGGGTTGCTGCTTTGTACAATCCAGTCTCTGTATGAGCACAGTGAGAGGTGTGTTCTTTGTATTAAGAAAAAATTAAGCAAAATACCATTTAAGGTAGGTATTGGACACTGTCAAGGGTCTCTTGTCTTCAATTCTGTCTGTGGTTTTCATGGACACAGATGGAATTGTGTAAAAAAAAATGGGGGGGGGGGGAATAACATCCTGTTATTTTAAGATTTTAAGTTTTATTTCAAGACACTGTTATTCAAAGTTCTCTTGTAACCATCTGAAGGGGACCTTCAAGCATTTCGCTGCCGAGTTTGAAGTGTCCGAGATAAAAATCAGCACCTCCAGTTGCCATGGTTGTCTCCCAGGAAAAAGCAGGTATGTTTTCTTCTGGAGGAGGAGTTTAGGTTCCATGGATTCATATGATGGAAGAAAGATTGACTAAATGATCAGGTCAGCAGCAGGAGCTCAGTGTTTGGACAACTGTGTTTGTTTACTGGATCTTTAATTACCTATTCTAACCTAGGGTCAATATATGTGGTTAGTAAACAAAAGAATAAGGTACAGGCAGCAGAAATGAGGTTGCCTGGATTACTCTGCCTGATAGGGTTAGGGCCACTGTTCCCCTGAAATGAGAAAAGGCAGTTGAGGTAGTTTTCAATAGGCTTTAAGTCAAGGGTCTAAGATGACAAATTGTGTGTAGATTTGAGTGCATTTTTGGATCATTGTTCTGCTGAAATAGCCAACCACAACCCAACTGTAGCTTACATACAGTCCAGGATTTCATATCCCCAAGGTTCCCTTTGCAAGAAAAACAGCCCCACATCACAGATCTTCTACCCTACTTAACAATGGGGATTATGTCATTTTCCATTTAACCATCCTTCTATTAACACCAAACACACCTGTAGAGTCTTATTTTTGTCTCATCTGACCATAGAACCTGGTTCTAGTCAAAGTTCCAGTAGCATCTAGTGAACTCCAGATGCTTATATTTGTGGTTTGATGAAAGAATCTTCTGGCATACCTTCCAGATAGTTTATTGGCATAAGGGTGGCATCGAACTGTAGATTTTAGTTTATATTAAATGTCTTAATTATTGGATATGGGCATTCCATGTGTGTAATAATTTTATAGAAATTGTCTAATTTATCTAATTTAAAAAAGGTCATCAAATGTTTGTTTAATTAAATTTTCTCAAATGTTCTCCATTAGATGATTCATTCATTTCTCTTCAGTAATCTCTCTATCCTGGTCAGGGTCATAGACCTTTAGGCTATACCAGGGCACAAAAGGCACTAGTTCGGATACAAGCTGAATGAGATGCCACTCAATCAATGGGGAACAAACACACAGACGTACACACACACATTCACACTTAGAAGGAAGAACACAGACAGACACAAGGAGAACATAGACTCGCCACAGCGACTAAACTGAGCTCAGGATCAAATGGGGGACACTGGAGATACTCTCTGCAATACCATGCTGAACGGTTGATGGATAACTAAGGGAATTTGTCCTCTGTGAAACACTTCCATCCATCCATCCATTGTCTGTACCACTTATCCTACACAGGGTTGCTGGTGAGTCAGGGGACTCAGAGCACAAGAACACCCTGGACGGGGTGCCAACCCATCACAGCTCACAATCGCCAACACACACCACGGATAATTTAGAGATAATAGCCAGCCTATAATACATGTCTTTGGACTGTGGGAGTAAACCAGAGTACCCGGAGGAAACCCCCGAAGCACGGGGAGAACATGTACACAGAGTGGAGGCATGAATCGAACCCCCAACCCCAGAGGTGTGAGGTAAAAATGCTAACCACTAAGAATTTCAGGGGATGCCAATAACTGCCTCAGAGGCTGAAGACACTCTCTGAAATGACAAACTCTTCTTTTAAGGTGTATGTTGAGATAAATCAGAACAGTCTCCACTAGTAATGTAATAGTAATGTTTGTGATTCAAAAATGTGCAAGCAGGTGATGATGAAAATACTAATTGTCTCCCCAGTCAGAATGTGAGCTCTCTCACAAAGAGAATGCATTGACAAGTATTCAAGTGAGCATAATCTCGTTTTGCTGCCCTGAATCAAGTGTATCAAGTGTATCATGTGTATCAAGTACACTAAGCAAACACAAGAGCATATAAGGTAAATCATAACACAGAGAAAGCCTGTAGTCTTTGAATGTGCGGAGTCATGTGTATTAAGAACACTAAATAAACATGTGATTTTCCTCTTTGAGTTTCCTTCTTTACACTAATTATAATTTGCACAGATGTTGAAGCAAAAGAGAAACTCATCTGTGTGTGTGTGTGTGTGTGTGTGTGTTTTGGAAGACTATGAACTCTATGACTTCATGTAAAGATTAACTAGAGGATTTTATCAGCTCTATGTTGGTGATGTAAGGATTAATTAATAGGAAGTGTAGATGGACTGACAGGCTGTGAGTATTAGTTGAAGACTAGGGGTTGGTGTTCCAGGTTACCCATACTCACGGGAGTTCTCTTTGGGTTTGAGGCCCTCCTTGCCCTTGGGCATGAAGCCGCTGTGAGCCCAGTCCAGCATGGGCTTCACCTGGTCCTCTGGATGATCTGATTCACACAGAGGAAACGTCTTCTCAGCACGTATGCTAGCCATCTATAGAAAACCAACGGTAAAGCGGAGAAAGAATGAAAGTGTTGATGAAGTAATATTTTTATTGATATTTCATTCTTTAAGTAAAAACAAGCAAGTCACGTATGGAATGTACTGCAGTGAAGCAAGCTATATGTTGAAATAAAACACAGATGCAGTGAAGCCAAAATGGCTGCCGAAACAGCCAGACCCAGCTTACTGATGCAATGTCATTCTCATGTGGGCAGCATTTCAAAACAAAAGATGCAATAATGTCGACGTATGATTTTTGACTTGTTGGCACTCATCACAGGGCAGTAAATACCTTGATAGGAACATACTAGCATGTTGTGTCTATGTATGAATGTGGTGTGTTAACACGTTGGGCCAAAATCTCATATAGGTGTTCAATAGTGTTGAGATCTGGTGACTGTGAAGGCATATGCTACACATATCACATGCACAGCATGTGAAATATTGAAACTCATCCAACTATTGAGTAAACTACCAATCTTTGTTTGTATCATAAGATTAAAGTGAGCAGTCAGCCATAACTCCCCTAGAAATAAGTCTCTCTAAACGGACAAGTGAAGCTAAACTATGCCAACAAAATGGCCCCCAGAGCATAACATAGCCATGTTATTTATCATCCATAGCTTACTAACTTTGTTTTATCCAAAAACTTGTATGACTTCATTATCTAGGTAGGTATTGTGAATACATAATCACATAGCCAATACTTTTTTCAATTTTATACATTTTTAAATAATATTTTGAGTAGTTCTCTTTTCATTATGGCAGCTGCCAATAAAATATAAGCTCAGAGGAATTTAACGTGAACAACCAACAGGACAAGGAAGAATTTTTTACTTGTCTGTGAATCATGATGCCTGTCAATTTAGAAAGCTGTACCTTTAAGACTTCAAACATGAATGCTTTGTATGCATTTTTCTTTTTTAATTCTTATGTGGATTTTGTGGATTCTAACAAGATGAGAAAAAGAACATGACCAATTAGTGGTACAGACAGGATTTAGCAGAGGAATTAGCATTTAACTTTTTTCACAATTTTTATTTGCATACAAAAAGTAAAAGCAAAAAATAAAAACTCAAAAACTTTCTGTCACAACTTCATGAATAGGCTACTAAGAGCCATTACAGATAAAAAAGGGGAAAAAAAAAGCTGTGACAGTAGATAAAGGTTTCTATTTTTTGAGTTGCATTACCTCCACTACTCCAAAAACAACTTCTCCTAGTTTACACAGCAATGTCAACTGCATTACTCAATCTCCACTACTGCATTCTTTTAGTAAATGAAAGGATTAGCACAGAAATATTGTTAAGAACGTGGATAGGCAGGGTCACCAAAAGACAGTATATGTAAACCACCTACAGTATAATTAAACACCTGAGATTGTTTTTGAAAAGAATTACATTAATCCGACTTCATGGTTGACAAAATAGAGACAAATTAGCCATAGTACATCACAGGAAAGGTGCATGTAATCTGCAGAAAGAACAGGAAAGCAGGAGGCAGTGAGCACAGACATGCAAGGCTCTGGTTCTCGAGCATGTCTGGACTTGTTGACCTTTGTATTGTATAGTAGAACATCTTAGTCACTGGAGGAAGGTAATTAAGGGAGCTGTCGGGGAATTCCACAAAGCTTTCAGATAAATGTTTACCTAGACTCTTATCTTTCAGTCTTTTAAATGTACACAGGCACACACACACACATATATACACTCAGCTGGACAAACAGTATACAGCCAGATGCACTGGTTCAATAAGTTTCTATTAAGGCAACATTACAGAAACCTCTATGTACCACGTGTTTCTCCAAATGATCAACATCAGAATTTATCCAATGAATCCGGTCTTACCTCTAGGGCCTGGAATATGGCTCTGCGGTAGGAAGCCAGTTTGGTGTAAGAGGACTGATTAAAGAACTTGGAGAAGGCTGTGATGGAATCCAGTTTGTCGGCAGACACCTACAAACAAAAACACACATACCATACACATATTATTCACCCCATGAATAAATCACTTATAAAAAGAGGATTTGTTCACCTTTCTCCCCATAATGTCTTTTGCAGAGTCAGACTCACCTCAGAGAACTTGCCATCACCAAACCACTGGAGCCAGCGCATGCCATGCGATGCCTGTCTTTTCCCCGTGGCTCTCCAGGTCACCACCATGCCAGGCCACCAGGAGAAACCCTTAATTTTGCCCCACACCAGCTCCCCGATTCCAAAGCCCTTATTGTCCTACAGGAGACAGAGGATTATGTAAAAACATGCCCTAAATTGTATTATGTTAAAAGTTCCAAGATTGGCAAAGTGCCATAATTTACATTTGAAAAGTATTTAATTACTTATATGACACTCATTAGCCATTTTATTAGCTTTACATACAATATCAGTGACACTGACATGGTAATATATGTGTGTGTGTGTGTGTGTGTGTGTGTGGTATGCTATGAGTATCAGATTATTAGGGTTTTTAAAACACTCAAGCGTCACTATAACAAGCAGTATAACAAGCAGAATTATCTAGATAATATCTGTCTCGTGGTCAGGACAAGAGGACGAATAATAAAAATTTCTGATTTTTATTTAAAAAAAAAAAAAAAGACTTCAACTGTACACCTATAATGTGGACCAACAGGTTAAGCCAGACAGGTTAGTTTCACCAATAGTCGATGACAAATTGTGCACAGCTCCCCTAAATGAACTAGCAATTTAATGTATGTATTTTACATAATAAACATAGATTTCACATAAAAACAATTCCATATTATAAGCTGAAAACGAGATCTATTGCATCCTCCAACATAAGCATGAAAGAACAAGCGAAACTATTAGAAGTTGTATGGAGAATGGTCAGCCTGGTTAGCATAACATATGAAGACTGCATCTAAAGGACTTGTCTGAACATGATACACATTATTAATTTAGTTACTGTGCACTCTTATTTCTTGTTTGTTATATGTGTGTCATAGTGCTTTTCTGCACATACAGTTGCAGTCAATAGAGACACTGTTTCAAATTTCTGGCTCACAATGGAATAATCGAGAACTAACAGTCTCTTTGAGTGTGTTGGCAATGAGCTCTATAAAGATGTATCTGATGGGCTTTGTAAAGTTTAACCCTCAGGCTAGACCATGAGACAAAGACGTCTGTCTGCACTTAAAAAGAGGGCTATTCTATAAGCGAGTGTCTTTTAAAGGGCAGGTGGACAAACATAACTTAGGTCTTATGTAAAAAAAGAAAGAGGGACAAGACAAAACAAGAGGACATGTATATGGCTACACTATGCTGGCATGTGGGTGTGTAAGTGTGTACATTGTATTCAGGCTGGCTGGCAGTGTCGGTAGTCGAGATGGATGTATCGCTGCTTTGAGCTGAGTCTTTAGAATCCTGCTCCAAGAGCTCCAGCTGGGGACCTTCAGGAAGACTAGGAACCTACAGACACAAAAGAGCGTTAGTTACTTCATTTGAAAAACATATAGTTTAGTACTAAACTAAGTTCTAAGCCTTAGACTAACAGAATACTCAAGTGTTTCACTGCTACTGCATCTGAAGTATATTTGTGATGACCACAGAAATAAATTTCAACACATTCAATGTACTGAGAATAGAACACAAAATCTTGATCCTCACTTATAAAGGGCATTTGGGGTGGTTAATCCAAGTTAACAAACTTGCAAACATATTTCATTAACATTTTCTTTCATTCATTAGTCAAAGACGCTTGTAAATAAAGCTCAAATTCTATCAAGTGTAACATTCCAGATATGGTTATGCATTACCAACACAGACAAGCAAACAGAAGAGTGCCTTACTTTCCACTGGGTGCTATATAGATACCACAAAATGTTGTGGAAAGAGTAATCAAAACCCATAATTACTTTTTACAGTGTTGGAAAGTTAGATAAAGAGAGTGTAATGCATTTAGTTTCAAATGTGATTTTTCTAATGAAATCCAACATCTTTCCGTGTTGGAAAAAAAAATGTTTATGGTAAACAGATTCTAGGTGTTTTTATTTCCCACTCCAGTGTAGGTAACTTTGTTGAAATCTTTGCCTGTGGAAATTGTACATACACTATTAGGTAGGGATTAGGTTGAAAAATGTTGCAATGTTCCTTTAAGTAGCCTTCATCCTCATAACAGATGAGATTCAATACTAACACGTCTGCAGCTGAAAGAAAATGTGCCCGGAGAACCCCTATGTGGGCAAATGGTCTCAAAGCAAGAAAAACAAACAAAGATGGATGGGACACAGATGAAATTCAATAGATGTGGTACTGAACTACTGAACTGGAGGAACGGAAATGCAGATTAAAAATGGAGCATTCCAAAAAACTTGAAGCCTACTTAAGGGGCAGCCAAAGTGCTTTACTGGAAAGTAAGCTGCCATTCTGAACAATTCTTTTTTTCATCATCTCAGTGACAGCAATAAAATATTTTGTGTATAATTCCTGTTTCAGAGTCAAACAGAGGTTGGGCTTCAGATTGCAATAAACAGTCACTTGCACTGACCTGCCTGAACCATACTTTAGTTTATAAGTTGTCCAGGAACAGCTTTAAGTGCAAAGCAGTTAACTTACAGTATGTATAGCTATAAAAAGGAATGGATATTCAGTATTGCCATTTGTTTTTTTTGGAAATAGGTCACAAATTAAGAAAAAATGACTTTAACATGAAAGCTTATCAAGCATATATGCATATGTCTTGAAGTTAATGCCAACTCATTTAAATGCTTTTATTAGAAATAATGAAAAAGAAAATCCAGCCATTTTCTCTACCGCGTATCCAACTCAGGGTAGGGGGAGCCTGGAGCATATCCCAAGAGACTCAAGGCACGAGGTGGGGAACACTCTAGACAAGGTGCCAACCCATAGCTGGGCACAATCGCACACCCATTCACACACTACAGACAATTTGGAAATGCCAATCAGCCTACAATGCATGACTTTAGACTGGGGGAGGAAACCGGAATACCTGGAGGAAACCCCCGAAGCACTGAGGACACTGGGCGGCGGCGGGAATCAAACCCCCAACCCAGGAGGTGTGAGGCAAACGTGCTAAGCACTAAGCCACCGTGCCCCCTACAAAGAAAATTTTATGAGAAAATTATAGAGTTGGAAATCTGGTATTTATTCACTTCATCAAAGATATTTCTCTACACATACGAGTAAATTGCTCCAAATCAGAGCACATGTACACTGCTCACACTTTGCGTGATCAAGTGTGATTCACGAAAACAGCTTAGCCTGGGCTAAACAGCACCACCAGCTGTACCACAAAGCCAGAGAAAGGGCTTTCAAGGAGATGTCTATTCATTATCCCTTCCTAAGAATTTGAGATGGTTAGTGCTCTGTTGAGTGTGGTTTGTCATAATAGTGCCTCAGCCAGTACCAGCTCGCATGGCCCTGGTAATATTTGCTTTTAAACTGCTATTGTTGCTTTTAGGAAACAGTTGTTTGAACATGAGGTAAAAAAAAAGGTAGTATTATGGCTGTAGTATTAAATCTTTCTTAAAGGTCTTCTAGAAAGATGGTGCTTAGAAGCGGACATGGAACAGACAGATTGTATGAAAGCTAACAGAGAAAGGACTGGCTCAAAACACAGTGGCAAAGGCTTTTGCTAAAGGTATCAGATCTGACGAGAGATGTTCAATAAAAGCAGACAGTAGCACAGTTATTTGTACTGAGCTGGGATTCTGATAGAGAATATGTGCCTTCTTTATCTCATCACTGATGCCTCTGTAATTTTCAGGCCCTGTTCCTAATCACGCAAAGTCTGAACTCAAAAAGTGAACTTTGAATTCACACTGGCAATGATTCGATGCACAGCTGGCAGAAGTCATTCATTTCAGTGAGATGGATCAATAGTGACCACAGGAAAAGTGATGTGTTTATGTGAAATACAATAAAGCTGAATACAGTTCTACCTCATTTAAATGAGAAGCAAGTGATTTTAAGCAAGAATACTGGGATTTAGGACACTTCATTTTCCATTGTGAAATACTAGTTTTGGTTCCTTCACTCAGACTCTCGGACACCCTTTAGATTTAATCCTTTTTAAAGAAAGTCAGGAACCAATGGGAATAACCATCAAGCCATCCATCCATTTTCCAAACCGCTTATACTGCACAGGGTCACAGGAAAGCAGGAGCCTATCCCCAGGGACTCGGGGCACGAGGTGGGGGACTCCCTGGAAATGGTGCCAACCCATCGCAAGGGTACAACTGCACACACATACTCACAAACACATTTACACACTAAGGACAATTTAGAGATGTCAATCAGCCTACAATGCTTGTCTTTGGACTGGTGATGAAACCCCCGAAGCACAGGGAGGACATACACACTCTGTGCACACAGGGAGGAGGCGGGACTCGAACCCCCAACCCTGGAGGTTGCGAGGCAAATATGAAACCACTGTGCCCTTCCAAAGGAAATATGTTGAGTAAAATCCGTAAATAACATGATACAGTGGCTGCATAGAGTGTATGTTGGAAATAATAAATAGAAAATTAAGTATATATAGTTCTTCTCTCACTGGGTCCTAACCTTTCAGACACCCTGTAGAATCCTAAAGGGCCCTTCAGCATGTCCCTGTGGGGGAAACCTTTAAAAGTTCTATACAGAGCCCTGTAACAGAGGGTTTCCTTATCAGACAGGACTCCAAGCATAATCCTTTAAAAAAAGCATAGAACATAGAGGCCTTTGGGCTAAGCATACCAGTATAAAAGACAACCTGACTGTTGCAAATTATCGCTACAAATATAATGGGATGTAAGAAAAAAAAAACCCCAATGAGCTAAGTAAAGGATAAAAAAATTACACTGTTGTTACAGGAAAGTAATCCATATCGTGGTGGTGTGATGCCTCCTAAAGTGTATTATTTGATATAACAACATGAACTAAAGTGTTTTTATTCATCTTCTATAATGCTAAAGGAGTCCCGATCAATTATTGAGTGCATAAATTAACACTTTTCAGGTCAACATATCTGAATTATAAATTCTTTATTCTAATATTGTGAGGTACTGTATTTTTTATTTCCATCAGTTGTAAGCTGTAATCTTTATATGTAATGAATCTATAATATATGAAAGTTCCACTTTTTGAATTAAATTACGAAAAAAAAATTTACTTTTCCACGATATTCAAAGTTTTTGAGATGCACCTGCATATGTATAATAATAGGATGATGACAGGAACTCACTTGTTTTCAGTGTGTAGAAATTTGCAATTGTGTGTGTGCTCACATTACCAGACTGCTAGGCTCCTGCTTGTCACGAGCCCTCTCTCTGTTTCGGGGTTTTGTCTGAGCTGTTAGTCCAGCCTGGAAGATAGTCCTGGGACGAGGGGTCTTTCTAAGACCGGAATCATGGCCTGAACCCAGATCAGACTTTTCCTGCAATTACATAATTTATTGCTACTATACAGTTTTTACTAGAACTCACATGCACATTCATGTCATTTCTCAGTGCTGACTTATCTGATTAACTGACTTCTTTTTAGAGGAACAATTTCTTACCCATGACGAAATTGCAGTGGGAACCTGTATAGCTAGTCTACCTGTCTTTCTGAATATCTATAACATGCAGATACACACAGACAGGGGTGGTGGGGAAGCAACACAAAGCTTGCAGTCCATTGAATAAGAGCTAACATTTGTTCCCCTAACAAATTTTCCAAATTCTTTCTACTATCAGGTTTCAGAACGATCTCTTTGGCAGCCAGAATATTACTACATCATAAATGCAAAAAAAAAAATCACAAGTTCAAAAACACAAATTTTGAAATTCCCAGAACACATACCAATGTACACAAGTACACCAATCAGCCATAGCATTAAAACCACTTACAGCTGAAGTGAATATCATTGATTATTTCGTTACAGTGGCACATGTCAAGGGGTGGGATATATTAGGCAGCAAGTGAACAGTCAGTTCTCAATGTTTATATATTGGAAGCAGGGAAAATGGGTAACCATAAGGATCTGAACGTCTTTGACAAGGCCGAATTGTGCTGGCTAGATGACTGGGTCAGAGCATCTCCAAAAAGGCAGGTCTTGTTGGTTGTACCCGGTATGCAGTGGTAAGTAAATAAGGTGGTCCAAAGAAAGACAACTGTTGAACCAGCAACGGTATTCCCTAATGACAGTGGACCCTTTCAGCGGATAATTCACCCTGCCACAATTCCATTGTGCAGGAATGGTTTGAGGAACATGACAAAAAGTTAAAAGTGTTGACTTGGCCACCAAAATTCCCCAGATCTCAAACAGACCAAGCATCTGTGGGATGTTCTTGACAAACAAGTCCATGGTAGCCCCACCTCCCAACTTCAGGACTTAAAGTATCTGCTGCTAACGACTTGGTGCCAGATCCCACAGCACACCTTCAAAGGTCTTGTGGAGTCCATGCCTCGATGGGTTAGAGCTGTTTTGGTGATACAAGGGGGACTTACACAATATTAGGCAGGTGGTTTTAATGTTGTGGCTGATCTGTCTATATTCCCGAAATTTGGATTGTAATCGGATGTACATAATATGTGCCTCCAGCTAAATTAATTAATGAATAAAAACACAAAACCAACACATTGTATTGAATCTCTGTGGTTCTAAAATCTCGGCGTGGTGTGGTGAGCACAGACCTCACTGCGTGAGTGCCAGTCAGTCTCGTAATCTGTTTCAGAACGCTTCCGAGATCTCTTCCTCAGGCTGTTCACACTCTCATCTGAGAGAAGGAGAAATGCAAAGGCATATTCCAACATGTTAATGTAATTGTTGTTATAATTTTCCCTCTTGGTGAGAGTTGGGAAGACAGACAAATGTATGTCAGTGCCAAAAAGGTGTATGTCAGTATTGTCAGAGGTATGCAGATGTGTATCTGTGCTATACAACATATTTACCTGCAGGTGATGCTGCGCCCCCGTTCTGTTTAGGGCTAAATGGTGAAGGTGGTTCTGCCCCGGTTAAGGGGCTGTTCTCATTGGTTATCTCCAGTCCGCTGTCATTCTCTGACAAACCCTCCACTGTGGACATGTCACCATTTACAGCAGCCTGAGAGAAAAAGAGAGTTTGGGTTGAAATAACTCATTTGAAATGTTTACCTCATCTGCAGTCATTGGCTCTTGGAGGAACCTCCCAGAAAACAGGGGACGTCCCCTGGACATCGCAAACATCCACTTAGGTCCGCATTTGGTCTGGTTTATAACGTTCACTGGTGGACGTTCGGAGGACGTCAGAGTCATATCATACACTACTGAATGCGTTAATTTCAGCGAAAGTCCCCCAAGCTTCCCGAACGGCCGCTGGACGTCCAGTGAACGTCCCATTCAACGTCCGTAGGACGTCAACGGGACCATACACATGGACGTTTGTAGGGGATGTCCTGGGGACCTTTTTTTGTCAGCTGGGCTGAAGATTCATATTAAGATTATGGTTAGGTGATTTTTAACAGAGTGTAACAAGGTGAAATAAAAGTGGTAATATGATTCATATTTGTAAAAATGAAAAAAGCTCCCTCCAACGCCTGTGCACACATACCTGTCATCAGGAATGTCCCCATACAGGGATCTGTGTATAAATTCCTATAAATGGTTGTACATTGCTAATAAGTGCGATAAACATATCATTGGTATTCTGAAATAAATATCACAATTGCATTGCAATAAAATTGTAAGAGACAGCCTTCATCAATTTAACAACTGTTGCTAATTAGTGAACCCGTAAAAATGCTAAACCCGTTGGTTGGCGGAAAGTTTTGGTAACGTTTTCTGTGCGTACTAGAATGTTAGAAACAATCCTATAACACACACAGACTGCTGTGAAAAAATATTTGCTGAAAAATTAAAAATGATTTCTTCTGTTTTTGTGTATATCATACTAAATAGCTAGATCTTCAAAGGAAATACAACATGAAATAAAGAAATCCTAAAGAAATCTGAGTACAGGTTTTATTTATTTTAGTGAAACAAAAAAAAAAATAGCCAACAACTATCACCCATATTAAAAACTAAATGAACCCTTTAAACTTAAAATCTGGTTGTGCTACCTTTAGCAGCATTAACTGTGACAAAACACTTCCAATAACTGGAGATCAGTCTTTCACTTACTTCTAGGACTTGGGCTCCTATACTTTAGATCACTGTACTGTTGAATAATCCAGTTGCGCAAGAGTTTCAATTTATGAACTGAAGACCAGACAATCTCGTTTAGGATTTTCTGGTAGAGAGCAAAATTCATGTTTCCCTCAATTATTACAAGTTGCCCAGGTCCTGAAGCAGCAAAGCATCCCCACACCATCACACTTCCACCACCATGCTTGAACGTAAGTATGATGATCTTTTTGTGGTGTCCTCTGTTTGATTTCTGCCAGAGGTAACAGGACCCTTGTCTTCCAAACAAAAGGTTCCCAAGGGGAGAATTCAGAACCTTGATGTTCTTCTGGGTTAGCAGTGGTTTTCGCCTCACCAGACTTCCATGGATGCCATTTTTGCCCAGTGTCTTTCTGATAGTGGAGTCATGAACAGTGACAGTTTATTGATGCAATAGAGCCCTGGAGATCCTTCAAAATTGTCCATGGCTCTTTTGTGACTTCCTGGATGAGTAGTTGCTGTGTGCTTGGAGGAATTTTGGAAGGTCGGCCACTTATGGGAAGGTTCACTATTGCTGAGTTTTTCCATTTGGAGATAATGGCTCTCACTGTGGATCTTTGGAGTTCCAGAGCCTTTGAAATAGCTTTATAACCCTTCCCAGGCTCATTTATTTCAATCACCTTCTTCCTCATCATTTCTTTAAATTTTGACAGAATGTGTTATTGGGTAAGACCTTTTAACCACACTGTTGAAATAGTTCTACTTAAGTGTTGATTTGATTGAACAGGATTTGCAGGCCTGGTTGTGTCTAATCCAGCTGAACCACGTCATGAACGCAGTTTCATAGATTTGGGGAATTAGTAACAACAGGGGCAAATACATTTTCACACAGGCCCAGTTGGAAGTGGTTCACTTTTTTGCTACAGTATATAGCATTACCGTTAACAAACTGCATTTTGCTTTTGTTTTAACTTTTGCTTTAATTTCTGAAACAATTTAGTATGAGACATACACAAAAACAGAAGAAATCAGGCAAATACTTTTTCACAAGCAAGAGCTGCAGGGTACACACACACACACACACACACACACACTTTTATTACTATTGTGAGAGCCATATCACCCTGCAGCTCTCACCTGGTTCCCACTGATGCTAGGCAGGGTTGAGCCTGGCCAGTACCTGGATGGGAGACCTCCTGGGGAAAACTAAGGTTGCTGCTGGAAGTGGTATGAGGGAGGCCAGCAAGGAGTGCTTACCATGTGGTCTGTGTGGAACCTGGTGCCCCAGTATAGTGATGGGGACACTATATTGTAAAAACAGCTCAGTCTTTTGGATGAGACGTTAAACCGTGGTCCTAACTCTATGTGGTCATTAAAAATCCTAGTACACTTCTAGTAAAAAGGAGGGGTATAACCGCAGTGTCCTGGCGAAATTCCCCCATTGGCTCTTATCTATCAGGGTCCCTAAATAATCACCAATACTGATTTGGCATCACATCACTCTCCACTAATAGCTGGTGTGTGGTGGGCATTATGGTGCACTATGGCTGCCATTGCTTCATGCAGGTGGATGCTACACACATGGTGTTTGAGGAGACCCCCCAGCCACCCACTATCCCAAACTAGCCAACCATTACTATATTAGTTGTTGCGTGTGATATGTTTTTGGAGCATTATTTGAACATTAATTTTGTCGAACAACATTACTGCCTAACAATCATCGACTCAATCTGTTGAATACTTTACTAAAAGTTCTCACAACATTCACTATTAGGCAGTCACCCTCAGAACGAATGTCAAGATAAAGTCCTGCACAATTCTGTGCATATTATCTGACCTTGTAGTTTGGGCCTTAGCAGTCACCTAATTTCTTACAGCAACTGTTACTCAATTTATTTACTGTGTGCCACTGGCATCGAAAGCAAACATTCCTGTTCTGTTCACCAAGTCTGTCAGGCTCTAATTAGTTTTATTTTACTTAGCAGAGTTATGGAATCTGCTTTAAGAAATATACATGGGATTCCTTTATGTTGCATATCCTAAATGCTAATGCATGGAACACAATATAGGCTATGTCCACATTACACTAAATTTTGGCCTGAGACACTGCATATTGTCCAGCAAAAACAAAGCTTTTTTGAAAATGCTCCCACAGGTGGACAAATTTAAAACTGCAGTTTTTTTGTGTTGTAGTGTGAACTGAGAAAACAAAGATTTTCAAAAACGATGATGGACTTTTAGTCATGTGATGCAGTCAAGTGACCTATTTAACTAAAAACAAACAAGATGGTGGATGATGCTGTACTGCAGCTGTTGTACCTGCTATCCAGATATATAGCTTTGTTAAATATTACTGTAACTTTGTACAACCTTCAGATTGCATTTTTAAATAGCCTGATGGAAATATGCAGGCCACTTTGACCGTTTTCACACATGCGCAGTATAGGGATTTAAATGTTTTCAGACATTTCAGTGTGGATGAGCGATTTTTGAAAAATATTAGAAAACGCCAAAGTAGACTGAGAGCAGTTTTCAGATTTATCTGGATTAATGTGGATGTGTCCATAGTGAGAATATTTTTAAATATCCAGGACAACAATATTGTGTCTTAAATATACAAGTATATCACATAGTTGCTTACTAGCCCATGCCTAAAGTAAATATGTCATTATGAGGCAGCAACACTATCTGCTGCATCACAACACCACCCAGCTGTGAATTATGTTTGACTTTTTTTCCCTAACCAGCAAGTTTGACAGCTGTCACATTATACAGATGTCCTGGTGTAAGCAGAGTGGTATCTTGGACCCATTTACAATTTCATTTTATGTTGAAAAATGTTCACAAAATTAAAAACCACATTAAAAAAATTGCCAACCAACTAAAAACAAAACAACAAAAAGTTGGTGTTTGAACGTAATGAGCTGATTTGCATTACATTTGTGGCATGTGGCATATGCCCTTATCCAGAGAAACTTGCATTTATCTCATTTATACAACTGAGCAGTTGAGGGTTAAGGGCCTCACTCAAGGGCAGTTGCTCAGCAGTGGTAGTCTGGCAGTGCTGGGATCTGAACTGACAACCTTCCAATCAGTAGACCAATATCTTAACCACTGAGCTACCACTGCTCACATTTACATATTAACATGCAGAACAGTTTAGGCTTGGCAAAATGGAGATGGATTTGGCTACAAGCATAAATGCATGTTGTTTAAAATTTATCAAGATACAATCCAAATACCAGATACAGTGGGGGAAATAAGTATTTTTTTCAGCAAATATATTTGCATATATTTCCAATGAGACATTTTCACCAGACATCAGTATTAAATCCGTAAATACAAAGAATTCACAACATTAAAGTCCATAAATAAAGTTATGTGTAATAAAGTGGAATTTTATTTAACTTAAAGTATTTTAAGTGGAAAAAAGTATTGAACACACTAATTTAAATACTTTATTTAATACTTAGTGGAAAAGCCTTTGTAATGACAGCTTCAAGATGCTTCCTGTATGAAGAAATTAATCGGCCGCAGTATTCATGTGAGATTTTGGCCCATTCTTCTAAACATATTGTCTTTAAATCTTGTTCAATTGGATTCAAGTCAGGTTCTCCAAGGCAAGGTAAGGCAAGCAACCAGCTGAAAAACATAAGTAATTACACCCCTTATCTGTGCAAATTAATATCAGTTAGGTTAGTAAATTGATGGTCTATAAAAAGGTGTTTCGTTACCAAAGTATCACACAAGAAACTTCTTATTATTTCCCCCACTGTATATGACATGGCCAAGTGGAAATGGGCTCAAACCATGTGCATCAATATGCAGTTACAAATAAGCAATGTTTCAGCGAGTGTGTGATCTTGCAACACTGCAACAGCATTCTGTCTCATTCAAACAAGATAAAGGTTAGGACAGGTCTGAACATCAACACTGCCTCCTTTTTCCCAGTGATAAATCACATGCAGGGCCACATTGAGTTTTCAGAATATGACAGTCTCCTCTAAATGAAATGAAATTCAGAGACTGGCTTTGTTATGCTGGGAAAAAAAATAAATCCAACCCCCCTTCCCCAAAAAAAACAGCCAGGCAACCGGGAAAGAGGCTCAACTAGCCTGCTGCAACGGAAGAATGGGACACAGGTATGCACGTGAAAACATTGCAGGGACCTTGAGGAGTGCAGATGGTCAGAACATAAATTCAGAGTTTCATTTGCCTTGGGTGAAGAAAATTCTCTTAGTACAGATGTCAAATGTAAATGATAAAGTTGTAAAGTTATTTATGGATTTTTTACTGCAGACCTGGACAAATAAGTTACATAGTTGCCTTGCCATAATTAAAGCACACAAAGAAGATGACGAACCTAAGAACATAAAGGAGCATTCCCTAGGAAGGAGTAGACCAAGCCCCCTCTATAAGTGTCTCTACCCAATATTAGAAAATATCTTTGCATTAAGAATCATGTTCACAAATAAAACATCCATCCAAACTTCATTTCATTAAACTTATTAAAACTACACATGGACTAGTTAAGATTTATCAGCTTTCTAGTTGTCACTTAGATGTCAGCTGCAATGGAGAAACAAAGGAGTATGACCAAATTCCATATACAGGAAAAAAAAAACCTGAAGATCACACACAAAAAAACCCACATGCTTTTCATCGGACAGTGACACTACATATTGTACTCTGATGGTGTCTGTTCAAAAGGGTCTGATCAAAGGAAGTGCTGATGGGTCACTTTAACAAATATAGTTAACCCCACAAATGACAAACTTCCATCAACATTGTCCCAATCCTTCATCCAAGAGGCTGTGCCAATTGTCAAAGGAGGGGAATTGTCACACCCTTTTTGGCAACACCTAGCAGCACCTTGGCAACTTCCCTGACTGAGCCGTTTATCAGTGGGATTTTGGATTTGGACTTTCTCTTACAATTTGGGTTTTGGAGTGTGTTGACACGAAAGGACATCAGCCTTTGCCACACATACAGTCATGTGAGAAAATAAGTATACCCCATGGAAATTGTTGGATTACATAACCTTCCATTCCTTGGTGGATTTGCTAGTGTGCTTAGGATCATAATCCTGTTGAAAGGTCCACTTTCAGTTCAACTTCAACTTTCAGACAGCTGGTCTCACATTATCCTCAATCAATCTTTGATACGATGAAGAATTCAGTTCAATCAACGAATGCCAGCTGTACAGTCCCTGAGGCAGCAAAGCAACCCCAAACCAGAACATTTCCACCACCATGCTTCACAGTTGGTATGAGGTGCTTCTCATGAAAAGCTGTCTTTAGTCACCGCCAAACATGTCTGCTGTTACTGTGGTCATGTTTGATATGACTGTCCAGAGCACATTATTCCAAAATGGTCTGGTCTTTGCCTATATGCTCATTGGTAAACTGTCGTCTTGCAAAGTCTTGTTCCTGGCACGCCTCCCATGCAGGTCGTATTTGTACAGAAAAATCTCTCTGATTGCAGAAGCATGCACTTGGACACCAACAGTTGCAAGACTTTCTAGCAGATCCTGTTATGAAATTTTGGGCTTCTTGGAGAGTTCTTTTTGCATCAGACAGCAGTCCTGGACAAATTGGCAGTCGTTTGAAATCGGCGCCGTTCGATTATTTTCCGTTCAGTGGAATTGTGTATTTAAAATTATTTTGAGATCTTTTTAAATCCCTTGCCATACTCATAGGCATCCACAACCTTTTTTTCTGAAGGGCTTACAGAACTCTTTAGATCGTGGCATGATCACACACCTCAATAGCAAAGGGAACACCGGACAATAAATATGAGAGGGGTTTAAATAAAACCGGTTCCACTTGTACTCCCTAAGCAGCTTCTAATCACTGACACCCAATCATGAACACCTGATTCAAATTTTGTGGATTTGAAGTTGTGATAAATGTAAGGATGCACTTACTTTATCCATGTGACTGATCTTTATTTTTATTAAGTTAAATTGTGAAAATTACTACAAAATGTAAATTTTATGTCATTTGGTAGAATGTACCACCTTTATTAATAGGCACTGTTTCAAAAAGGATCAAATGTTTGCTTGTCCAAATATGTAAAAAAAAAAAAAAAATGATATTAATAATAAAAAACCATTTCCATCGGGTGTACTTACTTTTTACTGTAGGTGATACACTGTGCACGGGTGTACTGCTAAGTAGCAAAGTATTTTGTGTTCCATTTACAAAAATGCATTTTATTTATTAATCGGTTCCAAGAAATTTATGCACCTTCATTCCATGAACACAGATCAGGCTAACCGGGTTGGGAAATTTGAGAGAGTGAGAGACAGAGAGAAAGAGAGTACAAGAGAGCAAACATGCAAGGCATGCCCAGCGCTGCATTCACCAACCTATTTCATTAACTAATATCACTCAGTGGATTTTCAAGCAGTACAGCACATTAATGTAATTCACATTTATATCAATTTCTTGTTGACAATGATTCGTGGAAACCCTTATCACGCTCTTTCAGTTGCCTCAGACTGTTTATAATATAGCTTGCTATCTATTATTATCTGGAGCTGATAACCTAAAACTGAAATAATTAGTGGTTTATTATCAGTTTTGCTTCTATCAGCAGATTTGAGTCTTGCGTAGGAGCCATATGTCCTGCTGTTATATGAGTAGATTTAACATTTCAACTAGTCTATATCATGATCAGAAAGTCTGTATGATTTCAGTTTGTACTCACTAGAAATACAGTTCTGTGGTCAGAGTGCTAGATTAGCTTTAATTACATGATACAAGCAAAAAAAAAAGAGAGAAAAGAGAGAACTTGAGACAGACCTTTGAATAATTTTGTATCTGTCCAGGAATATGTCCAGGAATTGTATGAATTAGTGTAGATTTAATGACATTTGATGCCATTAGAACACCATACTTTAGGCCTGTCCTGATAACATAATAATCTTAATCGACTAACTGTGTGGAAAATAACTGTGGTTAATGGTTAAACTGAGCGTAGATTAGGGGGTAGCATGACCCAGCCTACAAACGGCAGTAAAGGCCATGATTTGAGTTTTTTGGGTTTTTTTTTTTTTACATTGCTTTACCTTTTATAGCCTTTACATACATAGTGATAATTATAACATTATTATTATCAATAATAAATAATAATAATAATAATAATAATAATAATAATAGTAAATAGCTATCAAAAGTTGATGGGAAAAAAAGTTGAAAAACATGCATTTTCAATTTAAATAATTTAAATTCATGTACATACTAATTCTCAAAATACTAAGAAAATAACGATTAAACATGAACTTTTTTTTACTTTAGTCCATGTTCTTTTATTAAGAAGTAGTATAATCATAATCATATATGTCGCAGCACTCACACAACTGAAGTGCTCTCAGGCACAATAGGTTCTCTGCATGCTCGTTTTATTGCTCCAACCTCCCAAATGTCTTTATGTCCAAGCAATTCCTGGCACTACACATTTCTTTTTAATGACTATGGTAATCCTATGGGCACTGGAGGTGGTGAGACAGGCAGTAATGCCAAAGCAGGTCAACATCTACCTGTGTAACCAATGTTACTCATGTAGTTTCCTCAAACTCACTATTGAAGATACTGAAACGCCACAGCCTGAGCTTTGAGAATGGACAAAAATGTGCATGGTTGGTATTTTCCCACCATTTTTTATGCCTCAGCCACTATGTGGCGAAAGCATTATGTTTTTTGGGCTGTCCGTGCGTCCATCCGTGAGAGTTTCTTGTTAGCACGATATCTCGACAGTGAGGTGCTGAATGTTTGTAAGATGAACTAAGTAGATTTTTTTCATTGAACCAAACAGTGTCAAGGTCACAGTCAAAGGTCTGAAAAAGTTTGTCTTCAGAACCTTCCTTTCTTATTAAAGTATATTTTGAGGCATACAAATTAGTAACAAGAAGAGAGAAAGAGAGATAACATACCTTATAGTAGCAGGTAAAATAGGCATAGTATAACTATCTAGCTGGAGCTGTTTTAGGCCTCCTACCCTGAATACTACATGCCAAAATCCAACAATGCTCAAAGGGACACTTTAAGGAAAGTGGAGCTGTCAACACTGCCTGTGTCGAGAACTTGAATGAGCGTGGTTCAGGCTCTGTACTGCTCTCTGACAACTGGGTCCACACACATAGTTGGAGATGTGTAAAGAGATTAAAGGTTGTCTATCTTCTGGTGTATCAATGACCTTGTGTGCAGACATGCCTTAAGTGCATGCTCATTCCACAGCTTTTAAAAAAGGAGACGTTAGGGGTCACTGAATGCATTGAAATACTTGCTACAGTTTTTGTTCCGTGGAGGATGTACTTGTGCATATACACCCAGTGAATGTGTGTATTGACTGCGCTGGTTAGAAAATTTTCTTTTGGATGACAGGCACATCAATGACACACTGGCGTCTTATAAAACAATCGTTCTTAGAAGAGAAGAATTTAGGGATGTGAAGACCTGTTCACACCGGGACGTTTTCTCAACGTATTAAACGGTCAGTGGATATCAACGAGAATGTTCACGTGAAAAATGTGTGGCATCAAAGCCTATATTTTTTTAACATTTCATTTCTTGACGCACTGCGAAAACAACCTGTCAGCCAATGAGATTCATGCTTTTGTTCACATGCCCAGAGCCACTGAAGTTACATAAAAAAAAACACAACTTGGTGGCTCTCAAGCACAAAACAGTCTTGCCGAGCACACGTCGATACCTAAAGAAGAAGACGACGAAGCAAGCAAGAAGCAAGATGAATGTTAAGCTGCTGGTGTCTTTGGGGTCTGTGCGCCAAGAACTTTTTTTTTAGCGACTACAAAACTTTTTGCAAACACGTAAATGCTACAGTCATGGACGAAATTATTGGCACCCCTGGAACTTCTCCAGAAAATGCACCATTTCTCCCAGAAAAGTGTTGCAATGACAAATGTTTTGGTATACACGTTTATTACCTTTAAGTGCATTGGAACAGCACAAAAAAGCAGAAGAAAAAAGGCAAATTTTACATCATTTTATACAAACTCCCAAAATGGACTGGACAAAATCATTGGCACCCTATTAAAACTGTGGGTAAATAATTTCATTTCAAGCATGTGATGTTCATTTAAACTCACCTGTGGCAAGTAACAGGTGCTGGCAATATAGAAATCAAAACTGAAGCCAGTTAGAGTGTATAAACGTTGGCTAAACCTTTGCATTGTGTGCCTGTGTGTGCCACACCAAGCATGGAGAAGAGAAAGAAGAGCCGAGAATTGTCTGAGGATTTGTCTCAGGGGTTCTTAACGTTCCTTTGTCCACTGTGCGCAATATAATCAAGAAGTTTATAACCCATGGAACTGGGGCAAATCTCCCTGGACGTGGACGGAAGAGAAAAATTGATGAAAGAATGCAACGCAGGATAGTTCGAATGGTGGATAAACAACCTCAGTCAACTTCCACGCAAATTCAGGCTGTCCTGCAGACTCAGGGTGCATCAGTGTCAGCTCGAACCATACGTCGTCATCTGAATGAGAAGAAGCGCTATGGAAGGAGACCGAGGAGAACCCACTTCTGACACAGAGGCATAAAAAAGCCAGACTGCAGTTTGCAAAAATGTACCTGAGTAAGCCTCAATCCTTCTGGGAGAACATTTTGTGAACAGATGAGACTAAGGTAGAGGTTTTTGGCAAAGCACGTCATTCTACTGTTTACAGAAAACAAAAAGAGGCCTACAAAGGAAAGAACATAGTACCTACAGTCAAACATGGTGGAGGTTCAAGGATGTTTTGCTGCTTCTGGCACTGGGTGCATTGACTGTGTGCAAGGAATCATGAAATCTGATCAAAAGGATTTTGGGCCATAATGGAGGGCCTAGTGTCAGAAAGCTGGGTCTGCATCAGAGGTCATGGGTCAGCAGGACAATGACCCGAAACATACCTCAAAAAGCACCCAGAAATGGTTGGAGACAAAGCGCTGGAGAATTCTGAAGTGGCCATCAATGAGTCCGGATCTAAATCCCATAGAACACCTATGGAGAGATCTCAAAATTGCTGTTGCGAGAAGGCACCCTTCAAATCTGAGAGACCTGGAGCAGTTTTCAAAAGAAGAGTGGTCCAAAATTCCAGTTGAGAGGTGTAGGAAGCTTGTTGATGGTTATAGGAAGCGATTGGTTTCAGTTATTTTCTCCAAAGGGTGTGCAACCAAATATTAAATTTTGTCCGACCTAATTTTTGAGTTTTGTGTAAAATTATGTAAAATTTGCCTTTTTTCTTCTGCTTTTTTGTGCTGTTCCAATGCACTTAAAGGTAATAAACACGTGTATACCAAAACATTTGTCATTGCAACACTTTTCTTGGAGAAATGGTGCATTTTCTGGAAAAGTTCCAGTGGTGCCAATAATTTCGTCCGCGACTGTAGCTCTCTGCTTCTTCTCAGTGATGAGCGAGTGTCAGAAACGGAAAGCTGTGCAGCCCCACCTTGTGTACAGGGGTATTTCTTCTTTTCAATAAGTGCCATCTACTGGCAGGGAGTTAATTTGCAGTTTCATTCAGCAAGTCACCTTACACATGGGTGTGAACACAAAAACACGAGTCAGAAAATGGACCATTTGACACGTTGAAAAAAACGTCCCAGTGTGAACAGGCCGGTGTTTAGTTGAGTGCATGTGTGCAAATGTGCTCCAATACTCTCTTCCCCCCCCCCCCCCCCCTCTCCTAAAAAAAAAAAAAAAAAAAAAACAAAAAATTGGGGGGGTGGCGGGGGGGGGTGTTTGGTTGTTGCCCCCCCCCCCCCCCCCCCCCCCCCTTCACCCCAAAAATAAACAAAATGCAGCTAAAAAGGTCCTCACAAGGATTCAGGGTGCTACTGCATTTCTTTAATCATCTATTGGAATGACAGACATCTTTCAAACCACAGCTGTGCCACAAACAGTAGGCTCACACATCCTACCAACCTTCGTACACGTACACACATGCTGTGAAAAATCTGTGCTAAGAAAGACAGTCGATGTTCATTTCAATGATTGCAGTGACAGAAAAGTTTTAAAAACAATACTCAGGCACTGTGTATATATTATCACTGGAGTACTAACAGAATGAACAGGATAGCCGACCTCTTGGGATGTAACTGTAATCAGATTGGACTGTACAAGCAAACATAAAATACTAAGGCATTCTGTCCCCTTGACCTCCAATGCAAATAAGTGAACATGTATCTCTTAAGGTTTCTATACTGTATGTACATAAACCGACACTTCTTTATGTAGGTGCACCTTTGCTGTAATAATAACCTCCACTCTTCTGGAAACGCTTTCCACTAGATTTAGGAGCATGGCTGTGGAGATTGGCCCATTCAGACACAATAGCATTAGTGAGGTCAGGTACTGATGTCGGGTGAGGAGAACTGGGGCGCAGTCAACGTTCCAGTTCATCCCAATGGTGTGCAGTGGGATTGAGGTGAGGGGTTTGTGCAGGCCACTCGAGTTCTTCTACACCAACATTGGTAAACCATGTCTTCATGGACCTCGCTTTGTGCAGAGGGGCAATGTCATGCTGGAACAGTGTGGGAGCAGGGGGTGGACGTGCATCAGCTTTGGACCAAGAGGAGTCGGATTGAACCAGAATTTAATGCATGAAAATTTTCACCTATTACTTCCTGTCTACTTATTTGTAAATCTTTATGATTTCAGTCACTCCCATAACTGACCAGAGACACACACAGAGAGACAGAGAGAGAGAGGGAGTAATATAGCTGGTGGAGCTTATGAGACACACACACACACACACACGCCTGAACGGAGCATGTGCATGTGCCTTGAACTTGAACAGGATGACAGCCTTGAGCTAGCGATGGCCCATTTCATTGATTTGTCCCTTTCTGGTTGAGTGTTGGAAAGTGCGGTAAAAGGCGTGGTGACAATAAGCACAAGGCCCAGGCTCTGCCGACTTTCAGCCTGCCTCTTGAGTCTTCTTCTGCACACACCCACACTGGGGTTCTACAAGCAGGTTTGGGGCCCTTTAATCCCAGTGAAAGGACATTTAAATGCTACAGCATACAAAGATATTGTACACAATTGTGTGCTTCCAACTTTGTGGCAACAGTTTGGGGAAGACGTACATATTGGTGTGATAGTCATTTGTCCACAAACATTTGGCCATATAGTGTATGTAGCTGTTTGTTTGAACTTTAGCAAACGACTAGCTTCTTACATTTGTGCTCTATTTGAATACTTCCTATGGCTTCTTCAATTTCTGCATCATCTAAATAACTATGCAAATAACTCAAGACTGCAGACAATATCAATCGTGATATTAAAATTCGCCTGAGATTACTTAGGCTTTAACAACAGATTTCCTTATCACAGTAATCAGACGAGTATTTTTTTATATCCTCTTGCCTGTATATACTGCTATTTTCATTTCAAAAGATAAATATTTTATCTATGTTTATATGTTTTAATCTTTAAATGAAAAAAAAACTGGGTGAGTTTCCACTTATTTTTTAAATTTTGTTAGTTCATTGCAATCCGATGGCAGAGTTGTCGCGGGGGCTCTCGTAGGCGTACATGGACTCTGAGTTTAGGGGGATTGGCGCCGTTTGGCGCTGTCATGCGCGGGGTTGATGCGCATGTTTTTCTTTTTTCTGTTTGTTTTGTTCGGGGTGAAGCTTAAGGTTTTATTGTTGCATCAATGTTGAATTGTGGTCTTCATAATTTTGTTTTTGGCACACAATTAATTTCTGTTGTATTAAAATGTCAGATGTTAATATGAATGTACTATCTCTCTCCACGTGGAATGTGAATGGGTTGGGACACCCCATAAAAAGAAGGAAGGTCATTACTTTTCTTAAGCGTAAGAAATATGATGTGTTTCTTCAAGAAACGCATCTTTCCCCGCAAGAAGCTGAAAGGCGGTCATGTTTTCTTTAGTGCTGGCTCGAGTAAGAGCAGGGGAGTCATTATATTGGTAAATGAGAATCTACAATTTAATTGTCTCAAACAAGTTAAAGATAAATTAGGGAGAGTAATTATCGTTTTAGCAGAAATTCAGGGGTAAAGTCTTATTTTGGTTAATATTTATGCACCCAATACTGATGATCAGGGCTTTTTTATAGATCTAGAACGGATGTTGCAATCTGTTGGCACCCCGCATGATATAATATTGGGAGGACACTTTAATCTTTTGATGGACTCAGTCCTTGATCATAGTGTTGCAAAAGTGTGTAAGCCCCCTAGAGCAACAGTGACGCTTCACAGGATGTGTAAAAATCTTGGTCTTGCAGATATTTGGAGACTTTTGAACCCATCTGGTAGGGACTATACATTTTTTCCTTCAGTCCATAAGATTTATTCTAGAATAGATTTTTTTTATCTCTAAATCACTCATTTCATCTGTTGCCGATTTTCGACAAATGTTAAAGACGGAACTTGATTTTTATATGGAGACCAACTGGTCCTCAGTATCCTCTGTGGGCAAAGAATTTTACTTGGATCTCTATAGTTCAATGTCTTCGTCTACCGATGAAGATATTAGAAACTTTGTGGAACCATTAGAACTCCCAACATTTACGACGGAGCAAAAAAAATTTGCTTGATTCTGAGATAACTTTGGAGGAGCTTGGCGAGGTAATCAAGGCCCTGCCTACAGGCAAGTCTCCAGGGCTGGATGGCTTTGCCGCTGAGTTGTTCAAATCCTATGCTACAGAACTGGCTCCACTTCTGTTAGAAGTTTATACAGAATCATTAAAGAATGGAAAGCTTCCTCCAACCATGACACAAGCCCGAATCAGTCTGATTCTTAAAAAAGACAAAGATCCAAGTGAATGCAAAAGTTATCGTCCAATTTCCCTGATCCAGTTAGATGTAAAAATTTTGTCAAAAATTTTGGCTAACCGATTAAGTAAAGTTATGACATCTCTTATACATATAGATCAGGTGGGGTTCATTCGGGGCCGTAGCTCTTCTGATAACATTAGACGTCTCATTGATATCATGTGGTCAGTAGCGAATGATCAGTCTCCGGTTGCTGCCATCTCACTTGACGCCGAAAAGGCGTTTGATATGGTAGAATGGGATTATCTTTTTAAGATTCTGGAAGTGTATGGGTTCGGGAATACTTTCATTGGTTGGATTAAGCTACTTTATAGTCACCCTATAGCGGCAGTACAAACAAATGGACGGATTTCAGATTATTTCACTCTGGATAGGGGCACCTGGCAGGGTTGCCCTCTTTCCCCACTATTGTTCTGTCTTGCCCTGGAACCATTAGCAGCTGGTTGGTGGGGGGAGGGGTTGTTGTGTGGATTTATGTTAAAAGTTTGATTTATTATGTATCTTGTTTGTCTCTTGGTGTTCACTTGTGAATCAATAAAAGTGTTAATTACAAAAAATTGTTAGTTCGTAATGATTTAATCACACAATTTAAAATAAAACTGACATTTTGTTCTAGGTTACTATGACTGACTGTCTTGCAACTCATCTCTTGAATGGAACCATTCATAAAACAACATTTGAATTAATTTTATATTTGGAAATTCGGAAACCATTCAATTACTGGAAATTTCAACTTTATATAATTTTAAAGCATTTAAAAAAAATCTATCTATCTAGTGCTTGATTTTGATTGATTCTTTAAATGGTCAGTCTTGAACTCGTGTTCAGACAGGCCTAATAAGGGGTAAGATAAATACAGTTTAAACAAAGATCCATGATTTACTGACTTAAGTTCCATGCCACACAAACACACACCAGACAGAGAGGCATGCAGCGGGTAAGCAACAGATGGACAGTTAGTCAAAGAGGAAGGAGCGAGGGTACAGTTGGACATTTCCCATTAGAGCAATTAATGGAAAAAAAAAAAAAAAAAAAAAAAGACTTGAAAAAAAAAAAGCCCCTCCCTTTCTTACTCCCACTGCTCTCCCTCACTCTACATGAAAGGTCTGCTGTGTGGGTAAATGCCCCCTCTTTCCCCAGTATGCACCCGTTAACCCTGTAACCACACACACACACACAGCAACCAAGTACACTCCCTAAATCCACATGCCACTGGATCTAGTCTTCTGAATCACACACACACACAATTCAGTCAGAGGGATGACTCCCTGTGCCATATGGACATATTGGGTTCTAAAACTAAAACACAAAGGCAGCAATCAAGAGAGTACATTAAAATACTATAAAAATATAAACATCCCCCTCATATTGCACAAGCGGAGAAGACTTCAAAACTTAGTTGACTAAAAATTTCTGAAGCAGAAATGTGTAATTTAGTCTTTTTTGAGAATATCAGAAATATTTATGATCTATGAGGGAAATTGATTTTGAGTTGATTAGTATTCATGTGTATTCATCTTTTCTAACTTGAAATTTAAAAATTCATTTGTTACGAAATTTATTATAAAACTAAGACAAAGACTGTGAGACATCGAGTGGTCATGCCAGAGTTTCTCTCCACAAATACAGACTATGAAATACAAAAAAACAAAAACAAACAAACAAAAAAATAAATAAAAACAGAATATTATTTAGGAATACTGACAAAAATAAAAATAACAAAAATAACCAAGGGGGAAATCTGAAGGTGGGATTTAACAAGCTTAAAGAGGTCTTCGCTTCGTACATGTGCTTCTTCTGGGACTGAAATGGGCCCCTTGGGGTATAAAAAAAAAGCAGAGAGAGAAGAGAGAGAGAGAGAGAGAAACCAACTGACAATCCCTTAGAATGTCCAGCATTCCTTGATAGTTTGCAGCCATTTCTTTCTACAATAGAGCCCCACTATACATACACACAGCCATTTACCTCTCCATTATATAAATTCATAGGGGTTAAATTCATAGTCATAAATGAAGTAGGGGTCATTTATATAGGACATATGGGTAATGAACAAAAAGAAAACACGAGCTACAAGGCAAAGGAAACCCTGCAGCACTCTTACCTGCACTACTAGTGGCCCCGGAGACCTGTCTGATGCCACTATAAATTTCACTTCGAGTATAAATTATGTTCTGAATGGAGGACCGGACCGTGACGATCAACAAAGTGTCTCCAAACTTTACAGGAATACATTACAGGAAGAAACTCAGTGCTGTTTTTCTCCTCAGGAGTCACTTTACCACCAAATATTAGTTGTATACTGTGCACTGTGCATACCTTTTAAGGTATTAAGGCTTATGATTCAATAAGTTGTCTATAAACTATATTCAGTAAATACTATGAACTAATCAGTAACTACAGTGGCCCAAATAGGAAAGTATTGTATAATAAATCTGGATCTGTAAAGAAAACTTTTTCAAAACGTACTGTTAAAATAAACACTATGCAGTTTAGCATCCCCACATATTGAAGCTGAAAATATCACTTATTCTATCGTACTTACGTTGTTCATTTTATATATTCTTTTTTATTATGTTCATGAAGTGTGACAACAATGTTGGCATTGATATACAGTCTCTGAAATATAATTCATGTATCCAGACTCATGTATACCAGTATACTTTGTATTACAATTGAAATGTATTAAAAATCAATTTAGCGCAGTTTAAAATTGATTTATTTTTATTGTATTTATTTATTTACTTCCCCTCTCACCTTTTCTCTCCGATTTTCATCCAACAGCCAGTTCTACCCTATGAACAGCTACCAACTAGGGAGGGTGAAGTCAACAAACCACATCTTTTCAAACTGCTTCTTCTGGAACTCAATTAATGGACCTGGTATGGTAGCACTACTTTTATTGTTCTCTGCTTGATATATCGCTTTGCATGTATTTTCTCAATTGTAAGACATTGTGGATAAAAGCTAAACGAATAAATGTAAATGTATTGGCAGGAGTCTACCATCCCTCCACCCAAGAACCCACGGGCAATTTTGCTCCTAGGCCACAGACGGCTATCGTCAGGATTCACACTCTCCGGACGCTACGGAGAATGCTTTTCTTTTGAAACACTTGGGAGCCTTTTTTTGTTGCTAATTTATGAAATTATACGTTATTTGTTGTAGACTCAAAGAGTTTGGATCCTAGTGTATCACACAATCACATCTGTTCCCATCATTCATTGTAACTGTGTCTGTTACCCATAGCTACACTCAAATGGGCATGCATGGACCACTCACTGACCTGAATGTAATGAGCATTCATTAATATTGCCGACACAGCACAAAGAGCTAAGCTTCCCTTCAATGCACAGAAGGAACATGCAGGAGTCTACACTCCTAACGGTAAGAATAAATCCGGAGGCCACATAGCTCGGGCCTGACAGCATTTGCTTCAACCCTTTCAAGAGTGAAAGGTCTATCCCAAAATCCCGTTAACATCTCTTGTCTACAGTAATATGGTAAATTTATGCACTACATGTGCTTGGGTTCATTAATCACTCTAACGGTTAGCTATAGCAGTTATTGAGTGTTCCTTTTGTCCTGGTTAAAGAAAAATAATTGGCCCTCTCCATGTTAGGGGATGTGCGACTACTAATTTATAACAGTCAACTATTAATTTAAAAAAAAAGCAGTCAACTAGTCATTTTTACCATAGTTAAAGAAAAAAAACTCTCAAGACTTCGGTTATTAAGGCTGGTTTATTTGAGCGGCAAAGAATTGTTTAAATCACGCTTCGTTAAAGAGCCACACACAGACTGTATATTAAATTACTAGCTTAGGTTTTTAGGCTACACTGCTAACAAGGAAAGTAAATCCATTTGTGCAATAAATGAGCAAAACAATAAAACTGCATATCATATTACACTACTTAAGGATGTACAAATTCTTAAAGCACTTGTGAGGTCAAGCTGGCAGCTCAGCGGAAATGTTTGATTCTGAAATTAAGAGTATGCAATGCAGCGCACACGCTCCTTAAATCTTAATGATGGATGGGGAATGCGATGTCTACAATATAGTATCTGGGAGGTTTTTCCACCTCGTTCAACTCTGACCTCAGTAGCATCTTGAAACATGTCTGATTTGGCTTCCTGAGCTGCCATGCACCACTGATCTGACACTAAACTAACTGAATGCCAAATGCAATCTTTCACACTGGGCTGATCACAACAGAATTCACTATACCACAGTATTACGTAAAACGATTATAATTATTTATTTATTTATGTTTGCTTTAAAGGACAACAAAATTAACTGCTGGAGGAATTCCTTCATGAATGGGATTAAAAACAGCTTGTGCACACCTCACAGTGAGATCATGCAAGTGTTAAACATGCATTAAAGCAAATGAAACTTAAATATACTTCCCCGCGTAGTCAAGTCCAGTTAACTCTAGAACTCTCTTAATCTGGTCTGAAATATTTTAAGTACATTAACTGCTTTCTTTAATGTCTCACTGTTTTTCTACAGCCCCGACTAGTCAGCGTCCTCACATTAAAAACCAGCAACCAGTGAATGTACAGTTGAGGCAAAAGGTTTACATACACCTAGTCTCAGTTTTTAACATCACATCATGTTACCATACATTTCATTAGACAAGTCAATCAACTTTGTTCACACCAGAGGTCATTGTAAAACACTCAGACAGATTTATTTGAGTCTTAATTCACTATATCAGAATTCCATTGGGTCAAAAGTTTACATACACCAAGTTGATGGTCTCTTTAAACAGTTGCTGTAATAACTTATAGAATTAGAAGTTAATTGGGAATGCACCTGTGTCGGAAAAAAAAAAACTTTAATGCCTCCATAAGTCTAGTTCCTCCTTAGGAGCAATTTTCAAACAATTGAAGGTACCACAAACATTTGTACAAATAATTGTATGCAAATATAAAAAAAATCTTGAGACCACATATGTGCTGCATCATTCAGGAAGGAGGCACAAATGAAAAGGATGTATGAACTTTGCTCCGAAAGGGTTAACTGAAACCTAAAACAACAGCAAAGGATCTGCTCAAGGAGTTGGAGGCATCAGGTTCCAAAAATGTACATCCACCATTGAGAGTCCTACAGTGCCATAGCCTGAAAGGCTGCCATGCAAAGAAAACACCCCTACTCCAAAACTGGCATTAAAAAGCAAACTTACTGATGTTTGCACCAGGAAATAGACCTAGCCTTTTGGAGGACGAAAACTGAACTGTTTTAATGATCATCATCATAATAATAATAATATATGGTCATAATCATAATCATATAATGCCCATTATGATAAATGGAGGAATACAGGTGAGGGTTTAAAATAAAGAACACAATCCCAACTGGGAAGCATGGGGGTGGCAGCATCATGTGGGGGGCTACCCCAAATACTAACAGTGTAAATAAAGTTTTGAGCCACTGAACATCTTATATAGTAAATAAAATCTTAAATAAATCTGTCTCTTAGCTATTATTTTGAAATGTCCTCTTACAGAAATACATTACACACCCAAACTAACTTAAAATGGGAAATGCATGGAGGTTGTGAAAAATCGAGTTTAAATGTCTTTAGCCTCCGTTTATGTAAACGTTTGGCCTCAACTGTATTATTCGACTAGTCTGCGTAAACCCTACTCCATAGTTTTACTGGGTGCATCAGGACTAGTGCTTGTAGCACCAACATCCCTCGTGTTTGGTTTCGCTCACTCTGTTATTCCTGCACACTTGTTTCAAGTCAGTTGGTGGAAACTAGCAGTACAGCTAGCACTTGATATTTAAACGAGCAATCTTCTGAAGAACGTTAGGGTGAACACTTTGCTTTTGTGCAAGAACCACACATACATTCCTCTCCTGTCAGCTTGTCAACACAGAAATTAAGAGTGTGTGTGTGTGATTGAGTGCTGTAGACTCTCAAATACCTAAAGGGGATTTTTTAGTGCTGATACTAGACTTCAGACGTCTCCTACAGTATAATACAACAAACACATAGTATTAGGAAATGCTTGGTAGTTACCCTCCATCTCCCTGCCTGTCCGTCTCCGGCTGATATCATGGCTAAAAGCCACTACGCCCTTGCAGGTACAACTCTACCTCACACTGATAGCTCAGCACAGACATGCAACAGGAACTGGAATCCACTTTAACCTTGTACTACAGTGTGTGTATGTTTGTAAGTGTTTGAGATATTGTTTATATTGGAGCTGAGGCTCACAAACTCTTACCGTGGCTGTCATCTTGTCACTTTCCTCCATGATAGCGGAGGAATACTTGTTGGATGGCATCACTGTTGGGTTGTATCTTCTTCTGCGTTTTCTTGTCTGCTAAGCTGTAATAAAAATAACTACATATTAATAACAATAAACAAACAAACCAACAACAATAATAACACTCATTATTATTATTATTATTATTATTATTATTATTAGAGGAAACCACAGCCCATATATATTAAGAGAGAAGAAATTCATTTAAGTGAGCTATGTAAATGCTAAATGCACAACTGGGAAAGTGGCAAAGACCTCAAGGTCATTGACAAGTGACAAATACAATGGGAAATCAATCAAACAAAAACAAACAAACAAATATTTACTTCTGCAACAATCTACTAAAAAAAGATGCACCTAAAGACCAATGAAACACCTAAACCATACCCGCATGATCTTTGGATTTTCCAATGCTATGTAGCGGTCACTGATCCCATTGACCTTTGAGGAAGCATGCCCCCTTCTAGGAATATTAATGGTAATGATTTACCTAGGTGAGGCCATCCTTATATCAGCCCATCTTATTTGAATAAACACCACATAAAGACACCTTCTTAAAGCACACATTATACATGCATGTTAGTTGGCAGACAGACTTATCTACAAACTGAGGACATGAATCACAATCGACAGTAAAAACAGTTGTTTCTACAAGTGTTTATACTTCTCAAATGAGTTCGGGTGGTGTTGCTTGGCTACAAAACCGAATAACAACCATGCTTCGTCAAAAAAAACAAACCTAAAGCTTACAACTCCTTCTTAACAAATGGAGTGAATGCCCCACCACCCTGGTATGGTGTAACATCGGGTATGTAACAGAATTGTAGGTACAAGTCTCACGTACCAGCATTAGTTCAAAATGACTGGCTTGTGGTTGAACACTTCAGCTATTCTGACTACTGTAATCAGCTGAAGTGTTGAAAGTTTTCGGGAAGAAAATGCAACCTGCAAAGGTAAAGATGATGAAAAGACACCACACTTGTGGATAGGAAAAAAACAGGGTGCGATTAGTGACTGTCTGAAACATAAACTCTAACTTTCGCCTCTGTCTATCACACATTCCCTTACTCTATCTTTCTTTTTAAACAGGAGCAAAGCTGTACAAACACAAACACACTAACTTAACCCATGTCGGAGGCTTTAGATTACTTATTCTCTTCACGACGATACTTGTCTCAGTGGCTAAATTATTCACTGTAGTTAGTGAATTATCAATAATGATGTTTAAGAGGTGAACCAATCCCTATACACAGTTACAACAGGCAACACAAGGTATCCAGGTGCATCCTGCATATAAAGGTAATGTACAGTGACACACTAATCATTTGTGTTCACTTGAGCACACTTACACACACATACAGATGAACAGATGTACCTCATTACATCCCTCTGTATCCTGAGTTATGATGTTTAAGACATTTTATGTGGGTCCATAAACAAACATATGTGCAACAGGGCATGTGCGTGCACATGTGTACACATACACACACACAATGCAGGACACACAAAGGGAGTGTCTAAGAAGGTGAATAGGTGAATGAATGAGACTGGATGTGAGAATACAAAGAAAGACTACATCAAAGGTAAAAGCCTGAGCAAGGAGATTAGGGACTAAACCTAATGGGAGGGGGTTTTCTGTAAATGCAGTGTGTGTGTGAGTGAGTGTGTGTGTGTGTGTGTGTGTGAGAGAGAGAGAGACAGAGAGAGAAATGTATGAAAAATAGTGAATTAGAGGGAAAGAACCCATATGTTCTATATGACTGTTCAAATTCTCTTATGGATGAGAATGATCCTATTCATAAATGGTTCAATTTAAGAACACCAACATAATTTTACATTAATTGGCCTTGAAAGTCAGGTATCACTAAAAGCAGATTATCTCTAGTAAAGATTCTGGACATCTCCAGAAATCATCTCTGTAGACCGAGACTGTTTACTCCTTAAAAACATCAGATCAGGTGTAACCCACTGAAGCGCCAACACCTCATTAGACCCAATTGTCAACCTTCGACCTTTGAAAAACAGGAAGGTACCAAACATGCGTAAAATCTACATTCCATAAATTCTTCTCCATTACATGATACCTAATCCAGTCCCTGCCTGCCCAGGGAACATTACAGAAAGCCAGTTCTGGGTGCATTTGAGTGTTCCCAGAACTTACTATATTCTATCTTAACCATGTTATATGTTCATATTCATTTACCAAGTATCTTTAAATCACATCTAGAATGAGAATAGGTAGAAACAGTCGAAGGGAACTTTTCTAATTCTAGAGGTGTCAGGATCCAGTTGTGGTGAGGTAACAGCACAATATATTCAACTTCTCCGGTAATTACTGAGGCTGTAGTTGGAAATCTGGGTAGGTTTGTGACCTTCCAGAACCTCAGTTTGATGCTGAAAATCTCAACTTGCAAATACATAAATCGTTCATTTGTAGTGCCATTAGCTTAATTAGATCTAATTTCTGTTCGAAATAAATTAGAATCTATTATTTTCTATTTCGATTAACCTAATATATTCTGAAAATCTTCTTACTTCATGCGACACGTTTTGAAATGCAAATGAGCACGGTAATTCAATGAATATGCAAATGGGGCCATGGCGTCTTCTCGCGGCTTACAGCGACTTTTTGAGTAAGCATTAGCTACTTTCCCCTGAAAAGATTCGGTAACACTGCTTTGTGCAGCACTAAAACGGCACGTGCACGGTCGAAAGTAACATATTAACGTAACAGATAATAATAATAATAATAATAATAATAATAATAACAATAATAATAATAAGAAGAAGAAGAAGAAGAATAAACCTGTTATAAAATAATATTCGGGATATAATCTGTTTTCACGGAGTAATTATAAAGTGTATGACGAAACCCGCGGTTAATTGAATGTAGGCTACAGTAGACCCAGAGCAATCAAATCCAGTAAGTCAGCCAGTAAAGTCACTCCAGCGCGAGGGCCTGTGGGAATTTCGCGCGCGCCGTCGCCTAAACGCCAATTAGCGCGAGTCCCAGTCTGTAAAGCGCGAGAGAGCAGAAAATTCATCTGCCATGGGGTCTAATCTGCCTCGCGCCACATTCTCACTGCCTTTCCCCCCTCAGTTCGATGTCTTTTCATTTAGACAGGTGCTTTGCTCATCAAATCGTTGCGAGGAGCCGCTTTCCTACCGTTAGAACTGAATCAGAACTATAAGCCACTTCATTCTACTGCGCCGCACTGTGAATAAAACCTGACGCCAAATCGACACGCAACATGATAGGGATTGCAACAGAACGGCGATTGTATCGGTAAAAACTACAGCACGCGCTTCCTGTTTGCTCTGGAAAAAAAAAAAAGAAGAAGAAGTTTCTCATGAATAGCTATTCGGTTTCGATAAGGGTTTCTACACCGAGCGCAGAGACATGGTGTGAACCCAAACCACAGCAATCATGATTATAACACATGACTCTGACCTATCGACGTTATCATAGCACGAAAGTGCTGGGCCGTGCGTGATACACATGCAACAGCCGCACAGTAGAACCTGGCCAGGCAAAACCCTCTACATTATAAAGAGAGCTGAGGTTATTAATCGAAAGTTCTTGCAAAAAGAAACATACATACATAAATAAATAAATTAATGCAGTCCAAACATGGGAAGTGGAAGCTTACATAATCGTTCTTAAGAAACTTCTAACGCGTGATTCATACAACTAGCCTACTATTTTCTCCATGAAAGAAAACTTCTCTTTTTGGTTGTTGTTTCATTTGCATTATGAAATAAGAGTAAAAGCGTATAATATGCAGGTAAGCTGTACCTCCAAACGTGCGCGGTCTGAGTGCAGCTGAACTCTCAGCGAGCGCGCGCTCCGAGCAGCTCCATGCAGAAGAGGAATTAAACTTACCTGTTGCAGGAATGTTGGTGTTTAAGGCGCGGGACAGCTCGACACTGACGAATCCTTCTCGGTACTCCTGAGGTTGCTAAGCCGTCGCGGTGAGTCACAGTTCACCTCGATCTCACCCACGCATTTAAACCCTCGGGGCGAGTATGTAAATCTGGTCTCGTTCTTGCTCGGTGGCTACCGCAGTGCTCAGGCGTGACTTTTTTTTTTCTTCTTTTTTTTCCCGGGTCTCGAATCACACCAACGCAAAATGAAAGTTCATTTACCTTAACAGATTTAAACCCTTCCCCCCCACGCTGCTTTTCCTTGTAAGGCGCACCTGGTAGTACTCTAGCGCAGGGCTTCTCAAACTTTCTGTACTTAGGCAACCCGTGTAGACTATTTATTGGAATTGTTTCATTTATTTATTTTTTATTTATTTCTTAACTTCTTAGTTGTTGTTAGATTCCAGTTCTTTATAAGCATAAAGTAGTACATAGCACAACACTAATATAACCACTTTGGTTTCAAAAACCACGGATGACAGAATCCGTGACATGGCTGTTTCCTATATATTCAGAACCTCAAAGAAATATTTAGGCTATATGCGCACATTTTTATTCCATTTAAGCAGTAATATAGCTCCAATTTATAATATATTGAGATACAAAATGATACAACGTCTTCCCCACAAGTTAGTCCCGTCTAAACTCTATTTACTGTTTAAAAAAAAAAAGGTGGCAAAACCTGTATACTACATATTCTAAAGTAATTAAAGCAAATAAAACGCATTATATATTCTTCAACAAGAAGTTGAAACACACACACACACATACATATACATATATATATATATATATATATATATATATATATATATATATATATATATATATATACACACATACATACATATATATACATACACACACATACATATATATATACATACACACACATACATATACATACATATATACAAATATATATATATATATATATATATATATATAATTTTTTTTGCGTAACACTGAAGGTATTATAACAAGCTACACTTTGGAATAAACATCTCCACCTACATAAAACCACAGAACACGATGAGCGACAATGTCGAAAGTGATTAAATGAATCGCAAGGCTCCGTTCTCTGAGCGGAAACGTGGAAGTAGGTGTGAAGTTTAGTGACAGTAGCTGTACTGTAAGGATTAGGATCTCGATAGAGATCATGTTGCAGTTGCATTTTACTAAAGACGCGGTGCCCGACAATGTCAGCAGTGATTTTCAGACCCTGAATAAATTCAGTGAGCAGGTAAGGATTGAGGATCTTACAAACGAAGCAGCTTTTTCAGTCTGTTGACGGATATGTGTAGCTGCATGTAGGCTAAGCCGCTAGCATCTGGGCTGTGTTGTTGTTGACTAGGATATCTTCTATATCGGCTTTATTTCAGCATGTATGAGCTAAAAGTCATTTCACTTGCAGATATACATGAGATGCACCTTTCCATCAACACAACAACCAGAATGCACTTAGTCTCCGTTTGCATTCATGTAAAGGACAGAAGCTTTATCCAAGCATGAGAGATCTGGAGTGATAAGGTTCCAGCTTTACTCGGCTCTCATGGATATCAAACAATTGCAAACACAACACCGACCCATTTTCAATGCCCTGGCTGAGAGAAGGAGGTTCTCACCCAAGATTTGACGGTACATGGCCTCGTCCTTCGTCCCTTTGATGCAGTGAAGTTGTACTGTCCCCTTAGCAGAAAAACACCCCCAAAGCATAATGTTTCCACCTCCATGTTTGACGTTGGGGATGGTGATCTTGGGGTCATAGGCAGCATTCCTCCTCCTCCAAACACGGCGAGTTGAGTTGATGCCAAAGAGCTCCATTTTGGTCTCATCTGACCACAACACTTTCACCCAGTTGTCCTCTGAATCATTCAGATGTTCATTGGCAGACTTCAGACAGGCATGTATATGTGCTTTCTTGAGCAGGGGGACCTTGCGGGCGCTGCAGGATTTCAGTCCTTCACGGCGTAGTGTGTTACCAATTGTTTTCTTGGTGACTATGGTCCCAGCTGCCTTGAGATCATTTACAAGATCCTCCCGTGTAGTTCTGGGCTGATTCCTCACTGTTCTCATGATCATTGCATCTCCACAAGGTGAGATCTTGCATGGAGCCCCAGGCCGAGGGAGATTGACAGTTCTTTTGTGTTTCTTCCATTTGCGAATAATCGCACCAACCGTTGTCACCTTCTCACCAAGCTGCTTGGCAATGGTCTTGTAGCCCATTCCAGACTTGTGTAGGTCTATAATCTTGTCCCAGACATCCTTGGAGAGCTCTTTGGTCTTGGCCATGGTGGAGAGTTTGGAATCTGATTGATTGATTGCTTCTGTGGACAGGTGTCTTTTATACAGGTAACAAGCTGAGATTAGGAGCACTCCCTTTAATAGTGTGCTCCTAATCTCAGCTTGTTACCTGTATAAAAGACACCTGGGAGCCAGAAATCTTTCTGATTGAGAGGGGGTCAAATACTTATTTTCCTCATTAAAATGCAAATCAATTTATAGCATTTTTGGCACCCGTTTTTCTGGATTTTCTTGTTATTCTGTCTCTCACTGTTCAAATAAATCTACCATTAAAATTATAGACTGATCATTTCTTTGTCAGTATATATATATATATATATATATATATATATATATATATATATATATATATATATATATATATATATATTGCTTGATTGATTGTTATATATAGGTGTGCAACAATTATTGGCACTCTTATATTTGAGGTATATTCCCATTGATTTTTAAAAAAAGTTTGTACACCTGGGTGACTAGGAACAGGAATTTGTTCAGCCCGGCTTCCTGTTTCAAAGGGGTATAAATCTGAGGTAACATATAGGCCAAATTCCCTTAGCCATTCATAACAATGGGTTAGACCAAGGAATATAGAGGAGGGAAAGAGGATGGTTCGAGTGGTCAAAATATCTCCAAGGATCACAGTGGAGAATTGCAGAAGTTAGTTGTGTTTTGAGGTCAGAAAGTGTCCAAAACTACAATCCAGAGTCACCTACATCACCACAAGTTCTTTTGGAAGTGTTTAAAGAAAAAAGCCTCTGCTCTTATCCAAAAACAAACTCAAGCGTCTTCAGTTTGCCAGACACTACTGGAACTTCAAATGGGATCGGGTTCTATGGTCAGATTAAACAAAAATAGAGCTTTTTGGTAATAAACACCAGAGGTGGTTTTGGCACAAAGAGAGAGGTAGCCATATGGAAAAGTACCTCATGGCTGTGGTTAAATATGGTGGTGGCTCTTTAATGTTTTGGGGCTGCTTTTCTGCCAGTAGACCTGGACATTTTGTTAGGATTGTATGGCATCATGGACCCTATCAAATATCAACAGAATGATGGTCTACAGCAGGACAATCATCGAAAACATACATCAAAAACACAACAATGGTTTACTGACCACAAAATCAAGGTATTGCCATGGCCATCCCAGTCCCCTGACCCATAGAAAACCTGTGTGCTGAACTGAAGAGGAGAGTCCACCAGTGTGGACCTCAAAATTTGCCCTGATTACAAGTGGATGGATGCTTAAACAGAGAGTGCAGGGGCTAGCATGGCCTGCCTGCAGTCCTGACCTGTCTTTGATTGAGAATGTGTGGCACATTATGAAGCGCAAAATAAGGCAACAGAGTACAGTTGTGCAGCTGAAGAAATGCTTAATGGATGAATGGGGAAAAATTCAGCTTGCTGAGCTTAAATAACCAGTGTCTTCAGCACCCAAACGCTTAATAAGGGTTATTAAAAGAAAAGGTGATGTTATACAGTGGTAAACAGTCAAGTTTTTGGAGTGTGTTACAGTAATCAGTTTTGAAATGAGTGTGTATTTTCAAAAATAAATTTAAATCACAAAGTCAAACATCAAATAATGTGTTAATAATGTTTTCAATAGATTACATGGTGAACTGAATTTTCAAATGACTCTTCTTTTTTTGGGGGGGCATTTTCTATACTGTCCCAACTTTTTCAGAATTGGGGTTGTATGTAGTATAACTAATACTGTTTGTATCATTCTGCTTTTCTGCGTTTGCCACATAAAATTCCCAATTTTATTTCTGCTGAAACCATTACCTATGGCTGAATCACAGCCGTGCCAACATTCAGTATAACCTCATCATGTGATATTGCTTAATCATAATCATAGGTCCCAAGAAGTTAATGCATAAAGAAGTAGCTTTGTTCAAAATTTACAAAAAATGCATTACAGAAATAATTACAGAACAAAATACACACTACAACAAGATTAAACTCAAATCTGCTTTGGCCCCGTGCTGTTCTTGGATTTTGCTGATATAAACTATGAGCAACCTAATATAAACAGTGATTCAACTTCTGTAATTTATATATTGAAGCTAATTTAAATCCATAGTATTACATAGTATTACTATTATAACAGAATTACTAAATCATATTTATACACATTATTACACTTTTCTTTATGTAGTTTATATAATGTGCCTGATCAGTTTTCAACATCCCATATGTTGCATCTCATTGTTTACTTGCTAAAACTGTCACAGTCCAAAGTTCAGGAGGAAAAAGAAGGTTAATGGCCACCTAGAGATCTACAGTGTGACGTTTCCTCTTTACTTAATTCATATGTAGCAGATATTATGGTTTAATGATCAGCTTTTATATATATATATATATATATATATATATATATATATATATATATATATATATGTGTGTGTGTGTGTGTGTGTACACACACAAAGTATCTCACAAAAGTGAGTACACCCCTCACATTTTTGTATATATTTTTCTTTAATTTTATTAAATATAAAATCCATTTCCAATGAGGAAATTCACATGAAATTTTCACTAGACATAAATAAATGTTAGTTACCATGTTCAATACTTTTTTATAACCTCATTGGAAATTTTATTATATTTACTGAAAAAAATGTTGACTCCAATACTTATTTCCCCCACTGTATATACATACACAGGTGCATCTAATTTTTTCTGTAATTTCATTTAAAAAGTGGAACTTTAATGTATTCTGTATTCATTACACATAAAGTGAAATATTCCAAGCCTTTTTTTGGTTTTAACATTGATGACTATGGCGTATAGCTCATGGAAATAAAAAACAAAAAATCCAGTATCTCAAAATTAGATTAAAGAATTTAAATCATGGAAAAAGGGAACTCTTCCACAATATTAAATTATTTGTAGATGCACCTGTGTATATATATACAGTGCCCTCTGCTAATATTGGCACCCTTAGTAAATATGAGCAAAGAAAACTGTGAAAATTTGTCTTTATTTGTTAACCTTTTGATCTAATGTTAAAAAATTCACAAAAATACTCTGCTCTCATGGATATCAAACAATTGCAAACAAAACACAGGTTTATAATATAATATATATATATATATATATATATATATATATATATATATATATATATATATATATATATATATATATATATATATATCTTTGTTAAATATAGGAGTGCAACAAGTATTGGCACCCAAATGAATTCATATGTGAAAAATATATTTATATAAAGTTCCAAATATTTTTAGTACACCTGGGTGATTAGGAACAGGAGATTGTTCGACCATGACTTCCTGTTTCACAGGATTATAAATATGAGATAACACATTCGCCAAATTCCCTTAGCCATTCATAACAATGGGTTAGACCAAGGAATATAGCAGCGATGAGCGGCAAAAGCTTGTTCAGCTTCACAAAAAGGGAACTGGCTATAATTATATAGCAAAAGCATTGAAAATTATATATATATATATATATATACTGCGTGGTTAGGGCAATATAATGTTATCTTTCAATCATGTTAGTTCTGTAAACCAGCAACCTTACAGACATTTTTTATACCATTTTAAACTGTAATCTGTGTGTATATGTGTCTGTGTAAGTCAGTGGGTCATTATTGTTTTTATTAATTACTTTCTGCTCTCTACAGCAATTTCTGAGCTTGACTGATTTATTGTACCAGTTTCTGCTGGAGCCTAAAGAGGTGAGGAAGCCCTTCTTGGAGAGAATAGATTTCAGTGCATCTGAATTTCTGCATTGGGTGAGATTAAACGTTGATGGTTGTATTTGTGTGTGCGCTTCAGGCGGAGAGGTTTCTGGCCCAGCTGAATGAATTTGCAGGAGAGAATGGCATGGGCGCAGGTCCACTTAGAGGCTTAATGAAGAGCATTCTGCTGCTTCCACAAGGTAATCCCAAAACACACTCATAATTTGTTCACTGACAAATCACCTTCAGTTGAATTCTACTTATGTGTTAGATTGGTGTGGACAGGATCTGGGACTACCCACAGACAGAAGGTCTATGTTATTTATTTTCCTGTAGAAGCTATATAGGGGCGACAAAAGCAGCAAGTGTTTGGATGTTCTGTATGATCTCTCTCACATCTCCATGTATTTAAATATGAGGTAATGGTGTGGTGTACTCTAGGGGGATTAAAAGCTCATTGAAGTGTTATAATCTGAGCCGCTTTAATAAAAACTCTTTTTACATGTGACGCGTACAAAGTGGCTTTGCACCCAATAAACTTTTGTTCAACCTAATAAATTTTGTTTTACTGTATCTGTGGTAAACCATTTGTAATAATATAATAGTCCGGCGCAGACAATTTGCACTTTATTTGTATTTACTTACTCTTCGTGAGAAAGCACCAAAATTAAGTTCCTGGACCCAACACATAAATTATGTCCCAGCCAGGATAAATTGCATCATAGGCTAAATTAAGATTACAGCTCATATTCTGGAAGGATTAATTTTTGTTGCTTGGCACTGGACTTCTGTGGGGTTTTTTTGCAATGCACTTTTCAACTGCTGCCTCTTTGCACAGCTTGTTACCAGTGATCTAATATTTCACTATATTTATACAGTCCGATGAACTGTACATGTTTACCGTGACTGTCTTATTGCACTGTGCCTTGCCTATCTCACATTTGTATCTGTGATATACACTATATGGCCAAAAGTATGTGGAAAGTTGACCACCATAAGTAAACCTTCCCCAAAATGTTGCCACAAAGCTTGAGGCACATACTCCAGCATTGGCGGCTGTGGCGCAGTTGGTAGAGTGGGTTGTCCACTAATCGTAGGGTTGGTGGTTCGATTCTCGGGTGACTCCACATCTCGAAGTGTCCTTGGGCAAGACACTGAACCCCAAGTTGCTCCTGATGGCAAGCTAGCGCCTTGCATGGCAGCTCTGCTACCATTGGTGTGTGAATGGGTGAATGAGACACAGTGTAAAGGGCTTTGGATAAAAGCGCTATATAAGTGCACATTTACCATTAAGAATTAATTAAGAATGCCTTTTACTGGAACTACGTGACTGTGCCCCTGTGCACAAAGTGAACTCCATGAAGACATGGTTTGGTGATGAAGAACTCGAGTGGCCTGTAAAGAGCCCTGACCTCAACCCTACTGAACACTTTTGGGATGAATTGGAACGCAGACTGTGCTCCAGGCCATTCCTCCTGACATAAGTGCCTAAGCTCAATAATGCTTTTGTCGCTGAATGAGCAAAAATCCCCCAGAACCATTCTGAAATCTAGTGGAAAGCCTTCCCAGAAGAATGGAGGCTGTTGTAGCAGAAAAGGAGTGATCAACTCATGTCAATGCCAATGGTTTTGGAAAGGGATGTTTAAAATGAACATAAGCATGTAGTGGTCAGGTGTCCATGTACTTTTGGCTATATAGTGTATATCATACTTGTATAATATTATCTAATTATATAATCATATAATAGCATACTTGTAATATACATCATATCCCAAACCTACAGTGTAATTCCTAATTAATTTATAACACTTTCTTGATGGTAACCAGATAGAATACAGAGAAAGAATTTCATTGTACAGTGTAACTTCCTGTTTTACTGTGCATATGAAAATCTTGAATCTTTAATGAAATGTTTTACTCAACACTCTATGCTGAAGCATAGTTCTGATTTCTGTTTGCCGGCTTCAGGAAAACAAAATAAACCTATAGAAAACTGTAAGAATGGAATAATAAAAAACAAAACAAATAAACAGACTTAATGATTTTGGAAATCCCAACCATATGTGCTGCAGCTTTGCAACACATCATTATGACAAATACATATTAAGGCAAATAAAATCACCATTGCCTTTGTAGTTTTTCACTGCTGGTAAAACCTCCTACCACTACCTGGTTTCTAAAATGATACATTTACTAGATCTTATTTTCAGTGTTCTCTTTCTAAGCTTGTCGTTTAAAGACAGTAATGATTACAATCAGAGATAATGTTGTTTTTGTGAAAATTTTTCATTAAGTTCATTGGAATTGTTCTTGAATAGAATTTGGATATTTCTGTTATAGGCCAAGGAAATTATGTAATTTGTATTTCTCTCAGGTGCTATGAAGAAGAATCTGACAGCTGAGCAGGTAAAAGAGGACCTGCTTTCACTTGGTATGACTTTTTTTTTTACCCAGTAACCTATAACACCAAAAGCGCTGACCCCATCACTTGATTTGGTTATAAATAACAAAATAATATGGATAGATATGTCTTCTTATTTAAATTTATATTATATTATAAATTATAAATAATGATAAAGAATTATAAATAAAAGTATCAACAATAAGAACATGAATAAATGTTTTAAAGCTTCACTTGCTTTGCTTACAGCAGCAAGTATAGCAAGCCAGACCTTTCATTTGGCTCATTAATGGTTATACAAAGCCATTTTACGATGGTAGAAAGCAATAAGAAACAGTATTAAAGAGAAACGTTCTAATATTCAGAAAAATTGGTGTAAAGTCATATTAATCTGTGGTTTTAAGTAGTTCACTTAATATACAGTTTGCCTGAGAATTCACTCCCCTTGAACTTTTATAGTATTACAACCTGGAACTGAAATGTACTTAATTGGGATTATATGTCATTAATCAATACACAGAATCCCACAGTTAGTGAAGTGGAGGGGAAAATCAATCTAGTTATATTGATAAAAATTATTAACAAATATAAAATGTAAACCCACATGTTTTGTGCAGCCAGTTGCCATCAGAAGTCACATATTTACATAATGATAATTAGCTGAATGGCTTACCTGTGTGCAATTAAAGGGTGAGGTGTTCTCAATAAAAAATACATCTGTTCTTGGAAGGCCCCAGAGTTTGTTACATATCTAAATAAACAGCATCATGAAGATGTCAAAACAAGTCTGAGGCTTGTTCTGGAAAAATCCAAAACATCTGATTATGCCCCATGAAATCCATTATTAAACAGTGGATAAAGAGGGAATTAGTCAAGAGAAGCAACCAAGGGAAGGCCAAGGGAAGGTGAGAGATCTACAGATCAGTTGGGAGAATCTGTTCAAAGCATCACCAGGACAGAAGCTGGGTTTTATGGATGAATGGCAAGACTTGTGAAATCCTGTTGGGACACGTTGTTGGAGTTACAAATATGTACAAATGAGAGAATTTACCTTGGACCTCTGGCATAAAGCACTATGTTTTGACAAAACCCCATCACCCTGAGAACACAATCCCAGTGGTGAAGCATGGTGGTGGTAGCACCATGTTGTGGAGTTGAGGGCAATAAGGACGGATTCAAATACATGGCAACCCTAGAGTAAAATCAGTTCCAGTCTGCAAAGGACTTGAGAATGGGGCGGAGAATCTGTGATGGAGAAGATTTGAAAATTACCATTCACCAAAAGTCTCAGCAATTTTGCCAAGAAGAATGGGCAAAAACATCAGGATACAAATGTGCAAATTTGATAGAGACGTATCCCATTACATCTGTAATTGTAGGCAAAGGTGGTTGTACCAAGTAATGTCTGCCTTTGGTTTAATTAACCTTTTTGTCACAATAAAAGAAATATATTGCACCTTCAAATCTTTCATCAAATGGTAAAGCGAATGGCAAAAATGCTGTCCGTTTCAAGTCCAGGTTGTAAAACTACAAAATGTAGAAAAGTTCAAGGAGGGTGAGTGCTTATGCAGGCACTGTAGACTAAATAATGCTAATCTCTGATTCGTGTGTCACTGTGTAGGGTTGACTGAAGACAAGGCCAGTCACTTCTCTGACCAGGTAATTCATTTACAAATAAACATTGTGGCACTTTGTCTGTACGTGGTACCACTAAGATCTTTTGCTTTCGCAATATATGCTATATTATTAGGACTATACTGTATAAAATTAAGACTGTGTTTCATGCACCACAGGACATGTTCATATTCTGCAAAGCCAAATAAAATGTGTGATTTGGGTTGTGTGTATGTCTTAGTGGAGGCTTCACTATCCAGTGTTGTCCAGATTGGCAGTTGCACAGACACTGATGGTCAACCAACTGGTGGATATGGAATGGAAATTTGGCGGTAAGTAATGTGGTGCATGAATTCTGAATCTTTGTCTTTAATCAGTTCTGTATGTAGACAGGTCTTACTACAAATACTGAGCTGAGACTTAATAAAAAAAATTGAATAAAATAAAAAAATGAAAAGTTGTTGTTGTACCTTTGCAGTAACTGTAGGAACAAGTGAACTGCAAAAGACTGGAAATATCTTCCTGCAGGTAATTAATCACACTTCATTCAAAACCCAGCACACCAAATGATTACACTGTAATTAACTTGCTATTGATTACTTAAATAAAAGATCTTTGACAAAAGTTTAAAGAAATATTGGGCCTCAACCGCAATAAAGGACAGAAGAAGAAAAGGTATGCACAGTGTAAAGGACAAAACGAGCACAAGCTCTTATTGCTGTCTCTCTTAGAATGGCCTTCCATCTCTCCCAGCCTTGAATACATACACACATAACAAATGGTTTTTATGTGATTGATCACAGCATTGGCGGCTTTATTGTTGTTTCTCCTGACTTCAGAAGTCTTTCACTTTGTCACTCTTCATCCTGCCCACATAAATATTCCTCCACCCCCGAACACCAGCATGCAAAGCTGACACGCACATGAATGATAGCCTAAGGACTTGCTTTTTAACACTTTGTTTTAATACCATGATGCCTGAGGATGATGATATGCCTACTTAAATATTTATCTGTGTCAGTGTATTCACTTTGTAGCTGAGTTCATTAAACCTGTTTCCTGAGTAATACTTTGTCACTTTTGTAATTGTCTACAGCTTAAGCTGGTGCTTAGGAAAGGCAACACAACAGAAAATGTGTATATGGGTAAGATCAAAATGTATTAATTGAACTGAACATGCTCTGTTTACTGGGTTTTAGTCTGCTTCTATGAGTTTTACTGATCTTTAGATATTTAGAATTTGTGTTATGATGTTATTTAGCAAATATAAAAAAGCATCTAATGTTTCATTTTGTGACAGCTTATGAACATGATTGTTTTATCTTTAATATTTATACACATAATTTATTTCAAATCTTTATTATTGGTATTGGGAGATCTAGTTATTCTTCTTTATTCTGTGCTCTTTCAGAACTGACTCTACCACAGTTTTATAACTTCCTTCATGAGATGGAAAGAGCCAAAGCCAATATGGACTGCTTCAGCTGAGGACCAGTATCCGTTCACACTCGACTCCTCTAATGTTGACAAATACAGTGTTGGTGAATCACGGAAGCTATTGAATGTGTGTATGGGCATGAATGAATATGTGTTTATGTGTGATTAATGTATGACTCTAATGTTTCCATGCACAGGAAAACTTGAGGTGCACTTTGATCTGTTTGATTCACTAGTTTGTTGTCTTTTATACAATGAAATCTACTTACTTAATAAAACAAGCCGATCAGTAGCAAGACAAATTCTTTTTTTTTTCAGTACATGACCAAGGCTCTTAGAAATAAAAGTATAAAGGTAATAGTCTGTATATATTCCTGGACCAAATAAATGGCAGAAAAGTTAAAAAAATGGCAAAATATTAATCTTATAATGCTCTTAACAACAAATAATTGGTCAGACAATTAGCAAGAATGAAACAAATGCACTCCTGTGCCACCATTCACTCATTTAATTGTTCTGCAGTGAACTGTTTGGGGGGAAAAGCTAGAAATGGGGAAATTCACTTGTATAGTCTTCTTGTACACAAAGGTTAAAATCATTAAAATATTCAAATGTTTGATGTTAAATTCACAAAAAACTTGTCTGGGTGTACAAAGTTAAAATAAAATAAAAAGATATGTCTGCAGGTTTTCCCACAAGTCTTAAACATTTAAAGAAATCAAATCTATTTGTTTAATTTTTGTTCATATCCTGATTAGTGATTTGTTGCTAAGACCAATAAAAGCTAAAAGTTTAGCCATTTAGGGTTTTGGGCCCATTTTCTTTTTGCGCAGGAGTATATTTCCTTGTCATGTGGGTTATACCATACTAGGGACAGGTTTTGTATATTTAATATGTATATTTTACCTGGTATCTTTAAGGCACTTAATTAGACTTTAAGGACGACTACTCTAACAGCTAATTAAAGTTACACCATATGCACTTTCCTGGGTAAAAGATACATATAGTATTAAATGTGCAAAATATGCACTCCTGACTGTACCACTCCATCAATAAGGAAGGGTTTGGGGCCTTCATTTCTTAGAGTGACTAACTGATTTTTACAAAAATGGGGGGTGGGGGGGATATGTTAACAAAATGTTTAGAAGATCAAATGTAAAGATTATATGTGTTTAATTTATCCAGTTATGTCAGGGACTTAAAACTGCACACATTTCATCTCCACACATGGTGATTTTTTTCAGCACTGTTGAGTGGTTTCAGCTTATGTCTTGTATCAATTGTTTCCTTAGTAAAATAGAATTTAAAAAATCTTTGTAGAGTAATTTTCTGATTTTTTTTCTTTATTTTCTTTCTTATCTTGCATCACTTATCTTGAGCTCTCTAGTCTCTCACCACCTTCTCTCTCTCTATCTCTCTGTCTCTCTCTCTCTCTCTCGCTCTCTCACCTCTTCCATGTCAAAGCTTGTTTCACTGAACAAATTGCAGAATCACATGTGAGCGATCAGGACCCAGCGACAGTAAGGAAGCAAACCACTGTGCCCTTTTTTCTTTTGTCCTGTGTTTCTTTACTCCACCCTTTCCCTGGCAGGACTCCATGATTTGTGTGCAATCTTTCTTGAGGACATTCATTGTATGGGATTCATCATGGGTTTTGTTGTCTACTTGAATGCAATTAAGTGGTCAGATCTCGTAATAATCTCACAGTTGCATAAACACAGTATAGTATGTGAGCATGTGTGGTTGCCTGCATATGAGAAGGAAATGGAGAAAACAGAGAGAAACTTTCCGTTACACTAGAGAGTAAAAAGGGGAAGTCTCATTTCCACTGGATTTAAGTAGAGACCACACACACACCGATTATTGAGAATTCTGTCACATGCATCTGGGGAGTTCTGAGATGAAAGAGTAAAATAACAGCTGTATGCCTACATACTGTAGTGGTCAACTCTAGATTTTTGAGTTTAAATATATAGGTACAATGTTTAGTTTCATTTTAATAATAATAATAAAAAAAACAAGAAGTGCAATTTGTACCACAAAACACTAATTTAGAAATGATTGACATCCATATAATTAAATATTTGGTGTCGCTAGCCAAGGGGAGGCACAACAAAGCTGTGGGTTTAGCTGCTACGGTGCCATTGTCATGTAATCCACGTAATGAACGTTAGGATGGATGCAGATAAGAGCTTTTAATAAAAAAGAGGCAGGCAGACAAATTCAAATCATGAACACAATAGCATGGACAAAAAACAGGCAATGGGTCAGGTGGTCTGCAAATAGGCATAAACGAGGCAAGGCAAAAATCGAGAAGGAGAAACAAGATCAAAGAATATGAATTAAAACGAGGAACAAGGTACAAACATCCGGTATGGTGATAACACTCAATACTTCACAAAGTCATTGTGTTCAAACAGTCTCTTTATACTGTGGTTGTGAGTGCTGTGAATTTCATGCTGGTGTGATTAGATGATTAGAATGAATGTGAGTGTTCTGGGAATTGCACTCCATGGCGGCCATGCTTGTAGGCCGCAGTGCAGGATGGGAAATGTAGTCACTGGTTTGCTGTGATATGACAGCCATGCAAAGTATATTGTCTTTCCTTATGCTCTGCTCATACCATGTTCATGTAAACTGGAACTCATAGACATTCACAAACCATGTTTTCCTATTTAGCATGAGAGTCGATGTTTCAATGTTTCAGTTTCAACCCGTTTACTGGTTTAAAAATAATAATAAAATCGCAGTATATCCATTTCTCCTCACTGACTCTGTGAGCTAGCGTTTGGCAGAATTGAGAGATATCAATCTATAAGACACAAGTGTTTCCACGTATTTTACTGTAAACCCTGGCTGATTGGTCTCACCTCTATTCACTTGAAGATACAAAATTATAGGCCGTCTTCTTTTACTGATGTTTACTTACATAGTGACAAACTGCACCAAGTGGAGAATTATTCGGAGCTAAAGAAAAAATCTAAAGAGTAAAAAGGAAAAATGAAGAAAAAAATGCACAGGCCAGGTTATGCATTCACCCCTGCCCTGTGGATGTTGTTGGTGATATCACTGACTGTTGTTTCTGGGTTAGTCTTCACAGCTTTCATAATGTTTCTGTCATCAACTGCTGTTGTTTATCATGGCTGACCTGTGCCATGTCTGTTAGTACACCAATGGATTCTTTATGTTTCAGAACATTCCAAATTGTTGTATTGTCTATTCAATGTCTCTGATAGATTTTCCCTCTTTTCTCAGCTTCAAAATGGCTTGCTTTTCTCCCATAGGCAGCTCTCTGATCTTCATTTTGGCTTATCCTTTTTACCAACAATTGCAGTCTTCACAGATGGAGTCTAGGACTCAAACCAAGAGTGGACATTCAGAGCTATTAATTCTTTAAAAAATCTATTTAATAGGGCATACCTGAGCAGAAAAAAACATCTATCAGTCACGTGTTCCATTATTTTTTGAAAAAAAAATATGTTGCCATGTTCTAAGTTGTTTAACACATCTGGATATAAATATGAGGTAATGAAAGATGAAATTCTGATCTATTGTCTCATATTCATCTTCTGATCTCAACCCGAAATGTCTTCAATGTATAGTGAAAAAAAAAAAAATTGCTGTTCCAATACTTTCAGAGGGAATAGTGTGTTGCAGGTCATTATGTTGTTTAAAGCTCCATCTACTGCCATCAATCTTCATGAGATAACCTAAACCACCTAAACCACCATTGCACAAACCTCATAGCATCAATGATTCACCACCATATCTATATGAACATTTCTTCTGAACAGACATTCTATGTCGTACATGTCAGTGATGCTAATAGTTATGCAGATCTAATGACTCTTGGTAAAGTTCAGCTGCTTCCCATCACCTTCCTCCTCACTGTTCAGGGAGTCAGTATCCTCATTGTTTTGACAATTACTGGCAATTTTTTTAAACTGTGCCAATCTTTTAAAAATAACAGAGTTATTATATCTGATTGTGACTTAATGATAATTTTTAACTGGTTATGTATTTTACATCTATTGTGTGTTATAAAGATACACAAGCAGTTGTGTATTTCTTTCTGTCTCCTTTGTACTGAGCAGTTTGCTTAAGTTCCTAATGGTGGATGACAAGGAAATTTTACAGGTTCTAGAAGCTGAGAGCAATTTGTTAAAGTAGATTTTTCCTTTAAGGAAAACTGATTGCATTTATTTAAATATTCTTCAACTCTGTCAATAATTTTGCCACTAGTTTTAGAAAGAAAAAGCTTTTTTTTTTTTTTTTTTAAATGATAACGGTTTTGTTAGAGAAAGTAAAAGTAGTTTCTCCTACTACTTGGCTGGAAGATTTAAATAATTGTGTGTATTTTAATGTGTCACCATTGCTTAACCTTTTAATCGCTTAGGATAATTCTGGAAGTGATCATAAATTGTACCATGCAAAACCAGATCATCCAAGACGTTACAGTAACCAGTGGATAGAAAAAGCATATGCAGACCGTAGTGCATAGAGCCAAAACCCAACCGGACATTATATATTGTTAGAAAGATATTCTTAACCCTTACTGGGGTTTTTTTAAACCTTGGGTGACTTTCGAACCTTGGGTGACTAACAAAATTAAATATTTAAAACATATTTAAAAAAACAAAAAAACAAACAAAAACACTAAAAGGGTTTAGATATCCTGGGACAGGAGGTCAGGTTAGGTTAGATCCTTGTGCATTGTGCTGGCCTGTTTTTCATGTATGTAGTGATACATGAAGGAAGACATTTGTCTATTGTTTTGGCTCCAAGGTTGTGACTGGGCTGGAGAATTGCGGGTTCAGGCCTGCAGTTTGACAAGGTTAAGGAATAGAGAAGTATTCAATCAGACTCAAGATCCTCTGTCTACTCACCTCACACTAACAAACAGCAGGGACAGATGAGGTGTGAGGCTTGAAGTCTGAGGAATGGTTCCTTGGACATTTTAATACTTTCTCTGCCTTATCATTCCTATGTCAAATCAGGAAGGGTTGGTAATAAAAGGATTAGTTGCATTATCGTCTTAGAGCACGGAAAATGTCTAGATTTACAGGGTATATTTCAGAGTAAATGAACTAGTTCAAGTTGAAACTTGTCTAAAGGAATACTGATCTATGTCTTTATTGATTGAATAAAAGTTCCTAATTGTACTGTGTCAGCCATCATGTCTTCAACTCAAATCTTCAAATCGACAGATTCAGTTTTGCTTAAAAGTACAATATAAAAACCTCTTAAATGCACCATGTAAAACTCTGAATTATGCTTGAATAGTCATATACAGTCAGTATTATACTGGAGTTGAAATGAATGACTATGATATATAATATTGATGGGGTATTTCTTCTCCAGGGAAAGAATTAGTTGGGTTTTTTTTTTGCCATAGTTGAGCAGCCAATTGTTCATTGAGTCTACTGAGTTCACTGTTTTGCTTTTTAGGGTTTGGTTTGTGGATTTTGAGCTGAACATGACTAACTACTAAATCCAATTTTGCAGATGTTAAGTGTTAAATGTTAAGTGATGATGTTTGACTCAGAGAGTTCATCAACAACTGCCACAATGGATCTTTGGATAAGATCAGTTTGTGGATTATCGACTTGGTTCTGCTCATTTCAATTTCACTTCTCATGGTTTAGTGCACAGAGCCACAAAGCAGAGTGGCATACAGATAACTCAAAAAGGAAGCCAAGCCATTAGGCTCATAGTCTAAGTGAATACAAAATAGATCGTCCAAATAGGTTGTGTGTGTGTGTGTGTGTGTGTGTGTTTTCTTATTTGCATAGAATTGTTTTAGAATTCTTTAAAAGAATGGTTTCTGCATTCATATAGCGCTTTTTTAACCTTAACAGTTCTATAAAGCTCTTTACACTGTGTCTCATTCACCAATGGTAGCAGAGCTGCCATGCAAGGTGGTAGTTTGCCATCAGGAGCAACTTGGGGTTCAGTGTCTTGCCCAAGTACACTTCGGCTTGTGGGCCAGGAATCGAACCGCAAACCCTAAGGTTAGTGGACAACCCGCTCTACCACATGAGCCACAGCCACTCACACACACAAAAAAGATCTCACTAACAATGTGAACATGCCATACAAATTTCGATTCAGATTAACATACTTGATATCAGACATCAGTAAGAGCAGCATACGTTGAACAGTATGTTTAGAGAAATATCTGTGTAGGCATGCACCACCCTACATTTACTTAAGCTGATTTCAAGCAGACAAACATGAACAATGATTCCGTTTAAAGAATCAAACTGGAGGTAGTTTATCTTCTTTGAATTTCTATTTATTTTCACTTGGGAGGCAGTCAGTAGTGTTCACACAGATACACAGTTGCGTTTAATTGAGAAATGTTATGGGATGTTGTGTAGTTGTAGTCTGTAGAACAAATAAATGAATAGAATATCATTACAATGTATCTGTAAGTATTCACTGCACGATACTTCACACATTTCCAGTAACTAGGAGGAAACAGTCATTCCAAATACACCCTTGACTTCTAGACATATAAACTATAAATTAACATTATATGATAATATGAACATAAGTGTACAACGTGACACTGCATATCATAACTAACCGCATGTGCAAACCTACGTGTTGGTGCGTTCACACATACAACAATTTTATCACTGCAAGTCACCAGTTGCTGTACTATGAAGTCGCCAGTAGGCGTTCCTACTACTGGTTGCCATAGTAACATGGGTGCGCATTATAGTATTATAGGCGCACTAGTATATATATTATAGGCGCACTAGTATTCCACTTTTGACAATAAACCAGTTTTCTTGCCGATAAAATGAAACATTCTGGAGGTAGATGATCTTATATAGAATTCCCCAGTGTATATATGTATCATATACTATGTGATGAAGGAGAAGCAGTGTGCTCTTTGCCATTGTGGCCATCTATCAGCACCAAAAGCACAAGCACCAATTAGCTTAGGTAGCTTAGCTTTAGCAAGTTTAAAGCAAAATAATAATAATAATGAAACACACTCACTTTGTGTTACAATTGTGCAAAATCCCGGTGTAGCTTCTATCTCAGTGTCACCATCAGGGTTTCATTCACTATATGTTTGATGGTGACCGGAAGTCGGACTGCAGTTCTTTGGTTATGGCCTCTCTGTTTCCTGGTTGAAAATGTCCAGGTTGGTTGCTCATTCCCAGTCGCAGTAGCAACGATAAGCCGGACAATTCACCCAAGAAAGGAGCTATACTGTGATTTTGCTCGATTGCAACAAAAAGTGTTTCATTATTATTTGTTTTATTATTATCTTTATTTGCTTTAAACTTGCTAAGATCCTAAACTAAGCTAAGCTAAGCTAATTGGCTACTGCTGCAATGGCGCTGTTTCTGCTAATGAGCATCGATGGCTATGGATCACGTGCGCTCTACTATCTTCACTCCCATTGGTAGTTGCTGTACCAAGTCACTCCAAATTTGCATAAAGTTAAGGTACGTTCACACATACAGTGACTCGCAGCGACAAAGCGACTGGAGACCATTCATTTTCAATGAGAACTGACAACTTTCATCTAAAGAAAGTTGTTTAACTTTATGCAAATTTAGAGCGACTTTGTGTAGCGACTCCCAATGGGAGTGAAGACAGTAAAATGCACGTTATCCATAGCTCACAAGTAGAAGCAATGCCATTATGGCAGTAGCAAATTTGCTTAGCTTAGGGTTTAAAGAAAAATAATAATAATAATAATAATAATAATAATGAAATAAATAATCTTGAAACACTCACTTTTTGTTGCACTTGAGCATAACCCCAGTATATCTTGTGTGAAGTGTCTGGCTTGTTGCTGTTTCGGTACCCTCGAACAATCAGCACCCAGGTAACAAGGAGGCCATGGCCGAAGAACTGCTGTCCGGCTCCTGGTCACCATTGAACATAAATTGAATGAAACCCTGAAGGTGACACTCACTTACTGAGATAGAAACTACACCGAGATTGTGCTCAACCAGTTAAAAACTTTTCTCAACTTTTTCGTGTCACTGGACAGGCCCACATCTAGTCACCAAGGATCACTGTCACTCATGCCAGAAGTCGACAGCTCTCGTTGCTGAAGAATGCTCTCCATTCTCTTTGTCGCTGCGAATTGCTGTATGTCTGAATGCACCTAGTGCCAGTGCAACTAACATGACCAGCGCATCTCCACGATCTAAATCATCCTCTAAAGCATCTGATATTCATAACAACAAATATAACATTCAGTGAAAGATATCATACATGATTACTTACGTAATCTTCAGAGAGTGCAAGTAAAGATGTTACTCATATCACTGTCAGAAGCAACTGTCACTTGAGAAAATCGGAAATCGCTATCTGCATTCAGTTCCAGAACAGACTTTCTGACAATCTTTATAGCAAACGATAAAATATGATATAAAAAGGAATATGATACCTTTGGATTATCTTTCTAGGCCAAAGGGTATGTTGAATATTTGTGCACCCAACCCTTTTTATGAACAGTGCATCAGTTAAGCTAATACTGATTGATATAATTTTGCAAGAGGGATTAGGTTTGAGGATTTACAACACTGTATTAGAGACACACCTAAAGCTCCCTGGCTGACCTTTTTATGTTCTAACTCAAGTATAGGGAAAATAGGGACATGCATAGAAGGTCATTGCAAACGTTTAAAAAGAGATGATTGTAACTACTAGTAATGAGCTTATAATTCCTTTTAAGCGAACCTATGTAGTGAAAGTAGCCTGCTGGTGTTATATTTATTAGGGACCAAATGTCTGAGAATGAAGTCAAAATCTCCTGCTGTTTTGTTTGTTAGTTTTTTTCTTTTTAATAAGGATCCCATTATTTTAATCAAGTAGTACCAGGTAAACAGTGATACACTACACACAACTGTGATACAGTACAGTCCTCTTCCTCAACTGCTTTTTCACAGAGTAATGACTGATGGGCATCACTTCTGCAACTGCTTTTTCACAGAGTAATGACTGATGGGCATCACTTCTGCAACTGCTTTTTCATGGGTTAATGACTAATTGGGTTTTTTTCCTGATTTTTTTGTTCTTGGTTTTTGTTTGACCTGTACGATAGGCCATGCTGTTAATAAATAATACTGCCATATTTGTCTTTAATAATAAAAATACTTTTGGCTGGGGAAGTCAGTTATGGACCATGCTATTGTGCTGGGGAAATGTGACGGAAGTGTTTTCAGAGAGGAAGAAAAGGTTTATGCACAGTTCATCAGGTTCTCCAAGTGGTATAACCAAAGGGGACCAGCTTGTAGAAGAGTTGCCCCCTCGCGCGCACACATTATTATTACCTTCCCATGTCTCAAGTGTGCAGTTTCGAACAGGATGCAGGACCAGCATAAGCGCTATTGCCTTTCTATTCTGCTTATAGCTCTGTGCTACTTGTGTACATACCTCTATCAACTACATCTCTCTGCTTGCTTCTTCCATTCTACTTTGTATTCTACTTTTCCTCCTGGATTACTTATCCAAAGGACTGTGCCTTGTCTATCAACTACTCAATTTTATAATCTCAAACACCTAATCCCAAACAAAGCCAATCGTTTAATTTAAAGAGGGATAATTGATGGTTCTTGCTTGTGTTTCATGTACTGCCAGACCACAATCATGACGTTGGAAGTGGATAAAGCCACTTCCTGCAGTATTTTACCTCAGTCAGATCTGGCCTAATCTTTACAGTACAGGCACTGTGAGTGAGGTCTTTCTGGAGGAAAAGAGGGCCCCCTTTCACAGATCTAACAGAAGCAGGGTATGTGAGTTTTTCCGCTTGAGTGTAGTATGGGTGCATTATAAGAGTGCTTGTATATAACTGATATTAGATGGGAGAAAAACACAAGTTGCTGAGCTTATACTGATCTCTTGTCCACACACAGTGCAGTATTCTCTAGGAGTGTCTCTCTTGCAATTTAATTTTACCCTTGCCTTATTGGTGTCATTACAGTATTGTCACTTATAAGGTGTATAGATAGAATGACACTCTAGAAAATTATTTTGTATACTTTGTAACTACTATATGACAATGTACTTTATTGTAATGATCAAACACGTAATACATGTCAAGAAATTATTTCTTGGTGGTTAAAGCAAGAAAAAGTTTGCCTATTGAAACAATTAGCCACACCTACTGAAATTTAAGCTAAACTCACCTAATAAATAATTATAACAGCAAGGCTATTTCTATTGTTTTTCCATTTGGGTTTGAGACCAGAAGAAAGATGAGACAATAGATCAGAATTTCAGGCTTCATTTCCTGATATTTACGTCTAGAGTGTTAAACACCTTGGAACATGGCAACTTTCGTTTGAACCCATAAATTTTTAAAGTGATCAAAAATACTATAACATATAACATGGTATTTCTTGTTGCCCTGTTAGACTGACTGTTTAAACAAGTAATTGCTCTGAATGTCTATGTCTGAGCCCTGAGTTTCATCTGTGCAGACTGTATTTGTTGGTAAAAACGGATAGAATAACATCAAGACCAGTGAGATGACTATGGTAGAAATGCAAACCAGGGAAGGAAAATCAACAAGAGGCATTGCACAAGCATTGGGCATAGCCAGTAAAACTATTTGGAATATTCCAAAGCAGAACAGGTCAGCTAAGGAAAACAACAGCAGTTGATGACAGAAACATTGTGAGAGTGGTGAAAAAAAATGCAAAAGCAACAGTCAGTGACATCATAAGCAACCTTCACAGCAAAAAGAATCAGAAGGCCAGATTGGAAATGATGAACAGACAAGCCACAAATGTCTGGAACCAAGATTAACTTCTACCAAAGTGATGGAAATGCCAAGCTATGGAGAAAGAAAGGATCTTCTAATGATCCAACACATACAAGATCATCGGTCAAGCCCGGTATAGGTAGTGTCATAGCTTGGGCTTGCATGCTTCTGGAATATGCTCATTCATATTTATTGATGATGAAGCTCATGATGGTCACAGCAGAATGAATTCAGAAGTATACAGAAATATTGTCTGCCAATTTTTCTCCCAATAATTGGGAGAAATTTCATCAAGCAGCAAGAATGTCATCAATCACAAGTAAGTTGATTGTGCATTTCACCTTCTAAAGTGGAAAGTGGAGGGAGGACAAAAAAACAAAAACACCTGAAAGAAGCTTCAGTACAAGCCTGGAAAAGCATCATAAAAGAAAAATTGATAACAGATTGGTGATGTCAGTGGGTCCCTGGCTTGATGCAGTAATTGTGAGCAAGGGATATGCAACCAAATATTCATTTTATTTACTTGAATGTACTTTGAGACTATCTGTTCCTATACTTTTGCTCACCTATAAATTGGGTGGTCTACCACCAAATGTGCCATGGTCTCTGTTGTTTAACACATCTTTATGTAAATATCAGGAAATAAAAGCTGAAATTCTGATCTATCATCTCTGATCTATCATATCATCTGATCTATCATCTGTCGATCTCAAACCCAAATATCTTCAGTGTATAGAAAAAATAAAAGAACCGTCCTTGTCATTCCAATACTTTTGGTGGGGGCTGTATATGAAATCTACTTTTTCCATACTATTCCTATAGTTATTTGCAAAGTGTTGCAAAGATGTCAAAACACTCAGGTAACAGTAAAACATGGAAAAATTACAGTTCATCAATAATTTGCAGTTCTACAGTTAACCTGTTTACTGAGGTTATAGTAGAGAGTACAAATATGCAGAATATCAAATGGTATGAAAAAAAAAACATCCTGTGTGAAATTCCCAGGAGATCAGCAGTTTCTGAAATCCTCAGCCCTTCTAGTACTCCATCTAGTACTCTAGTACACATCTCCATGCCATGATGAAAGTCACAGGGATCACATTTTATCTTCATTCTGATGTATGATGTGAAGTTTAACTGAAGCTTCTGACATGAATCTATACCATTTTTTGCATTGTGCTGCTGCAACATGACTGGCTGATATGATAACTGCATGAATGTGCAGTTTTACGGGTGTTTCTAATAATGTGAACACTAAGTGTATATCTCTGTGTTAAAGTATTTAATATGTTTGTTTCTTTATCCATAATATCCTCCTGGTGTTTGGATATCACAATAATCCTCATCTGTTGTTTGTTCCTGTTACTTAGTTACCATTAAGCAGCTCCAGCCTCTCATGTTGCCCTGGCAACCATGTCTGTCCCAGTGGTTCTCCTGGGCTGGTGTAGCAAGACTTTCCCTGCTATCACTTCCTATTCTCTGCCTTCCCATCATCCAGCCATCCATCCCTCCATCCTGCTTTTCTCTGTGGTCCCCTTCCATTGAGTCTGTTGAAGGACCAACTGACAGTTTCAAAATGTATGTTTTTATCACAGATATTCTTTCATTCAGTTTTGGAATTGGCATTGGACATGTATGGGTTGTGCATGCATGTTTTATGGGTCAGTGTCTAGCTCATTACTGGTATATTATTTGGCTCTTCAAACAAAAGCCATCCAACAAACATCAGACAAACAAAAACAGTGGTACTTTTAAGAAAGTTGAACAAAGGGAAATATAAACAGGAAAAAAAAAAAAAAAAGGGGGGTTGTGGTCACTAGGGGGTAGCAATGACCACACCGTTAGGATCCAGCAAGCTTTCCTTTGCAGTACTTCAATTTCATTCCTGAGGACCAACTAACCTGCACATGTAAAACCAGCATAGTAACAGTTACTTACTCCCAATACACTCTCCTAGGCTACTTGGTTTCTGCCTGTATCAGTAACATATGACAATGAAGGAATTTAAGGGAAAATATTTACAGCCAAAACCAACTAATTGTTAATGATACTAAAAAGAACTGTCTACACTCAGAACTGTCTTCACCCAGTTTGGTTATGATTTAATGCCATAGTTTTGTGTACTTCTTAATAAAATATCTTCTCTTTTTTTCTTTTGATTTTACTGTGATTTCAGTTAGGCCTACGACCCAACTGAGGGAATATGTTATTTGAGTCGGGTGTGTTCAGAGGGATAATGAGTGATAAAGTATCAGGAACAAAGGGGTGACATAGAAACCTAAAGAAAATGAAGCTGGACAGAAGAAAAATACATGGTAGTGTGGAGAAAGTAAAGGATTATGAAAGAGGAAGAGCAAGTTTTAAGAGGCCCAGTGCACAGATGTGGTGAGTAGGCTGCACAGATCAGGCAGTGAAAGAGAGAAAACAACTTTTTTTTTCCTCCCCCTGTTGATGACCTTAAACAACCCTCAGCATGACAGCAAATGGAGGAGATTTGAGTAATACTGGTTTGCCACTCAAATTGGATACATCTGAAATTTGGTACTAATGGTACAACACAAATGTTTTTAATTTTGTTTCTTTTATTAGCATCCTGTAAGTAATCTATATACTTCAACATTACAGTATGTAAATGCATATCAATTTTAAAAAGTATTCCAAATATGTTTACGACGTTTTGATTTTGATAAGAACTGCAAAACATGTCTTAGCAAATATTGAATACTACGACTACTACTACTACTACTACTAAATAATAATAATAAGAAGAATAACAACAACAACAACAACAACAACAACAATAATTGTTACAAAACAAGACTCAGCAGGAAGTAAGCGCAGGAGTAAAGTTTTTATTTACATTTAAGGCATGAACACTCGATTAACTAAGGCGTAAACACTCGTTTAACTAAGGCGTGAACACTCGTTTAACTAAGGCGTGAACACTCGTTTAACTATGCCGTGAACACTCGTTTAACTATGCCGTGAACACTCGTTTAACTATGCCGTGAACACTCGTTTAACTAAGGTGTGAACACTCGTTTAACTGTGCCATGAACACTCGTTTAACTAAGGTGTGAACACTCGTTTAACTATGCCATGAACACTCTATGGTGTGAACACTCTAACTATGGTGTGAACACACTAACTATGGCGTGAACACACTAACTATGGCGTGAACACACTAACTATGGCGTGAACACTCTAACTATGGCGTGAACACTAACTATGGCGTGAACACTCTTCTAACTATGGCATGAACACTCTTCTAACTATGGCATGAACACTCTTCTAACTATGGCATGAACACTCTTCTAACTATGGCATGAACACTCTTCTAACTATGGCATGAACACTCTTCTAACTATGGAATGAACACTCTTCTAACTATGGCGTGAACACTCGTTTAACTATGGCGTGAACACTAACTATGGCATGAACACTCTATGCCATGAACACTCTATGGCATGAACACTCTTCTTACTATGGCATGAACTCTCTTCTAACTATGGCATGAACTCTCTTCTAACTATGGCATGAACTCTCTTCTAACTATGGCATGAACTCTCTTCTATCTATGGCATGAAACTAGGAACAGGAAACTAGACAGAGCATGTACACATTACCTCCTGGCACCATTATAAATTCCGTCTTTCCTTTAATCTATCATTACTCTACGCTAATACTGCCTGTTGTGCATAGCAACGCGAGGGGTTTAAATAACCAGTCTCAATTACCTTAATTACTGACACCTGGCAACACTCCACAACACACCCTCGCACCTCCGCCAATAACTGAAATGCGCGGGGACAGAAAAGGAACCAAAACAAGTGTACATGTCCATTGTAAACCAATTCTTAGCGTCCATGCACACTTCAAGCACGTGCACGCGCTATCCAGCAGACTGTGTACATCATCGCCGCAGCGCCATCTGCCGGCGAGATCGTGACAGAACCCCCCTCCAAAGGTGTTCCTCCCGGAGCGCAAAAGAGCACCCCCCTCCACTGTCCTGGGCCCCTATGTAATCTGTCCTTTGATGCATCAGGAAACAGAGCGGCCTCCACTAGGCAGCAGACAGGCAGGGCACAATCCCCAGCGGGGCTGGGGCATTGGCGATGTTCACTGCGGGGCTGGAGCTCGGGAAGACGTCCTCAGCGGGGCTGGAGCTCAGAGGGACGTCCTCTGTGGGGCTGGAGCTCGGAGGGGCGTCCTCTGCGGGGCTAGATGGCAGGACAGGACAGCGGGACTGCTTCCTCTGCGGGACAGGGCAGCGGGACAGCTTCCTCAGCAAGACAGGACAGTGGGACAGCTTCCTCGGTGGGACAGGACAGTGGGACAGCTTGCTGGGCGGGACAGGACAGCAGAGCAGCTTTCTGGGTGGCAGAGACCTCCCCTCAGGTCTTTGGCTGAAGCACAGAGGTCGCCAAGTTGACCTTGGGCTGGAGCTCCAGAGCTGAGACCTCCCTGCAGGCCTCAAGCCAATGTTCTGAGGTCGCCAGGTTGACCTCAGGCAGGGGCCCAGAGGTCACCAGGTTTATCTCGGGCGGGGGCCCAGAGGTCGCCAGGTTGACCTCGGGCTGGGTCCCAGAGGTCACCAGGTTGATCTCGGGCAGGGGCCCAGAGTTCGCCAGGTTGACCTCGGGCTGGAGCTCCGGAGCTGAGACTTCCAGCCCAAGGTCAACAGGGCAACCTCGGAGCTTCTGCCTCCCCATAGATCCGAGCTCCAGCTGGAGACCTATGGGGAGGCAGAAGCTCCGAGGTTGCCCTGTTGACCTTGGGCTGGATCTTTGCATGGGCTTTCCGGTGTAGTCTTTTATGCTCCCGCCAGCTACTCCTGAAGCATCCCTTCGAACAGTAGAACGCGTCCTGGAGACCCAGTTTCTTGCAGGTAAGGCATTGTAACTGAGTCTCCCTACCACAGCCCTCAGACATGCATCTCGGTGTCCTCTCCACCACGTCGACTGGAACCTGACGAACTGGAACTGCAGATTCATGTGTGTTCACCCACTTGGGAGCTGCGGAGTCTAGCATATCCACCCACTTCTAGAAAAGGTGGATGGGTGGGGGGGTCAGGCTGGGGCTTTCCATTGACCTGCCACCCCAGCAGATCCAGACCACGAAGATGTCCTGGCCGGTAGAACTTCGCAAACTGAGTGACGTCATAGAGAGCAAGGTACTCACCCAGTACTCACTAGTTCCTCAGCCCAGTCCCTGTTCAGGCCGCAAAACCGGGACACCAAGAACTTGATCCACTGGCTCTTAGTAGGCTTAGGTTATGCCAGGCTGCAGAAATAAACCTGGCAACTGCAGAGGAATTCCAGCGGGCAGCTCCCCAATCTCGCTGTCGCCAGTGTTGCCGGTGGCGGCGAACCTTTGTGGGAACTACGCAAACTGGAAACGCAGCCAGTAGTCCGAGCGTCTCCCAATAAGGTGCCCTCCTGCTAATTCCATGTTAAGGGGCAGTATTCTGTTAAAAAACCGGACTCAACAGGAAGTAAGTGCAGGAGTAAAGTCTTTATTTACACTTAAGGCAACATTCTTCTATGGCACAAACACTTTTCTAACTATGCCGCGAACACTCTTCTAACTATGGCGCAAGCACTCTTAACTAGAGCATGAAACTAGGAACAGGAAACTAGACAGTGCATGGACACATTACCGCCTGGCACCATTATACATTCCATCTTTCCTTTAATCCATCATTACTATGCCCGATATACTGCCTGATGTGGGTAGCAAAGCGAGGGGTTTAAATAATCAGTCCCAGTTACCTTAATTACTGACAGCTGGCAACACTTAGCAACACACCTTCGTACCTCCGCCAATAACTGAAACGGGCGGGGACAGAACAGGAACCAAAACAAGTGCACATGTCTATTGTAAACCAAGTCTTAGCATCCATCCATGCGCACTTCAAGCAAGTACACGCACTCTCCAGCAGACTATGCACGTCATCGCCACAGCGCCATCTGCCGGCGAGATCGTGACAATAATAATAATAATAATAATAATAATAATAATAAGAAGAAGAAGAAGAAGAAGAAGAAGATGAAGAAGAAGAAGAAGAAGAAGAAGAAGAAAGCAGTAGTAGTAGTAATAAAAAACAGATTATTGTGCTTTTTTCGAGACATTTATACTAATTTTAGCCTCATTGTGTTCATTATATTGACAGATTTGCAATCAAATAAGACCATTTAAGACCAAGTTTGAAATGAGGAATAATAATCAATATATAATATAATATAATATAATATAATAAAATAAAATATAATATACTGTAAACGTGTATATAATAGGGCAAATGGAGGAAGTTTATTTAGGGAAGTTTGGCTTTTTTTTTTGGGAAAGTTGTGACAGGGCCAGGATATCCAGTGACATGAAATAAGCCTTTTAAATTGAAAACATTTGTTTTGTAACCATTTGATAAATACTGTAGTTTCATAAACACTGATATTTCTATTATATAAACTATAATTATTATATTACATGTTTTTTTCTATTATATAAATAGTGATTACCATTATTGTACATTATTAGAGTAGGAATATACGATTTGGGATGCAAGGAATGTCCTCACAAAGATCTAGAGTAGTTCTTGAACGTTTGTGAACCCTTTACACTTTGATAGTTCCATGTTCTTTAAATAAAACAGGCAGATCATTGACACCTGACTGCCATCCCATTCATTCAAAACATGTCACTCTAATTTCACATTGCAAATTAACTGCTAATCCTAGAAGTTCACATACTTTTGCCATATTAAGTTAATATTAAGGCCAAGTATAATGTTTTTGTTATCATCATCATCACAATATAATTTGTTTAACTGGGTTCTCTTTGTCTATTCTTAGGATTGATGATGTTTTAGATCATATTTATGTAGAAATGTAGAAAATTCTAAAGGGATCACAAACTTTCAAGCACCACTCTATCATTATATCTAACAGCAACAGGTATGTCTAACAGTATATTCAGACTATCTTTGGCAAATTGATTGAATTAAGGAATTTTCTGTTTACCTCTGTAGCTTATGCTTTTTTTGGTAGATTGAGTGATGCAAAATGTGAAACTGTTTTGAACAAAAGATATATTGTGGCACATGAAACATGTTTTATACACTAAGGTCATCAAGACATTTGGTATGAATGTCCTCTGATCTGGTAGAAATGTTAAACTGATAATAAACTCCTATAAAGTGGTACAAAGCAATCATTATTGTATTGGTGCTCCTGATTAAAAACAATAGCAATCCTGAACTCCTACTAATAGACTATATAGAACAGAGCAAAACCACTAGTAACAATATTGACTAAATTAGCAAAGAGTTAACAGATTAGTCAATAGATTAGCTCATCTGATAAAGCAGAAGAATATAAGGTAGACTGTCTAGTGAGCAAAAGTGATCATATGTCAGCTAATTTGTACCAGAGACAAAAAAAATAATAACGTGCAAAAAAACAGGTCACTGATGACAGAAGCAGTAAATGGCAGTAAATGGCCCATCCTAGTCCTCTCTAGAGACATCAATTTGTCATCACTCTTTCTGAAGGCATTTTAAATGGGAAGCCGAGAATAACTAGGAAAGGTACAAATATAATTCAAAGTCGAAGCCCTGAGAACCTCCTGCCCCCTATGCCCACTGTCTTTCTGTCTCTGTGTTTGTCTTATGTTGCCGTTGTTATGTTATCTAGTTTCTTAGTCCATGTTATTTTTCTCATAGTTCATGTTTTATGTATTTAGTTAGTACTTGTGTTTTCATTAATTAAATTCATATCTGCAGATATGAGTTTAAAACACAAGACCTACGATGGATGCAGCAGATTTTTTTTCCACCCAAGAGAACATTTTGGAGTACCTGAGGTTGGAACCAGAGGAGAGGGGATCTTGGGTCTGGGCCACAGAAGCATGGCTGAAAACCCATGCATAAGATTTTATTTGTTTATTTTTATTTATTCATTTAACAGTCGATTTTTATACTTTTAGCCTCCCTGTTCAGCTGAGGATTTTGGCCTATTTCCCAGTTTGGCTGTGAGCTCCGCTTTGCCTCCCTGTTCCTCCTTGGATGTCACTATGCCAAGCTCCTCTTTGGATGCCACTCCATCTTCCTACTCTGCTTTGCCTTCCTGCTCATCTGAGGACATTGCTCTGCCTCCATGCTCCACTGAAAATGCTCTCCTTTTCTCTGCTTCGCGCCATGTATTGCTCCAGTTTTTGGCTTCACAGAGGACATAGCTCTCCTCTCATGCTTTGCGGAGGACATCACTCCACCCTCTGTCCTTGTGGAGAACTTCGCTCCCCCCTCACGGAGAGCGTCATTCTCCTCTCTAGCATCATGGTGAATGTTGCTCCCCCTTCAGGCTCCGCCTTGAGCTTTGTTCCCCCTACTGGCTGCTTGGTAGCAGTCGCTCCACGCCTAAGCTAGGCCGGGTATATTGCATCGTCTCTCTGCAGTGCGGAAGAGACCGCCCTGCATCTGTACCCCAGAGAACATCTCAAGCGTCCTCTTTCCAGCCCCGCAAGGGATGACACTCAATTGAACTTTGAAATGCTTAGGGACATCTGGTCTGTGTTTCCAGGACCCTCCACCTGAACTTATTATGCGCTTTGGGAGCCACACATTAAGGGGGTACCTGTCATGTAAATACCAGAGAAGGACTACAACCTGATCACATCACATGACTGTCTGCACCTGGGTTAATAATCACTTGTATATAAGTCATGCTTTTCACTGCACACATTATCTTACGTTTGTCTTATGTTACCATTATGTTGTCTAGTTTCTTAGTCCATGTTATTTCTCTCTGCCCATTGTTCATAGTTCATGTTTTATGTACTTAGATTATTGTGTTAGTACTTGTATTTTGGTTGATTGAATTCATACCTGTCTAATATTGTGTAGGTCCCCGAAACAGCTCTGACCCATTGACATGCATCAAGATGTTAGCAGCAGATCCTTTAAGTTCTGTAAATTGCAATATGGGGCCTCCATGAATCTGACTTGTTTGTCCAGCACATAGATGCTCAATGTGACTGAGATCTGGAGAATTTAGAGGCCAAGTTAAAACACCTCTTTGTTGTTTTTCTCAAACCATTTCTGCAGTGTGTCAGGGTGCATTAACCTACTGAAAGAGGCCACTGCCTTTATGGAATACATTTGCCATTAAGGGCAAATTAATTGATAAAGTAACATCCAAATAAATGACAGGACTCAAGCTGTAACTCTGGAGATAAGGTCGCCTCATTGACCTCTGGCTGGAGCTTGGCAGGTGAGACCACCTCGTGGGCCTCAGGTTGGATCTCTGAGGCTGAGGATGCCTCATTGACCTCTGGCTGGAGCTTGGCAGAGGAGACCACATAATGGATCTTAGGTTGGAGCTCTAGGAATGAGGTTGCCATGTTGACCTCTAGCTGGCACTCTGCCAGTGAGGCCATTTCATGGGACTCAGACTGGAGCTCTGGGGTGGAGGTCGTCTTGTAGTAAGTAGTGAACGGCCTCGCAGATTCATTCATGAGACTGGCCCGCCCCAAAAACTCATTTAGGTGGGGGGTGTACTTTGGACTCCCAAACTCCTTTATCAATAGTCCCACAAACTGAGTTACATCGTGAAGACCCTTGGACTCTGTACAGGCCAGACACTCCGCCTACTGGTGGGCTTGACCAACAAGGCAGGAGCGTATGAACTCCAGCCACAGCTTCTGGTCAGGCTTGGTGTGTGCCAGGTTCAAAAAATGTATTTGGCAGTCGTAAAAAAACACTCAGGGTAGCGAAAAATTCATCATATTGCTCTGAGGGATCTATAGGAACCCATTGAAGAAGCTTGATTGAATCCACAGCTGGGAAGGTTGGCTTGGTTTTCCTAGGGTGACGTCTCCTCTGTCTTCCTGCTTCATCCATGTTGAAAGCGTAGTATTATGTCATGCTCCAGAACGTAAAGGAGAATTGGACGGATACAAGTGCAGTAAAAAACTTTTATTTACGAGCGACAGGCAGACAAATCTAAATCATGATAAGGAAGCATGGTCAAAACAGGCAATGGCTCAGGCGATCTACAAACAGGGGCTAGGCTAGAATTCAGAACAATAAACGAGAAACAAAGCCAATAAACATGAAACAAGAACAAGAACAAAGAACAGCCGCTTGGTAACAAGAATACACTCAATACTACGCAATGTGCACAGAGACATGAGGGGTTTATATAACAAACGTGATCATGGGTTAAACAAGGGACAGTTGAAAACAATGTTGACACACATTTGGAAAACAACCAATGACAAAACAGGGGCAGAGACAGAACATAACCATAACAAAAGCACGTGTCCAACAAAATAAACAAAGTCAATGTCATGAAAACCAAAAAGTGTGCGTTCGCTAAGGGCTTGCGCACCGGGCTCGTGCACGAGCTTATGCTTCGGTTTTCCGAGCATGCTGCAATACTGCAGCACTGACCCAAGGGGAAATCGTTACAGACTCATTAATGTCTATTTAACTCTAAGAATCTCTAACTGCCCAACTACCCAAATCTTTGACTTCATAATGGCCAATTAACTCCCAAATTCTCTGATGCCATAATGAACTTCTTAAATGACTAAAGCCTATTTACTTCCAAAGATCTTAATTCATTCATACACCTTCAGTAATTTCTTCTTTTCAGGATCACAGTGAATTCAGTGTCGGTTCTGGCAACACTGCACACAAGGCAGGAGAATTCACCGCTGATGGGATGCCAGTCCATTGCAGAGTGCCATGCACAGAAACACACATATTCATGCACTTGTTCACACCTACGGATAAAATAGCATAACAAATCCTTCTGCCTGAATTTTTTTGGACATGGGAGGAAATCAGAGAACCTGACTTATACAACAACAGAGAAAACATGCAAAACTCCACATAGACAGTAAACAAAGTTTGGCATCAAACCCTTGTGCTGTGATGAGGCAGTGCTACTGACTGTGCCACTGCACCACTCCCTCAAAAGATCTCTGACTTGAAAATGCTTCCCCAGAATCTCTGAATACACAATATCATTTTAAATCTGAATCTCTGACTTTGAAAGGTGTATAATCTCTCAGAATCTCTGACTCATTAATTGTTATTGAAATCACACAATATCTGAATTTACAATGCCATCAGAAGTCTGAAAAGCTTCTAACTTCACAATGCCTTCTGAACTCCTAAAATCTCTTACAATGCCAAAGAACGTCCAGAATCTCCTACTTGATAATGCTTGCTGATCTAGCAGAAGTTCGAAGTTGCCAATGCCTAGAAAAGTCACAGAATGTCTGACTCTACAATGCCTTTTGAAGTCAGAGGATCTGTGACTTCATGCCTATTGAACTCCCAGAATCACTGACACCATAATGACCATTATACTACCAGACTCTCTGCCCTGATAATACTGCCAAGTCCCAATACCTCTGTTTTCATATTTGACAGCACAGAATCTAAAAATGCTTAATGAACTCCCCTATTGAAATCTCTGACATCACAATGTTGAGGATCTGCCAGAATCTACAAGGGTATTGGGCTCCAAGAATCTCTGCCTTCAAAATGCTGAGGAACTCAATTTCCTCAATACTATATAGTGAACTATCTACTACTCTTACTACTATTACTACTACTACTACTACTACTACTACTACTACTACTATTTCTAACTATCTATCTACTACCTATCTAGTCTACTATCTTTTTAGAGTAACCTACTGTCATCAACATCAACATAACATCATCCAGCATACATTCTAACAGCTAGTTTTGAGTAGTTTTAGACATGTCTTTGTTCAACCATTTATGATACAGTTGAATAAAGTTGAACAGTCGAACAGAAATATGCTCATCCATTGGAGCTGTCTGCACACTCACTGTCTTGGAACATGATGTGCGGTGGACTATAAGGTGAGTGAAATGAAGGAAGGCCTCAGGCCCTGAAAAAATCCCAGGAAGGGTTCTGAAAACCTAGGCATGGTGCTCACCACTTTTTTTTAACCTGTCTCCACATCATGCCTGTGCCCAGGTCATCCACTCCAGCTGAGCTGAACAATTACCGTCCAGTGTCCCTGACTTCTGTGGTGATGTGGTTTGAGAGACTCGTCATCAAAGATCTCATTTGCTCCCCTCTACCCAGCACACAAGACTCACATACAGATAAAATATATCCACAGATGATGCCATCTCCAATGTCACACCACCCTAGGTCGTTTTGGCATAGGAAAGGGGAACTATGTGAGACTGTTCATTGATTACAGTTCAACCTTCAACAGCATGGCCTGTGCTTCTAACACTGCCTTTGAGTTCTTGACCTTAACTGGTTAGCTGCAGGTGGTGAAGGTACAGGAGGTGGCTTCACCACAAACACCTTTACCATCAACACTGCAGCTCCCCAACACTGTGTTTTAAGCCTTCAGCTGTACACTCAGTACACATACAACTGTGTAGCCACACATGAATCTTTCATTGTGAAGTTTGTTGATGGCACTGTGGTGGTAGGCCTGGTCCCCAAGAATGATGAGAAGGGCTATGTAGATGAAGTGGAGAGAATATTCCAGTAGTGCCTGGCCTATTCATAAATGTCAACAAGACTAAGGAATTGGTTGTGGACTTTAGAAAGGAGCAACAGAGGACATAAGCAATGCTTATGATCAATGGGATCCTATTGGAGAGACTGAGCAGCTTCAGGTACCTCAGTGTACACATCTGCAAGGACCAGTCATGGACTCTGCACACTTTAACTACATTACAGAAGGTTAGACAGCATCTCTACCATCTACATCAGCTGAGGAATCTATTCAGCTATCCCTAAGTCCTTTACACCACCACTACAAAGAGTATCCTCACTAGGAACTACATGGATTGGACTCCAGCACATCCCACAGATGCTCAACAACGTTTAGGTAGGTGGTATGTGTCAATGCAACATCCACATGCCAGGACTCAAATTTTTCCGGCAGAACATTTCCCTGAGCATCCTTGTGCCATCTCTTCCCAAGATGAGCGACGCACTTGTACGTGATGTAAAAGAAAATTGCTCACATGCTTTTGGTGTTGGACAGGGGTCAGTATGGGCACTCTGACCAGTCTTCAGCTATGCCCCATATGCAGCAAGCTGTGTGTTCAGACACCTTTGTATCATATCCAGCATTAACTTTCAGCAATTATTGCTACAGTAGCTTTTCTGTGCATCAGATGGGCTAACCTTTGTTCCCCATGCACATCTATGAGCCTTGGGCACCCAATGACCTTGTCACCAGTTTACCTGTTGTCCTTCCTTGGACCACTTTTAGTATGTACTAATATGTACTAATGACTGCATCCCGGGAGCACCCCACAAAACCTGCCATTTTGGAGATGCACTGACCCAGTCATTTAGCTATCATTTCGCTATCATTTTGGCCCAAAAAGTTGCTCAGATCCTCACCTTTGCCCATTTATCCTGCTTCCAAGACATCAACTTTGAGAACTGACTGTTCACTTGCTGCCTAATATATCCCACCCCTTGACAGGTGCCACTGTACTGAGTTAATTAATGTTACTGTATATCTTAACCCAACTGAAAACCTATCGGCGATTATGGACTGACATATTAGACAGCACTCTCCACTACCAATCATCAAAAGTCCCAATTGAGGGATTGTCTTTAGGAAAACTACCTCCAGTTCCAGACACCAGAGTCTACAGTCTTTTTAATATACTAAAATCTACAGTCCCTTCTGAAAGTATTGGAAAAGTAAGTCCAATTCTATTTTATTATTTTTTTTGCTATAAGAAATTTTGGTTTGAGACCAAAAGATGAATATGATAAGATACATTTCCTGATATTTACACATAGATGTGTTACCTTAGAAGATGATAATTTTGGAAGTAAAAAAAATAAAACTTTGCCTATTGTTCTTCTGTTCATTCATTGTTAGTTGTCTGTAACTAGGATTGTATTTCCCTGAGCATATAAAGATAAAATCTGCAAGACCAGATAGTTGATGTGTTTAGAGAAGTTAAACCCATTGTCTGGGTTTCTAACCATGTGATAGTTGGAAAGTGAGGATGTCAGTGATAATTGACATGTACTATTACGGTATACTATTGGAACCAAAACATTGTGGAAACTTGACCATAACACTCATGTTATCTTTTTGAATATCCAATTCCAGATTTAGTCCCTACTTTGTTGTTACAAAAACCTTAACACTCCTGAGAAAGCTTTCCATTATATTTTGAAGCATCACTATTGGAGATTTGCCCATTCAGCCACAAGACCATTCGTGAGATCAGGAAGTGAAAGGTGTTCAGTGGGGTTGAGGTCAGGGCCCTATGCAGGCCATGTGAACTCTTACACCACAACCTTGGCACATCATGCCTTCGTGGACCTCGTTTTGTGCACAGTGGCAATGTCATGCTCTATCATATTTGGGCTAGGTCCTTTAATTCCAGAGAATGGAAACTGTAATGTTATAATATACTGTAACGAAGTGAGGCTTGGGGTAGATGCAAGTGGAGTTTAGAGTTTTATTAAGAACAGGTAATCCAAAAGGCAAGGCAAAAGGCATAAACAAAGACAGGAAAAGGTCTGGCAATCAGCAAATGGGCATAAAGTAGGCAAGGAAAAGCACAACACGAAGCTAGAAACAAGATCAAAACTGGAAACGAGAACACAGGACAAAAGGCTTGATACAGTAAGAACACACAACACTTAGCCCTGAACATAGAAACACGAGGGGTTTAAATAACAAATGTAATCAGGGTGAAACATAAAACAGTTGTGATTATTGGGAGCACTTGAGGGAGACATCCAGTGATTTAACAGGGAGGAAACAGAACATAAACCATACAACAAATACATGTGTGGGATGTAAACAAAGTCAATGCCAATGAACCCGGATGTGCGTGTGCCACATCTCGGGCTTCACAGTGAGCTGCATGCTCCAGCCCTTTGCCCGAGGGGAAATCATGACAGGTGGAACGAAGTCCGTAAAGAAGACTAGCCTAATAACATCCGAGCCAGAGCACGGAAACAAAGTGAAGTTCTTGGCCGCAACGGGAGGGAGAGCAACTTTCTCAGCTGAACAGGGAGGATGAGCGGCGCCCTCAGCTGGATAGGGAGGCTGAGCAGCATCCTTAGTTGAGCAGGGAGGCTGAGCGTCACTCTCCATTGACACTGCATGATCTCAGACAGGAACATAGCTTGGGAGACTGCGTTGTTAACCTCATGCTAGAGCTTGGCGGATGAGACCCTGGAGCTCTGGAGAGGAGGTCATTCCATTGACCTCTGACTGGAGTTCAACAGGTGAGACCACCTCATGGGTCTCTGACTGAAGCTCTGGATTTGAAACCACCTCATGCTGGTCTCAAGCTGGAGTTCTGGTGTGGAGGTTGCCACACTGCCCTCTGGCAGGAGCTCTGCAGGTGAGACCACCTCATTTGTCTCAAGCTGGAGCTCGGCTCTTGTTCTCTTGTGGAGTTTTTTGTGGGTATGCCAGCTGCTTTTGAAACATGCCTGGGAGCATAAATATGATTTGTATAACCTGAGTTTACTGCATGTTGGACACTGTAGGTTGGCTTCTGTACTACAGCCCTGTATCTGTATTACCTCCGGTGCCACCCTGTATACCTGGACCCTCTTATAATACATTGTGAAAGGCCCAATGGCCGCCAGACTGGCCCTCCTCAAAAAAAAGTCAAACTGGAGGTCTGTGTTAAAACTCACCCTCATGAGATTCAAGAATATACATGTGTACAAAATACAAATGTGGGATGTAAACAAAGTCAATGTCACTGAACCCAGAAGTGCACGCTACCATGCCTCGGGCTTTGAGCGAGGGGAAATCATGACACAAAGACATCCTATACAATTGTGCTCTATGCAGCCTTATGGTAACCGTTTATATGCAATCACGTCAAAAAAGAAAGTATATAGAATTAGAAAGTTCTTCATTTTTTCTTTTCTTTACATATTTGGACAAGCAAACATTTGATCATCTTTGAAAGTGCCAATTAATGAAGTTGATATACTTGAACAAAACCACAAGGAAAACTTTTCAATCATTTATTCAACAGAAATATCAATAGATATGATATTCTTCTATGGAAAAATAAGTACACGCTTGGCCTCAGAAGCTAGTATTGCCCCCTTTAGCAGAAATACCTTCTTGTAGGTATTTTGCATAATTGTCCACCAGGCTTGCTGGAATTTTGACCACTCTTCCATGCAATATTCCTTCAGTTGCAAGATGTTTGAGGATTTTCTTGCATGCACTGCCCGTTTCAAATCCTCCCACAACTTTCCAGTGGGATTCAAATCTGGGCTTTGACTAGGCCATTCCATAACACTCCATTTCTTCTTTTTTTAGCTATTCCTTGGTGTATTTGCTAGTGTGCTAAGTATCATTATTCTGTTGAAAGGTCCACTTTCAGTTCAACTTTCGGAGACATGGCCTCGCATTATCTTCAAACGCTCTTTCATATGATGCAAAATTCATAGTTGAATCAATGAATGCCAGCTGTCTATTCCCTGAGGCAGCAAAGCAACCCCAAATCATAAAATTTCCACCACCATGCTTCACAGTTGCTATGGGGTGCTGCTATTGAAAAGCTGCCTTTGGTGTCTGCCAAACATGTCTGCTGTTATTGTGGCCAAACAACTCTTGAATCTTTGATTCATCTAGAGCGTGTTATTCCAAAAGGCCTGGTCTTTGCCTATATGCACACTGGCAAACTGTAGTATTGCAGGGCTTTTTACTGGCACGCGTCCCATGCAGGTCAAATTTGTGCAATCTCTTTCTGATTGAAGAAGCATGCACTTTGATACCAACAGTTGCAAGACTTTCTAGCAGATCCTGTTATGAAATTTAGGGGTTCTTCTTTTTGCATCAGATGGTCTGTTCTTGGGCAGAATTTGCTGGGACGACCAGTCTTGGACAAATTGGCAATTTAAAACCTGTACGATTTCTAGATTATTTTCCATACAGATTACAGTCCCTACAGTGGAATGATGTATTTCAAATCATTTGGAGATCTTTTTAAATTAACTGCCAACTTTTTTCTAATGGCATTATAGAACTCTTTAGATCTTGGCATGACACCACATACATCAATAGCAACGGGAACACCAGACACTAGATATGAGAGGTGTCACGAATCGAGGTTGAGGCAGAAGCAAGTGCAGATATAAACATTTATTTAAATCAAACTTACTACAAAACACAGACACTAAGACAACTTGGCATAACACCGAGACATGAAACAAAACATAGAGACATGAATGACAAAAGTCTAAGACAACGAAAGACAAGCAAACAGTGCAGACAATGACTATATATACACACACTAGTGCTCGGTAACAAAACATGAAAAGGTGCAGGTGGTCATGTGACAGGAAGTGCAGTGGCTGATGGGAACTGGAGTCCAGAGTTTCATGATACGTGACAAGAGGGGTATTAATAAGACAGGTTCCATCTGCAATCTCTAAACATGTTCTAATCACTGGCATCCAGTATTGAACACTTGAATCTACTTTTATGGATTTGAAGGTGTGATAAATGTAGGGATCTACTTACTTTTTCCATGTGACTAATCTGTTTTTTTGTTCATTTAAATTGTGAAAATTACTACAAACTGTCAATTTTATGTATCATCTGATAGAGTGTTATTATCTCCATTATTAATAGGCTCTGTTTCAAAGAGGATCAAATGTTTGCTTGTCCAAAACTTTTTTTAAAATAAAACAATTTTAGAGCACTTCTTGTTTCCATCTGCTGACAAGCTTTATGGAAATGCTGATTTCGTGGCTTAGTTAGCACGTTTGCCTCGCATCTCCAGGGTCTCGGGTTTGAGTCCCAGAGGGGCTCACACACACATGGGGCCATGTGTGTGCGGAGTTTGCATGTTCTCCCCGTGCTGCGGGGGTTTCCTCCGGGTATTCCGGTTTCCTCCCCCAGTCCAAAGACATGCGATGGCCTGCGATGGACTGGCACTGCATCACTGTTGGTGTGATGGTCAGGTGTCCACAAATCTTTGATCTTATCCTGCCTTGTGCCCGAAACTTCCTGGGATAGGCTCCAGGTTCCCCGCGGTAGAGGATGGATGGTATTACTGTGCTTGATTGGCCAGTCAACTCGACTGATCTGAACCCCATAGAGAATCTATGAGAGACACCAGACAGATGAGCTGATGGCAACCTGATATCAAAGCAACCTGCGCTTCCAGAACACCTCAGAAGTGCCACTGGCTGAATGCCTCTATGCCACGCCGTACTGTTGAAGTAATTAATGCAAAAGGAGTCCAGACCAAATATTGAGTGGATAAATTAACATACTTTTCAGAAGGTTGACATTTCTGTATTATAAATTGTTTATTCTAATATTTTGAGATACTGGATTTTTGATTTACATGAGCTGTAAGCATAATCAGCAAGATTAAAACAAAACAAAAAAGACTTAAATATTCCACCTTATGTGTAATGAATCAAGAATATATGAAAGTTCCGCTTTTTTTTTTTTACAATTAAATTATGTAAAAAAAAAAGAACTTTTCAATTATATTCTAATTTTTGGAGATGTACCATATTTTTTCACATGACTGTTGGTGTGATGGTCAGGTGTCCACAAATCTTTGATCTTATAGTCTATATTGGATGTTGGGATGAACTTAAGGGTGAAAGAGTATAAAACTGTGAGGATAACAACGAATGGAACAGTACAATAAAGTATAATATAATAGTATATCAAAACTGTTTTCATTTTTTTAATCTGTTTTGATGTTTTTTTTTATTTTGCATTTTTTGGGGATATTTACTGGTAGAGATTTTCTGAAGGCTGTGGCTCTGCAGTTACATGGTGAAAGCTTACAGGTACTTAACTGGTAGAGCTTAATTTTAATTATATAATTGTTTCAGGTTTCCTCATCACAGGATATAACTGATTCCACACTGATTCTTAAGTAAAATTGACCAAATCAATCTTACAAAGCTACCTTAACCATCACTCTCTTCTTCTGTAGTTTTCCACAATACGAGTACAATAGCATTCATAAGTGTATCCAGGTCCTCTGTGGCTTTGGGCACCATCTTGATTATAGAAGATGGATTGAAGCTCATTAAATAGCTATTATAGCAGTGTGGAGTCTTAGGACCAAACAATAATGAGGTGCAATGTTAAGCATTGATGGATGTTTGACTGCTTGTTGTTTGAAGAGTCTATAGCTGCCCTAGTTTTGCACTTCAATATTATGCAACAATATGAAATGTTAATGCTATATCCACAATACAGTGAATTAAACTTGCAATTGAACTCTGCCTTCACGTCGAACCAAGTCATGAGCGAAAGCACTGGCTATGTGACAAATCCATTTTTCTTCATCTTTTTAGCTTTCTGATATATAGCTGTCGAATTATTATATTTGTATTTGTAAAATGGATTGCATTTGAAAAAAATCACGTGGTATGTAACAAGTAATTGTATTTAATTTACATGACGTACTATGAAAAGTAAAAGATGAAAGTGTTCCTAGTGTCCCAATTACCTAGTGTTCCAGTTTATGACTTTACTCAACATGGAGTGAAATAGCAAGTTAAATATTATAGATACTGCATTAACAATGCACATCATTACACAACTGTATATCTGATCTAAACTGTTTCATCACATCTCATCTCAGCAGTAACTCCAGACTGATAGTTTTTTCTAACACAAATAATTAAGGGCAAATCCAATTTTATAATTACAGCCTGATAGCTAAACATATTTGCTTAAGACATGCACTGAGACTGTGTATGGTGATTTGGCGTCACAAGTCTGTCTTCTGTTGTGGCATTAGCTGGATGTGATGTTGGAATTGTACTTTCTAGCACTGACATCCTGTTTGTTTGTATATGAATGCTGTGTGTTTTGCAAGTGTACATGCTGGGTGATGCATGCAAATAGTCAAGAGTCACTTGTTTGCTGACCATGCTAAACTGTCTGTGCAATTGCACCCTGATTTGTAATTGGAGAAGACAGGCACAGAGTACTCTCATAAACAGTGTCATTATAGATATTAACAGATAAACAGATAGACATAACTACTCATAGGTCACACATATTTAAAGAAGCTGTGAACTTTACATAGAGATAATGATTCTGTCAATTTCAAACTGGTACCTTCTTTCTGGTTTTATTGTGGTGGTAAAGTTGCAGAGCTGAATCTTACAAATCCTGGCTTGATATCCAAAGCACTAATCTTGTACTTTAAAGAATGATAAAAAAAAACAAGTAACCTTTTAAATAATAAAGCACATGTAGTGGAAAAGGACATTGAAGCTTTGAATGCTTTGAGTTCAGTTACTTGAATACACAACTGTCTTTACCTTACCTCAAGAATTATAACATAGTAAATGACCTTATTAAAAACATACATTTAAAGTTTATATAAAAGTATATGTACACTTCAAAGGCCTAGTAGTGTAATTTACAAAATATTTGCGCACACATTAGGATTCATACTTGGAATGAAATCTAAATTAATACATTTTGAAGTAAAAAATAAACAGGATTTTTTCTACTGTGAAAATCTTCCAAAACCTGCAGAACGGGTGCAAGGCAAACCAGCAGTTGTGATTTCAACAGACAGGGTGACATACATGTTAGAGAACAGGGATAAGTGGGCTAACCGCAGATGACTGACCGCTTGTCTATTGGGCCAGCAGCACAAAAAAGGGGAAAAAGAGGCAGGGAGAGAAACAGGAGAGTTTTGAAACCCACTTTCACTTCCTGAAGTGAGAGGCTATTTTGATACAGCCCTGCTGTCAGGCGGTTTTGCTGAAAGAGGACTACAAGTTCTGGAGAAAAAGAACACAGAGAAAGATGAAGCCATGGTCTAGTAGAACTGTCCCAATGGGGAAATTTTATTACTGTTTTAAATTAATCTGAATGGGGAAATCTTACTACTGTGAGCTTATATGATCCTGGTGTAATAAGACATTGAAAAAAATGATTTGCTTCATCCCATAGAGCAACCCTTGTAGAGGAATATGTGTCATGCATTATATGTCCAAATGTTTGTGAACACCTGACCATCATACTCATACAGTCATATAAGTACACCGCATGGAAAATGTGGTGTCATCGTGCCAAGAGCTAAAAAATTCTGTAAGGCCTTCAGAAATAAGGTTGTGGATGCCTATTAGTCTGGCAAGTGATTTAAAAAGATCTCCAAATGTTTTAAAACGTATCATTCCACTGTAAAGAAAATATTCTACAGATTTTTTCAAACAACTGCCAATTAGTCCAGGACTGGCAGTCCCAGCAAATTCAACCCAATAGAAGGCTGTCTGATGCAGAAAGAAGTCTCCAAGAACCCCAAAATTTCATCACAGGATCTGTTAGTAAGTCTTGAAACTGTTCTTCTCAAAGTGCATGCTTCTTCAATCAGAAAGAGATTGCATAAATTCGACCTGCATGGGAGGCGTGCCAGTAAAAGCCTTTACGGTCTAAAAAAAATATTAGAGCAAGATTAATTTGCCAGTGAGCATATAGGCAAAGACCAGGCCATTTGGAATAATATGCTCTGGACAGGCAAATCTGTCCGAAAATTAGGCAATACTAGCTTCTGAGTCCAAGGGTGTACTTACTTTTTCCATAGAAGGATATCACATCTATTGAGAGTTCTGTTGAATAGATGATTGAAAAAACAACTTTTCCTTTTGAAAAATAATTAATTAAAAATTAGAAAGATTCTTTTCCCACAATGGAATATTCTCTTAAAATCTCTTGCTGCAGAATCCCTGCTAGATATTTTTCATATATTATTATTATTATTATTATTATTATTATTATTATTATTATTATTGTTATTATGACACACATATTAAACTAATTCTTATGCATACAAGATGAACCAGGGTGCACGTTGGCTTAGTGGTTGGCACGTTCGCCTCACACATCCAGGGTCCGGGGTTTGAGTCCCTGTGTGTGTGTGGAGTTTGCATGTTCTCCCATGCTGCAGGGGTTTCCTCCAGGTACTCCGGTTTCCTGCCCCAGTCCAAAGACATGGATGGTAGGTAGGCTGATGAATGTGAGTGTGTATGTTTTGAGTATGTATATTGTGCCCTGCGATGGACTGGCACCCTGTCCAGGGGGTTCCCCGTGACCCTTATTATTTTCCAGCACTGCCTTAATCCTCTTGAGCATAGAGTTCACCAGAGCTCCACAGGTTGTCACTGGAGTCCTCTTCCACTCCTCCATGACGACATCATGGAGCTGGTGGATGTTAAAGACTTTGTGCTCCTCCACCTTCCATTTGAGGATGCCCCACAGATGCTCAATATGGTATAGGTCTGGAGACATGTTTGGCAAGTCCATCACCTTCACCCTCAGCTTCTTTAGCAAGGCAGTGATCGTCTTGGAGATGTTTTTGGGGTTGTTATCATGCTGGAATACTGCCCTGAGGCCCAGCCTCTGAAGGGAGGGGATCATGCTCTGCTTCAGTACGTCACAGTACATGTTGGCATTCATGGTTCCCTCAATGAACTGTAGCTCTCCAGTGCCGGCAGCACTCATACAACCCCAGACCTTGACACTTCCACCACCATGCTTGACTGTAGGCAAACACACTTTTCTTTGTACTCCTCACCTGGTTGCCACCACACACGAAGACACCATCTGAACCAAATAAGGTATTCTTGGTCTCATCAGACCACAGGTCATGGTTCCAGTAATCCATGTCTTTAGTCTGCTTGTCTTCAGCAAACTGTCTGCTGGCTTTCTTGTGCATCATCTTTAGAAGAGGCTTTGTTCTGGGACAACAGCCATGCAGACCAATTTGATGCAGTGTGCGGTGTATGGCCTGAGCACTGACAGGCTGACCCCCCAGCCCTTCAACCTCTGCAGCAATGCTGGCAGCACTCATACGTCTATTTCCCAAAGACGACCTCTGGATATGACGCTGAGCACGTGCACTAAACTTCTTTGGTCGACCATGGCGAGGCCTGTTCTGAGTGGAACCTGTCCTGTTAAACCGGGGTGGGTGTACTCACTTTTGTTGCCAGAGGTTTAGACATTAATGGCTGTGTGTTTAGTTATTTTGAGGGGATAGCAAATTTGCACTGTTACACAAGGTGTACACTCAGTACTTTACATTGTAGCAAAGTGTCATTTCTTCAGTGTTGAAAAGATATAATCAAATATTTTTTTACAACATTATCTTTCATTTTGTAAGACTGCAGACCTGCAGAAATACTATTTCCTTTTTGCTACATTTGTGAAATTTTGAGAAAGGGAAGAAAGATGTTTAGAAAAAAACTGCAAAAAAAAAGATAACGTTCAGTTATCTTTAAAAAAGATAAAGTACTGTTTTTCTAGATTATTTTCCCCCATAAAATGATCAATGGAATTTTTAAGCAAATAGTTTCCTTAAAAAACTGTTCATAATAGACTACTATAAATTAAAGGCCTTGACTAGAAAAGAATAATGTGTTCTTGTCCTGATAAAAAAGAGCTAATTTAAAATGTTTAATCTACTCGTCATTTTAAATGAACCCAAAAGGTCAATCTGCTTTTAACAGCTTCAACCAGGCAATGCTCACAATATTGTGCTTCATTTATGAGGGTTTTTCATGTGCAAATGTTTGCGTAAACCAAACTTAAATTTTCCACCCGATTTTTGAAAGTTGTTTTTTTTAAATGCTGATTTTCTTAGTACTCAAGTGTATGTGACACAGCTAATTAGCATGTAGTACTTTGCCTAAAAACTCCATAAAAGTTCAAGCACACAGAGGGCTGGAAACACAAAACATCTACTAAATCGTAAAAAAAAAATATTATTTTGAATCAATTCTATGTCTGTATAAGATATTTAGCAGTCGAAAAGGTCACAGTCTACAGACAAAATACAGAAAAGGTGAATTAGATGAGAATTGAGTCACAAGTGAGGTGACAAGAAAATTCTGTGACATGAAAATGGAGGAGAAAAAAGATTTACACTGTACCCAGGTGATCATGCACACCAAGCACATCACACAGGGAAACTGCTAATGTCTTGACAACATGCTGGAAATGTTGTGGTGTTAAAAGAAGATGCCGTGGCAAACAGAACCAATTTAGGAGCCAGCTTTCAGCTCTCTCTCCCTCTCTGTCTCCTAGTTTAACTCTTGAGCAAGTCTTGTTGCAACCAGTGAACCAGTCACTAATTATTGTCTGTATACTTCAACTACTTCATGTTGTGATGTCTATTGTAAATTATGGACTGTATAGCTGTAAATTCTGTTCACTTAATATATGTCCAATGTCCAACTATGTCCACTATATTTTAAGCACTGTGGGTAGTTCTATAAATGCAATTTCTTGTATGTACAAGCATACCAATAAAACTGATTCTGATAAGCATGACCCTAATCTTTCTTAAGCTTATTCATATTTATTTATGGCTTATGGCTATGAACAGACAAACCAGGCCATCCTCCACTTATACAGTGACACTTCTTTTGTTATAATTGAATGACTGCCTTTTTTGTCTTAATTTATGGGTTTGTGTTGGCTAGTTATTTTTTTAATTTTATTTTATTTCATATTCTTTAATTAATATATTATATATATTAATATAAAATAACTGGGTTACACAAATTTTTCTCTATGGTACTCTTAGTCCCTGACCTAGTGAACTGGTATGATGATACGTTTTTGGTAAAGACTCCAAAGCACTTCAATAAGTCGCTTTGGATAAGGGAATTTGTTGAATGCTGTAAACATAAAAAATAAGCAATTTAAATTTTACAGAATATTTCATGTATAAAAGTGTTGTAGTCAGTACAAAGTATAGGATTTGAAGTTGATTAATCAAGGTTTACAATAGTTAGTCTTCTTATGTGGAGAATGAGTAGGATACGAACATTTTTTCGAAAATACAGGATTTTCATGAACACCAAATTTCCTGTGTAAATGCACCTATGGACAATTTATGAACAAATAAATCCCCACTAATCACAACAAAGAAGAACACCGAATTTCTTCAGTTAATTCTTGCCACCATTAGGTACTGATCTTGAATTCATAATTGCATACTTCATAAGATGTAATGCGATGTTATTTTAACTATGACTTTATTTGTAGAAAGCTAAATAACAAACAATTGTAGCTTAGGTGTGTGCCATTTATGTCTCATGGGGATCTCACTCAGACCATACTCAGATAGCCACATGGTAGCCACAGTGTTTTATTTTATATGGATGTGGAGTAATATTTTAAACCATTCTTAATTCCCACCCTTGTAAAGTCATTGGGTTGAACCTGGCCACCCCATTAAAGATTGTGTGGAATCTGGGTAACAGGTAAGAATGTGTGTATAAGATTTAGTTCCTAAAGGTAAAGTGCTGTGAAAAAGTATTTAATTTCTTCTGTTTTGGTGTATATCTCATACTAAATAGTTTAAGATCTTCAAAAAAACAAAACAAAACAAAAAAAACAACAACATGCAACAAAGGCAACCTGAGTTAACACACAATTTTCATAAATGTATTTTATTGATGCAAAAAAAAACACCTATCACAAATGAAAAAACAAACACAAAACAAAACAACAACAACAAAAAAAACCCCAAACTAATTGCCCCCTTAAACTTAAAATCTGTTTGTGCCACTTTTAGCAACCAAACACTTCCTATAACTGGTGATCAGTCTTTCACTTACTTCTAGGACTAGGATTTCCTCCTATGCTTTGGATCATTATCTAGCTGCATAACTGCATAACATAAATCCAGTTGCAGACTGAAAACCACATATTCTTCTTTAGGATTTTCTGGTACAGAACAGAATTCATGTTTCCCTAAATTATTACAAATTATTATAAATGTTGCACAGGCCCTGAAGCAGCAAAGCATCCCCACACCATCACACTTCCACCACCATGCTTGACCATAAGTATGATGTTCTTTTTGTGGAATTCTGTGTTTGGTTTATGCCAGATGTAATAGGACCCCTGTCTTCCAAACAGTTCCACTTTTGACTCATCAATCCACAGAACATTCTCCCAAAATGTTTGAGGATCATCAAGGTGTGTTTTTGGAAAACTCAGACTTCAAAATAGCTTTGTAACCCTTCCCAGACTGATGTATTTCAATCGCCTTCTTCCTCATCATTTTTGGAATTTCTTTGAATACTGGCATATTTCAATACTGGATAAGACCTTGTAACCAACTTAATTCTGCTCGATTTAAGTTCTATTTAGGTATTGACTTTATTCAACAGGGTTTGCAGTAATTAGTCCTGGTTGTATCTAGTCCAACTGAACCCCATTATGAATACAATTTCATAGATTCGTGTAATTAGTCACAGGTGCAAATACATTTTCACAGAGGCTGATCTGAACAAAAACAAAAGAAATCTAGACGGTGCAAATACTTTATCTGTAGATGCATATCTATAGGATTTAATGTACTATATTTAGGACGGAGGCTGCACTAAAACTTTGCAGGAAGGCAGATCTCTATGAATATGACGCACTTTTCTGTTTTCACCTACAGAGCAGGTGATCCAGTGTGAATGAATGAGTGTACACCAAAAGGCCTGGGATTGTTTTCCAGACGGTGGGCTGCACCCTGCGTCTTGGACGGACCACAGTAGCACAGCAGCCGAAAATAAGCCAGTTTAACCGACGAAAACATGCAGCTGATGTGGCCACAAACACGAGCTTGTGTTTCATAACCGGTCACCGGCGACCACCGATTCACGACCAGCTGGTCGTCACCACAGACCCCCAAGGACGCCTGAAATGAATTGGTGTTTAAAAATGACTTTGCAGCAAGCTTACTAATTTGATGTGTGTCTCTTGGACATTCAAAGTAAGAACTGAACAGCGACAGTACGATTTTTTTTTCTCTTTTTAATGGCGGGAGGGTGCAGCTGCTTTGTGTTGGTTTGGGGTGTCTCGAGCACTTCCTGGATTTGAGAGTCGCCTCCGCGCGCGCAGTCCCGTCACAGCCAGCCACCCAGCCGCGCTCCGGGACCTTTCCGCTGCCACGCGCCGTTTATTGCACTGAATTTACACGGAAACGCGTTCATTTGAGTGATTATCTGAATGAGAGACGCGTGCTTCCGATTCCGTTGTCCGTTCCGCGCCGAGGTCTGTTTGGGACGGGAGCTCATTCTAACAGGTGGTAAGCGAATTCAGGTGGAGCTCAGCTCAGGAGGAGGAGGACGAGGAGGAGGGTGTACAGGCTATTTCAACGACGAACGGTTTTGTCGAACGGAGCTCAAACAAAAGACTTTGACAGCTAGCGTCTTATCTGTTTTTTTTTTTTAATATTATTATTATTTAAAACCAGGCATTTATTGAGGGATCGTCCCGGTGCATTCGAGAATTCAGAAGAGCCGAGCAGCTCGTGGTAATTAGCTTGAGAATCTAGTCTACAGAATACAGGTGGGGGAGAGTGAGACATATAGGCTGTGCGGGGTTTTTTTTGGACTGAGAGGAAAGCAGCCCCCTCCCCTCTGCTCCTTTGAGCGAAACCAGCACCGATATTTGTTCTGTTTTCCCTCCGGGACAAGAGGAGAAACGGCTCAGCAAACAGGTGCGAGGACGGACGGACGCGCGCGCACTCCCAGCTCATTGTTTAAACGGGATACACCTATGTGCCGAGACTAAATGTCCGAGAGCACGAGCTCGAGATTTCTCACTCACAAGGGGACAAACTAGGGGAGCGTGACGTGTTTAGAAATAGCTCATTTTCGAAGTCCCACTCTGACGATTCAGAGGAGGGTTTACGAGAGACAGAGAGAGACAGAGAGAGAGAGAGAGAGAGAGAGAGAGAGAGATAGATGTCAGGAAGGAAGCACAACGCGGATTCCTCGAAAAGGAGCCCGGCACCATCCGAAATGGAAATGTTCGGCGAATTTCAGGACTGGTGCCTCCGCACTTACGGAGACTCGGCCAAGACAAAGACCGTGACCCGGCGCAAATACGACAAAATCCTCCAGGCGCTCTCTCTGGGCGAGGACGCGGACGCCTACGCGGATGTCAGCCACATCAACGCCAAATTTAAGTTCTGGGTTAAATCCAAAGGCTTCCAAGTCGGGAACGGCGACAGCCAGAAAGACAGGAATGGAAAATCGGACAGACCCGTGCTGTACGTCCCCATAAAGGCAACGGTTAGTAGTCTACGAATGTCTCTTTCCCCCACACCTCTCTCCTCCCTTTTATCTTGCCTTATGGCTGTGCGCGTAATAACCTAGCGCATTTGCCTATGCAAATATATTCGTAGCCAGTCGTGCGCAAGCATGTTTGATTTGCACAGAGCGCACCTTTCTGACAGTAAAGCATCAGTTCATCAAAATCAGAAGACCGACTTTGGTGCTGCACACTTGAATGATTTCCCTACTCTGACACACCTGGCATAAGACATGGTGTTGGAGCAGTCTGGAAATCGACTGTTGTGCAGTCCTGAACGGTGTGCTTTACACCGGCATACTACAGTAATAAACAGTACATCCAAACAAGTACTCTCTATATAATGTTTGGTCGAGTTGAGAGGAAATGACCAGGTCGACAGGTAAGATCAGGATTTACCGGATCCTGAATTAAGCATTCCAACCCACGCTGCAGCGTCCTGAGTATACCCCCTGCACATTTTAAGGGGTTCCCTGCTCTAGTGCACCCACTTCCACTCAGGAAGTGCTGCTCAATTAGCTGACTAATTGGTTCAGGTGTGTTGTTCCAGCAGGAAAACACTCCAATGTGCAGGAGAAGGGGAGGCTCCAGGAGTTTTGCCATTCTGTATTAATGCCAGAGCGCTCGGATTTACTCCACGAAACACTGCAAGAAAAAAAAAAAAGTTGCGCCGTAGTTTGAGAACACCAATAATACACACTGTCATTTCTGTGGAATGAAGGGGGAGCGCGCGCTATTTCGTGTATATAATTAAAACCCCTGCTATTAAATACCATCCCAGGTACTTAGTGCCCTGCCTCATTATCTAGTAAGGTATATCAAATGTTATCATTATCCAGAAATGTTATTATGCAGTAAATGAATAGACAGTTAATTCCTAATTAATATAAAATAGGCTGAAGAATAGCGGTGTCCCGCTGCGGGATCGCGCTACGAGTGCGCGTCCGTGTGTGAATGCGAGTGTGCGCGCGCGCAGCTTTTTAGCTTTAGTAAGCGTCACCAGACTGATTGACTAACCACGATTCACATGGCCGAAACGTGTAGAAATTGCCCTGTAGTTTCCATAGGATGACTTACACACCCTCCCACGCGCTGCAGAGTTTAATAGCAGCCCTAATCTCCTCCACCTGTGCCACCTAATCAGTGTTTTCAGAAGACCTTTCTCTGCTTCATCAGGTGCAGGACATGCGGGTTGGGATCAAACTCTGCAGGTGAGAATAGTCCACAAAACTCAACCCCAATACAGTTTTAAGTCATTTACTGCTCTTCCTATGTAATCAGATTCATACAAATACAAAGCGACTTGGCGTGTGTATTTTTTTTAATGCATCATTTTCAATGTATAATTTTCAGAAATAATATTTAGTCACAGGGTTTATTAAGAAAATGCTGTTTGTTGAACAGAATGAGGAAGGTGTTAATCTACAAGATGTTAGTCCAGACAAAAAAAAAAAAAACAACCCAAACACACCTGCTGGGAAGATATTTGACTCCCCTCTCCAGAATATTTTGGAGGAAGGTGTGTGTGTATTGTGCACACACACACACACACACACACACACAAATGTGAAGAGGCAGGAGGGTCAGGTCACCGCAAGAGAGAAACTATGGATAGTTCAGAGATTCATCATGGTTACTTCAGTTCAGATTATAGATCTTTTTTGCTCTCCCTGTACCCCTGATGATGAAGTGGCTGCCCCAGATTCACCCAGTTTATTCAGAAACCATTCTCTCTCGTCTCTCATGCTCCTGCTCCCTCTGTTCCTTTTCATCTCCTTTTCTTCACTCTCCAATTGACTTCAATTAGGCCCATTGGAGAGAGCTGAAAGGTTTGATTTTTGGCTGATGTTCGGTCTGATGAATGGGAAATTCTACCACAAAAAAGGGACAGGCTTGTCACTGCTCATTACTGCTGTTACCCACATGCAGCAGGCAAACCTCTAGCTGCTTGATTGACAGTTCAGGGTCATTTTGGATTGTGTAGAGCTGTATATAGTGAAGATATAATGCTTTGTATTGATCTAAACACCCTCACCTAAATGGACATTCAAGTGACCTTAGCTGAAGAGTGCCTGGTTGCACACACTTCAACAAAAAGGTCAAGTGTCTTGTCCTGAAAAAGAAGACTTTTGTCTAATGTTAGGGGTCAACAATATTGCAGAAATATAGTTTTCTGCAGGTGCTAACAAGCTCTTTTAAAAAAAAATAGATGAGCAAATAATCTACTGTGCACTATATTCTTAAACTTTGCACAGTTTACTTGCTTTATATATGTAGTACTTCAAATAAAAATCTAACATTTTTCACTAAATGGAAATTAGGTCACAGCAATACATCAAGGACCTACTCCAGAAGAACCTTAGAAGCAACAGATGATTTAAAAACCCAAAATGTAAACTTTTCTCCTAATTTGTGTGGCGTTAGCTCTTCCGCCATGTAGAACAGGCTGCGATCATTGAGTGCAAACATTATTATATTAAACCTTTGAGTGTGAATATATATATATATATATATATATATATATATATATATATATATATATATATATATATATATATATATATATATATATATATATATTTATTATATAATGCTGCAAGAAAGTTTGTGAACCCTTTACAATTTTCTGGATTTCTGCATATATTTGACCTGAAATGTGATCAGATTTCATCCAAGTCCTAATATTTGATAAAGAGCATCCAATTAAACAAATGACTTAAAATATTATTGTTTTTCCCATTTATTGATTGAGCATAATTATACAACATTAAATATCTTTGGGGAAAAAAAGTACATGAACCTTTGCTTTCAGTATCTTGTGTGACCCACTTGAGCAGCAATAACTTCCACCAAATGTTGAATGTTGATGTTACAAAACTGCTTCTACTAAGTGAATTTTGTGGGCTTCCTCACATAAACTGTTCTTTTTAGGTCCTTCCGTAACATTTCTTATGGGTTAAGGTCTGGACTTTGAGTGGCCATTCCAAAATGAATACATTTCTTCTGCTTTAACCATTTATTTTTAGTTATGTGCTTAGGGTCATTGTCTTGAAACATGACTCACATATGGTTAAGTTTAAGTTCACAGACAGATCTCCTTTACATTCTCTTGTAGAATGTGCTGGTACAATCCAGAATTCATAGATCCTTTAGTATTGGCAAGTCATCTTGGACCAAATCATGATGCTGCCACCCACATGCTTCACAGTTGGGATGTGGTTCTTATGTTGGAATGCGGTGTTTGGTGTTTGCCAAAATAACACTTTTCATTTCACCCCAAAAATTCTATTTTGTATTCCTCTGTCCACAGAACATTCTTAACATAGGCGTCTGGCTTATCCATATGATCTTGAGCAAACTTGGGAAGGAGTGTACCTTTTGGAGAGCATTGGCTTCCTCCTTGCTATCCTGCCATGCACACTATTTAATTGAACATTGACTCATGAACATTGACATTATTCAATGCAACAGTGGCCTGTAGTGCAAGGCTAAACTCTTTAGAAATTATATATATATATTTTAAAACCTTAGGACTTTTAAGGCCCTAAGGAATCTGCTATAATCGAGGCCAAAGTTTATGCTCTTGTAACATGGGACAACCTGCTAAACTCATGCCTGATTGCCATCCCGTTGATTGGAACACTTGGCTTAAATTACTCCTTTAAATTAACTCAAACTCCTAGAGTTGTACTTTATATATACTTTTTCCAACAAAGATATTTTAATATTGTATAATCCTGCTCAATAAATAAATATTAAAACATTATATAGTTTTGAGTCAAATTTGTCTGGGTTTTATTTATCTAGCTTTAGGACTTGGATGAAGAGCTGATCACTGGGGGGGGGGGGGGGGTTTGTGAAGAATCCTACAACAATATTTTCCTGTCAGATAGGCTTTTAAGTGGAAATTCTTTGGTTAACTAAGAACCCATAAGTGAAGTTTGCAGCTATTATTAAAGCAGAGGAACACTCCTACTTTTTGAGTTGCATGGAGTTTTAAGTTAAAAACTATAGTGCTTAGGCTTGACAGAATGTGTGTGTGTGTGTGAGAGAGAGAGAGAGAGAGAGAGAGGGAGTGAGAGTGAGAGTGAGCGCGAGAGAGATGGATGGGTGTGAGTGCACACTGATGATGACTACAGTAATGAGATAATGATCGGTCTCAGCATACTGACTATGTCATTATGGCTTACAAGTCCAGAGCTGTTTCTCAACTGTGTGACACTGAAGCTGAGCGGATGCTTGGTGTTTCTCCTAAGAGTCTCGTTTCTTCTTCAAATAGGGCCATATTTTGCATGATGTCTCTCTAGTCAGATAATTTCAATGTCTTTTGTTTTAAATAGATGACTGACAAAAATCGTACAGAGTAGCTGTGAATACCAAGTCAGTACCATGCATTAAATATGAGCCATGCAAAGGTGGGTCCAAGAAACCTTGTATGGACTGTCCTTTAGTGACTTTTATCATTAGACCACAATACAGAGATGTTGACTTTTTTTTGTGTGTGTGTGTGTGTGTGTGTGTGTGTGCAATAGGGGATGGCCATATGTTTGACTTCAGCTGTGTTTGAGGTGTGAGAGTTTTTTAAGGACCCTATAATAGGTCTGACTTTAGATGACTAAAGACAAAGTGGGGCAAAGAAAGTGCAACAGATTTTGAAAGCGATGAGGGCCCAGCCCAGGCAGGAAATCATCAGAAACCCATCACATGAAGTTGACACCCATGACCCATGTGGATGCTAATAATAACCCCATAATGCATCTGTTTCTTCTGTCCATGACTCTCTTTCTCTACCCTTCTTTCTCTTTGTGTCTTCTAGTGAAATTGATCTCAATATTGTGTGCTGATATATCAAAGGGCCAATGAAAGAAAAAAAAAATGCATTAGAGGCTTTAGAGAAGAAGAAGACATTACAGTATACTAAGCCTCATGGGTTTTTACAAGTAAACTACTATACATTTATATGTCTGTATTCTGGCCAGAGAAGTTTGCTGTTGCGTGTGTGTGTGTGTATGTATGTATATATATATATAAAATTTCTACAGTGGGGTCATCAACAGGCTGACTCCAGCATACATTCAGACCCAACAAGATATTTCAGCAAACTGAACTGAGTTATTGAAAAAGTATTGTAGCAGAGCTGATAAACAAATGAAAATATAAACTGATTGTTGTTCAGGAACGATCTAGTGCTAAACATGATCCAGCTCAGTTTCTGTAGCAGAACCTCATGTTTTATCCAACCGCATGTAGTTATGTAAATTATTTAATTGAAGGCAGCTCATCAGAGAAGAGACTAGCTAAAATGCTAGGTCACTAGGTCAGAAATGGACGAGTTCAGACATTATTATTATTATTAATAATAATAATAATTTTATTTACGCTCTGTGGTCTGATTAGCAAACTGGCATGTCTTGAAAAGTCAGACACAACAAAAATATAATGATGACAGTTGGACAGGGAAATATGTGCTTAATCTGCCTTCCTCAAATCTAATCTGTTCAGTCCATGGTGTTGGTCAAAAACGGTAATGTGAAGCACTACAATGGAAAAATCATAGCCACTTTAAACATTTTATTTAATTGAATACCCATGCTTTAAAGTGTGTGTGTTTGGGACTCACCTTATCAGTGAATGTACCTGAGTAACCCTTCTCACACAAAATAAATACTGCAATTTGGTTGAACTGGTCTAACGATCTCTCAATAACATGCTCAGTGAGGGTATAAGGTGGAGTGTGTGTGTGTGTGTGTGTGTGTGTGTGAGAGAGAGAGAGAGGGCGAGGAAGAGGAAGAGAGGAGGGGAGAGGGTGGGGTTGGGTAGGGTAGAAGGCTTTATCCTCTGTGTTTAAGGGTCCCAGTGTCTACTGAGTTGGTGGATATAACATGTATATTTGGCCTGTCCTATTCTATTGTGTGTTGTCAGATAAAACTACCAAAGATTATTTTCTGTTTCCAATATTTGGAAGAAATTCTGAGTGACGTGTGTGTGTGTGTGTGTATAGACAATTTAAATGTCTTTTTCTCTTTTCCCTTTTACAACCACTTTAGGTGAAAAACCTGTTTACCTGCATATACCCCCACCCCCAAGTCCTTTTCCCTAAGCCGTTATACTGGCTCGAATATCACACACACACACACACACACACACACACACACGTGCGCACACACATGCGCACACACACGCGCACACACACTCTATAAGTCTATGGGCAGCTATTGGGGAAGTCAGTAAATATTTATGCGATACATGGACTTTTTCATCAATTCTTAAGTCAATGTAGTTTTGTAAATTAAGCTCGAAATCTCTAATTTTTCAGAGAAGGAAATTTGTGGTTGTTTGTCAATGTAATGCGAAGTTCATCATTGATCTTAGACTTCTATTATAAGTGCGTTTGAGTAAACTAATAATAATAGCTTCTTCTTATGCTTATCCTTTTCAATTCAATTTTATTTGTATAGTGCTTTTTACAATGGTCATTGTCTCAAATCAGCTTTACAGAAACATATAAACACAGGATGCAGATTTTAAGTGCGTGAATGTATCCCTATTGATCAAGCCAGAGGCGACGGTGGCAAGGAAAAACTCCCTAAGATGTTAAGAGGAAGAAACCTTGAGAGGAACCATACTCAGAAGGGAACCCATGTTCATCTGGGTAACACACAAAAAAATAGTGTGAAAGTAAAAAAAAAAGAAAGTTAATTATGGTTTTATATGGATTGGCACCCTGTCCAGGGTGTACCCCGCCTTGTGCCCAGTGCTCCCTGGGATAGGATCCAGGTTTCCCCGTGACCCTGAAAAGGATAAGCAGTATAGAAGATGGATGGATGGATGAACGGTTTTATATGAAGTCTGTTTGTTGAACTAGTCCACTGTTCATAGAAGACCAGAGTGCAAAACTGCAAGTTGTAATTGCAGTCCCAGGGCCATAATAGCAACTTTAGTCCCAGTAACCACAGTGAGAATGTTCATCTGGAATTCTTCTTATACTTATACTTCTTATTCTTATTATTATGACAAAATAAAATAAATTAAGGACAAATACAAGTCACAAAAGAATCAGACATACTAAAGCATTCATGACTCAGAATTAATAAGATATCAAATAAGTACAACTAAAGGGTGAATAAGCAGAAATTCTATTTTAAAAAATGACAGAGGATTGACAGTATGTCAAGACAAAACCAAATTACATAGTAAGTAAGCAGGAAATAAACCAAACAGTAAAGGGGAGTCCATACACTTCAGCATGGGAATCCAGAAACAGAGGAACTGGTAATCGGTGAGAAGCATGTTTTTAGTTCAGATTTAAGTAGTGGTCACAGAGACTTTGAGGAAGTTCCAATGTCTAGGAGCTAAAACGATAAACACCCTACCACTTACTGAGGCCAATCTAAAAAGGCACCACAGGAAGTGTTTGAGCAGGAGTATAGGGGTGAAGAAGGTCAGCAATGTACTATGCCTCAAAACCATGATGGTCTTCAAGCATATTATATGAACTGTTCTCAATGCATAAATGGACAGGTAACTAGTGCATTTTATATAGAATATATGATATGTAATGTGAGCTGATTTGTATCTGTGTGTGTATAAGGACCCTGGACGCAGAGTTTTGACTACATTGTAAATTATTATTGAGTTTATCAAGATAATGAATATAGAGAATGCTGAGGATAGGGTGGAGTCTAACAACACTGCGAAGATGTTGGAAGGCAGTCATGGTAAGTGAGCTAATAAGAATAAAAAATGAGCGATGAGCTTAAATTATAGCAGGCTTGCAGGGGCGTGCAGCAATGCACAAAATAAAATTTTATATGGTAGTTTTATGATACATTTTCATCCATCCATCCAACCAACTTCAACCGCTTATTCCTTCTTCAGGTCGCCGGGAACCTGGGGCCTATCCCAGGAAGCATCGGGCACAAGGCGGGGTACACCCTGGACAGGGTGCCAGTCCATCGTTTTCAATACAGCAAAAATAGGCATTGTATAAATACGTCTTGGCTTCCATATTCAATGTATTAAAATATTTATCATTATACAAGTACAATAAATAAAACACTGTTTGCATGATCCATTCAGACTATTAGCAGCATATAAAGAAACATGTCTGGGGTTTATATTTCTCATACTGCTGTTAGCTTGTTGTTGGACAAAACACAGCGTGGCACTGTGTTGTGGATTATTTTTGTTAGTTAGTTTGTTTTTCCTCAGAAAAAATTCAAAATTAATGTTATACAAGGAGCTAAAAGAATATATTGGATCCACAAAGTATTACTAATTTGTGATGCTTAGAGGCAAACTTCACCAAAAATCACCTTACCCACATAGTTTCTCAGACTTGGATAAAACTAGTCTGGACTCCAGTGTACTGTGTCCTCTCAGGCTTGATGACACATACACACACGTGCGCACACACACACACATGCACACACTCCTTGGCGCCCCTCTGCTGGTTGAGCAGCTGTAGATTAGATGGTCTGGCAGTAATTGTGTTACTGGGACTTCTGGGTTTCAGGGAGAGAGATAGAGATATGGAAGGAGTGAAACAACAAAAAGTACAACAATAATAAGGGAAACAGCGGAAAGTGTTATTCAGCGGCAGTTTTATGCACAGGCTGCAGCATTTAGTTTGAAAAGCATGATATAAAGGGGGGGGAAACACTTGAAAAGAGGTCCCCTGGGTCTAAATCCACTTAGTAGGGTTGATTTAATGCAAGAGTGTTCCCTGAGAGCAGAGAAAAAACACCTAGAATTCCAGAGCTGTCAGTTTTCCATCATATGGGTAGAGCTCTTCAGAGAACCTGAATGTAGAAGAGAAAGTGTGTTTCTTCACCTCAGGGTTAGAGAGAGATGTTGTAAGAAGTGAGAACACTACCATAGTGGAAATAATTGATTCAAGGAAACAGGGTATGACCAACACGGTTCCAGCTTTCATCTCTGACTACATTTACATCAGCAGTAATTTAATTATTGACCTTATTCTGAATAAGACAATTGTGATTAAGGTGTTTACATGAACTGCTTTTAGAATATTCCTTTCATGTTCAGGTTTTTCATGTTATAGAACATAAACCAATTAGCGCGACACGTCATTACGTCCCCACGCCACACCATCCGACGTTCCCTCCAGAATTTCACATATCAACATATGTGATGTCTTTGTTATTCACAAACAATTTCTGCAGTGTGGCATGGTGCATTATTATCCTGCTGAAAGAGGCCACTGCCATTAGGGAATACCCCTGACAGCATGGGCACTCTGACCAGTCTGTGGCTATGCAGCCTCATATGCAGCAAGCTGTGTTGCACTGTATGTTCTGACACCATTTTATCATAGCCAGCTTTGTCTATTTCAGCAGTTTGTGCTACAGTATCATTTGTGGGATTGGAATAGATGGGCTAGCTTTTGCCCCCATTCGCATCAATGAGCCTTATGCGTCCATGTCCATGATACTGATTCACCATTTGTACCACTTGAACCACTATTGGTAGGTTCTATGCACTGCATACCGAGAACACCCCACAAGACCTGCTGTTTTGGAGGTGCTCTGACCCAGTTGTCTAGCCATTACAATTTGGCCCTTGCCACTCCTTGACAGGTGCCTTTTTTCAGTGTTTTTTTTTTTTTTTTTTTTTCTTTTCTTTCTTTCAAAAAAAAAAACAAAAAAAAAAAAAAAAATTGTTATTCAGTGTTCTTCACTGTCTTCGCCCCCCCTGCAAGGCGGGAAAAAAAAAGACAAAAAAAAAAAACAAACGGCACAAAAAAAAAAAAACAAAAAAAAAACAAACAAACAAAAACCCAAACAAAAAAAAAAAAACAAAAACACCACCCCCCGCTTTTTTTTTTTTTTTTTTTTTTTCACCTGTCAGTGATTTTATTGTTATGGCTGATTGGTTCATTGTTTTGAAGAGGAAATATGCATCACTCATTTGTTAGCTAGCTTATAACCCCCAGCCCCTTCTATCTCAAATGCACAGCGGTTGAAAATTATGTAATTCAGAGTTCTGACCTCCAATTTAATGCAAATGCAACATTATCCCTCATTCTGGAGCACATTTTCAAATGACTCTGTGATGGATTTGATCTGAAATGGGTTGTTAGGGCTTACACCAACTTGTGGAGTCCCTGCCAGCTCTAGTGCACCCCGGTGGTACAGTAAAAAAGAGAACCCCAAAAACAAACCAAAAACCCCCCCCCCCCCCCCCCCCCTCCTCTTTTTCCTCCCCCCCCCTCCCTTTTTTTAAAAAAAAAGTGTTTTTCCCCTTTTTTGTAAAAAACACCGTACCCCCCCCCCCCCCCCCAAAAAAAAAAGAGTGGTTGAAAAAAAAAAAGGCCTTTTCCCCCCCACAAAAAAAAAAAAAAAACCCCCCCCCCCCCCCCCCCCCCCCCACCAGAAGCCGCTTCCCCCCCCCCCTGTGCTCTTTTCTGCACTCCCACCCCCCCCCTAATATATAATCACCTCTTTCAGATACACCCCCCACAACTTTTCCCTCCCACCTCTTTTTTTTTTTTTTTTTTTGTTTTTTTTTTTTTTTTTTTTTTTTTTTTTTTTTTTTTTTTTTTTTCCCTCCTTTTTTTTTTTTTTTCCTTTTTCTTTTCTCTTTTATTTTTTCTTCCCCACACATAATTATACCATTTTTCCCCCACATTCCTATCCCCAGACATGGATTTCGACAACAAACCTTGTTAATAAATTGAGAACACAGCTTTTTTGTTTATAAATAGCAAAAAAAGACAAAACTATGTGGTCATAAAATACAGCTTTAATTTATCAATAAATTAAAGCAAGATAAATATTCTCAAACAGGAATGCAGGCAAAAACATGAACTGCTCCAGTAAAAAAGCAAAGAATGCTGCATGTCCCTTTTCCTGAGCAATTGACCAGAGTATTTAGTATGCACATGCATTGTTCTCAAATAATAAAAAAGAAAATCTTGAATGTCATTTAAGACCCTGTAAACTTCCAGTTTTTTTTCTATCCTCTTTGGATCTCCATATATAGCTCTGTGTATCCCTACAAGCATTCTCTCTCTCTCTCTCTCTCTCTCTCTCTCTCTCTCTCTCTCTCTCTCTCTCCACCATCCATCCTCATTGTACAGTGCTAAGTCCATACATCCATCCATCTTCTACAGCTTACTCCTTTTCAAGTTCATGGGGAACCTGGAGCCTATCCCAGGGAGCACAGTGCTAAGTAACTTTCAGAATGAATAAAGAAATAAAGAAATAAAGAAATAAAAAAAAAAAAAAAAAAAAAAAAAAAAAAAAAAAAAATTTATATATATATATATATATATATATATATATATATATATATATATATATAAATAAATAAATAAAAACACGGGATGCACAGAAGAATGAAAACTCTGAGACAACAAATACATGCAAAGAAATTCTAAGTTCACCAAAACCAGCATGAGGTCCATTACCAATAAATTTCCTAGAAGATTGAAAAAAGATCAAAGTTAATGAGATTTGTGAGTGACTTGCACTTAGATTTAAATATATCAGGAGAACAGTTTAAGTGGAGTCAGTGGAAGTACATGAGGATCACAGGCTGATTTATTAGCTTTGTCAAAGTACTGCTTATTTTCTTCCAACATAAGGAAACTGATTTTAGCCATCCTTCATTTCTAATTTTGTTTGCCTTATGCAAAGAAGCTAGCAGTTCAGTCCCAAATATACTGACCACAACAAAAACACATTCCTGGAACACTAGGATACAGTCCACTTTACAGATGTCTGTATAGTAAGTAGTGAATGAGTCTGGGAGCAAAGTCAGACACAGTATTTTACCAGGAACAGATACAACGTAACAGGTTCTTACAACGAATGTTGTGCTTATGCACGGTTTAGTAGTAATGAGTGAGCCGCAAACTGAATCGAAGCAAGTAAACTGTGTGTTCAGATCTTCAAAACTGGTCTCTTGTTCTAAGGGTTTACTGTAGAGGCTCCTTGTACACTTGCTCAAGCGATGCATTTCCTAGTTTTTATGTTGCCCATGTTCCATCCTGAGTCTTTAGACTCGCACATACACCCCCGCTATAATGTGGCCATGCAGGCTGTACTGTGTGCAGAGTGGATGGTGCCACTGTCTTCCCCTCATTCCTACAGTTGCCATGGTGAGCAGGGTCTGTGCCATGGCTGCTCCTTTGGAGAAGAAATTAACAGTACTTTAATTGGCTCAAAGCTCACAGTGTGTCTTATCTGCCTGCCATACGCCGCAATAGCTCCCCATTCTCCACATATGCACTGCCGTGTGCCTGTGACAGGAATGAGTTGGAGGGTGCTGTAATTTGTGGGCACACTTGCTTAGACTTTTGAGTTTGAGCAGTCTAGGTTAAAGCTTGCAGGTTTCTTTTGTTTTTGTTTTAACACGTAGACACACAGAGACTAAAATTGCATGCACCTTGAAACTAATGGGCTCATTGTAGGACTCACCAGCCAAAATCAGATTCTTAACTGTCTATACATTAAAACTATTTATAGATTCAATAGATCTTAGCACTTTGAGCTAAGATTGACCCATCTATGGCAACTCTTGCTTGGTGGGCATAACTTTCCAGATTACTAAAACAGTTTTGTTGCTAAAATGGCAGCACAGATTCAGATGTGAATGTGAATTTCGATCACAAGAAAACTTGTTTTAATTTTCAGAAACTTACTTTTCACAGATGAAAGCTCCTATAATATAAACTGTAAGGTTTTATTTTATGAGGGATTTTATGCAGGAGTTAAAGCAGGATGTTCACAGTTTACAGAGTTTACAGTTCATGGCTGTTTAATACCGTTTAGCGCCTCCTCAATTATTAGCTAGCTGTTCTGCATATTTGGTAGGTCATGTGAAGTTTTGTAAGATTAGATTTGAGATTGGATTTGGAATGTATATTTTTATTTGCGCATTGTTGGCTTAGCATGTCAGGAATGCTGTGTTTATCATGATGTAGCTAATTTTGCTTAGGGTGTCTGTTATGTTAGCTTTTGCATTATGTTGCTTGCTCAATTAAAGCTATTATATAAAGGTGTTTTTAAGTGAAGCTTACTGTTTGTGATTTTTCTGCAATCTTGTCATTGATCCTGTTATATAAATGTAAAAAAAAACTACTCTGATTTATTGTTTATAGATTGTTATTGGACTATTATCACTGTTATCAGTAGCAGTAAAGCACTTGCTCATGACAGGCAAGTCAAGGTTAATAATCATTTCAGTTCCAATTAAAATTTACATTAGCATATATTACACTGCTTTGCTCAAGTTTCTAGCAGTTATTTCTTGCAACTAAATTATTGACAGTGTATGTAAATGTGCGGTGCCCTCCACTAATATTGGCACCCTTAGTAAATTTGAGCAAATAAGGCTGTGAAAAATTGGTCTCTATTGTTCAACCTTTAGATCTTTCATTAAAAAAATCACAAAAATACTCTGCCCTCATGCATATCAAACAATTGCAAACAAAACAGTTTTTTTTCTTTTTTAAATCTGTCTCTGTGTGTGTGTGAGTATGTGTGTATATATATATATATATATATCAATTTGACGGTTCGAAAGATCATGGATAGCTCCAACTGTATTCTGGTACCCAACTTGCAGATGAAGGTGAAGAAAAAAGTCACCTTTCAGCACGATAACAACCCAAAGTCCAAATCAACAAAAGAATGACTCTATGTAGATATATACTGTGTATACATCACCAAGAAAACAGGCAACCTTCTCCTTGATTGCTCCTTGCTGATAGTCATTCTTTCTCAGGAACAGCGGGAGCATGTTGGTGGAACTTTTTGATCTTATCTTTGCTGGTTCGTCTTAGTAAATATGTCTTTTAAATAAAAGACGTCTTTCTATATGTCTTTCATATAAAATCAAGGAAATTGAATGTCCTGCCAATGTCTGTTTGTCTCTGACATTCTGATCTCTTAACAAAACCACACATGAAGTAATGCGTTTGAGGATCTGGCTTTGAGTTTACCAGTCTTTGTGTATGAGCGAACACACGCATGAATATTTGCAAGGGTGTGTGGGTTGGTTTGTTTCTCATAGCAATCATAGTCTCGAATGTTTGAAGGGCTTCTCTGGCCCACTGCACCTCTCTGCCATGCTTCCATCACTTCTTTCATAGAGAGGTGAGGCTGCTGCTGCTGCACTAACCTGACCTGTCTCCTAGCAACAAGGCTGTTTGGTCCGGGACAGAGGAGTGGAAACTGAGAGAGAACACAGAGATGGAGAGTATGAAAGGAAAGGAAAGGCTGCAATTATTCTGTGCCATTGGACAGAGCAGGGGCCTGGAGGTGGAGAGCAGAACTGGAGGGAGGAAGAGAAAACAGTGGGGGAGGTAGAGAAGGCTAGCAAAGGGGGTTATTTAGATACAGGCAGCGCAGTGAATGCTTGACGAGCAAGATGAATTCCGCTGGACTGTAACAGTATTTTTCCGACAGCCCGAGCTGAACAAACTATTCTGTTAATGTTGTTTTTCTCTTGTTTGGTTGATCCTTTACATTTTTACAGCCATACTTTCTTCTTTCTGCCAGACCTGATAATCCAAGTGGGTTTATGTGTATATAAGAGTTAAAGAGCAAGGTCAACTTTGAAGGGTGGCATTGTCCCCCATATTTTATTCATGCATACACTCAAGTGCCATAACCTTGCCAGAATGCCATTCGCATACTGCCATGATTCTGTGCCACAATGGAAATGCTAATTGGGAGTGTGTGTGTTGGTGTGTCTGGCACATGGCAGGACAGCCTGGCTTTGCCTTCTCTTGGGTGCACTGACTTTGACCCCATGTGGGCATTTTCGGGAGGGGTGTGGGGCGAATGTCTGATCTGCTCTGCCTTGAGGTGTAGCCCCTGTATGTGTATGTGTGTATGTATGTGTGTGTATTTGTGTGGTCTGCTAAGCAGGAAGGTACTCTGCTTTATCCCCCTCCCTCTCCTGTCTCACATTGGGTTGTGTAGAGGCCCTGCTGCTGTCACACACACTAACATCCCAGGCTGCTGATGTGCCCCGCAACCGTTAGGAGGAAAGGGGGCAGGGCAGCATCCTGCTCCAGTGGCATACGCTAAAACGCACACACACACACACACACACACACACTGAGTCTGGCATCCATGTCCTATTTCCTGGAGGTAATATAACGCATTGGATGCCAGTAGTAAGCATGTTGTGTAGGTTTATGCCTTTGCACTTGAGAATACCCTACATGCACACGTAAAGGAATCTGGTTAATTAGGAGGATTAGAAAAGCAACCATTACCAAATTGTCTAATATTTTGAGATACTGGATTTTTGATTTCCATGAGCTGTAAGCCGTAATTACATTTAGGCCATTTTCTCAGACAACCTTATCCAGAGCGACTTACATTCATGTCATTTATACAACTGAGCAATTGAGGGTTAATGGCCTTGCTCAAGGGCCCAGCTCAAGTGCAGTCTGGCAGTGCTGGGGTTTGAACTCCTGACCTTCTGATCAGTAACCCAGAGCCTTTAACCACTGAGCCACCACTGCCTCATCAAGATTAAAAAAATTAATAATAAAAAGGCTTGAAATATTTGTAATGTGTAATGAATCTAGACTATATGAAAGTTCCACTTTTTGAATCAAATTATGGAAAAATTAAATTACTTTTGCAAAATTTTTAGAGATGTACAGTAAGGGGAAAAAAGTATTTGAACCCCTGCTAATTTTGTACGTTTGCCCACTGACAAAGAAATGATCAGTCTATAATTTTAATGGTAGATTTATTTGAACAGTGAGAGACAGAATAACAACAAGAAAATCAGAAAAACGCATGTCAAAAATGTTATAAATTGATTTGCATTTTTATGAGGGAAATATGTATTTGACCCCTCTGCAAAACATGACTTAGTACTTGGTGGCAAAACCCTTGTTGGCAATCACAGAGGTCAGACGTTTCTTGTAGTTGGCCACCAGGTTTGCACACATCTCAGGAGGGATTTTGTCCCACTCCTCTTTGTAGATCTTCTCCAAGTCATTAAGATTTCGAGGCTGACGTTTGGCAACTCAAACCTTCAGCTCCCTCCACAGATTTTCTATGGGATTAAGGTCTGGAGACTGGCTAGGCCACTCCAGGACCTTAATATGCTTCTTCTTGAGCCACTCCTTTGTTGCCTTGGCTGTGTGTTTTGGGTCATTGTCATGCTGAAATACCCATCCACGACCCATTTTCAATGCCCTGGCTGAGGGAAGGAGGTTCTCACCCAAGATTAGTCCCTTCGATGCAGTGAAGTTGTCATGTCCCCTCAGCAGAAAAACACCCCCAAAGCGTAATATTTCCACCTCCATGTTTGACGGTGGGGATGGTGTTCTTGGGGTCATAGGCAGCATTCCTCCTCCTCCAAACACGGCGAGTTGAGTTGATGCCAAAGAGCTCCATTTTGGTTTCCTCTGACCACAACACTTTCACCCAGTTGTCCTCTGAATCATTCAGATGTTCATTGGCAGACTTCAGACAGGCATGTATATGTGCTTTCTTGAGCAGGGGGACCTTGTGGGCGCAGCAGGATTTCAGTCCTTGAGATCATTTACAAGATCCTCCCGTGTAGTTCTGGTCTGATTCCTCACTGTTCTCATGATCATTGCATCTCCACGAGGTGAGATCTTGCATGGAGCCCCAGGCCGAGGAAGATTGACAGTTCTTTTGTGTTTCTTCCATTTGCGAATAATCGCACCAACTGTGTTCACCTTCTCACCAAGCTGCTTGGCAATGGTCTTGTAGCCCATTCCAGACTTGTGTATGTCTACAATCTTGTCCCTGACATCCTTGGAGAGCTCTTTGGTCTTGGCCATGGTGGAGAGTTTGGAATCTGATTGATTGATTGCTTCTGTGGATAGGTGCTTTATTAACAGGTAACAAGCTGAGATTAGAGCACTCCCTTTAATAGTGTGCTCCTAATCTCAGCTTGTTACCTGTATAAAAGACACCTGGGAGCCAGAAATCTTTCTGATTGAGAGGGGGTCAAATACTTATTTTCCTCATTAAAATGCAAGTCAATTTATAACATTTTTGACATGCATTTTTCTGGATTTTTTTGTTGTTATTCTGTCTCTCACTGTTCAAATAAACCTACCATTAAAATTATAGACTGATCATTTCTTTGTCAGTGGGCAAACGTACAAAAGCAGAAGGGGATCAAATATTTCTTTCCCTCACTGTACCTGTATAAAGGCAAATGGTGGAATTCACCCTGAATGATATGCCAGATCATGACCGGGTACCAGACACAGACACACGCTCACTAACACTGATGGGTAATATAACAGCCAATCTGGCTACTTGCATGTTTTTGGACATTGGGAGAAAACAAGCAAACGTGGTTGAAACCCTCACAAACAGAAATAAATTTCACAATTCACACAGACAGTAGCCTGACTTTAGGATCAAATCAGGGACTCTGGAACTGTGAGGCAGAAATGCTGTGCCACCATTCCCAGATAGTGTTGAAATTCCATCTGAATCGTCATTTTGGTTGAGGTTGAATATTCAATGCTGAAAGATATTAAATCAATGTTGACAATTCATTGCTTTTTCAATGTTGATTTTTGGTCAGCTTCATTTCCCCCACTGGTGGGGCTTTAATGTAATGCCTATCCATCTGTCCACTCATTCAACACAACGCAAATCAATTCGGTATATTTCCGTGAAATTTAGTGAGCATATTCATGCTCCTCAGAGGATGAATCCTGTTAATTTTGTGACCTCATGACCCTCTAGTTGAACAAATATTGATTTTATGTCCATCTTGATCTATTTTTCATCATAGAAATTTTTTCAGGATGCAAACCTGATGAAAAATCATTGTTAAATTTCACGATTGATTCAAATGATACTTTGGTTGATGCATTAATTTTGATTCAATGTTGATTCATTGTTGGTCTGCTATCTGGGTTCTGTTTTTCTGATTCTGTTTTTTTTTCTTTTACTATTAAGATTTTAACCTACAGTATTTGATATTTTGTGAAACGTGATTGAGTTTGACCATCTGTGAAAACTGATGAACTGATGTCTTGTGGGCATAAATTAAATTATTAAATGATAACTTCAATGTTGTGTTTTTGTGGTTGTGCATATGTCCTACTGTTTAAAGTTGAAATATAGTGTATGAATCCATCTCTCTCTCTTTGTGTGCAGTGTGTAGACAGTGCTGCCGGACAGGACATCTCGTCTCTGAAGAGAGTTGCCGTGGTGGAGGATTTCTACGATATCATCTACGCCATGCATGTGGAGATCAGCTCTGACCAAGCCAAAGCACCCAAACATGCTGGCCAGAAGAAAACATATAAAGCGGTTAATTAGCACATTATACAACCTTCTTTTTCTATCTATCTGTCTCTGTCTGTGACCTGCTTTCTCTTTCCAGTCTTTTCCTTTCACTTAGCAATTATGCTCTGCCCTACCATTTTTTATATCATTCTCATTTTTGCCTCTTTTCTGACGACTCTCTCTTTCTCTCACATATTCTTCTTTTGACTAGCTTGATTGTGTGTCATATTAATGCCTGAACTCCAGACCCACAGCTACTCCTTCTGATTGGCCACTTTTTCTCTTTTGTCACGTGTTGAGATAAATTTTTTTTCCATGGTCATGAATATTTCTTTGAATGATTAAAGCCCTGGATCACTTGTATTGCTGATGCCTTCTGCTGCACTTCTATGTTAGGAGGTGTGATTGAGTCTCAGCATTTTAAAGGAATAGTGCATCTGTGATTACTGTTATTTCTTTTCAGTTACAATGGATATAAACAGTCTTCACACCCCTGTAAAAATGGCAGGGTTTTGTGAAGTAAAAGAATGACACCAAGATACATCACGTCAGATCTTTTCTCACCTTTAATGCACAATTGCATATTATACAAATGAAGTGAAAAACAATCATAGACTTTTATTGGGTAAAGATAGAGAGTTACAGTAACCTGGTTGCAAAAGGGTGCACACCCCTAAATACATTCTTGAAGAACTTTTTGATTTCATTATATTTATTACATAGTCTTTTTGGGTAAGAGTCTTACAGTATGGCCTACTTATCATCTTGACTTAATATTTTCCCACTCTTTCTTGCAAAACCATTCTCGATACATCAAATTTTAAGAGCATCTCCTGGGCACACAAAAACATTGATCATCTTCCGTTGGTTAAGCCATTGCTTTGTTGGTCATTATTGTGCTAAAATTTTAGATTCCTATTCACCTTCTGCTTACTAGCAGACGCCTTGAAGGTTGTGCACTAAAACTGACTGGCATTTACAACTATTCCTGATTCCCTTCACCTTGATAAGTGTCCCAGTTCTGGCTGAAGAAAAGCAGCACAAAAGCATGATGCTGCCACCACCACCATTCACTATGGGTATGGTGTTGTTTTGGTGATGTGGTATTTTTATTTTATTTTTTTGCTTTTTTTTGCACCAAACATACCATCCATCCATCTTCTATCCATCCTGCTTACTCCAACTTCAGGGTCACGGTGGAACCTGGAGCCAATCCCTGAGAGCATCGGGCACAAGGCGGGGTACACCCTGGACAGGGTGCCAGTCAATCGCAGGGCACAATCGCTCACACTCACCCATTCATACACTTTGGACACTTTAGACACGCCAATCAGCCTACCATGCATGTCTTCGGACTGGGGGAGGAAACTGGAGTACCCGGAGGAAACCCCCGCACAGGGAGAACATGCAAACTCTGCAAACACATGGTAGGAATCAGATCCCGGACCCTGGAGGTGTGAGGCGAACGTGCTAACCACACCTTGCACCCCAAACATACCTTATGGAATTATTATACCTTTTGGAATGTGTCTACTGGCACCCTGTCCAGGGTGTACCCCGCCTTGTGCCCGATGCTCCCTGGGATAGGCTCCAGGTTCCCTGTGACCCTGAAAAGGAGTAAGCAGTAGAAGATTGATGGATGGATGGAATTTGTCTCATGAGAGCATAACACATTTTGCAAGATGGTTTATAGGGATTTAGTTGGGCTTGGATGTTTTTTGTGAGAAACAGTTTCTGTCTAGCCACCCTACCCCAAAGCCCAACCATGTGAAGAATATGAGAGATTGTTGTCACATGCAGACAGTAATCAGTACTTGTCAGCTCCTTTAATGTTGCCATAGGTCTCTTGGCAGCCTCCCTGGCAATTATTTGTTTTGTCCTTTTGTAAATTTTGGAGGGATGTTCTGTTCTTAGTGATGTCACTGTGATTTTCTCCACTTGTTGATGTTGGCCTTCATGGTGTCCCATGGTACATATAATGTTTTGGAATTTTTTATACCCCTCTCCTGATTGACTACTTTTGACGCTGAGACCATGTATTGGCTTGGTGAGCTCTTTGCAGACCATGGTTAAATGAAAATAAAAAGATCAAGAAAATCACACACAAACAGCTGGTCTTTATTTGGGGTTAATTAGAGTAATTGCATTGATGACAGCTGAATGTGATTGAATGTGATTGGTTCATTCTGAACACAGCCACATCCCCATTATAAAAGGATGTGCACACAAGGTTATTGTAACATAATAACCCCTTCTCCCCCCCCCAAAAAATGTTTGATTAATTGTTTTTCACTTAATGTTTTATGTTTTCATTTCACATTGAGGGTGGGAAAATTCTGACGATTTATTTTAGTTAAAAAAAAATTCACCACAAAAACTATATTTTGGTGTCCACTGTATTTTGTAGTTTATACAAATACATCACCCTTTATTAGACTTTCTCATTTGTATAATTTGATGAGCTTTGTCCATATCACACTAAACCCTCCTGTGATACTGCCCTCTAATGGACAGATGATGGACTGCATGTAAGCCATGACTGCGCAGACTCATCAACACTTCTTCAACACCTTTGTGCTCCACATCATACCAAACATAGTCTTGTTTGCTTCTGTTTCCTCTAATGTATAATTGATGGATATCTGTGTTTTCAACTCTAACACACACAGCTGGCTATGTTCCATTCGAGCCTGCCGGCTATACAGCATGGCAGCGATCCAGAGCCTGTTCTGGTCTGAGGGTCTTGACATCGAGCCTCCCTGCTGAGCAGACCATCTCTGTGGCATTATTCCAGTTCTCCTGTTATTGTATAGAGCACTGAGTCAGGGTAACACTGGCAGGGGGAATTGCTTTTCAGCTGCTGGGACTTGTATCCAGCAGGGATGTTTTTTTTGTGTGTTTTTTTTTACAGTGCACTCCATACAGGAGAGTACACTAGGGTGTAAGCACAGGGCTTTGCGGATTTTTTAAAACGTCAATTGCATTTGTAGCACACCTACACTGGTCTGCTGCTGCTGTGCCACAGTCGCCCTATGTTTGTTTTCTTGAGCCTCAGGGGAGAATATGGATTCGTTGTGGGGGTGTGTTTTATTTCTCTTAGACTCCCTTTCTCTCTTCATCTTAGCCTGGGCTGCTGCAGGTTTGTATAGGGAGGAGGTGAAATAATTAGAAAGATTGTAATTGAGAAAGAGGGAAGGATATCAGTGGCTGGAAAAAAAAAAAAGAACACAGCAAGGACAAAGCACAGATGTTGATGAATTGCTTAGAAAGACTGGTATGAAGCATTGATTGATTGATTTATATATATATATATATATATATATATATATATATATATATATATATATATTTATATATATATATATATTTATATATAATTTATATATAAATAATTTCATTACTGTGCAAAAGTTTTAGGCACCCTATTTTTTTAGTAAGTTATAGAGTCCCTACAAAAGACATTTTAGATTTCCAAACATTAGTTTTCTAGCACAAAATTAAATGTTGCAGGAAAATGTTTGTATGTCAGTAAAGACAGCGGCATATTACATAAGAGACCACTTTTTAGACAGAAAACACAATGAAGGCTGCTGGGTTTTGTTGCAGAAATAAGAATCAAGTGTGACAGTCAAAGTCTCCAGAAGAACCGTGGTTGGTTCTGTAAGATGCTCAATAAAACTTACAGCTCATTTCCTTATAAAACTGCACTAATTGTACCAGAGACTACAATAATTTATTTTAAGCAAATGGTCGCCACACCAAATATTGCCTATGTTTCATTTATTTATGTTTACTGCTCTTTATAGTATTTTTGAAAAATGTAGAAACAATTAATTTCATTATGTTTGAAGGCATCTTTGCTGTTCAGCATTTCTTTGCATGTGCCTAAGACTATTGCACACTTTTTTATATGTATGTGTGTGATTGATATATAGAGTATCTCACAAAAGTGAGTACACCCCTCACATTTAATTTTTTTTTTTTATTATTATATCTTTTTCATCTGACAACACTCAAGAAATGACACTTTGCTACAATAATAACTCAACACACAGCCATTAATGTCTAAACTGCTGGCAACAAAAGTGAGTACACCCCTAAGTGAAAATGTCCAAATTGGGTCCAAAGTGTCAATATTTAAATAACGCCATTATTTTCCAGCACTGCCTTAACCCTCTTGGGCATGGAATTCACCAGAGCTTCACAGGTTGCCACTGGAGTCCTCTTCCACTCCTCCATGACATCACAGAGCTGGTGGATGTTAGAGACCTTGTATCCACCACCATCCGTTTGAGGATGCCCCACAGATGCTCAATAGGGTTTAGGTCTGGAGACATGCTTGGCCATTCCATCACCTTCACCCTTAGCTTCTTTAGCAAGGCAGTGGTTGTTATCATGCTGGAATACTGCCATGAGGCCCAGTCTCTGAAGGGAGGGGATCATGTTGGCATTCATGGTTCCCTCAATGAACTGTAGCTCTCCAGTGCTGGCAGCACTCATGCAGCCCCAGACCATGACACTCCCACCACCATGCTTGACTGTAGGCAAGACACACTTTTCTTTGTACTCCTCACCTGGTTGCCGCCACACACGCTCGACACCATCTTAAGTTTATCTGGTTCCAATAATTCATGTCCTTAGTCTGCTTGTCTTCACCAAACTGTTTGCGGGCTTTCTTGTGCATAATCTTTAGAAGAGGCTTCGTTCTGGGACGACAGCCACATAGACCAATTTGATGCAGTGTGCGGCGTATGGTCTGAGCACTGACAGGCTGACCCCCCACCCCTTCAACCTCTTCAGCAATGCTGGCAGCACTCAAACGTCTATTTCCCAAAGACAACCTCTAGATATGACGCTGAGCATGTGCACTAAACTTCTTTGGTTGTCCATGGCGAGGCCTGTTCTGAGTGGAATCTGTCCTGTTAAACTGCTGTATGGTCTTGGCCACTGTGCTGCAGCTGTACACTTATGTAGAGCAACAATTCTTTTTTTCAGATTCTCAGAAAGTTCTTTGCCATGAGGTGCCATGTTGAACTTCCAGTGACCAGTATGAGGGAGTGTGAGAGCGATGACACCAAATTTAACACACCTGATCCCCATTCACACCTGAGACCTTGTAACACTACCAAGTCACATGACACTGGGGAGGCAAAATGGTTAATTGGGCCTAATTTGGACATTTTCACTTAGGGGTGTGCTCACTTTTGTTGTCAGCTGTTTAGATAGTAATGGCTGTGTGTTGAGTTATTTTGAGGGGACAGCAAATTTACACTGTTACACAAGCTGTACACTCACTACTTTACATTGTAACAAAGTATAATTTCTTCAGTGTTGTCACATGAAAAGTTATAATCAAATATTTACAAAAATGTGAGGGGTGTACTCACTTTTGTGAGATAC